>JAQPPZ010017016.1:11220511-12441022 GCA_028583015.1 Wollemia nobilis
ATTAACCATTAACATAAATATTTAATATTTAATATTTAATAATACTAATATTATTAATACTTTGTTTGATAAACCTTAACCAAATAATTTCCACACTCTAGAATATATACAACACAAGGGCTCTTGCTAATCCATCCTTGCCCAACTAAGATGCAATAAAAAATATGCACAAACAATGTTCTCCTTAAGCAGGAGGCTTTACAATAATTGCAACATTATCACCTACCTACTAAGGATGGCTCTTTTTGCTTTAATCGCATTCTCCTTGTCCAAATGTGTATTTTAAATCAACATATACATTTGTAATCCATCTATATGAGGGTTTTTACCCTTATGGATGTTGATTATAATTCATTCATGATTTCTCTTTTCCTCTCAACTCTGGTGGTTATCCTATACCAATCCACCCATGAGAGTACTTGGTCCTACAATCACAAATTTCATCAGTAATACCATATTCAAAAGGTAGTATAATCCAAATTTAAAAGCATAAAGTGCAACTATCAACACATCTTGATAAAATAAATTAATATTATGCATTTGATATCCACACATCAATACATAAATAAATAAGAAGAAAAATTCCTACCAAGGTGGGCCATTATACTTTGTCTAAAGTTTAGATTCTCATTAGATAAAATAAATTTTAAGAATGACATGAAAATTGGTACTTTTTTCACCTTTCTTAATCCATATATCTTGGGAATTTTTCTTTTCATTTTAGAGTAAATTATACCTAGCTAGAAACTAACACCAAATTTGAATAACCCATTTATGTTTATATTATAGTAGAGCTTTTGCACAAGTATTTTTAATATAAATGAAGAGGGGGTCTAACATTTGAGGTTTGACTATTATATATTTTAGGTCTAAGGTTCATACTCAAAGAGAGTTAGGGTATGTAGATCTTGTAGGAGGATAGTATTTTCTCCTATACATAGTGGACCCAAGGGAGTATAAGGTGGCTTGATACATGTAATGCTTGTGGACCTTAAGAGTTAGTTTAATTAAGAATAAATTTCATAGGATATTTTTATTAATGTTTTTTTTTTTAATTTACATGGTGGAAGTGGTAGCCGCCACGAATTCGGGAAGGTTGTCCGATTTTTTATGGCTGCCATAGTATTCTACATTATCTGCCCCAGAAGCCACCACACAGATATTCACATAGTCCGTCCCTATAACCACCATGCCATAATAATTTTAAACCTTTTATGCCACTGAAATCACCAAGAAAGGGACAAGTGTTTAGTCCAATGAGGCTCAAGATTTATTCCTTGGACCTCCGCCCCCCTTACGAGGTTTGGTTGAACCAATTGGTCTACACCTGGAACCTATATTTTTATTAATGTTAGTAACTTATCCAAAAGAATATTTTATAACAAGTCATTTTCTAAATGAACTTTTTAAATATCATATGTTTAATTATAATTATAATTTATGAAGACCCAAAAATATTAAAAATAAATTAAACAATGTTAAATATCAAATAAGGGAACATAACAACAAATATATTCAAATAATTTTTTCAATTGTTTTTTCAAATTGACAATTCTTCTAAAAAATATATTCAAATCCACCACTTCTCGATAATTTCAAACAAATCACTTTTTATATATTATAGTAGAAGAGATTATTTTTCATGAGAATATTTAGTAAAAGCGGTTTCTTGGGATTTTTTTAGCATTGATATTAATCATTTCTTTATATGACATTTTTTTATTTTTTATTTGGGGTTGATTTTTTAAACAAGCTTTTATCTCCTATTTAATTGAGTATGATGGTAACCTAAAATTTATATAACATCGTATTATTTTTGCATTTATATTAATTCATTTTGTCACATTGATTTTAATAAATTAGATTTTGTTTAAGATAAATCAATTGGTTTCAAGCCCCTACCACTCAAATGCATAGGTCCTCTATTCCTATAAAGACACAAATCTAAGTCTTTACTTCAAATTATTATTTAATGAGTTTTCTTTTTCCAAATAATGATTTCAAATCTCATGTATATTTAATAACAAGTTTGAGACTCATAAAATTTATTTAAGTATCTTTAGTGATGTTAACTTGGTAAATAAGATACTAACATATCAACTTGGAGACACTCATCCATTGCTTCCTTTAGATTGAAAAATATTTTAGCAAATGCAATATCTTATAAAATAAATCTGGTAAGTTTATTAGCATAAAATTTTAAAATTTATCCATATGATCATAAATATAAAAATATAGATCTTTAGAATCAATTAGGATTCAAATAAATTTGTGTCTAATCCAAGTCTTTTTTTTCTAGGACTATAAGATTAGGTCAAATTTATAAAGGAAATGCCAAAATAAAACTTAGATTTACACCGTCTCATTGGGCTTGAAGCATCTAATTGCTAGCAAGGATTTTTACATTGTAATTTAAGGTCCCAAAAACATGGTGTACTTTAATATTTTAGTCAAATTATTTTGGAGAAAATGGTGGTGAGTGAGTAATTTCATATCGTAATATAAGGTTTTAATTTACTAGACCTTAATATTTTCTTGTTTAATTTGGGATAAGCAATCCGAAGTGTTTCATACCATAAGCTAAGGTTTTAATACCAAGGGTGAATCTTAACTTTTTGCATAATTTTTATGAGGAAAGTAGTGAGAATAAAGAGTTTTATTATAAGCCAAGGTTCCAATCCCATATAGGTGAATGTTAACACAAGTTTTTCATATCTTAAGTGGTAGGAAGTGAAGAGTTTTAGACCTTAAATCAAAGTGTTAAAATCATAGATCAACTTCAACACTTAAGCCAAGGAGTTTGGAACAAAATAGTAGAATATAAGAAGTTTTACACCATCAACCAAGGTTTCAATACAATAGGTAAACATTAGATTTTCTTAATGGGTTTCAATTAAACAATGGAAAATGAGGATTTTTGCACTATAAACTATACTTCTAATTTTATGGCTTCTAACCATATAGTCGATCATTAATATTAAATCCTTAAAGCTAAGCTCAAGTCATTAAAATGGTTATATTCAACAAACAAGGCTCAAATTCAAGTCTCAATGAGTATAGAGGCTTGGTTTATATGAGTGGTGGGTGCATCACTTCAATTTAGTTATCTTAATTTCATTACAAATTAACATTAATGGTATCCAATTAGAAAAACTTAGATATACACTACAATTACAAAATCCTTAAGAAAATACCTAATTCAAAGTATATTAAAATAGATAATAATAGAAGTGTCATAAAATGATAACACACACACACGTGTAAACATATATATGTTAATTATATATCACAAAACTATATATTATATGGTACCAATAAGTGGTCCCACATTAAAAATAATTATGAGATGTGAAGGATTTTAGAAGCATTACATATAATAGTTTCTCATCAATCCAAAATTAAATAATAGGATACAACTTAAATAGGCCTAATGATGAAGGCTTTGGTGCTTTGGATTGGAGGAATAAGCTTTGAATCAAAATTACTACCTCTCTATTCATAGTGGAGTAAGGGAAGTATGATATGCATAATGATGGATTTTCAGCTAGATTATCATAGGTCCCAATATTTAGGATCAAATATTAAATTTAGTATTTAAGCATTCAATATAAATGATCAATATCAATGAACATAACATTCATAAAAATAACAATAATAATATGAAATAAATAGCCAATATCATTCATGAAATAACATGAAGAAAACTTACAATAATATTTCTCAAACTACATACAAGCTTCTATATCTTTGATGCTTGAATTCATATATCTTTTATTGAGCTTTATCTCCATTATATAACCTTAGAAAGGTGACTCTTCAATTATTGACTATTGCTATCTTCACATATCCAAGAGATGCAACATTTTCTATTCCACACATAAGACAAACCTCTCATATCCCTTGGTTTTACATCTTGACACTTGTATATATGACTCTTGACTCTCTATTTATTTGAACACTTTACTATATGACACTTGCACACTTCTACTTCCACACTATATGATACTTGCATACTTTATCACTCTACACACTTGCACACATTCTTACATGACACTCATGCACATCCTACACATAGATACATACATAAAGAGGAAATATAAATCACATGCCTAAACTATAGACTCAAACCCTATTCTAATATTTGCATTGTACCATGTTTACCATGGAGATACATTAGCATGTATCAATTAATATAATATTATTGAACATCCCCATGTATTACATCATTTAGTTATTAAAGACTTTAGTCTTCAATCTCTAATTATTGTCTTTGTCTTTCTAGTCTCACTTTCACACTACTTGAAGTTCAGGTTTTGAATTTGTTCCTTTATGCTATTCCTTGTGCTTTTTACACTTTCAAACAAATCATATCTTTGTAAAAATTTCTAATCATCAATACATATTCCTAGTGTATATTATTTTTTATTAAGATCCATTTCTTAAATAATCTTTAAATAGTTGTAGATGCAATTTTCCTTTCAATTTTTCAATAATTCTATTCTTCAAGTAGAAATCTTTTTATCTAAAAAAAATCAATTTCTTCAAATAATCAATTTCTATAAATTCAATAATCAAATTTTCAAAATTTATAATTCCTTTAGGGTAAAAGACCTTTTGTCTCCCAAATTTCAAATAATCAATTTTAAATTGCAAATTCTTCAATCAATTCCTTTGAAGTAGAAATTTTTTATATCTCCAAAGTTTAATTCAATCAATCAAATTTGCAAATTCAATTTCTTCAAATTCTTTTTAGAGTAGAAAATATTATCTCTCCAAAATTTCAATTTATCAAATTGCAAAATCAATTTGTATTTTTCAAATGCTTCTTTAGTGATATTATTCTTCTAATAATGAATTATTTGATTAATCACTTTGTAATGTCCAAATACATAACCAAATATTCAAATTAAAAAAAATAAATATTATACGTCCAATAGTAAATAAAAGGTCTTAAATTTGACTCTTGTTTGCTTGATGTGCAATGACTAGTGAAATTTATGTGATGTCCACTATGTTATATCTTTTTGCATCAATTCCTATGCAAGATATTACACAAATCATTCACTTTACTATTATCATGACCCTCCCATGAGTCCTTTTAATTGCTATTATAAATGCTTTTGATCAATTGTTATTCTATGCTTTATCTTTCTTGGATATGGTATTGTTGATGATTTTTGGTTTGTAGGTATAGGTCCTTGAAGAATGAAAAGGGAAATTTTCACCATGGTGAAATGTTCACATTTGCTAAAGAACAGGATAGCCCTGGTAGTAGAATATTAACCAACGACTCATGGGTAAATGGAAGCATAAGTAGATGAATCTATTTAGCTACATATCATTGAAATGAATGAATGTTTGTTTTTGATAGTCCTCCAATGGCAAGGAAAGTACCACAAAGCATGTGAGCTATTCTTAATAGAAATCTGATAACATATAGTTGTCATGAGGATTGTTTGTATGAGAAGGAATGTTGGAGGTATATATACATATATGTATGTGTGCCTGATTATGTTTTATTGATTTGATTTAATTGTATTATACAATAAATTAATTAGTATAAAAATAAAATGCATATATAAATAATTATTAATAAATAAAATAAATTTTAATTATTGATGATTTTTAAAATTGTGAAAAATGAAATTGCAAAGTGCAAAGGATTAGGGTTTTTTCCTGAAAAATGTCTCATCTTTTAGGAGCCATATCTTTGCGAAGAGTTATCCGATTCAACCATTTGGAAGAAGGGTAGTGACAATTTTTCAAATTGTGAAAAATAAAATTGTAAAGTGTGAAGTATTAGGGTTTTGTCCTAAAAAACATCTCATAATTTAGGAGCCATATCTTTGCGAAGAGTTATTTGATTCATCTGATTCTTGGACAAACTTGTGCAAAAATTGAATATATTTAAAATGAGCAGTCATATGCAAAAAATCGAGTAATATTGGGAGAGATACAACCCTATGAATTCAACCATTCAGAACGAAGGTAGTGATACTTTTTCAAATCATGAAAAATGAAATTGCAAATATTTTCCAACTAGGGTTCAAATGATGGGAAGAGCAATGAAGGACTAGGACTTCAGGGAGGTAAGACATTCGATCTGGACAAATAATTTTTTATCTAAGTTTTTTTTTCCCTTTCTTTATATTAGAAATTATGCATGAAAATTTTATAATGTTTTTATCAAATATTATATTTGTTATAGAACTTTCAAATAAATTTCATTAGATTTTGAGTTTTAGTTTCCTTTCCATGGATCGATTTATAGTTAAATCCTTAGAATCATCCTTAGTGGTAGAGGTTAGTGAGTGCACCTCTTTGCTCCAAGATAGGGTATTTTTTTGTAAATTTAATGGGTATTGGCTAGGGGCTTCAACCTTGAGAAAATGGATTGATAGGAGTTGGAAGTCTCAAGGAGTGATTATATCGTTTCTTCCAAAGGTTTCTTCCTAGCCATTTTTTGTTCTAGGAAAGAAATAGAAAGAATCCTAAAATGGGGTCCTTAGTTTATGGGAAGAGCAGGGCTCTTCCTTACCCGTTGGTATGAAGGCTTTTCACCTGAAAATGTAAATCTATCTCTAGTACTAGTCTGAGTTAGGATGTTTGGATTACCCATTGAATTTTGGAAAATGAGTACCTTCAAGGCAATAGGCAACACTCTAGGTGAATTCCTTAAGATTTCAGATACAACAAAGGATGTATTTTTGGCCATTTATGCTCGAATATTGGTCATGATTGATATAAGTAAATCTTTACCAAAATCAATCATTCTTAAGGATGGAGATAAGATGTAGACCCAAACTATAGATTATGAAAACATATCTTTTAGATGTAGAATATGCCATGAGGTGGGACATATTGAGAGATCACACACTAAGAAGAACCTAGTAGAATAATTTATAGAAAATCGTAATAGAAATTTACAATTGGTTATGGATAAAGATGGTTTTCAACTTCCAAAAAATAGATCTAGAAAATTAAAATAAAATGAACAATGGAGACCAATAAGAAAGGATACCAGAAGAAATTTCAATTCTTTTGAGGCTTTAGCCTTTGAAGAAAAATTATATCAAAACTTAGAGGACATAGGACAACAATTTCAACATATTAGCAAGGAACTGTCTATTCAATATGATCCTAATTTAAGGAAGAACATTCTCGATGAACCCAAGAAATGTGTTTCATCATATTTTGAAGACTCTCTTGAAGTACCATGCACCATTCAGGAGAAAATAACTGGTAAATAAAATACATTTTTAGAAGTTAATACGTCTGCCATTAATAAGGAAGTACCAAAAAATGAGAAGGATAAGTCAAAAGCTTCTATAATAGAGCCAGGAGAGGATAAATATGTTGAAAAATAAAATTGTGAAATAATATTCAGAAATTGAATAATAAGACCTATTCTTGATATAGGCAAGGTAAAAAGAATAAAACCATCAAATTATCAAGCAAGATACAGGGAAGCAAGATCTAATATAGAGAAAGGAACACAAACTAAGTTGATTGAACTTATCTTTACCAAACAATAAAATGATATTGGTAATATGCAAGAGGGGTCAAAAGCCCCTAATGAGACATGATTGTCATCTCATGGAATATAAGGGATGTTAATACCCCCTCAAAGCATACGTGTATTAGGGACCTATGTTTAAGTAATAAACCTGATATTCTTTGTATCCAGGAAACTAAAATGACAAAAGAAGAAGTTTTAAAAACTATGAAAGTAGTTTGGGAAAGATGTGAATGGGATGCTATGGATTTTGAAGGAGCAGTAGGGGGAATTCTTGCTTGTTGGAATCTTCTAGAACCTCTTATGTAACCATTCATAAAACTAGGCATTGGATAGCATATTTAGTCACTTGTTACTTTGTTGATATTCACTTCATCCTTATCAATGTGTATGGTCCTACAACTCAGTCAGGTAGATTAGAATTTTAGAGTGGGATTGATGCCTTTATGATAAGTAAATACCAAGAAACTCGTTTCATGATCATTGGAGATTTTAATACCATTACCAAGTTGAATGAAAAATTTGGGTGAATTAGGAAATTGACCCAAAGTATGAAAGATATCTTAGCTTTTATTCAAAACAACAATCTATGGGAAGTTGATTTTTAAGAAGACAACTATACTTGTACCAACAAAAGGAGAAGCCATAACCTAATAGAAAAAAAAATAGATAGATGAATTCTCTCAGATCATTGGCTAGATGAAGGAACTTGTGCTAAAATTAATGCCTTAAAAAGGATTTGTTCATATCACTAGCCAATAAGATTTGAAATGGTGGTTAGTGAATTCAAAAAAATATCGTATTTTAAATACGAGTAGATGTTGAAATACCATCCTCAATTTTTTGATATGATAGATCAAACATGGAATCCCTTAGATAATGGTGGGTTGTATGCTCTTCCAAACCAAATTAAAGCTATGATATATAGATTAAAAGAATCGAACAAAAATACCTTTGGAAATAATTTTGAGAAGAAAGAAGAACTAAAAGATAAACTTTCAAAATTTCAAAAAGGTGATGAAAATAATACAAGCTCGGAGGAAAGGGAGTTGCTTAGTGAATATCATAATAATTTGAGTAAGGAAGAGAAATTTTAGAGATTAAATCAAGACAAACTTGGTTAAAATAATGAGATAAAAATACAAAGTTTTTCATAGGATGGCTATAGTACAGAGATCTTATTCTAGAATTGATAGAATTAAATCAATAGAAGGTGTTTGGATTGAAGATCTAAGTGAAATTTGAAAAGAGGCTAAGTCGTTTTATCAGAATATTCTAGGTTCAGAGGAGACCGAATTTCTTAATGATAAACTTCTTCAATATGTTCCTTTAGTTATAACAAATGAAGATAATATGATAGTAATGGATCCTATTACTCTAGAAGAAGTTCATTTAGCTATTTTCTATTTTAATAAGGATAAATCCCCTGGTCTATATGGGATCTTTGCAAATTTTTACCATCATAATTGGGATATAGTGAAGGATTCTTTATTGGTGGTAGTGGAACAATCTAGGGTAAAATAATACATTCCTTATAAAATAAATGCAACTTATCTTACCCTAATTCCAAAAAAGAAGGATTCTAAATTGTTTGATTCTTTTAGACCCATAAGCCTATGTAAAATGGCTTATAATATTATTTCCAAAGTGATGGTAAATATATTAAGGCCATTTTTAGATAAAATATTTTCAGAAGAGCAATGAGGTTTTATGAAATGGAGACAAATTTTGGATGGGATCATAGTAGCTCATGAATTTATACATTCAACAGCTTCAATAAAAGAGAAAGTTATGATATTAAAACTTGATATGAATAAAGCCTATGATAGGGTTAAATGGAATTTTATTTTTGTAGTTTTAGATAAGTTTGATTTTGGGAAGAAATGGGTTAGATGGATTAAAGCTTGTGTCTCTACAATTTCTTATCCGGTGTTGGTCAATGGGTTAGTGATAGAATTTTGTAAAGCCAAGAGAGACCTTAGACAAGGAGATCCTCTATATCTTTATTTGTTCATTATTATGGTAGAAGTTTTGAGTAGGAACTTAAAAAGACTTACAAATATGGTTTTAATAGTGGACTTAAGGCTAGTAATAACATCGATAACATCACCCATCAACAATTCATAGATGATATAGATCTTTTTGGAAGGGCAAGGATAAATGAGGCCAAAGCTTTGAATAACTTTTTAAAAGAGTAAAAGAGAGCTTCAGGGCAAAAAATTAATAGGACTAAATCCAAAATTTACTTTCTTAACACTCCTACTAATATCAAAGCAATAATTTATAGGTTGCTTAAAATGGAGGAGGCAAATTTACCAACTTATCTAAGGATACCTTATTTGAGGGGAGAATGAGGATAAATTTATGGAATCCAGTTATTAGTAAAGTATAAAATAAAATTCCAGCTTGGAAAGGTAGATGGTTATCATTAGTAGGAAGAGTGCAGTTAATTAAGTCAGTATTACAATCCATTCCAACATATTATGTCTTTGTATTCTATGCCAAAATCAATTGAAAAAAGTTTAATCTTTATTATGCGATCTTTTTTACGGTTAGGTTTACATGATAAAATGAAATTTTCTTTGGTGAAATGGAGTAAGTTGTGTGATGAAAAAACTAGGGGAGGTCTTGGTTTAAGAGCTCTTACAGATGCAAACTTAGCTCTTAGGGGAAAAATAATCTAGATATTGTACAAATAGATTCAAATACAATGGGCAAAAATTCTTCTAAGTATGTTGATCCCAATGACCCAAGTTTAATATTTACTACATTCTCTCTTCCAAATGATTCTACTCTTTGGAATGGTTTAAAAAAATATATTGATCTTATGATTAAAGGTTTAATATGGGTGGTGGGAATTGGAGAAAAAAATTATATTTGGATGGATACTTGGTGTGATAAAAAACCACTCAATTTAGATCTAGTTTTGAAACCTTGGATGAGATTGCTTCAAGAAAAATACGGTGATAGGGTTTCAAACATTTTGTATAAGAATTGAGAAGGAAGATACAAATGGAAATAAATTTTTTTTACAAGTATACAAGACATTGATGCTAGGAGGCAATTAAGAAGAAAGATAACAACTATAATTATTTCCAGGGGTGCCAAGGATAAATTGATTTGGGAGTTGAATAACTCAAGGTAATACACAACAAGAAGTGGATATAATGTTCAACACCAACATAATAATAATATCACTAGAATTTGGAGAGATATTTGGGATAGCCCAAGCATTCCTTGAGTCAAAATGTTTTTTGGCTAGTAGGTCATAGAAGAATTTTATCCTGGGATAACCTTATTAAAAGGGGTTTTCATGGCCCTTCTAAATATGTTTTTTTTAGTAATGAGGAGGAGAGTATTGACCATATCTTGGGACATTGCTCAATAGTATGGAAGCTATGGTAATGAATTATTAATATTTTTGGTAAATGCATGGTGATGAATAGCAGAATTGAAGATTGGTTAAAGAAATGGTAAAGAACTTATAAAGGTGAGGCTTTACAGAAAAGGAAAGCAAATTAGAGGTAATGAAAAAGAATATATTTTTATCCATAGAGGAGTCTAAACAAACCCTATCAACTCACTCAATCCCTAATTTGGAAGCAGAGAGTCTTGATAGATGGAGTCAAGTCATTAATTGGAATTATGATGTTGGGTATAAGAGAAGCAAAAATAAGGTAAAGAATATAAAGTGGAAACCACCAGATATGGAGTGGGTTAAATTGAATTTTTATGGAGCATCTAAAGGAAACCTAGGATCATCCAGAGGAGGAGGAATAATTAAAAATAATAGAGAAGAGATTTTGTCTCATTATGCTTTCAACTGTGGCTTTAAGACAAATAATGAAGCTGAAGCTTGGGAAGCTTTAGAAGGATTAAAAATATGTAAAAAATGAAATGGAATATATTTTGGATGGAAGGTGATTCCCTCATAGTAATAAATGCAATTTTGAGGAAAGAAAAGGTTCCATGGAATATACAAGAGATAATTGTGGAAATTCAAGATCTTGCTAAATATTTTGAAGAAATAAGGTTTACACATATATTAAGGGAAGGAAACAAATGTGCATATAAGCTAGCTAATAGAGGGGTTTTGATTGAGGATCGTGAATTTAACATCTCCTTTCCATGGTTAGAGGAAGTAGAAAGTTTAGTTGAAGCTGACAAAAATTGTTGATTGTCTAAATAAATTAATGATTAAGATTGACTTTAATATTTTCCATTGGTATTTTTGTTTTACTGTAGCAATAATGTGTGTTCATTTAGACTATTTATTATAATTTTTTTGGTTGCACTTGTGTTTTAGGAAGAAAACTAGAAATCTAGATTTGTTAAAGCGGATTATGTTAGTGCAATGTTTTGGAAATATTACTCTACTAAGATGCAATGTATAGATAGTAGAGGTGAAGTTTTGGAATTATGAAGGTTGCTATAGGAAAATGTCAAGAAAGATGGTAAATTTGGATTAATTGTATTCATACAAAGATTTGAAAAGATCCAGAAAATGAAAATCAAGAATTTAGACATTTTATGTAAAATGATGTAGGTTTCTAACTATAGCATCTCAATTGAGATGATAAGTGTATCTATTTATAAAATATCAAGCTCTAAAGAAGAGACATATAATTTGTTAAGGGTGGGGGACCCGAGTATAACCCTTTTTATCAAGCATAAAAAAATTAATTAACAAAAATTTTGATTTTGAAATGTGTATTGACCTAGTATTTCTTAATTCTAAAAAAGGGGGATAATATAATTTAAAAAAGAGATCACCTAGTGGATTAGGCTTTAGGATAAGGTGGTTGGTTGCATGAAGATACATTTTTTTAAAAAGAACCTCCTTTTTTTTTCTATAAAGGAAATTACAGTAAAACCAGGAAAGGGGGAGAGACACTTTCGGGAAAGAATAACTAGAAAAGGAAGAGGAGGAAAGTGAAATTTGCAAAAAAATTCATTCAAGGAATTATAGGTCGATTTATTCCCACCTGTATTAGAAAATATGAAAAATGCTAAATGATAGTATGAAAAATCTATTTGTATGCATGTATATATTTCAAGTATATTTAATGCTCAATTTGAATTATAATTTTGTTCTTTGTCTTACCTTAAGCATGTTGGAACAATAACTAAAAATTGTGTGGAATTCCTTGGATTGTAGATGTTATTTTTATCGGCATTACTCCGTCTGGTTTTAAATATAGTGTCTAAATGTTAGGAGTCTTTGTTTGAAGGCATGTTACCATTATTATAGTAATATTCATTCAATTACTATAATTGTTAGAATAAATATTTGTTCTCTTAAGTTCTACTAGGATAGTCTTACTTGATTTACCACTATTCCATGAGTCAGGTGAACTCTCAGTTTAGACTAGTTTATATTTGTTGAGTTGTAATCCAATGACTCACATTGATCAACTTTGCTATTTATACAAAGTTGATACCATGGAATAATCAATAGTTCTACTCTTCTCTTCATAATTCTTGTAATGCTTTGCATGTCTATTCTTGGGAAATTCTAACATGGTATCAGAGCAAGATAGATTTTTCTAAGCATTCTCTCTTGAAGGTTTTTTCTAGGCACTGGTTCATTTTCTTTGGATAGTTTTTTTTGGCTAAATCTACTTGCTTAAAGGTTATTGAGTAGTCATATTTTCTATCCACAAGCCATTTTTTTTCAGAAAAATAATTTTTTTTTTTGAAAGCATGATATAGAAAAGCAACAAGGGTATTTGAGTTTATTTCTCCAAGCTAAGTATGAACTCAGAAGCAATACAATATTTGTCAATAGTATTAAATATTTATATATAAAAATATTGATTAGTGTAAATACATTCTTTGTTACACTAGTCAAACGGTTGTCCATTTTATATTATAAATAAAATCAAGGTATTCAGCATGTTTGCATTCCATTAACCAACTTCTCCCAACCCTTGCACTGATGACACACTCTTCAAATAGAGACTACGTCGATCGGTATTTTATGTGGTTGCCATTATTATATTTTTCATATTTCTTATCGTAGTTTTTTTTCCTGTTCTACGAAGTATTTGGATCTTGCGACAGTCAGCTTGGTGCCTATATGATCGATGACGTTGGTGCATCATCTTTTACCTGTTGACCAAGATCTGTAAGATATTAGGCTCATGCGACAATCATCTTGGTACCTATATTTTTGGTGACATTGGTGCATCATATTTTATCCTTCATAATCCAACTCTATGCACCCATCTAAAACTAGATTGGTACAATAATATTGATGTCATATTTCATCCATTGAGAAATGAAATTCACTCGATAATTGTTCTTAGCCTAGATCATTCTATATGTGTCTCTCAACATGACTAGATGCTCATTACATACCAAACAACACTCCAAGGCATGGTCAATTTAATCTCGAGGGCCATTTAAGTGACCACTCTGATTAGCTTTGGTTTCAGTTCTCCTTTGCACCCTCGCATAGTTCGATCACCAAAGAGAACTGATTAGAAGCCTCAAAGGTATTGTAGCTCCCTGTGTTATCATCATTAGACGCTACCTCAAGTTGTTGCACTCTACGTTTTCCAAATAGCTTCAACGATGCTCGAAAGAATGTTGATTCGAGATACAATGCCTATTCATTCAAGATGCAACCACTCTCCAAGGGAAGCCACCAAGAAGAAATCTTGTTTTTTTTATAACCAGATCTATCATCACAGAAGTCATTTCTTAAAGTTTTTTTTTTAAAACCTGCCATCAACACCTTTCATGGAGCAGTTTCATTCATCTCAAACTCCAGCAAAGAGAGACGCACGATGCAATCAAAAGATGTCACAACTGGATTTCTTGATAGCCTTATACTCTAAGGCATTAATATATTTTTGTTTATTATTATTTTTCTTTGAAAATAGTATATTGTAAAGAGTTATATTTTTTTACTCTAAGTGCTCTTCCTCTACAAAATTGTAACCTTCATGCTCTCAAAGTGAAGGATCATTGTTCTGGGTTTCAAATCTGACTTTTTTTTCACTATTTTCTTGAGCCTATACCAAGGCTATCAAAGAGTGAAAGAGTCTATTGTAATCTAATTAATACAATTTTAGGGAGGGTATTTTTTTGAGGTGCTACTTCTTGCACCTATATTGAAGACTTCATGGGGGTTATTAGTGTTGGTCCTTGCATCTTTTGGTCCTTATCTTTGTTTACAAAATTTCATTTTTTCCTACATTCCTTTAAGTATGCATCTATAGGAGGACAGTTTGGTGGTAAAGTCTAAGTTTGGCACCTTTTTTGCCACTTAGTATTGTTACTTACATCTCAATTTCAGCATCTTCTAAATTTTCTACCTGCATAACTATTTTTTTAAAAACACATGAACATTTAAACACTCAAGCAAGCAAAACATAAAATATTTTCAAATAGCACATCAAATTTGGCCCAAATTTTTAATAATCACCTATGTTCCATGTATCCTTCTTCTCATTAACTTATAGATTCCCTCAAATAAGGGCAGGTAATTGAGAATATTAGGTATAGAGGTCTAGTTGATTATTCTTACTTCATAAGCCTATGTTCCATGTATCAATTCTCCTAATTTACTTATAGTTTCCCTCACGTAAGGTTGGTTAAATTGAAGGGATTGGTATAAAGGTCGGGCGTTTGTTGCCTTCATTAAACAGGTGTTTATGCTAGTGCATCATTGTATTCTTTAAGAAGTTCTTGAAGTTAAAGGGGGGATTATTGGTTCACTTCAAATTTCTTTGGAAAAAATGAATACAATTTGTCTACTCACCCCTCATAACTATCACACATGGAAACCAAATATATTAAATCTCATTTCTCAAAAAAGGCTCACACACTTACTAGAAGAAGAGCAGCCTAAATTTGAAAAGGAATATGAAAAATTTATTCATAAAGGAAATATGTATGAAACAATGGGTATTATAAGCACAAATGTAAATGAAAGCCTATGGTTTCACATTTCATAATGTAAAACTCCATTTGAGAGTTGGCAAAAACTAAAAAACTTGTTTGGTAAACTGGATCAAATAAGGTCAATGCAGCTAGAGGTAGATTTAACAACATTATCTCCTGAAGACTTTAGCAATATTATTGACTTTCTCACCAAATTTAAAGAGGTCCTCACTCAATTAAAAGGTAGTGGCAAGAATAAAACAGAAGAAGAATTCATCTATATTATTCTTTCTAATTTAAATGGAGTATTTCAAATTTTTGCAACCACATTTTTGTCTACAAAAGATGCACTTGGTACAAGTTTTAAAATGCCCTCTTTAGAGGATTTTTGTGATATACTAACTAGAGAGGAAACAAAACTTAAAAAATATGAGATCTCTCCCTCTTACTCAAAAGAATTAGTAGCATCCACCACCACTAAAGAAAAATTCAAAAATAAAGAGGCTCCATAACTTGTACACATTTCAAAAAGGATGGTCATTCTAGGAACAAATGCTGGAAAAGACTTCAACAACTAGAGGCAACAATGAAGGATTACAAGATAGACACTAATAAGCAGATAGGAAAAGCCTTAAATGTTTAAAGCAAAGCTATAAAAACTTCTTCAAAATGTTGGGTTCTAGATTCAGAAGCAACTCATCATATGACTTTCTAAAATACAAAAGCGAGGTTCTATCCTACTTCAAAATCTTTAAGGCCTTAGTTGAAAATCAAGATACTTGTAAAATCAAGCAAATTATTATAGATAATGGGGGGGAATACTTCAGTAATGAGGTCTCCATAATTCTCTCAACTCATGGCATAATTCATCAACATTCAATCTCCCATAATCTGCAGCAAAATGGCATTGCAGAAAGGAAAAACATAACTCTTAAATAAATGGCAAATTGTATGCTTCACTCAAGAGATCTAGTAATTTATTGTGTTGAGGTAATTAATTGTGCAAATTATATCTAAAATCACACACCTCACAAAGCTATTGGCCATTTAACTCCAGAGGAAGCATGGACTGGCTCAAAACCTGATGTCTCATTTTTAAAGTTTTTTGGTGTACTTCTTGGGCACATATCCCAAAGAAAAATAGGAAGGCTCTAGACAAAAAGAGCAAGCAACTCATATTTATTGGTTATTGTGAGGAAATGAAATCCTACAAGCTCCTTAATCCCACAAATCATGAATTTTTTTTTACATCAATGTTCAATTTGAGGAAACACTCCCTTATAAAGATCCTCAATCATCTTCTTCCAAAATTGATTCTATCGAGCCATCTCCAATATTTGAGCCTCAATATAATGAAGATCCCATCCTTGAGTTAGATAACAAAAATGAATATCCTATACTTCAAACACCAACTCAAAGTCCTACCACACCCATTACTCTCCACAATGCCAAAATGGGCCCGCACCATTGTTCAAGAGGCCACTCCTTACATCTAAAATATTCCATAATCCAGATTAAGCAACTCCATGGGTTTTGGTCTTGTTTGTCATTCTATTTCCATAGATCCTCAATCCTTCAAAGAAGCAACTGGTAGAAAAGAATGGGATAATGCCATGGAGAATGAATTTTCTTTCTTAATCAAAAATAAAACTTAGGATCTAGTCCCTCTACCTAAAGGGAGAAAATTGGTTCGCTTTAAATGGATTTACAAAACTAAGTATGGATTTGATGGAGAAATTGACAAACATAAATCTCTCTTGGTAGCTAAATATTTTTCACAAATTGAAGGCATATCTTATTCTGAAACCTTTGCACCAGTTACAAAAATGAATTTTGTTAGGTTGGTACTGGCACTTGTTGCTTTCCAAAAGTGGGCAGTTTTTAAAATGGATGTTAAAAGTGCTTTCTTGCATGGTGACTTAAAAGAGGAAATATTCATAGAACAACCTTTTGGATTTATTCAAGATTCCTCTCTTGTTTTTAGACTAAGAAAATCTCTCTATGGTCTCAAACAAGCTCCAAGAGGTTGGTATGGGAAAATGGACCCCTTCCTTCTTTCCTCAGGGTTTTCTCATTGTGATTTTGATGCAACAGTATAGATTTGGAGGTATTAAGAACACATCACCATATTTTTTCTCTATGTTGATGATCTACTACTCACTAGCAGTGACATTTCTCACATCCAGACTGTCAATGACTCATTTTCTGAGAAATTTGAGATGGCTGATTTGGGTTTAGCTCATTAATTCCTTGGATTTCAAATAGTTCAAACAGATGCAAAAATTTCATTGTATCAACAGAAATATACTCTAGACCTTCTTCAATGGTTTAATATGATTTATTGTAAGTCTTATTCCACACCTTTTTAGTCTAGAGTCAATATAAATACTTCCTGCAAGTTCCCTCTATGTGATGCTACTCTCTACATAAAACTTATAGGAAGTCTATTATACCTCACTCATACTCACCTAGATATTTCATATGTTGTTGTCTTAATATCTAGATTCCTACATCAACCTCATTTCAGCCATTGGCAAGCAACGAAGAGAATACTTATCTTCTTGCAAGGAACTACTCACTATGGGCTCTTATATGAAGGAGGATCCATGGATATCATTGGTTACACAGATTCTGATTGGGTAGGTTTAGTTGAAGACATGTTCCATGTTTAGTTATTTTTTTTGTCTTGGTTATTCACCTATTGCTTGGTTGTGTAAAAAATAACAAGTAGTAGCATTATCATCTATAGAGGTAGAATATAGGGTAGCAGTTTTGGCCAATTAGGAAGCTCTTTGGCTTCATCATATACTAAAGGAATTCATTTTTTTCATGACCAACCCATTACCCTTTGGTGTGCCAATCAAAGCACAATTCATATTTCTTACAATCTAGTTGAGCATCAGTGCACAAAGCACATTGATATTCACATGCACTTCATTCGACAACATATTCAGGAAGGGGATATAAACTTGGAGTACATTCCCACAAAAAATTAAATTGTAGATATCTTCACCAAATCCCTTCCTTCTCTGTTTTACATTCAGTTTCGAGAGGAACTTGGGGTTAGGAAATTGCATTAGAAGGGTGTACATAGGTTTTCACCTCTCTCTTCTTCTTATTGTTCTTTTTCTTGTTGGAAGATGGTTTTTTCCCATGTGGTTTTTCACCATCTGTCCTATATGTAAGTACATTGTACATGAGTACCTAATAAGGCAATATTATCGGGACTCATTTTTTTTATATTCAATAGAGGACAATATTCGCCATCCTAAGACATGCCTCTTCTTCTTCTTCTTGAAATATAGTTTTTTCCCATGTGGTTTTTTTTACCATATCTTATATAAATTCATTGTACATGAGTACCTCATCAGGCCTTATTATCAGAACTCATCTCCTATTGTTACACTCACCCCTAGTATCACTTAAGGGGGTGTGTTAGAATAAATATTTGTTCTCTTAAGTTCTACTAGGATAGTCTTACTTGAGTTACCACTCTTCCATGAGTCAGGTGAACTCTCAGATTAGACTAGTTCAGATTTGTTGAGTTTTTGTAATCCAATGGCTCACATTGATCAACTTTACTATTTATACAAAGTTGATCCCATGGAATAATCAATCAGTTATACTTTTCTCTTCATAATTATTGTAATTCTTTGCATGTCTATTCTTGGTAAATTCTAACAATAAGATACCTATAACTAGATTATCTCTAAGAGGGTAAAGTTTGAGTCTTCCTCCAGATGACAAATATCTTTTTACTTTTAGCTTTCATAATATTCCTTATTTATGTTGTATTTTGACCTCGATTAAATATTACTCCATGTTGACAAGATGATCCAATTGAAATCAAGCATGGTAATATGCATTGCCTCTTTGCTTTAGGAGCCTCAGTCTGTATATTATACATACCCAAACCTATAGTTATAAGAAATGAGAGGCTAGAAGCATCATATTCTAATTATATTTTTTGTGTTACCTATTAGAATGTGTGAATGGTAAATTGAAATCATTGTATAAACCATTTATTTATTTTTATATAAGTTATGGAAGTGAGACGAATTGAAAAAAATAACATGTTGATATCTTCCTTCAAACTCATTAATGATATTCTTGATTAATCATCAATTATCTATAATGATAATGTTGTGTTGTAATTGACTGCCCATGTTCTTATTCTAGAATGAGAGCCAGGTATTATCGTAATGTGAATTAAATTCTATCAATGTGGTTAAATAAATGGTTGCTTTCCTCTTAGTGACTAATTCATGAAACCTTATGTAGACATCTATTTTGTACTCATTAAAATATTTGGTTAAATTTCTAGTGAGCATATTAATAAAGTAATTTAGTCTAGCTTATGAATATATCTCCAAAGGCTTTATAATAGGTTGGCTCTTACCAGCACAATTGATATATCTAATATGCAAATATTGTTGGCTATTATTTAAAAAAAATAGAATAGCTTGAACGATTATTCAATTGAATGGTCGAATAGTCAAATGGAAAGTTAATTTTAATTGCATTTCAAAATGAATAAATAAAATGTATTCATATTATATGGAGTCATTCTGATCTCGACCAAGACAAGAATCTCGATATATTGGATAAGGCTAGAGTTATATGGCTACGGTTAATAGAGGTCACTATATTTCATTAAGGAACAAAGAATTTTTTACATTGTCTAAGAAGTATGTTTATTTAATCATTTACTTATTCCATTAGAATGGAGTAAATCATTTAAGTAAAGTCATGACCCTTAAAATATGTTTTTGTTTAAATAGTCATTGAAATTATTTTCCTAATATAATGTTTTTCTTAAATTCAACACCCTTCATTCTTATAAGAAAACACCATTATTGAATTTAGATAGATACATTTTTACCGTCTTTATTGAAAGGGGATTAAGAACTCTTTTACCCCATGTGTGTATATATATAAACATGGAGTTACTTTAGATAATGTACTTCTAACTTTAATTAAAAATGATTTAGAACTCATTAATACACTTTCATTTACAAACTGACAGTACCTTTAGAAATTGAGCAAGAATAGTTTATACAATGTGGTATGATTGACTTTAGGTAAATTTCTCTTACCATCTAAAATTAAAGTGATTAAGAGTTATTTATTTTTTTACTTTTATTATATAGTGAGGAATTATTTTTGATAAACAAGCAAGGATAGTTAAGTTACTTTCACTCTTAAATTGAACTTTATATATACTAAGATCGACTAGGATCATATATTTTTATTTTAGATTCATCTTACTTTTAAATTAAATCATCTCTTTTGAGCCTTGTATTATTTTAAGGAAAATAAAGACTAATTAACCATGTTTAATATTTACACTTTTTTCTTTTGGACATTGGACAATAGTATATTTTACTATGAGAAATAAGAAAACCAAAATATTAATACGATTAGAAATCTCACCTATGAGAGTAGAAATCTTATATTAGAAGGAGATGCCTTTTTGACCTTATTTAGATATGGTTGGATCATGGGGAGTGAATGAACCAAAATAAAAATATCAAAATACCCAATATCAACTAAATTACATGAAGGTAATAGTTGCAAATCGAGAACAACCATTTTTTGATAAGATAGGTCAGAATGAGTAGGTAAGGATGGGTGGTATGGGACATCTCTCTAGGCCATTGTGCAAGTAGTACAATGATGGTTCCTTGAATAACTTATGAATGGGAGAAAAACTAGCATGAGACTTGGCTAGGCAATCCATGATAGTTGGTATGGGACAACTTATCGTTATTCATAACTTGTCAAGTGAAACTAGTATTGGGTCTAGATAAATGGCATGGCCCTAGTTGACTCCAAAGAAGTGGACAATCAACTAGGTACTAGGCATATATGCTAAACACCCTTACATATTAATTTGAGATAAATGAGTAAAGTTAAACTCAAAATTCCACATGATAAATAAGGGGAATTATCCATCCACCCTCTAAGTATTATGGACCTTAAAGGATAACCCCAAGTTGTGGTTCTATGGCTCATACCAGGCTAGAGGATGAGAATGAAGGAACCACTAAATGGCACCATCCATGGGATTTGGTCAATCTTGTCCACTTGGGGGTCATCTATAGTGACCTTAACCCAAAAGTGGTTGTTTATGCCTTGTACTGATTAAACATTGGGTGATCACTAAAAACTTAATTAACTTAAAAATTCTTATTTTAGGTCAAATCCAGTCAATGAAACTAGTGAAAAAATTTATCCTAATGAACTAGTGAGCTAGATTAGGTTATACAACTAGTGAATCAGATCTGGGTTGTTATAATTGGTATCAGAGCCTAGGTCTTAGGATGTAAATATTTTAGAGGAAAAACCCAATCTAAAAACATCAAATCTAACATAGCTCTTGTCATGGTTAGGAAGTGATGGAGGACCTTGCATCTACAGTCAAATTTTTTCAAGGGTAGTTGGAAAAATTTATATCCATGATTAAGTTATTAGTAGAAAGGATGGAGTTGCAACAAAATATGATAGAAATTGTTGTTAAGCAAGAATCTAAAGGTAAAATAAACAAGGAAAAGTAAGGAATAATACCAAAGTTCAAGAATGAAAACATAAAGACTAAAGGAAATAAGGGAGTAAAATCGTTGATTTTGGGTAAGAAGAACTATACAGAGGGGATTTTGTAAGAGAGTGGTTTAGAACCTGTAAGAACTAATAAAGACAAGAAAGAAAAATTATGAGCACCAAATATGGACTGCTATATTTTTATAGGGCCACATTTTGATAACAAATGCCCTCAAAGAATCGATTGAAAGGAAGCACTTAGAGAACAATCCTATGAAATGTGCAATATCTAGAGCTCTAAGCTAAGAAGGTGGATCCACTCCTTATATTTGAGAGGTAAAGTTATAATTTTTATTGATAGTGGTACAACAGATAGATTTATTTCCACTAGCATAATCAGGGATATACCAAAAAGACCTAGACTATTTACAAATGTGTGGAAAGTAGAATATAGATCAGGATAAATCTATTATGTCAATCAATGTCTATTTAATCCTCATAGTACCTTATCTCAAGAAAAGACCAAATGATACCTTTATGCAGCTCCCTTGCATGCCTTTGATATTATTATGGGAATGTTCTGGTTAAGAGCTCATAAAGCCCTTCTTAACTTTGAAGAAATATGATTAGAATTCATTGATGAATCCAATAAATGGATTAGGGTCCACTGTGGTTGCAACTCTTTTAAACCACACTTGCTTTCAACCTTACAACTAAATAAGGTAATAAAAAGAGGTAGAGTTATATATGTAGTCAATATAAACAAAATGGATGAGACTGAAGCAAATTTATATCCTTTTCAAAATATCCTATACTAAATGAAATTGAGGATGTATTCCCTAAAGAGTTGTCGGGTCTTCTACCTCAATGAGAATTTGATTTCTCTATAAAACATTTTTATGGGGCTGCACCTATCACTAGATCACCTTACCAGATGACTCCAATTGAATTGCAAGATATAAAAATACAACTTCAAGACTCATTAGAAAAGTGACTAATTAAACCCAATGTATCACCATGGGGTGCCTCTATTATGTTCTAAAAAAATGAAATATGGCTCCTTAAGGCTATGTATAGAATACCAAATGCTCAATAAGGTCACAATCAAAAATAGATATTCTCCACCTAGAATTGATGATCATTTGATCAATTAAAGGGAACCACCATTTTCTTAAAAAATGATCTCAAATCAAGTTATTAGCAGCTAAGGATTCATGAGGAAAACACTCACAAGACTACATTTAGAACTAGGTATGGGCATTATGAATTCACAATCTTGTCTTTTGTACTGATAAATATCTCATATGCTTTCATGAACCTTATAAATAGTGTCTTTTGAGAATAGATATATTATTTTGTACTTATATTTCTAGATGATATATTGATTTATTCCTAGACTAAAGAAGAACATGATCAACATATGAGGATTGTACTTGAGGTACTCAAGAGAAATCAACTATATGAAAAATTATCAAAATGTGAGTTTTATACCCCTCATGTACAATATTTTTAGGGTTCCTAGGAATAGATATTTGGGGATATGTTATTATATTGTATAAGGGTTGGCATGGGCCACACATAATCCAAGTTTAATTGTATTATAATATTATATTATGTTATAATATTATATTATATTAGTATTCAGCTCCCCAAAGTAGAATTAGAATATGGATATATAAAGAAGAGATATTTGTCATTGTAATCATCATAAAGATCGATAATATGTAATCATATTTACCCACAAAGTGGTTTATGGAAATTTTACCTCTCTAAGTAGTGCTCTCATCATGGGAGATCTTGTGAAGTCATTCCTTCCTTAAAGACTATTATTGGTGTTAGCATACCTTAAGGGTATTATCTATATCTGTCTTATTTTTGGATTATTATTATGGATATTATTTGTGGATGAATGATTTGATATTTCTACGTATTGGTGAATGATTTCAACTAATAAGAATAAAATTTTCTAATAAGTGGTATCAGAGCAACAATTATGGCAAAGTGGGGATTATTATTTTTGGATTGGAGAATTAGGGCATAATTATTTTTGAAAAATATGTCATCTTTCAAGAGCCATATATCTGCAAATTTTTGACAGATTTATATGATTCTTAGATCATTTTGTGTAGAATTTGAAGTGCTTTAAAATAGTTGTCATATGAAGGAATCTAATTAGTATTGAGGGAGTTACAACTTTATGAAGTCAATCACTTGGAACAAGGGTAGTGACAAATTTTCAAATCATGATTTTTTGGAAGATGAAATTTATCAATCGAGGTATGCAAATCAATTGCAGTTTATTTTATTTTGAAGAAAAATTGCAGATCTAATTTTTTATGTGGAATTTGAGCTTCAAATAAGTGGGGAGATATTTTTTCTAAAACCCTAGTTTATATTTTCATTCTTTATGGATGTGAACTCATGGCATTTCAAAAAAAAATTGGAGTGGATGATGTTTATGGTAGATAATGGTGGACATATTTTAAGTCTTTATATTTTTCTGATCCTTATTGGAAATTCCACCTTACTACACTTTTAGAAAAGGAAGCTAGAAATTGGTTGTTAAGTTTGACTAAAAAGAATAAAGGGTACACTTGGGAAGAATTAGAGAATGCATTCTTAAGTCATTGGAACCCCTATAAAAATATAGCTACTTTGAAGGATACACTCAAAAATTATGCAGAAGAAATAAGCATGCTTAAGGAAGAACAAGAGGAACTACAAAGAGATCTTGAAGGAAGGAAAAAAAGATAGATAGCATGTTGGATATCATCAAAGACCTTGAAAATAAACTACAAGGAATTCAAAATGACCGGAATGAAAGGAAATGAGAATGAAAATTTTTCAAGAAACATAATGAAGACTATAAAAAAGAAATAAAATTACTCAAGAAAGAGGAAGAGAAAAATGTTAAGGAAGATAGTGAGAAGAATGAAACCACATATTTGGATTTTCAAAAGCAAGAGAAGGATCAAAAGGGTTTAAACTCATCTAAAATTTATATTTTACAGGTTCATGGAAGCATTCAAAAGGAATAGGTTATTATTTCCATTGACCCTAGTAGCAAATATAATTTTATTAATATTGCTTTGGCTAAGAGATTGCAGGTTCAAGCAACAAAAATTAAGAACACACAATTGGAGGGTGAGAATGTTCATATTTTTGAATATTTGAATATCACCATGGATAAATATGTTTTACATTCATATTTTCATGCTATTGATATGGATGATATGGATATTGTTCTTGGTTATCCTTGGTTAGATTCTTTGGGTACTTTTAACATTAATGTGCAAAAGAAGTTTATGAAGTTATGGTACAAGTAAAAAGAAGATAACATTGCAAGATATTTCTCAGCTTAAGGAGCAAGGATCCAAGGAAAAACAAGAAGTGGTTGTAGAGAAACAAATTGAAGAACAAATAAAAGAACCTAAAATAGAATCCAAGAAGGCAATAGTAGCAACTGAGTCCATGGAAATAACAATAGCAGAGTCCAAGGAAAATTTGATAGAAGATCACAAGGACAAACCAAACAAAAGGAACACAAAATAACAACATGTAGAAGAAGTTAAAGAGTAGTTAAAGAGTCAAATAAGGTATAGCATCAAGTTAAGGTTACAAATTATCTCCATCCAGACCACCATGAGTGGTAATAATCTTGGAGTTATGGCTCAAGGCAACAATATTATGGTTCTACATGGAATCAAAAGGGCACTAAGTATGGTATTTTTGGCAAAGAAAGCATAGTTATCCTAGTTTTCAAAGTGGTGCATTAGTAGCAAGGAACAAATGGACCCATCATTAAAATTATCAAAATAAAACAGCAAAAGAGTGGAGCCAATGAAGTGCATTTGAATACTCAAGTGGCAAATTGGCATACCACCATCAACAATGACTACCACCAATCAATGTTTCACTAGGATGGATGGATGATCAAGATTGGTACCAGTTGCTAACATTGCTTAGAAAATCATATTATCTAGTTTCTTCATATATTTTGAGGATGAAACATTTGTAAGGAGGGTGGCATGTTAAGGTACCTAGGAATAGATATTTGGGGATATGTTATTACATTGTATAAGGGTTGGCATGGGCTAAACATAACCCAAGATTGATTGTATTATAATATTGTATTATGTTATAATATAATATTATATATGTTATAATATAATATGATATTAGTAGTTGGCTCCCCAATTTAGAATTAGAAGATGGATATATAAAGAAGAGATATTTATCATTGTAATCATCATGGAGATCAATCTTATGTAATCATTTTTACCCACAAAGTGGCTTATGGGACTTTTCCCTCCTTAGGTGGAACTCTTATATTGGGAGATCTTACTGAGTTATTACTTCCTGAAGGAGTATTATTGGTGTTTCCCTACCTTAAGGGTATTACCTATCTCTATATTCTATATGGATAATTATTTGTGGATGAATGATTTGATATTTTTGCATATTGGTGAATGATTTCAGTTAATAAGAATAAAGTTCTATAAAAATATTTGGGGAATGTGATCCCTACTAATGGAATCACTGTAGACCCTAAGAAAATTGAAGCTATCATAAATTATCTTGCACCCATCAGTGTAATTGAAGTACATAGTTTTATGGGTATGACAGGTTACTATAGGTTTTTTTCAAAACTTGTTCATCCTATCACGAACCTACAAATAAAAAATAAGGTATTCAAATGGACAAACTAATGTAACTACTTTGATACTTAATATACTTGACCATTTAAGAAAATTTACTATTTGTATTGACGCTTCTGTTGAAGTTTTAGGAGTCCTAACACAATATGAGGTAGTCATCACCTATGAATCATGAAAGATTGAAAAGCATGAGATGAATTATGCTACTCATGACTTGGAATTGGCATTTGTTGTACATGCACCTAAAATTTAGAGGTATTATTTGGTAGGAAAGCCCTTTGAACTAAATATTTATCACCAAAGTCTAATATATATCTTTATGCAACCTTTTTTGAATGCAAGGCAATATTTATGGATGGAATTCCTAGCAGAATATGATTTTGGCATTGAATACACTAAGGGCAAGGAAAATAAGATAGCAGATGGATTGAGTAGAATGAGGCACATAACTACTATATACCAATGGCATTACAAATTAATTGATCAAGTCAAAAAGCATCGACAGAGGGATGATTACTATGATAAATGTTAAGCACGGGTTGAGTTAGAACCTGAGAATGACAAATATTTTGTAATCAGAGATGATCTATTATATTTTAGGGATAGGTTGGTTATTCTAGATACAGGTGGATTAAGATATGCTATTCTAAAATAGTCTCATTGTATTCCTTACTCAGCACACCCAGGTGGGGTAAAAATGCAAGATAATTAAAGGAAGATCTTTTATTTGCCAGGTATAAAAATGGATATCAATAATTTTGTAGCTAGGGTCTAAAATGTCAAAATGTGAAGGTAAAATATTTACACCCAGAAGGATGGTTGTACCCACATGCTATTCGCACCCAAAAGTGGCAAGTTATTTCCATGGATTTTATTGTCGATCTCATAAAATATAAATTTCAGCTTGATTCTATTATTGTAGTGGTAGATAAATTGACCAAATCTACACATTTTATACCTATAAATATATAGGATGATGCACTTGCTACTAATAATAATTTTGTGAGGGATATAGTTTAATTTCAAGGGTTTTCAAAAGTTATTATTTCAGACAGAGATTCCCGATTTACATCATAATTTTGACAAACTTTACATCAAGTCTTGGGTACAAAACTTAATATCAGTTCTGCATGCCATCCAAAAATAGATAGCTAAAAAGAAATATTCAATCGGGTCCTTGAAGATATGTTACACATGTATTATATGGACTATAAAACCAAATGGTAAGACTACCTCTATTTGGTTAATTTTTTTATAATAATAGCCGTCATTCTTCTTTAGGAATGGCTCCATTTGAGGTCTTGTATGATATATGGTGCATAAATCCTCTGTCTTAGGATAATCCAAAGGATCAGGTAGTGATCAGACCAAATATTGTGAAGGAGATGGAGGAACAACATAAAATGATACATCAATGGCTCAAAGAAGCCTTTGATCATCAAAAGAGCTATGCAGATCTAAAGAGAACACCAAGGGAATTCTCTATGGGCGATAGAGTCTTCTTAGGTATGAAACCTAATAAAAGCTCAATTAAGTCCACTAAGCTTAACCCCAAATTTGTGGGACCTTTTGAAATCATAGGCAAAAATAGTATTGTTGTCTATAAGCTTGTTTTACCACCTAGCTTGTTAAAAATCCATGACACTTTCCATGTATCCCTCCTTCCAAAATATATTGTTGATCCATATCATATTTGTAATATCTCAAATTTGTAGATATTATGTCCCCTCAACATTGAAGTTTGTCCTATTCGGATACTTGGTTTTAGAACCAAAAAATTAAGAAAAAAAAGTTGGAACAATGTAAGGTCTATTTGGACTAGTATTCTAAAAAAATGCTATATGGGAATATGTGCAAATCATGAAAGAAAAATTTCCCTTTTTTTGAATAAATATGTATATATTTTAAAAATGGTATGAGTTTACATTGAAAACACAAGGGTCTTTATTTACTCTAAGAGGGGGAGAATGCCATGAGCCTCCTATGAGTCTTTTTAATTTCTATTATAAATGCTTTTGATCAATTATTATTCTATGCTTTATATTTATTGAAAATGGTACTGCTGATGATTTTTGGTTTACAGGTGTAGGACCTCGAAGAATGAAATGGGAAATTATGGTGATATAAATTATCACCATGGTGAAATACTCACGTTTTCTAAGGGTAGAATAGCCCTGGCAATAGAATATCCATCAATGACTAATGGGTACATGGAAGTCCAAGTAGATGCATCCATTTAGCTATATTATGTATATTTCATGTCATTGAAATGAATGAATGCTTGTTTTTTATAGTCCAATGGCAAGGAAAGTTCCACAAAGTATGGGAGCTATTCTTAATAGGAAAATGACAATATTTTGTTATCATCATGATTGTTTGTATGAGAAGGAATGCTAGAGGTATATATACATATATATGTGTGTGTCTTATTGTGTTTTATTGATTTGATATAATTGTATTATACAATAAATTAATTAGTATAAAATAAAATATAAAAATGAATAATTTTTAATAAATAAATACATTTTTTTTAAAAGAACCTCCTTTGTTTTCTATAAAGGGAATTATGGTAAAACAAGGAAAGGAGGAGAGACACTTTCAAGAAAGAGTAACTAGCAAAGGAAGAGAAGGAAAGTGAAACTTAGAAAAAATTTGATCAAAGAATTACAGGTCGCTTTATTCCCACCTATGTTAGAAAATATAGAAAATGCCAAATGATAGTATGAAAAAACTATTTTTCTGCCTGTATATATTTTGATTATATTGGATACTCAATCTGAATTACAATTTTTTCTTTTTCTTACCTTAATCATGTTGGAACAATAAATGAAAATTGTGTGGAATTCCTTCGATTGTAGATGTTATTTTTATCAGCATTACTTTATCTGGTTTTGAATATAGTTTCTAGATGTGAGGAGTCTCTGTATGAAGGCCTATTATCCCTATTATAGTAATATTCATTCAATTAATATAATATACCTGTAACTAGATTATCTTTTGGACGGTAAAGTTTGAGTCTTCCTCTAGATGGTAGACATCTTTTCCATTTTAGCTTTCACCATATTCCTTATTTATGTTGCATTATGATCTCAATTAAATATTACTCCATGCCAACGAGATGACTTGGTTAAAATTGAGTAGAGTAATGTACCTTACCTCTTTGCTTTAGGAACCTGAGTCTGCAGGTTATGCATACCCAAACCTACGAGTATAAGAAATGAAAGGCTATAAGCATCATCTTCTCTTTATATTTGTTCATGATTCCTAATTATAATGTGTTAATGGTAAATTGAAATCATTGTATAAACCGTTTCCTTACTTTTATATAACTTATGGAAGTGATACAAATTGAAAAAATAATGTGTTGATATATTTCTTAAAAGTCATTAATGAAAATATGATATTCTTGATTAATCATCACTTATTTGTAATGATAATGTTGTGTTTTTATTGACTGCTTGTGTTCTCCTTCAATAAATTATACAATAGATCCAGGTGTTGTAAGGTGAAGTAACTCTACCGAGATGGTTAAATAAAATGGATGCTTTCCTCTGAGTGATTAATTCATGAAACCTTACGTAGACATCTATATTATACTCATTAAAATATTTGGTCAAATTTTTTATGAGCATATTAATAAATTAATTTAGTCTAGCTACCGAATATATCTCCAAAGGCTTTATGATAGGTTGGCTCTTACCAGCACTGTTGATATATCTAATATGCAAATCTTGTTTGATATTCTTTAAAAAATTTAGAATAGCTTGAATGATTATTCAATTGAATAAATGGATAGTTAATTTTAATTGTATTTCAAAAATAAATAAAATGCATTCATATTATATGAAGTCATTCTAATCCTGACCAAGATAAGAATCTCGATATACTAGACAAGGCTAGGGTTATCTAGTTGTAGTTAAGAGAGATCAGTTCTTTCATTAAGGAACAAAGAATGTTTAACATTGTCTAAGAAGTATGCTTATTTAATTATTTACTTATTGCATTAGAATGGAGTAAATCATTTAAGTCATGACCCTTGAAATATATATTTTTTGAAATATCCATTGAAATTATTTTCCTAAGAGAATGCTTTTCTTAAATTCAATGTCCTTCATTCTTATAAGAAAACACCATTATTGAATTTATACAAAGATATTTTTACTATTTTTATTGAAAAGGGATTAAGAACTCTTTTATCTCCATTTGTGTATATATAAATATGGAGTTATTTACTTTAGATAATGTACTTCTAACTTTGATTAAAAATGATTCATATCTCATTAATACGTTTTCATTTACAAACGTAGAGTACCTTTAGAAAATGAGCAAGAATATTCTATACAATGTGGTATGATTGACTTTAGGTGAAGTTCTCTTATCATCTTAAATTAAAGCGATTAATAGTTCTTTATTTTTTACTTTTATTATATAGTAAGGAATTCTTTTTTAAAAACAAGCAAAGATAGTTAAGGTACTATTACTTTTTAAGTGAACTTTATATATACTAAGATCAACTGGGATCATATATTTTATTTTAGATTTTTTAAATTAAGTCAACTCTCTTGAGTCTTGTCTTATTTTAAGGAAAATAAATAATAATTAACCATGTCTAATTTTTGAACTTTTTTACTTTGGGCATTGGACCATAGTTGATTTTACTATGAGAAATAAGAAAACCACAATATTAATTATATTACAAATCTCACCTATGAGAGTATAAATCTTATCTTAGAAATATATGCCTTGTTGACCCTATTTATATATGGTTGGATCACTTGGATCACGATAAGGTGAAAAAACCAAAACAAAAAGATCAAAATACCCAATGTCAATTTAATTACATGAAGGTAATAGCTACAAATCAAGAACAACCATTTTCTAACAAGATAGGTCAGGATGAGTACGTAAGGAGGAGTGGTATAGGAATTATCTCTAGGCCATTGTGCAAGTAGTATAGTGATGGTTCCTTAAAAAATTAAAGAATGGGAGAAAAACTAGCATGAGACTTGGCTAGGCAATCCATGATAGTTGGTATGGGATAAATTATCATTATTCATAACTTGTCAAGTTAAACCAGTTCTAGGACTAGAGAAATTGCATAGCCCTAGTTGACTCCAAAAAAGTGGGCAATGAACTAGGCACTAGGCATCTACTCTAAACACCCTTACACATTAATTTGAGATAGATGAAAAAAGTTAAGTTGAAAATTCTACATGATAAGGAAGGAAAATTATGTGTCCACCCTCTAAGTATTATGGGCCTTAAAGGATAACCCCAACCCATGGTTATATGGATAATACCAGGCTAGAGGATGAGAATGAAGGAACCACTAAATGACACCATCCATGGGATTTGGCCAATCTCATCCCCTTCGGGTCATCTACAATGACCTTAACCCAAAAGTGGTTATTTGTATCTCATACTGATTAAACATTAGGTGATCAATAAAAACTTAATTAACTCAAAAATTCTTACTTTAGGTCAAGTCTAGTCAATTAACTCAAAAATTCTTACTTTATATCAACTCTAGTCAATTAACTAAAAAATTCTTACTTTAGGTCAAGTCTAGTCAATGAAACTAGTGAAAAATTTTACCCTTATGAACCAGTGAGCTAGACTGGGTTGTACAACCAGTGAGTCATAACCGGGTTGTTACAACTACTTTTAGTCTAGACTATAAATGCTTTACATTATTTTAGGCACCGCTCCTTAGGATTTTTATCAAAAAATACTTCAATATTTTAGTCACTCTAGATTTCCTAGATTGATTTGGTGTTTTGAGGTACTTCAACTTGGATACTTCAATTCTTTGGAAGCACTTTGAATTGGATACTTTAGTGCTTTGAAGGAACTTTTGGATGCTTTTGTTCTCTTCAATGTCTACTTTGTATGCACTAGGCTCTAATAGTCCTTTATCTTCCTTTTTGATCATCTTCCTTAGCTCATCTACTAGATATCAATCAGCTTGGGAATTTTGCTATTGATACTCTATTATTATGTGCTTAATTTCTTGAATGCTCTTCGGTATAATATTTATCAATGTAGTCAACAATGATTTCTTAGACTGCTATTCACTATATCTGGGTATTATCCATGATGTTCTTTTGACTACTCTTTTATATATCTAGATGACTCTCAACTTCTCTTTTTCTTTGCTTCTTTAGGTTTTTACCTAAATTCTTCTTCAATGTTACTTTCTCCCTTTTTTTTAGGTTTATACCCAAGTTCCTTCAATGTTGGCTATATCCTTCTTTAATTCACACTAGAGTTCTTTACTCTGATGCTAGATTTCAACCTAGAACTTATAACTCCAAAATCCTTCAAATATTCACACCAAATTCTTCTCTAATGCTAGCATCTATCCTAGATCCTATTTCTTCTGATATCCTCACATAAAGTGAGCATAAATGTGAGTCTAATAGCATAATTCTTCAATATTTTTCTTGGCTCGAATGAAAATCTATTAGAATATTCTACCAAGATTCTTGCTTGACCTAAATGCCAATTTTGTAGACTATTCTCCATGATACTTGGCTTGATTGTAGTTATCTCCACTGAAGGTGAATCTAATAGAAACTACTCATAGTAGATTTGATACCACTAATGAATTTTCAACCAGATTATCATAGGTCCTAATATTTAGGATCAAATATAAAATTTAGTATTTGAGCATTCAATATAAATGGCCAATATCAATGAACATAACATTCATGAAAATAACAACAATAATATGAAATAAATGGCCAATATCATTCATGAAATAACATGAATAAAACTTACAATAATATTGCTCAAACTATATACAAGCTTCTATATCTTTGATGCTTGAATTCATATATCTTTCATGGAGATTTGTATGCATTATATAACCTTAGAAAGGTGGATCTTCAATTCTTGACTATTGGTCTCCTCACATATCCAGAATATGCAACCTTTCATATTCCACACATAAGACAAACCTCTCATATCCCTTGGATTTACATATTTCCACTTGTATAAATGACTCTTGACTCTCTATTTACTTGCACACATTGTTACATGACACTTCTGCACATCCTACACATGGACACATACATAAAGGGGAAATACAAATCACATAAACTATAAACCCTATTCTAATATTTACATTGTACCATAGGTACCATGGGGGTACATTATAATGTATCAATTAATGCAATATTCTCCAACACATACTACTTATAGATCTTTAAAGTTAACTTCAACTTAGGTTAAAATTTCACCAGATTATATGTTAGACATATTATCTTTGTCACTGATAAAAAGCTAAGATATAATTTTATTGCAACAAAAATATTATTGAGAATTTGCATTTTAATAATACTTAATTTTTATATGTAACTAAATTATATATATATATATATATATATATATATATATATATGTATGTATGTATGTATATATGTATGTATGTATGTATTTCAACTTAGTAGACATAAAAATGTTAATATTCAGATATGTGATTGAAACCTTGGTTTTATGTTATGAAATTCCTTTATTCCCAATACTTTCTTCAAATCCCATAAAAACTATTTAGATTTGCTAAAGGGATTGAGACTTTGTTCTATGATGTAAAACTCCTTTCTCCCTAATACTTGCTCCAAATTTTGTGAACAAATATTGTGGCTCACCCAATGGATTTGAAGCTTGGTTTAATAGTGTGAAACTACTTACTCCTAATCACTTGTTAAAATCCAGTGACTATAGAATATTCAGATTCATATATGGGATTGGAACCTTTGTTTATGTCGTGAACTTCTTATTCTATATTGTTGCAAACTTCTTAGACAAAAATATTTAAGTTCATTTGTGTGATTATTGCGTATTTTCCACCACTTGTTTCAAATCCATTAAAATTGTTAAGATTCATGTATGGGATTGGCATCTTGGTTTATGATATGGAGGTCTCTCTCTTTAATTCTTATCTTAACCCTATGAGTAATCTACAACATGAAAATATTTACTCCCTATCACTTACTTCAAGCCTCTTGTGTGTACATATGTAGCACCCTAAAATTGGCACGGTTAAAACCCTAGTAAAAAGATAAAAGATAAAAATTTGAATTTCAACCCCAAACTGCCCGTTAAACCGCCTGTTACCCGCTTTCCCCATTTTTCGTGCCATTTTTAGGATTTGTTTTGACCGTTGGACGATATCGTCACAGATTAGACGAAATCGTCCCCGATCTGACGAATTCGTCTAGAATAGAACGTCCAGACGATTTCATCCCAAAACCAAATTTTCATAATTAGCTTCTATTTCAACAACCTCTCCAACTTGGGCAGAAGCGTGTCTACGCAGTTGGAGATTTCCCTGTTGGAGATCTCCCAGATTGGGATGATCCCCAACCTCCTAAACCTCTTCCTAATCCTATATAAACTAGGATTTTTCTAGTTTATCCCCCTGAACCCCCTAAACCCCTTAGTTGACGGATTTCATTACAGAGTTAGTTCCTTATTCCCTCGCACTATTGCTTGTATTCGGTATTTTGCATTTTCTTGTAGGAACTCTACTATTTTTCAATCGAAGCTAGCTCGGATCGTCGTGGACGATCTCGGACGATTACGGATGATTTTTCACAGATGATCTCGTACGATTGGAGGTGATCCTGACTGTAGTCCAGATTGGGGGCAATCAGAGTCTAGAGTTTGCATTTCCTTAGCTTTCTCTACATTTTTCATATTGTATTTCTGCACTATCTTAAATTATTATGTTTTATGCATCTTGGAGTTCACCTCATTTAGCATAATCGCATGATAAAGTTAAAATCAATCATTAAATCTATTGCATTTCCTTATTTGTTATTAGAATCTATTATTTAGGCATGTTTGCTATTATTTCTACCATTCTCCTTTGCTTTTGCACTTGCATATTTGGTATTTTGTATCTATTTTTGTGATTGCAGGTTTTTGATGAATTCGTCTGACGAATTCATTAGATTTCAGATGATTCTATCTGATTTCAGATGACCTTCTATGATTTGGGATGATCCTATGAAATATCAGATGATTACGTATGAATTGAGATGATCTGAACTGCTACAAGACTCAGAATCTTCATCAGACATCCGAAATCAGGTATGACACCTTCTAGCTAGCATATTCTCTATTATTAGCATTCATTTCTATTTTTTGTATTCATTTAAATCAGCATTGGCATATAGAATAGTTTAGATTCATATTGGCCAAACCTAGGAGTTGAATGATCAAGTATAAAAATGAACACATCAAACTCACTATCAACCTAGGCGTGGAAACTGCCATTCAAAAGTTTCCTGGTGAACCCACCATCCATCAAAAATTCACCCTTATACCCCTCCCCCGAGAGGCGGGACCTTCAAAGGGCCTCTCAGTCCGAGGTATTGTCCCATCCTTTTCACATCCCCCTTCCGGGCACGGATCCTATAGCCTGAAGGTAAGGATGCAAAAAATTTGGAGCGATACATTTTGGTGAACCCGACGTGAAAACTAAAAACCTTTTGAAAACAAATTTAAAAAAAAATATATATATATATATAAATATATATGTATACAAGAAATATATATAACAAAATCATCATTTCAAGTTTGTATGTTTTAGATTCAATTCTAAATAGTAGATATTAAATATTACTTTTAGAAGTACTAAAGAAACCATGAGTTTTTACTCAAATCAATATGAGCCCATCAGTAATGTTGGAAGAATTCAGCCAAATACATTTGTTGATTATGACCAATCTCATCCCTATTCAACATCACCTCCATCACACTTTTCTCATTTTTCATCCATAACCCAACAGGACAATCCCTTTTCCAATCCTCTTCATAACGATATTATCTATTCTCCCATATATCCATATTATGTCTATCAATCCACATATAATCCTCCTCCACCCTTTCAATATTCTTCTTTCAATACAACACATCCATTTCAACAAGAAAATACTTATTCTTCCAATCCTACCATGCACTCACATCATACTTCACAATCTTCCTATCATCATTCTACCCATAACAAAGAAAAGAGAGGTAAGAAACCATTAGGTCCTTTTATGACTGAACTCCTAAGGCACATATCAAAAACCTCTCGAAAACCTTCATCACGTACATTTACAAAGCTCAATCAACCAATGGATATAATTCTCAAGCATTTACTTGATACAAATAAGATTGAACTCCCTTCCATAAGACAACTTGATACCACAGTAGATTGGTTTAAACCTGAGCTACATTGTGAATATCATAGAGTAGATGGACATATGACACAAAATTGTAAAGATTTAAGATGTGCAATTCAAGATTTGATTGATAAGGGTCTTTTTAATATAAAGGAATTACAATCTACAACTGATTATAAATCTCCATTAAACTATCAAACTCCTACACAACAAATACCAATAATCAATCAAGACATGGGGATCTCCCAAGAACCCCTATTCAATTATCAACAACAGGAAACCAATCAAATATTGCATGTTAATGTGTCCCATCATGATGATATTACTAATATTGTAATAGAAACTACAAATGAGCAACCTCAAGTTCAATCAACTCAATCCGATATTCAAGAGATGGATTCCTCATTTGACCAACCTTCAAAACTATCTTTGGCTCTAGAGAATGATCCAAAATGGAATGTAAGCATAGAAAGCTCATCTTTAGAATCAAAATCTCAATCTGAAATCCACTTTGATAGCCAACAACAAGTGATTAATCCTCAAGCAAAGATATCCCTTTTAGAAGTATTACAAAGTTCTCATAAGGAAACTTTGTTCAAGATACCTAGCCAACAATTTGTTCCTCATCATATTTTCTCTAAGAACATAATTAATGGTGTAAACCCTCTTGAGGTTAACCATATTTCATTCTATGATGAGGAGATTCCTTCCTCTACTCCACAAGAAGACTACTATCTTTACATTACAGGATCTAGTAAAGAAACACCTGTTAAAACTATCATGGTAGATAATGGCTCCTCTCTTAATTTATGCACTTATCAATTATTCCAAAAACTCAAATCAAAGGAAGAAGATCTTAATGAATCAAATGTTATTATAAAATATTTTAACAATGAAATTCAAGAAGCTCAAGGTACTATAATTCTTCCCCTCAATATTGGATCCAAGATCCTGGATACTTTGTTTTATGTAGCATATTGCCCTTCACCTTACAACCTACTTCTCAGAAGTCCTTGGATTCATACGATGAGGGTTGTCCCTTCCACTCTTCACCAATGTTTGAAGTTTGAAATTGCAAATAAAATTGTTACCATACATGGTGACCCAAAACCATTTGAAGAATATTTAATGGTTGAAACATCAAGTTCTATACATTCTCTATTATCACAATTATCTTCTATCCATCACTTTTCTTCATCCATATATGATCATCCTTGTTTACCAAATAACACCCATGCATATCTTTCACATATGCTCCCTCCATCTTATCAAGACTTGGAAGATAGTGATAAGAATGAAGAACCTTCTTATCCTTCTGACATTTTATTTTGTAACATGATCAATTTTACACATATAAAAGTCAAATCTTTTGCTACATTATTCTACATTATAACAAAGCTTTTGTTATCACTACCTTTTATTCATCACCTTTTGTTCTTACCTTCACCACAACCAAATTATCCTTCAAAACCTCCTTTGATTTTGAAGCAACCTTAGACATGCTATACTCAAATAACCTTGTATAGTGTATATAGATCATCTTGTATATACCACCAATTCCATCATAAATTAAAATCAAAATACAAAAACATCAAAATCATCAAAATCTTCAAAAACATATTTTATTTTTATACCTATCAATTCTTGAAGTATTGCAGTTATATTTTCAATTATTTTGGATAAATTAGCATTTATTTGGAATCCCGCACTTTCACATTCACATGAATAAATATCTTGATTTTATTTGGTATGATTATTAATCTCTCTTATATCAAAGTCCACATTTGCATTAAATAAAGTTTTGAGCATAGAGAACTGATCTTGTTATTTACTTGAACCAAGTATATCTTTTCACATTAAAATGATTTCATTGCAAATTCGATATGATGCTACATAGTAGAAATGGTTTCCTGAGCGAAAAGTTTCCCCTGCTATCCTATCATGCACATGGTCTAGAATCTTTGAGAATTGACAAAAGGACAAGCTCACCCCTACCCAGAATAAAAATCCCTTGCTCTACAGACTAATCCGAGCAAGTATCCCTAGCATAGGAAGAAAAGAAAAGTTCAAGAAAAAGAGAAAAAGAAAAAGGTTATTTTGTATCATCACAACAATATTTCAGCATTATCTCAAATATCAAGCAAAAATACAAAAGTACAAAAAAAAAAAGAAAAAAAAAAGAGAAAAGCAAAAGCAAAATGCAATAAAATCCTTTCCCTACCCCTTGAAAAGAAAAGAAGGGTGAATGAGCTTGAATCCCTGGAATTCTCAATTATTCGAAAACTGTGAGGTAAGCCCCATAACAGGTGGTTTGTGCCCAACCCGCTTGGCCTTGGGTAATTCCTAGCGTGGTGATATGTCTGTCACATTAGCGACCTTCTTTTGTACAGACCTATGTCAGCTTATGGATTAGCTAGCTCTTGATAACCTAACTTACATAGTAGTCTGGTACGGTTACATGCATATAAATCATGGTCAACGAACATTCATTTGGTTAAGGCAAATTACTTGTATCAAATTATCTTGCTCAAAATTGGTGAATGAACAATACAATCGCACACACATTTGTATTTGAGAGATTTTGTATCATTATGATAAATCAAGATCGGTAATGAACTCACATTTGCACATGAGGATCCCTTATAAATCTACATTTCTCTTTGAGATAATTTAAAATATTTCTGTAATTCTTTTTGGAATAATTTTACCCTTTTATTTCAGAATTTTTGTTTTCTATAAAAGCAATTATATACATCTTCTCACAAAATCACAAAAATGATTTCAAACAAAATTTTCATATTATTATTTTTCTGTTTATCAAAAGTCAAAAATTCATCTTGCAATAAAACCAAAACTATCTATTTTCTTCTTTGGATTTCGCGATGATGGTATAAGTCTATACCTATAATTCTATGCCTAGCGCAAACCATTGTTCTAATTTTATTTTCCATTTATTTTAAAAAACAAATTCATCAAAAGCATATGACTTGCATCATTATGTTACACAATTATGCTTTACAAACAAACGAACACTTATTCTATTTCATGTCATTATGTCAACATTCAATTTTGCAACCATGGTATAAATTCTAAGGAATTGTTCAAAATTTTATCACACTTAGGAATTTATGCCTAGCAAAATCATATTTCTTTTAGTATCTCATGCATACTATTTTTATGAAAATCTGAAAACAAATCATCAAACCATCATTATCTCCATCATTACAACACAAAGTCTTAAGACAGTCTCTTAAGCACTCTTTTACTTTTAACAATATTTCTATACTGGGATTAGCTTGACGACCGAGTGAGCGGCGACTCCATGAAATGGTCTATAACAACGACAATGTCCTTTGAAATTATTGTTAGAAGTCTCTCTTTTATTTTTTCATCAAATCACACCACAACAACCAATTGTTTACATCAGACTATTTCATTTAAAATCTTACAGCATGACATCAAATTATAATATTTCCAAACGACATAATTACATGAATCAAACAAGCAAACAATTCAAACATTGAAGCATCATAAAAACATATGAACAAGTCATATCATCAAAAAAAAGATCATATATATATATCAAAAAATTATATACATCATATCAAATTCACATAATCAACCAATCTACTAGATAATCACTTACCCCCTCATCTTCTACAATCTTCTGTCTCCACCAATTTTCTCTCTACAGAGCTCTAGAACATAAAAATGAATAGTAAAAATGAATTAGGGTTTTACCCTATTTTCTTAATTTTATTTAAAAATCAACATTTTAATTTTTGCTTTTCCGCATTTTTACCTCAAACGTTCGATTTGGGTAAAAACACGGAGGGGGCACCATAGTCAGCATTCGTACGATTCGACCAAGAATCGTCGTCTAAAAAATTGAGTATATTTTTGCTTTCTCGTAAAACGGGAAAAACTCGTCTTTAACGCATTTTCTTCGAAAAATTCGCTAAAGAGGGGGCAAAATGTAGCACCCTAAAATTGGCACGGTTAAAACCTTAGTAAAAATATAAAAGATAAAAATTTGAATTTCAACCCCAAACTGCCCGTTAAACCGCCTGTTACCCGCTTTCCCCATTTTTCGTGCCATTTTTAGGATTTGTTTTGACCGTTGGACGATATCGTCGCAGATTAGACGAAATCGTCCCCGATCTGACGAATTCATCTGGAACAGAACGTCCAGACGATTTCGTCCCAAAACCAAATTTTCATAATTAGCTTCTATTTCAACAGCCTCTCCAACTTGGGCAGAAGCGTGTCTACGTAGTTGGAGATTTCCCTGTTGGAGATCTCCCAGATTGGGATGATCCCCAACCTCCTAAACCTCTTCCTAATCCTATATAAACTAGGATTTTTCTAGTTTATCCCCCTGATTCTCCCTAAACCCCTAAACCCCTTAGTTGATGGATTTCATTGCAGAGTTAGTTCCTTATTCCCTCGCACTACTGCTTGTATTCGGTATTTTGCATTTTCTTGTAGGAACTCTACTATTTTTCAGTCGAAGCTAGCTCGGATCGTCGTGGACGATCTCGGATGATTACGGACGATTTTGTCGAGGAGCGCAGATGATCTCGTACGATTGGAGGCGATCCTGACTGTAGTCCAGATTGGGGGCAATCAGAGTCTAGAGTTTGCATTTTCTTAGCTTTCTCTGCATTTTTCATATTGTATTTCTGCACTGTCTTAAGTTATTATGTTTTTTGCATCTTGGAGTTCACCTCATTTAGCATAATCGCATGATAAAGTTAAAATCAATCATTAAATCTACTGCATTTCCTTATTTGTTATTGGAATCTATTATTTAGGCATGTTTGTTGTTATTTCTACCATTATCCTTTGCTTCTGCACTTGCATATTTGGTATTTTGTGTCTATTTTTGTGATTGCAGGTTTTTGACGAATTCGTCTGATGAATTCGTCAGATTTTAGATGATTCTGTCTGATTTCAGATGACCTTCTATGATTTGGGATGATCCTATGAAATATCAGATGATTACGTACGAATTGAGATGATCTGAACTGCTACAAGACTCAGAATCTTCATCAGACATCCGAAATCAGGTATGACACCTTCTAGCTAGCATATTCTCTGTTATTAGCATTCATTTCTATTTTTTGTATTCATTTAAATCAGCATTGGCATATAGAATAGTTTAGATTCATATTGGCCAAACCTAGGAGTTGAATGATCAAGTATAAAAATGAACACATCAAACTCACTGTCAACCTAGGCGTGGAAACTGCCATTCAAAAGTTTCCTGGTGAACCCACCATCCATCGAAAATTCACCCTTATACCCCTCCCCCGAGAGGCGGGACCTTCAAAGGGCCTCTCAGTCCGAGGTATTGTCCCATCCTTTTCACATCCCCCTTTCGGGCGCGGATCCTATAGCCTGAAGGTAAGGATGCAAAAAATTTGGAGCGATACAACATAACTCAAATTATTATTATTTACAAAATAAATTATGATAAGATAATTGATAATATAGACCATTTAAATCAATACATGTACTTAAAATTGATCTAGATTCAATACTATTTGTGTAATAGTTAATTACTATTTTTTTGAACCTTGAGGTTGGAAATTCTCAAAGGATGAAGATGGAGTGGAGATTTTGGAGAGTGGACATCTTATGAGCAGGGAGTAGTGTTTAGAGAGTGGACATCACAAAATTGAAGTATGTAAAAATTTAGCCCTATTGGATTCAAACCTTAAACCTCTTATTTAAAGTTCTAAAGTCTTACCTTTTAGGCCCACTCACTTTGTACATTTTGACACTTTATTAGCTCAATTATATTTATTTTGATGTAGATATAAATAATTGTAACAACCCAAGTCTACTCACTTGGTTGTCCATCTCAATCAAACAAGATAAGCAAGAAGGTTAATTTTTTTTTGTTTTCAACCTACAATTTGCTAAGGTTTTACCATCAAGGTACCAAGTAAGATTTGTTTTACCCAATATTTCATTATGATAAACTTTAAGTAGTACGTAATATTAAACCAACTTTTGGATCTTAAGACTACTACAGATAGTCATCCAAGTACACGAGATAGGCCACATCCCATAATTATGTTCTTTAGTGGAATCGACAATATTATTTACGTCCTCATTTTTTGGCATGAGGGTCAAACCATGATAGGGGTTGTTTTTAGGGTTTATAACACCTAAAGGATTGACGCTTGCTTCCCCATCCCTAAATATTTTGAACCTTAAAATTTTGCTTATTTATGTTCATCATATTGAATGTAAGGGTTCTAGCATAAATATATCATATGTCTATATGATTATCCTTATTTCCCAAAGTCAGATAGAGCCTTGCCAATTCACACCCTAGGTCTTGATCGCACATACTCGATGCAACTCATGATCGTTTATCCCATACCAAATGTCAAGGCTAATTTTTAGCTAAGTTACTTGTGTATGGGACTTATCATAGTACTTTCGAGCAACAATATTGATATGGCATCCCATACTGCCTTCTCTTTAAAGGATTCAAGATAGTCTCAGTTTTTGACCAATTTTTTCAATCCAACAATTCCCTTCAATGTAGATGTGTGCATACATGCACCTCAACATATTGGGTTTTAATTTTTCTCCTAAAGGTATCCTTATCACTCGATGCTTTAGCTCATAGGTAAGGTAGAGTAGTCTTAACTTCAAACTTATGGTCTTGGAATACCTCTATGAAGTTCACTCAACCTAGGATTTTAAAGGTAAAATTTGGGTAAATTTAACCCTTGTAAAAGGTTCAAAGTCATCCCTTTACATAGCGGAAAATATCATTGCTATTTAATTATTTTCCAAAACATACAAAATACAAATCATGTTATTTTATTTGCTTTCTCAACCTTCAAGTTTTCAAGCACAACCTACGAATTCACTTTCACTAATTTTATTTTAAAGAAACAAGGTGATCACTTCCAAGCAAATTATAAGAACTCTTAGTCAACTTACTATTCATTCTTCAAAAAATACAAGGAAAGCATTCACAAGAAGATAATCTCTTTGACTAATCAACAATGATTTATAAAAGTAATCCACTCATTGCTTAAGCTACGGTTACTAATCACAAGCAAAGGAATTAGCTTTCTACAGGATTCTCTTAATAAGATTCTAATATGTGTTTTTAGCCAGCAGTGCGGGTTAGCTTTCCCACATGGCTATCTATGTTTTTCTAAAATAAATTATCACTGTCTACAAATAATGCTAACATTTCTTAATAAAACATACTTGCATATTCCACATAACCAAAGATGTAAAAGCATTTTTTAAAAACAATGAAAACCGCTTATAAAGGGTCTTATCTTTCACTACCTTCAGGTATTTAGGCTAAAGTAAAGAAAACATAATAATAAAGAGTGTCTAACTTATTTACCAGCTACATAATCCAAATAGAATTCCAAAAAATATTAACTCTACAATTACAAGGAGCTCTCAAAGACATGTTATCTTTTAAGTTATGCAATATGTATATATGTCGTTCAACCACGATGAGAATTGAACATAGACAATGCTAATCATATCAAATACATATATTTTTTACATGCCATCATGCAATTAAATAATTATACTTCAACAATTTTTAGAGCTTTACAATCAATAAAATTATAGACCAATTTTCCTAGAGTTGCACCAGGATGAATTTTCCCACAACTTTCCTGAGACCTGCCTACGTCTCGATAAACATGACTTAAAAATGTCTTATACAATGTTAAGCATATTTTTTTGGAAAATTTTACATAACAAGGTTGCTATTACACTGAAGCAGCACATATATAGCTTAATGAAATAATTTTTATTTCAACAAGAACTAGGTTTGAGCATAGACAATATAGGATCATCTTCACAACTTACTACTTCCTTAGATATCGTCCAGAACCTATTACAGCCAACTCGGAAGAAATTGAATGTGTAGGTATGATGGGATCAGATTTCAGCTTATCTTTTGGATGCATGCATTCCTAAATGCATCTATAATTACGAATAACAAACATACAGTCCCAAATTTCATTCTACAACCCAATCAATGCATTTATGCTAATTTAACCAGGATGACTACTTAGTCCAGGCAATGCTCATCAAGCACACATAAGTTTTTCCATAATATATTATTCGTTAGCTCAACCAATAATTGAATCCAATTATGAATAATTCATCTCAAGCGAGTAGTTTACACCACATTGTGTTTAAATTTTATAATAAGATATAAAGTAAAACAAAATTTTATTAAAATTAATATAAGAAGTATGGTAATTAAGTTAAATTTGAGTAGTTGAGATTCTTCAACAATATTATGTTAGATCTAAAACTTTTTACTTAAGTAGTGGATGATTAATCCCAATGATTTATTATAACCCGATTTTAATTAAAATATATAATAACTTTTTTTCATTTGGTTATTATGATAAATCCCTATGACTGACGTAGAGGGTTCAGTAGGCTCCTTCCAACCATGATCCCTCCTAAATTTAATATTTATACTTATCAATAGGGAATTTAACACAAAGCCACCACACACCCATCCTCTCACACACTCGCCCACGTCGCAGTTCGAACCTTGGACCTCCCGAAGAATAGCCAAATCCTGAACCATTGTGTTGCACCCCCCAGGTGCAAAATTTATAATAACTTATTAATATATAATAACTAACAATTATAATTTTTAGTATATTTAAATGAATCTCTGAATATAACTAATGGTTAAAAATATGTATGGCACGTATTTTTTAAGGACTAGGTTGTAACTACAATTGATGCTAAAATTTTATCTCCTTTAATAAGCATAAATTAAATTTGTGTCACTCTTAAAATAGTTCAATATCTCTTAAAAGGTCTTTTGATGTGATTCAATTATTTGTTAATAATATGATCCTTGAAAATATTAACCTTTTTTTTTGAAAAAATCTATAATTTTTATTTATGAGATTGAAAACAATTACAATGCTATGGGTATGAAGTACCCTCAAGAATTTTAGTTATATCCTGTCTAGGAGTTGTTCTAAACTAAACTAAGAGGAGTATTGGCCTCCCTACTATAATATGTTATAGTTAGCTTATAATCTAGAAATAAAATCCTAATAACATGATTGATAAGTGGAAAACAATAATAAGTTCCTAATTAATCACAGTTGTCAAATGACTTTTACCTGAGTACAAAAACAAGACTCATATTTCAATTCTAAAAACAAACATTTTTTGATGTCTATATTTATATAAAATAAAGGCAAGGATCCCTTTCAAACCACCCTCCCTCATCCCCTCTTTTTTTTTCCTATTAATAGATCTCTGATATGATCCTTAATAAGAGGACGACTATGAGGAAATCCCAAGTTCTCTAACCATTTCTTCCCTTTGCCAAGTGCTTTTTGGAATATTCAAATCATATTTTGAAATACCATCTGCTTCTACATTTAGTTTCCTATAGATGTGCTTGTATGAAATTTCTATTATAAAATATTCTAGTAATTTCACTTGCTTATAAAAATATTGAAAAGTAAGTTTTCCATATTTACATGATCTGCAACCCAACTTATAACTAATTTTTAATCTCTATAAATCTATAAATTTTTAATTAATTGCTCCACTACTATTCTCATCAAGAGGATCAATGCTTTTCATTCAGCCATATTATTTTTTCCTTCCCCTAAACATGCCTTGAAAGTGATCTTATAATTTTTGGTTAAGTTCTCCCTTATCCCACACCTACCTAGGCTTCCCTAGCAAGCTCCATAAAATAAGGTGCATGTCTTCATAGAATCCACTATTAGTGTTACTATATTCGTACTCATTTTTGGTTTTGGAAATATTTTTAGGCTTTCAAAAATAAAATTAATCTGCATTTGTATATGAATCATTGGAATTTTCTTACCTTCAAACAACTTGAGATTTTTAGCCAGTCATAATCCCTATACCACTATCATAGGGACACATTTATACTCCTTTAATTCTCTTTCTTTGAACCATTATTGCATGTTATCCAAAATATTCCTAGCAAGCCATTGTCCTTTCCCTTGAATAAATTGAATTCCACACTTCTATTGTGAAAGGGCAATGAACCAAAAGATGGTCCATTTTTTCTTCTTCCTTTCTGCACATGACACATTTTTTTTGTCCTTTTCAATACCTCCTTTTAAGAACATCTCATGTTAGTGCTTTTGTAGATAGAGTTAACCAGGCAAATATTCTAGTTTTTAGGGGATCATTTACCTTCCATATTCTACTCCACCACCAAATCTTTTCCTCAATGTTGTTGTCAAATCTTACTTTATACCCTTCTCTAACTATGTACTGCCCACTTGTTGGATTCTTGGACCATATTAGAAAATATCTTTGCTAATTTAGTCTTATATTTACTCTTTTCAATTCCTTTATGTAATCATACCAAATATGTGCATCATTTCCTCCCAGTGTTAGCTCTTCTATAGTGATCCATTCTTGTTTCCATAAATTAGTATTTTTTGTTGATACTAACTATACCAATACCATATTTCCTTGTCTATGGAGATGATCTATTAAGTTTTTTAGAAGCTAGTAGTCTCGTTTTCTTCCTATCCAATGATGTTTGTCTATCCTTACTTTTTTCATTCCCTATTTTCCAATCCACGAAATTTCCAACTAATAGAAAAGCTCTCATTAGTGATTTCTAAATAATTATGGCTTTTGAAAGTGAATTTTTTTATAGTCTAATCCAATCTACAAAGGATAAGGTGCCTAAATATTTATCTTGAATTACTTCCTGCCCTAATCCTTTATCAATTATCAATATCTATAAAAAATTTGTTGTTAAAACTTTCCCAAAATTATGTATATTCTTGAGGTCCCATCCTCCTTTTGATTTTGGTTTAGCTATTATATTCCATTTAATTATTTCCATTGCATCCTTTTTCTTGTTCCTTTATCAAAAATTTGAAAATAATTCTTCCTTATTTTCTCTACTATTTTTATGGAAATGTAAGCCAAGGAGTGGTAGTAGACTCGGGTGGCTTCCAAAACTAATTTTATCAATGTAGGGCAATCCCTCAATGATAATCACCTAGAGCACCAAGTTTTGATGCTCTTCTTTATTTTGTTGTATAACCATATCCAATATCAGTACCCATAGTCATTTGGTTTCAGATGAAAGTATAAATATTTTATCCCTTTATCAAAGTCTACATGCTTGAAACCAATAATTCTCATTACTACTTCTATTTGCCCTAGATAAAACTTATTGAAGGCTATTTTTGTTTTTTGTAGATTTATTTTCATTCCTATAGCCATACAATATAGGTCCAACACTGGTTTATACTTTAAGTCTTCCTTCAATGTCTTATATCAAAAAGTAAAACATCCTCTCCAAAGAGAAAATTGGTTAAGTTCAAAGAGTTACCAATATTGATATCCTTTATCATTTCCTATCTTCATTGTTGCCTAATCCATATCCTCAAATATTTTTCTACCTAAATAAAAAGGAGAGGAGAAAGAGGGAACCCTTTTATCAAACCTCTAGAAACCTTGAAAAACTATAATCTAAGCCATTGATAAGTACAACAAAAGAGGTTGAATTGATACATCCCATCACCCAATTCACAAAGGGAATACTACATCCAATATGAAATAGGCTCAGCCTAATATATAACCAATTTGCTTTATCAAAAAAAATTTATTGATCTAATTTTATTGTCATTGCTTTTTGCTTCCTTATCTTTATTGAATGTAGTCCTTCTTGGGCTACCCCTATTGCTTCATGAATCTACCTTTTACTTAAAAACCTAAACTATTCTTCTAAAAAAATATCTAATAATATCCCTTTAATTCTATTAGCTATAATATTTGAGATGATTTTGTAGAGGGTATTACATAAAGAGATAGGTTTATAATCCCCAAAATATTTTGGATTATCTTTTTTGGAATCAAAGCCAAGAAAGTAGAATTTATGGATCCTAGCACTTGTCCCTTAATCCTTGATTCTTCTACCACTTTAAAATATCCTTCTCCAATAATTCATAAAAAATTAAATAAAAATCTATTTCCCATCCATCTGGACCTAGACATTTCTCTTTTTGGAATGATTTGGCAACTACATGTAACTCCTCCTTAGTGATTTTTGAGAAGAAAGCTTCTTTTTGTTACTCATTGATCATCTTGGACAAATTTAGAACTAGTTTGATTGTATTTGCTATATTTACTTTATTTATATCTTTAAACAAGTCTTTGAAGTAATTTACTTCTAATGGTGCCAACTCTTAGAATCTTCTAACAAGTTTCAAGTAATTTACCACCAGGTCCCTTGTTTAGCTTTTTGATGGCTTTTTGACAAGTTTTTGCATCTTATAGGTACTTTTGCACCACCATATCAAGGTGACCTCTATTTTGTAGCCATCTCGGGTTAGGACGATCTCTGGTCAAAAATTAAAAATAGAAATAAAATATATCTACATTATACATAGGCTATCAAGGTAAGTACATTTGTCCTTCCTTTTTTATTTTCATAAAGAAAAGTAAAGAAATTTTTCAAATTATAGAAAAGAGTACACATTTTTTTAAGTGTGGTGTCTCTATCTGTGATCATCTCATGTCCAAATGACCCTCACCTATGACCATATCTGGTCCAGACGGTCTCATTTTGTGACTGTCTTAGGTCTAGACGATCTATATTTGTAATCATCTATGTGCGGTATGGCACCCTTGTATGCTATTGATTGGTTTACCTGCTTATTGCCTGATCAAAGGCTATACATAATATAGGTTTCTGCATTACAAAATCTATTTTTTTGCATTAGTAAAAAGAAGAAAATTTATTGTAATCTCTTTGATTTACTTTTGCAATTTTAAAAATGAACTCTCACACATGCACATAAGTTAATGTTGGTTAGTTCGATTTCATCACCAATGACCAGTAGTAATCATGCAATGTGGGCATTCATCTCCTACCATGGATTGGACCCATAGCAACCATAGTAGCTCCCAACAAGTGTCTTTCTATATTTCATCACTAGAAAGTCCCTTACTTTTGGGTGCACCAAAAGTAGGAAGGATTAGCAAACCCCTTCACCATAGGGTTTTCAATAATTAGTGGAACATAGCTACCGTTCTTGTCTACATCCATACGAGGGTTAAGTGAAAGCATGAGTATGACAGTCATAGGACATTAGATAGTGTGTCCACTTTAGGGTTTCTTTATTTCCATGGGTTTACCTTGAGTTATATTCAATGTAGGAAGCCACTTTTTTCATTTAGGTTACATCCCTCGATAGGGGAATGTGCTCAAACTATATTCAGTAGTTTTTTTTGTTTACCCTTATTTGTCACAGGAATAGGGCTTTAAACATCAAAATACACTGAAAACAGTAACAAGAATCAACAATCAAAGTCAAAATTTAAAAGAGATAAACACATTGTTTTCTTGTTTGTTCTTTTACTGGTTACATAATTTAGATCATGGTAGTAACACGCGACCAAGCTCGCTCAAGGTTTGATGTTGTTGAAAACTTACAAGGATACATGGACCATCTATGAATCAGTCTAGAGGATATAGCCATTCCTAAATGGCATCCTATTTTTTATAGGAAATTCAACCATTGGGAGGTCCCTATCTAGGATGCATCTACCAATCCTCAATATGATCATAGTGATGAGATTCATGTTCAAGATACTCTTTGTGCTTTCTTTATACAAAATACCTAGCACATAAGGGATATTAGTAGGTCTGTGTTGTGAATTTGCATCCTGGTTCATCCTACCACTCAATCAAAGCATGATCAAGAATATACACCATGGAAATACCTAGATGATCAAACCACCTTGTTTGATCACCCATGGTTGAGTTGACAATATGCTCATCTGGATAGATACAAAACTTGTCATCCTAGTAATACCACCATGTTGGATCACCCATTTCTCATAAACAAGGAGGAAGAAGACTTGGATCATCCTCTTACTTGTTATGAAGAGCACTCTACACAAGCACGTTGTACCTCTACATAACCTAAGTACATAGAGCTTACCTTTAAGCCTGAATATCAGGTCAATGCAGCCTCCCTATATCATGAGAAGCAAGTAGCCAATCCTTATGGGACTGATAAGCAAGTCAAGTCCATTTGTATTAATATAAGTGCCAATTGACCCTATATTATTTATAAGATAAATCTAGCATCTAGGCCAAATTGTAGAAAGTAAGAGCAATTGAACTAGTTATGACTGGAAAAGTAATAATTAGATCAATGACACAAACTAAATTAGCATGGGCTACACCAGCATAGGCTGCATGAGCAATGGTTAAATCAAGAACAATTACAAAAAGTATTGCATGAGACTGTTCCTACCCGTAACATCCATAGGTTACAAGGCCATCAAAGGTACCTAGTGCAACATCAAAACCTACCACCTAGGCCAAACCAGAACTGTCCTCCTTGTATGCCCCTTCAACACCATAGTTATAAACAATGTCAACCATACAACCATCAACAAGAGTATGAGACCTATGAGGACCTTAAATCAGATTACCAATAACAGGGATATCTCGAGTTATCTTACGATAATATGGTTGATGATCACATTCAACCACCTTGCCCCAATAAAAATCTCACTTCCTCTTCTTCATGGATGAAAACATGCTGATAAGACCATTTCACTAGATGCTTACTAGTTGCTAATTGATCACATTAATTCTATAGAGAAACAAACCATAGGTGTATGTTATCAAAAACCTACTTTACATTAGTTGTGCAACCAACCCTTGCATCCGCTAGTTCCATCCCCATCATATCTTGAGAATTTTGAGATGCCAAAATTGGACAAGTTTAAAGGATATGAAGATGCTCAAGAGCATGTCACAAGCTTCATGAATATGTGCTTTCATATTCAATATGATGATGCCCTTATGCTTAGGACATTTTTCATAACCCTTGTTGGGCTAGCCTTAGAGTGGTATAATCATTTATTGTGATACAACATACACTCCTTTGAACAATTGGAAAATACATTCCTAGAATGTTTCTCATTTAGCATCAAGAAGAAAGCAACATTGATTGGCCTATACAACCTTCAACAATGAAGCGGAGTCAGTCATGGATTATGGCAAGTTGTGGAGATCAACTATTATAAAATTACCATTTACCTTACCTATTAAAGAGCTAACTAGACTATTTACTAGGAGTTGTTCCAAAAAAAATTCACTATTACTACAACTCTAATAATATAGAATATTTGAGGAGGCCTTAGCTCAGGCAAATATTATTGAGGACATCAAGGTCTAAGAGGGATAAATCAATCTCTAGAAAAATTATTGGAACAAAAATTCCAAAGGCAACTACACAACAAAAGTCAACTGTAGTAAATCAAGTTGTCTTAAGTGTACAAGGGCTTTCATAACAAGCTACCCCTCAACCACCTAATTATTAGGTACAACCCCTACCTATGCATTATAACACTCAATATTAATAGAATAAATGAATGAGAATCAACAACATCGTTCTCCTCATCAGTATACGCCATTGATTGAACCATTGGCTTCTATTTTGCATTGACTATGGAAGGCAAAGGCCATCACTCTATCTAAAGTCCAACAACCAGATCTGAATAAGACAAATTTTAAGAATTATAGAGAGGATTTACATTGTATCTATCATAAAAAATGGTCATGACATTCAATCTTGATATACATTCAATAACCTCATGCAAGATATGATAGAGCAAAATGAGCTTCAAATCGATAATCCTCTTCTACAAATAATCAAAATATTGGTATATTCTAGAATATGTTACTTGTGCATGGGGGGCAAGAAGAACAACCTAGACAAGTGAAATACATATAAACCCACCACATAAAGGCTTTTTTTGGATGATTAACATAGTGATAAGGAACCAAAGATACCCGAACCAACCTACACAACCTGTAGGTCCAACCCATGTTCCTTCAACATCATAGCCATTGCTCCAACCAACTCCAATCCAAATTATGCCACCTTACCTAGCTCTCACAATAAGGAATATACTCACTTAGATTTTAAATATGGCATCAAAAAAACTTTCCATATATGAGCTAATCCAACAGTCAACTCCACATGAAGAGGCTCTCATGGAAATTCTAAAGACAATCAAATTGCAGCCATAGGACCCTAATTATTTCAACAGTTTTGTGGAAAATATTCAAAAATACAAGGAACCTATTATAAAATTCCACAATCATGAAATAAAGTTGATACCCACTGACATAGCTAATCCTCCACTGCATATCATTCCTAGTGTGAATCAGATCCCTTATAAATGGGTCTTGATAGATACAGGTTCCTCCATTTATATTATTACCATTGTTGCACTTCAACATCTCAATATTCTATCATCAAACATTATAGCATCTACATTAACCCTTTGATATTTTAATGATGCTCTATACTCCACCATCGGCACAATAGTCATCCCTATTTAGGTTAGATTAAATAAAATTCCTACATTATGCCATATCTTGGAGGATGCAATGCAGTACAACAAACTATTTGGATCTGTGATATGAAGTGCATCCCTTCCATATTGCACCAGTGCATCAAGTACATCCATGAAGAGTAGGTTCATGTAGTTCCTATAGACTTAAAGCCCTTCATTATGCAATTCAGTCAATCATTCGCAAGAATCTATCTTGCATTTAGTGCATCTGGACATTCACCCTAATTATCCTATCAAACTTCTATATCCCTCACCACAATCATCCACCAATCCATCACCATCACCCCCATCCCAAACATCACCATTGGTCTCTTTTGATATTCCTTCTTCATCATCATATCCTTCGAGTAGGAATCTATCGAAGGCACCAATCGACAAAACATCATCATCCATATCCACCATCTTTGAAGCAACCTTTCCAACTCCTATAGATGATGAAGAAGTACCTATTGCCATGGATGATTCATCCCAACCTACATCCCTATCATCATCATCTATCTTCTCACAAATCATCATCCATATGACTAATCCTGGACTCATTTAGTATTTGGTATAGAATGTTACACTTACTCCCCTCATCGAGTCAGTGCAATACACAGGTAGACCTCGTCAGCTTCCCCTACGTATAGATACCATTATGAAATTCGGTCAACCATTCACAAGAATCTATCTTGAATTTGGTGCATTTGGAAATTCACCCTAATGATCCTATCAAATTTCCATATCCCTCACCACAACCATCCACCAATCCATCACCATCACCCCCATCCCAGACATCACCATTGGTCTCTTTTGATATTCCTTCTTCATCATCAGATCCTTCGAGTAGGAATCTATCAAATGCACCAATTGACAAAACATCATCATCCATATCCACCATCTTTGAAGCAATCATTCCAACTCCTACAGATGAGGAAGAAGGATCTATTGACATGGATGATTCATCCCAACCTACATCCCTATCTTCATCATCTACCTTCTCACAAATCATCATCCATATGACTAATCCTGGACTCGTTGAGTATTTGGTATAGAATGTTACACTTACTCCCCTCATCGATTCATTGCAATACATAGGTAGACCTCATCAGCTTCCCCTACCTATAGATACCATTGCACTTCTAGTATGTCCTCTGAATTAGATGAAATTTTTCTATGGGGGTTTTAATGTTATCTTAGAGTCATCTCGTATGATAGAATATGACGAGTCATTCTTAGCAAACATCAGTTACATGTTAAATTCAACCTTTTCCCTATGGTAATTTTATCACTGTCATTGGCATAGAAGTGGTCTTAGTCAATATGAATAAGGTCTTCAAATCCCTTACCAACCATATTATCAACTACCTATAGATAGGTTTGACTTAGGATATTTTGTGTGTATGTCAGATGAGCTCCTTACAAACTCATTCTAGCACCTTACATAGGCTTTGGTAATGAGATTGACGAGAATGACTACATTGATCCTAGTCATAGTCATCTGTTGAGTGACCATATTCCAATAATTATGGTAACTATTGAGCAATATAACTCTTTTTGTGAGGCATCTGAAGAAAATGAGGATGAGGAGGATTTAGAGTATCTCGATCCTAGTTACATTCAATGGCTTAGCAATAATATTTGAATTTACTCTCTTAATCAGGAGCATACAAGCGGTTGGATCTCTTATGACAAGCCTAACAAACAAGAATATTCTAACCTAGGTGATGACACTAAAAATAGCTACATTGAAGAGGATAGTGAATTTGACCAAGATTGTGATGGCATGTTTACTGATTCATCATACCAATATTATGAGATAATGTCTATTGCTTCAGATAGCATGACGGATGAATCAACTACTATCGAGCCTCTCAACAATTTAGATAAATTTTATCTTCATATTTTTCTATATTTACCACCATATCTGATGCATCAGCTTCTCCCACTAGGGGACTCCATTGCTTACACGCCCCCTAGACCATACCCTATCATCCTACCACCATCGTAGCCATCCCTAGTTCATCTACATCCCCCCATATTTGATCAATTTTTCCCACAAGAGAATTGATATTATACATCCACCATAAATATGATCTCCTTTGACCTCACAATGCCACTCCATTATCCAAACAAATTCTCAAAATATTTACATATCAACCATGAGGCCATTGATTTTGATTGCACTACTTTTCCATCATCACCCTTGGAGTTATTGCCCTATGAAGAAATGTTATAACCATTTCATTTTTCACCAGAGTCATCTAAAGATATTTTTCAACCTGATATAAAACCTAATGACATGATTTATTCTCCAAATCTAGTTGGTGATATCCATTTGATCTCTATGCCTCATCAACTCGAGGAGGGATCCCATATATCAACTGAGGACAAAATTGGTGTAGATATCAACACTGATATCAAAGTTCTTAAAAATATCAAGTTGGGACAAATTATATCTCTTACAGAAAAATCCATTTACATAACTCTCTTAATAGATAAGAAGGTGATTTTTGCTTGGTCTTATAAAGGTATGTTAGATCTTAACCCAAAGATAGTCATGCATAACTTAATGCTCAATCCAAAAATTAAACCAATCAAGAAAAAGATCCACAAGATGCATCATATAATAGCCTTAATGGTTAAATATGAGCCTCAAAATTTGTTGGATGTATTTTTCATTCAACCTATTGACTATCTTGATTGGGTGTCCAACATGGTCCCTATTAGGAAACCAGATGGGAAGATTTGCATATGCACTGAATTTGTGATATTAATAAAGTGAGTCCAAAGGATGAATTTACACTCCCAAAAATTGATGTACTTATTGATGTGATTGTTGTTCATGAAATTTTGTCCCTCATAGATGGTTTTCCAGGTTACAACCAAATTTGAGTTAACCCAAAAGACCAACCCAAAACGACTTTCACAATTCCTTGGGGGATATTTTGTTATATAGTCATACCATTTGGTCTTAAAAATTTTGTGCTACTTATCAATGTACCATGACATACATATTCCATTATTACATGCATAAAATATTGGAATATTACATGGATGACTTATTGGCCAAATCCCTGTTGCATCATGAGCACATCGATGTTCTAAGAAAAGTCTTTGATCACCTCATAGAGCATAATGTACGACTGAACCCCAAGAAGTGTGTTTTCGATGTAACATCTAGAAAAATATTGGGTTTCATAGTCTCTAAACGAGGAATATAAGTTGATACCCCTACTAAACTTAAGTAACTGTGTAGCTTACAAGGGAATATTGCATCCATTCGATGCTTCATAGTGTAACTTTTGGATAAATATCGATCGATGAGTTGATTATTATAAAAGGGGGTCACCTTTAATTGGGATGACAAATGTCAAAAATCCTTTGATGAAATCAACCAAAACCTGGCATCTCTGCTAGTACTAGCTTTGACTAGACTAGGTGTGTCATTCTTATTATATATATTAGCTACTAACTTTGCCTTAGGGACCATGTTGTCTCAGAAGAATGAGGTAAATAAAGAATAAGCTATTTACTACATTAGTCACACCTTAGTCAGCTACAAGCTCAAGTATGCATACATTAAAAATATTTGCTTAGCAATAGTCTTTGCCACAAAGAATATTTGACATTACATGCTAAATAAAACAATGTATATCATTTCTAAAGAGAATCCTCTATGGTACATGATGATTCAAACATATCAAAATACCACAAAGTGGATAATGTTGTTGATAGAATTTAAAATCGAGTTTATAGGTCAAAAATATTTAAAAGGTCAAATTATCATTGATCAACAAGTAGATTCTCCTCTCCAGGATGATAATCCTCTTACAATTGAGTTACCTAATGATGGGGTCTTTACATTATTAGACTCCCCAAAACCAAAAAATCAAGCTAACATGACACTATTCTGTAATGGCTCTAAATGTGAGCAAGGGGATGGTGCATAAATCATGTTTGCACACCACAAGGAGATAATATTTCCATTTTGTTTAAACTTGATTTCCCATGCACCAACAATAATTCCAAGTATGAATCCTTTATTTTGGGTCGTCAGATAGCTCTTTCCATGAACATCAAGAAGATCAACATCTTTGGTGATTTCTTGATCATTGTCAACTAGGTTAAGAAAATTTACCAATGCAAGTGTCCAATATTGAAATCATATAAATCCATTGTGGATAAATTATTAACTAAATTTGAATGGTATTATATTGAGGCAATTTATTGCTCTTCAAACCATTTTACGGATACAATGGCCTCCTTGGGATCCTTAATTTTGTAAAACCCATCAGATGATGTCACTATTATTCAGGTCAAAATGCTCTCTCAATCTGTAATCTTGTGAGATACTTCTAGAGTTGAGCAATATGTCCACATGATTCAGATTGAACTGTACCAATATCAGTTCTTTCAAATACATGATTTTTTGAATTAGGCATCCTAGGGTCTTTGGTCCTATAGAGTCCTTTTGATAATACCATGACCATATATATCAAGAATATATCCCAATCCACATTTGTATGAGATGAGTCACAAAAGGATCAAGCATTTCACTTAGTTGAAATCAACCATATCAACATTGGTTTGCTTAACTAAAATATTTCCTAAAACTTGGTAATATTCCTTCAGGATTATCGCATTCCACCAAAATAACATCAATCAAAAAGCAATAAAATATATCTTATTAGGAGACATAATTTATCATCGAAGCTATGATGGCCTTCTACTTCAATTATTAGAGCCCCAAGAATCTACTTGGGCAATATCTCAAGCTCATGATGGTATTTGTAGTGGCCATTTTAGTGGCATGGCTATTGCTAAGCGCATCCTCAGAATGGGTTATTATTGGTCCACCATAGAGAAATACTATTGTACTTATATCAGAAAGTGTGTTAAATATTAGCATCATACTAATCTATCACATGTACCTTTGCAGGCCTTACAATCGATACAATCATTATGGCCTTTTTCATAGTGGGGTTTTGACTTAATTGGTAAATTTTCACCCCCTTCTTCGGGCTACCACATGTTTATTCTAATAGCCATAGAATATTTAACCAAATATGTGGAAGTAATTCCTCTTACCACTACGAATGGACCTTGCATCATGGATTTCATATTGCATAACATCATATGTCATTTTGGTAGCCCATCAAATATCATATTGAATAATGAACCTTTTTTTAAGAACAAGGATATGAGAGCTTTGTGCACCAAGTAGAACATACAACATAGTTTATCAACATATTATTATCCATAGAGTAATGTTGAAGCAGAGGCATAAAAAAAAATAGTCATTACCATTCTTAAGAAAATTGTCAAGGATAATCACAAATATTGGCACCATCAAATGCCTCTCACATTATGGGCTTATAGAACTAGCATTTGGATGCCAACTAGGACAACTCCTTTTTTACTAGTATATGGTATTGAGGCCATCATGCCCTTGGAATTGGAAATTCCTTCGTTGTACATTGTTTTGTAAGAGTTCATCAATGATGACACTGTGCGATAAGATCACCTTGATAAATTGACCCTTCTTGATGAATGATGCATTAATGCTCTTGAGCATATTCATATTTATCAAGATCGCCTTAAACAAGCTTATGATATGAAAGCCCATCTCAAGGACTTTAAAATTGGGGATCTTGTACTTAAAATAGAACCAAAAAAATTCAATCTTGTTGCTCCACTTGCGAGACAAATTTATGATAAAGTGATTAGGCCCGTTCATCATCACGTAGAAATTTGGTCTAGGGATATATCATTTATCTTCTCTCGAGGGTGTTGAGAAACTTGAACCTCTCAAAATTCTCCACTTGTGGGTATTTCATGCCTAACACATAATCCATCGAAAAAAACAATACAAAATAAAAAATCACAAAAATATTGCATTGCTTACATCATTTTGCATTACACATTACTACATTTCATTGATTAAATTGCATTAGGCATATCAGTCATTGCATACACCATACATTCATTATCATAATTTGCATTACATAGAGCACCATGCTTGTGTGGTTATCATGAGTCTTAACCAAATATTTTATATCATCATAATTTGCACTTTTCTTGTGATCTTTTGATTATTAAGAGGTCCTCATAAGATAGGGTAGATATCAGATGACCATCATCAATGATGTTTAGATGACCACTAACTATTTTACGCACACATCTTAGTTTCAAAATATCATAAGGTAAACACACACATCCACAGATCATATAAATCCATATTCCTCGTCCTAGGTGTTTGTGTCATTTTCCCTCACCTAGTAAGTTTTTATAGGGTGTTCAATAGGTTATTTTGGTCATTCATCCATTCCTAGTTCTATTTTCAGATTTTGTAGATATTTATCTTAATTTTTGAAGGTAGGATATTGCTTTAGTACCTTGCATATATCAAAATCCTGAACACATTTTTACATATTAAAAATTGATTTAGCACAAGGAAATATGAAATTATGAAGTAGTCATGGCCTCTTAAGTGAAATGTGTCCCTTGATGTCCTATTATGCACATAGTCCAAAAAAATAAATAACACAAATAGTGGTTTTCACCACTTAAGTTTTGCAAAAATAAAAAATGTAAACAGTGGTTTCACCACTTCAATCTTTGGTAGAGAACAGTTCTAACACAAGACAGGAAACCAGAATGACAAGAGCCCAAAATTTCTTATTCAATACTTTGGAAGAATTTTACAAGAATATACAGCCATCTGCCGTTTTGCCAACCCCCTCTCATTACAATCCATGGGTTTTTATCGAGGTCCCGATCCTCTGTGTTTTCAAACTTCCCACGATCTACAATTGCCACCTGGAACAATATTGGAAAGTTGCATTGATGAGACTCTAGGTGAGGTGCGCGACTGGCTGCCATACCCAACGGAATCTTCTTCTCGATCTGTTGCTTGCTGTTAGTTGCTATAAACGCGTCTCTAGATATCCTGCGCGAGTGGCCAACATGCCTGTTGAAATCCTCCTTTGAAACTGCTGCTTCACTGCCGCTAACTTGCCATGCACGAAGGGACGCCTTTATGAAAGCTTGGAGTGCATGTTTTTCTGTTTGGTCGCGATATCGTGACATGTCGTGATATCGCGACAATTTCCTTTCTATGCTTTCTCTCTCCTACTTTGGTCACGATATCGTGACATTCCTTCCTTCTTGCCTTCTTGCCTCCGCTTCGGTCGCGATATCGCGACATGTCGCGATATCGCGACATTTTTCTATTGCGTCGTCGTTCTTTAGTTTCGGTCGCGAAATCACGACATGTCACGATTTCGTGACCTTCCGTCCTCCGCGCCTTTGTTTCCCTGCGTTGGTCGTGATTTCGCGACATGTCACGATTTCGTGACCTGTTGTGAAATCGTGACGATGGTCACGATTTTGCGACCTTGTGTCTTCCGCGCCTTGCCTTCCCTGCTTCGGTCGCGAAATCGTGACATGTCGTGATTTTGCGACCTTGTGTCTTCTGCGCCTTTGCTTCCCTGTGATGGTCACGATTTCGTGACCTTGTGTCTTCCGGCCTTGCTTCCCTGCCTTGGGTCGCGATTTCGCGACATGTCGCGAAATCGCGACATTCTGTCCGCTGCTCCCCTATCTTCTGTTTTGGTCACGATATCGTGACACTTTTTGTGTCGCGATATCGCGACACATATTTTTCTTTGCAACACTTAGAAAACAAAATAACACACAAAAAAATTTGGTTGATGCTCGATTGCTTTGCTGCCCTCGGATGCTCCTGCATCAGACACCCGAGGTGGATCGAGAAGTGATCCTCACTTCTGATCTTTGGGAGGAAGACCCAGGCGGTCAACCTCTATTTTTGACACCCAAGTTGCATCTTCTACTGGTCTACCCTTCCACTTGATCAAATATTCAGAATATTGTTTGTTCCTTGTGCTTCTACCTTCACGAGTATCTAATATTTCCTCGATCTCGTCTGTGGTTGGGTTAGACGTTGGAATGCTCCACAATTCTGTGCTTGGTGCCTCTGTACTATCTCCTTCATGGTATTCCACTAAATCTGATATGTTAAAAATAGGTGAAATGTCAAGCCCACTTGGCAATTCCACTTCATATGCATTGCTTGAATCCCGTTTTTCCAGTATTCTGCATGGCCCAAACTTCTTCATCTTCAACTTGTTATAAGTTTTGGTGGGAAATATTTCTTTTCTGAGATGGACCATGACTTCATCTCCCACTTCGAACTCTTTGAACCGCCGCTTTTGGTCTGCTCTTGCTTTATACTGAGTATTCATTTTTGTAATTTGTTTCTTCACTTCTTCATGTAGGCTTTTCATCTGTTTCGCAAATTCCTCAGCCTCTGCACTGCACTTTTCTCCTTTATCTAATTTCCTCAGCTCAGAAACGTTTCTTGGACTATTTCCATATATTATTTGGAATGGAGATTTGTTTGTACTCTTGTTGACAAAATTGTTGTATGCAAATTTTGCCTGCGGAAAAACCAAATCCCATCCCTTGGGTTTATCTGCTATCAAGCATCTTAATAAATTACCTAGACTTCTATTTACCACCTCTGTCTATCCATCAATTTGTGGGTGGTATGCATAACTGAACTTCAGATCTGTCTTCAACTTCTTCCACAATGTTCTCCAAAAATACCCAACAAACTTTGTATCTCTGTCAGAAACTATGCTTTTTGGTAGACCGTGAAGTCGTACCACTTCTTTGAAAAATAACCCTGCAATGTGAACCGCATCACTTGTTTTCTGGTAGGGAATAAAATGTGCCATCTTGGAGAATCTATCAACCACCACAAATACGGAGTCATTTCCCCTCCGTGTTCTCGGCAACCCAAGAATAAAATCCATGCTGATGTCCTCCCATGGCCTCTCAGGTATAGGTAACGGCTGGTATAATCCTGTGTTCTGCCTCATGCCTTTTGCCATCTGGCATATTCTGCAACTTTGCACAAACCTTTTCACATCTTGTTGAAGTTGCGACCAGTAGTAATTTTCATTCACCAGGGCAATGGTCTTATCCCGACCAAAATGTCCAGCCAGTCCCCTGTTGTGCTTTTCCTTGATTAAGTTCTCCCGCATGGAACTCCTTGGAATGCATAATTTACTTCCCCTGAACAACATTCCATCTTGGATTAGAAAATCCAACCATTTTGTCCTGTCCATAGTAACAGGTGCCAAGCAAGCCGTCCAGGCTTCTGCAAAATCAGGATCTTCAGGATAAAGACCCTTCAGTTCTTCGAATCCTACCACTTCCACTGTCATTTCAATCAGCAGATTCTGCCTTCTACTTAAGGCATCTGCAACTCTGTTTGATTTTCTACTTCTGTGCTTCAACACAAAGGTATAGCTTTGGAGGAACTCAACCCACTTCAAGTGCCTTTGATTCAATTTTGTTTGGTTGTTAATGTACTGTAATGCCTGATGATCAGTGAATAGAACAAACTCTTTTGGCAACAAATAATGCCTCCACTTCTTTAGAGCCCGAACTATAGCATAAAATTCCTGGTCATAAACTGAATACTTTTTTCGAGCATCATTGAGCTTCTCACTAAAATAAGCAACGAGTCTACCTTACTGACTCGAGTACAACCCCTATTGCACTGCCACTGGCATCACAGTCTACCGAAATACTTTGTTAAAGTCTGGAAGTGCCAAAATAGGCTATTATGTGACCTTTTTCTTTAATGCATCAAAGCTCCTTTCAGCCCCTAAGGTCCACTTGAATTCTTTCTTATCCCCTCTCATTGTTTCTGTGAGGGGTGCACAAATGTTGCTGAAATTTCTAATGAATTTTTTGTAAAAGTTGGCTAGACCATGAAATGATCTTACCTCTGTTGTGCTTCTCGGGGTAGGCCATTCGATGATAGCTCTCACCTTTTCTGGGTCCATTTTTAGACCCTCTACTGAGATGACAAATCCTAGGTACACTAACTCCTTTACAAAATTACATTTTTTTAGATTAATTAATAGCTGTTCTTCCCGCAGCTTCTCAAAAACCCTTCTGATGTGCATCAGGTGCTCCTCCAGGGTTCTGCTGAATATTAATATATCATCTAAATAAACAATGACAAATTTTCCTAAAAACTCTTTTAGTACCTCATTCATCAACCGCATGAAGGTACTTGGTGCATTGGACAGCCCAAATGGCATGACCAACCATTCATACAAACCCTCTCTGGTCTTGAAGGCTGTCTTCCACTCATCTCCTTCTCTGACACGGATCTGATGGTAACCACTCTTGAGGTCAATCTTGGTGAAGTACTTGGCTCCACTCAAACAGTCCATTATGTCATCCATTCTTGGCAATGGAAATCTGTATTTTATTGTGATCTTGTTGATGGCTCGAGAGTCTGTACACATTCTCCACTCTCCATATTTCTTTGGCGCTAGCACTATAGGTACTATGCATGGACTTAAGCTCTCCCGAATCAGCCCCTTCTCCAGCAACTCCTGGACCTGCCTGTTTAGTTCTTCAATTTCTACAGGCATCATTCTATGTGCAGCTTTATTGGGCAAGCTTGATCCTGGCACCAAATCGATATGGTGACTGATCTTCCTTACTGGGGGTAAACCCTCAGGCACATTATCAGATATAATATCTGGAAATTCCTCCAACAGATCTAGGATTTCTGTTGGGGTATTTTTGCATTCTATATCTCTGACTCTAGGAACCAATGCATAACACATATGTTCATGTTTTAAATCATCTAAAAATTTTCTCCCATCGACCAAGCAAATTCTGGCACTGCCACATACCTTTTCTTCCACCTCCTTCAGTGGTTTCAGCTTATGACGCATTCCATTCTTGGTCACGGAATAGGTGTTGGCATGGCCATCATGAACCGCACACCTGTCAAACTGCCATGGCCTTCCCAACAGCAAATGGCACGCATCCATGGGCAGAATGTCGCACAGGACCTCATCACGGTAATTCCCAATACTTAATTTTACCAAGAACTATTCATTGACCAAAACCTTATGGTCTTTCTGCAACCACGCGATCCGATATGGATGCGGGTGTCTCTTCCTCTCTAGTTGTAGCTTTGTAACCATTCCCTCTGAAACTAGGTTATCCGTGCTACCGTTGTCAATAATAATATTGCAAATCTTACCCGCGCATTTACACCTTGTGCGGAATAAGCTTTTCCTCTGATCTGCGGCCCCCTCTTCATTCAGTAGGACTCTCCTTGCAATCATTACTTCTCCTCTCTCAACTTCTTTAGAATGCTCAGATCCAGCATCTTCATCAGCGACTGCGACTCTGGCATTTCCTTTCGGCCTCCGATTATTCCTTTCTCGTTGCTATGGGCACTCATATTGGTGATGTCCCTCTTCCCCACACTGGAAGCAAGTCCCATGAAATCTTCCTCTTCCCTGGCCACGTCCAGCTCTGCCCCTTCCTCCTTGGTAATCATTATTCTGATTACGGGGGTGGTAGGTATTTTCTCTCCTTTGTTCCTGATTGCTGCTACCTTCTCCATTCTTCTGAGAATCTTCATTCCTCCTTCCACTGGTCCTTCCGTCGGTCCTTCCGCCATGACCTCTCCCTCTTTGCTTGTTCTCAAACCTCCTATTGAGCTTTTCTTCAACCTTTAAGGCAAATTGGTAAGCGTCCTCTATGGTGGTCATCCGGACCAGACTTAATTCTTCCTGAATACTTGCTCGTAACCCATTAATGTAATGGGCTACCTTCTCCTTGTTGGCCTCTGAGTGACCTGTTCTGATCATAATTTTATGAAACTCCTCTGTGTATTCCTTTACAGACTTACTTGCTTGCCTCAGCCCTTGCATTTTCTTTAGCAGGTCTAACTCATAATCACCAGGGATGAACTACCTCTTCAGCTTTTCTGCCATCCATTCCCATTTTGTTATTCTCTCTTTTCCTCTCTTATTTCGCTCCAGCTGCACTCCCTTCCACCAAATGCTGGCATGACCTTTCAGTTTGGTCTTTGCGAATCTGACCCTATCAGGATCCTCAACCTCCTCGTACTCAAAGTACTCTTCCAGGTCGTTGATCCAGTCGATCAATTCCTCTAGATCAAGGTTCCCGAAATATGTGGAAACCTCCATCTTCGACCTCTTCCCAATCTGGGATATGGCTTTGTATAGTCTGGCTTGAGCAGGATCCACTGCTTCTTCTTCTTCCTCAGGCTGGTCTTCTTCTTCGTCATCTTCCTCTTCACTACCTTCATCTCTTCTTGGTTCCAATCTTCTACGCATTTCTTCTTGCAGGGCTTGCATTTGCCGCTGCAAAGCTCGGACATCTTTCGCTGTCGCCATGCCTCTCCCACCAACAGGGTTTCTTCTTGGAGGCATTCTGTTCACCCAATCACAAGCCCTTCCATAGATCCTGGTGTAACTGCCTCACGTCCGACGATCTGTTACACACTCAGGAACTTCTGGCTCTGATACCACTTGGTAGAGAACAGTTCTAACACAAGACAGGAAACCAGAATGACAAGAGCCCAAAATTTCTTATTCAATACTTCGAAAGAATTTTACAAAGAATATACAACCATCTGTCGTTTGCCAACCCCCTCTCATTACAATCCATGGGTTTTTATCGAGGTCCCGATCCTCTGTGTTTTCAAACTTCCCACGATCTACAATTGCCACCTAGAACAATACTGGAAAGTTGCATTGATGAGACTCTAGGTGAGGTGCGCGACTGGTTGCCATACCCAACGAAATCTTCTTCTCGATCTGTTGCTTGCTGTTAGTTGCTATAAACGCGTCTCTAGATATCCTGCGCGAGTGGCCAACATGCCTGTTGAAATCCTCCTTTGAAACTGCTGCTTCACTGCCGCTAACTTGCCGCGCACGAAGGGACGCCTTTATGAAAGCTTGGAGTGCGTGTTTTTCTGTTTGGTCATGATATCGCGACATGTCGCGATATCGTGACAATTTCCTTTCTACGCTTTCTCTCTCCCACTTCGGTCGCGATATCGCGACATGTCGCGATATCGCGACATTCCTTCCTTCTTGCCTTCTTGCCTCCGCTTTGATCGCGATATCGCGACATGTCGCGATATCGCGACGTTTTTCTATTGCATCGTCGTTCTTCAATTTCGGTCACGAAATCGTGACATGTCACGATTTCGTGACCTTTCGTCCTCCGTGCCTTTGCTTCCTTGCGATGGTCACGATTTCGTGACCTTGTGTCTTCTGCGCCTTGCCTTCCCTGCTTCGATCGTGAAATCGTGACATGTCACGATTTCGTGACCTTGTGTCTTTCGTGCCTTTGCTCCCCTGCGATGGTCGCGATTTCGTGACCTTGTGTCTTCCGGCCTTGCTTCCCTGCCTTGGGTCACGATTTCGTGACATGTCGCGAAATCGCGACATTCTGTCCGCTGCTCCCCTATCTTCTGTTTTGGTCGCGATATCGCGACACATATTTTTCTTTGCAACACTTAGAAAACAAAATAACACACAAAAAAATTTGGTTGATGCTCGATTGCTTTGCTGCCCTCGGATGCTCCCGCATAAATCTTATAAAAATGATAGAAAGAGTAGTAAGTATGAAGGTAACATCTCATCAGGACTCGGTTTGAGTGGTTGATAATTTGATTCTACAAAGCTCTAATTCTTATCATAAAAAACCAAACAATCATGAAATGGATAGTAAGGATAATGGCTACATTCTCATCAAGACTTGAGTGGTTGAGAATTCGATTCCCAAAAGCTCTAACTTTCTTTATAAACATAATATCAATGGGCTTCAAGTAGTAAGGATAGGGTTTCATTCTCATAAGGACTTGACTCGAGTGGTTGAGAATTCAACTCCCTGAAGCTTGAAGTTCAACTCCCTGAAGCTTGAAGACCCTAGCATTGGACTATGCTCATACATGGAACCTAAGGACTCACTATATTTTGAGGTCTTGCATTACAGAGTAGTTGAGTCTAACCAAGTATAAAATCAAGGTAAAATATTGACCATAGAGTGATGCTCATTATAGAAATGGGCTCTAAGAGTCGATCTATAAATGGGATAATATTATGTGTCATATTAATGAACATCACTATGCACACATAAGGATAATGAATATCTAGATCTTCCTAGCAGATTTTTATCTTTTAAAAGTCATGTATAGTCAATATACAACTTTTGACTGGTCAACTAGGGTATTTGAGTCTCATGAAAAACCTTGTTGTTCCCTTGTGACATCTCATTATTCCACATCCGTAATTTACATTTTTCTATTTTACATGTCATATCATACAATCACCTTCAAATGTATGACTTTTACAAAAAGGTTAACATTTTGATTAACGAATTTTATACATTCTATGGTGCTCACACTTAGGTTGTTTTGCATCTTAGATTCATTCATTATGTTTCACATTTAAACATACAACTCATAGCTTGCATCATCATGTCATTAGCACATAACATACATGCATACATCTAGGTATACATTCTAGATCTATAATATCAAAAATATATTACAAGTGCATCTAGGCATATATCCATCATCCATATTTGCATCCATATGTGCATCCGTACATGAAATAAACACAAGCAATGAACAACAAGATAAGATAACTAAAAATATAATATCATATATATCATGGATAGTATATCCTAGTACAAAAATAATCACAAGCTACAATGAAGTGGGTCCTCAAACTTCACACTCAAAAATAGAAGCATATACATAAAATAATAAGGTTGGACCCATACCATCGATCTCACGACTGCCCTCAACCTTGTCTCGATGAGGCTACCTTGATCAACTCACACCTAAAGTTTGTGGATGGTCTGTAAATCATGGAATTTGTGGCCTCACTAATTATTTTCCATAATCACTAAGGTGTCTTTGTTATGAAGGTCCTATTAAAACCTATGATAGTAGCCTACAACCTAGTCACTCCACCTCATCCTCCAATCATGATATATAGTCTCGAATTGAGCATCGATGAGATGTATAGCGGGATATCATCTCATGTAGATCTATAATCTAAACTTGTAGCCTAGCCACATCACCAATGACCTTCCCACCTATGCCCTACCTTATGACAACCCTTGCTACTACCTAGCCCTATCCAACTTCCATACTTGCCAACTAAACTTGTAGGGCATCACGCTCTATTGTAATCTCTACTAACCACATCCGTAGAGCATCTCACTTTGTTGTGAATCCAATAACCTACATCCACAGAGCATATCGCTCTACCATTAGTCTCCCAACCTCATCCTTTAGGCTTTCAACCTAAGCTCAAAGGATGTCCCTCTCCTCACCAAATCCCCTCCACCGCTGCCTATCATTTTCCAACTAGCTCTATAGTGATGCCATTGTGGTATCCCTCTCTACTATTAAATCCTATAGAGTTCATATCTGACCTTTGAGAGTAGCCTCCTAATCATGAGGATCCTCCTCAACCCTGTACTCCTCCTACTGCTCCCCTCTCTCAGAAGTCTCTCCCCAATCTCTCTCAGTATAACGATACACTCATTGATCTATAGAATACCCCTCCTCTATCGTAGCTCTAATTTTCCCATCACCACCAGCTCCACATCCCTACCATAGTAGAGTAATCCACCAAGTATCATATAATGCATTCATCCCTAGATCCTCCATACCTGTATTAGCTAGCAATTTATTTGCATCATCATCCATAATCTCAACTTGAGGCCACTCTAGTTGAGTCTTATCAATCCAATGTTAGTATTTCATGGCCTCATCAGGTACATCCTAGTGCACCCTAAACTACTAAGTCACATGAGAATACTGAAAGTACTCTTTCTTAATACCATGGAAACTGATCAACAATCAATCGTGCCTCACCTGCCTCATCTATTGGTCCACCTCTAACCATGGTGGAAAATCCATGTAAGGTCACCATATCACATGCTCTGACCTCAGCCTCCCAAAGGAGTCATTATAATGTTGAATCCTACCTGAAGTATGATGACTTTGTCCTCACTCTTGATCCCCTCTAGTGTATCACATAGCCAATATATTGGTCCACCATCTAAATTTAAGTTTCCCAAGATAGCCCATTCGATCTATCCACCCGAATGTGCTTCCAAACCTAGATTTAAAGGAGAAATTTGCACCCCAAGCTGAGTATATGTCATTGTCAAATCTCAAATAGCTCATCATATACCTATGCTAGTAGTGTTGTGCTCCATGCCATAATAATTGACTCGTCCACTATGCACTCGACTAACTCCTGAACCAAGTTAAGTAGGTTACATGGGAACCTCACACCCAATGAATCAAGTAGAAATATATTAGACATGAGTGAAATAATCACTACATACCTAGCTATCAAGATAGCCCTATCATAACCATCCTCCATTAACATCCCATCACTCTTTGAATCGCACTCTACTAACTCCCAATCCTATGGGAATACCCTTTTTAGTACTATCTCTTAGCGTGTATTACATATTTATTACATTATTTATGCTAACTAATATGGTTAGCATATTTTATTGTTAGCTTTGATTAGCAAGCATATATTTTGTTAGCGAGCATCTTCTAATATTGGCTCGATATTGTTGGTTAGCTTTGCTTTATGTTGACTAATCAGGGCTATGATTGTATTACTTAATCATTTGATCAATGCAATGTTTATTTTTTGATTGCTCTCTAATATGGTATCGACACATTATTTTGTCAAGGCTCATCCTTTGTAGCTTGAAAAACCTATTATAGCTTGACTTTGGAATAATTTTGAATGTGACCTCAAATGAGGTTGAGGATCTACATGCATCACCAGCATGGAGGGCTACGTGGAATCTATGGACAGAGAACTCACAAACATGGACCTGGAACGTAGGCCAAGGTCATAGGCCTAGATAGAGGACCATTCTTGGACCACCAAGTGGATGCTTCACAAACATTTTGACTAGCGAGGATAAACCAAGACATCTGGGCATGATAGGGGCTAACACACAAGTGGTAGGAGCAAAAGTTCTCATGGTTGACTTGTCCACCATATGGTGGACCAAAAAAGGGAGTGAAATTGGTTTTATACCATTAATTTTCACCCTGCATCCCCGATGCAGGACTAAACATCCATATTTTTTTGGCCACCATCTTAGGACGATGATGCAACATGACTCAAGCGTGATTGTCACCTTGTATTAAATATTTCACACATGCAGATATCGATTCTATTTTTTTAGTGGTCCCATCCCTACTCAAAAACCAAATCTATGGTGTTCAATTTCATGCATTGGTTATGGCATAACCTAGATCAATAGAATATGTGGAATAGTTGCACATAGATCCCATCTAGAGCCATTCAGAAGGGTGCAGCTATGGCTAGGGCTCCCTCAGTGATCATCTCATGAATCCCACATGCAGATCCAATTTGGATCAAATTGTGATAGCCCTCTCAGCATCGTTGATCTGATGCATGCGTAGGCTAACATTGATGATGATGAAAGATGTTTTTTAACATTTGTGATCTGGTAAACAATATTTTTAGTCCATAAAGTGTGGTAAGGCATCGATATTCTGGATCCAACTTTATAGACGTATTCGAGTTGTTGCTTGCCTGAGCTTTTGCTTGCTTGTTTGCGGCTCCGATCTAAGACTATGAAAATACCCACTGAGATGAAGCATTTCGATTGCTAATATCAACCACTATCTTTTATTTGGGAATTTCTCAATTAATGAGGCCATTTGTTGGCCATTACCATCGGATCAAGCACTCATGGACATGTAGTGGAGAGTTTGTTGTAGACACAGATCAATAGATGTCAAAACTATTACATCTTCCTCAATTATCATCGACGAGTTTGTTGTAGTGAGTTTCACACTGCAAGAAATAGTATTTTCCTGGTCAAGTACTTTGAAAGAGGAGAAGGCACCATCGTGAAGGTACCTCTATCGTGAAGAGACGTGCCACTCACCCCAAGAACCATTGGTGGCAAAAGAGCAGATGTGCCACTGGTGGCTGTCGATCAAGAGTTTTTCAAATAGGGTTTCTTCCCCTTGCATACTCACTAATCGAGGTAGCCCGAACAGCATCGTGTCTGGTACTAAGGTCTTTCTTTGGATGAGGTCGGGGGTTCTACTCCCTCCAACCTGCATAGTGTAAAACACAAATTTTTTTATTTTTTATTTGAAACATTTTTTTAATTTAAAAAAAAACAATCATTTTTTTATTAATTAGATATATTATATATATATATATAATTAATATTAAAACAAATTAATTTTTCTTTTGCTATTATAAAAAAAAAACAATTCTTTACCTTTGAAGCAAAGCCCCATTTTATTTTTTTTGCTTCCCACATTACATTTTTTTCATCCTCATCCATTTTGCAAAATCAAGGGGGATTTTTTCATGTCATATTATTGCACAATTACAAAACAAGGATGAAAAGGGGGGAATAGAGTGAATTTTTCAAATTTGAAAAAAAAAATTGGCATTGTAATTAGGTGTATTTTCGGTGGTAACTGACACCAAAAATTTTATTTTTGTAGGCACTTTTTGTTGTATGTTGCATTTACATTTCCATCTATTTTTGCAATACGACAACATTACCTGTAAGTGTGGGCCATAGGTACTGTGTATACCGAACACTATTGTGCAAATGAATTGCATGGATGGATTCAATTTTTGGGGACTTAATTGTGCTTTGGGCTACTGTATCTATCACCTAACATAACTACAATAATGACATTTGAGCTTGTTACCTATAAATCATGGGGAATATAAAAGTTTAAGATTTTGTCATTATTTTCACTCCATTCATATCCTAATCATTATTGTTGTTAGACATAAATCCTAACAAAGTGCGTTTCGAAGTGTTTAGGGAAGTTACGCCCCACGCATGAGTAAATACCTTCTATGGTAGGTGTCATAAACAAAATTATTCCCTTTCAATACCGCCTATGTACCACTTATCATTATTCTCTCATGTACCTATAGTCTCCCTCATGTAAGGTCAGGTATCTCAAAAGGTTTGGTATAAAGTCTTGATAAAGGTATAAAGAAATGGGTACCATTTGGTGTTATAAGGAACCCTCATTATGGCCACTATCCACAAGTACCTGACAGATTCTCAGTTACTAAAAGGTTCCAATTACACACCATGGAAAACAAATATGAAGGCTATTCTGTAAATGGAAGATTTGTGGGATGTTGTTTCTGGAACGACAACAAGACCTTCTCCACATGTCGGCTCAATAGCCCCAACTACAGATCAGATTACATTTGACAAGAAAAAAGTAAGGCAAGAGTGCTTATCTTGTTATTTCATATGAAGTTCAACCTCACATAGCTGACACAGAACATGGTAAATAGGCATGGGATGCCCTTACAACCATCTATGAGGGTAAGAATGAGTCCACCATTCTTCACCTTCAATATCAACTTCACAATTTGAGTATGAAGCATGGAGAGACAGTTGAACTATTTCTTTGCAGAGTGGTTGAGTTGAAGTCAAATTTGAATTCCCTGGGAGAGACTATAGATGATAAACTCCTTACTTTAGTAGTTATAATAGCTTTACCTTATTCATATAGAATGTTGATAAATTTTCTTCAAGTGTCACAAAGAAAAGTTACCTTTGTTGATTTGGTCAATATGCTTCAGGAAGAGGAGGCTCACCAAATTCAAAGAGATGAAGCTTCTAATATAGCCCTCTATTCCAACAGGAAGGGTTCTAAGAAGAAAGGTAATTTTTATAAGGGAGAAAATTCTTCCAAGGATTCCAAGGGAAAACAACCTCAACAACCAAAGATATATTGCAATATTTGTGATAAGGATACCCATGACACAAATAGGTGTTGGCACAAAAACAAACAACCTAAGAACAAGGGCCATAACAAACCACAAAATAAAAACAAGCAACCCAAGGTGAATTTTGTTGCTAAAAAATTTGACTCTGATTCTGAGTGGGCACACAAGGTGCTCATGACTACCACAACCTCAAAGTACAAGTATCATGGATGGTATGTTGATTCTGGCACCAATAATTACATGATTGATGATAAAACATGGTTTTATACACAAACCCATCACTATTTCTAATCATAAAACCTACAAGGTTTAGGGTGAGGGTACAGTTTTAGTAAACCTTCCAGATGGCAAATGTCAAATTCATATAGTCCTATATGTTTCAAGATTGATGAACAATTTTTTGTCAATCACACAAATTATGGATAAGGATGTGGTTGTTGATTTTCATTTTGAGGATGAAAAGAAGTGTTGCTTTGTCATCAAGATGGATAAACACATCACAACATCTTCATACAAGCATGGCTTATTTGTATTAGATGCTATATCCACCCTCATTTTTCCATGATAGCCTCTACCAAGGAGGCAACTAGACTTTGGCACAAGAGATATGGGGATCTAAGTTTTGGATATTTACTTGAACTAAGTAAATATGAGATGGTAAAGTGTCTTCCTTCCCTTTCCTCTATATTTCCAATGTGCTTTGATTTCTTGGTAGGAAATCAGCATAGAGTACCATTTAAAAAGAGCTCTTCGCGAGCAAAGAAACCTTTGGAGTTAATTCACACCGATATGTGTGGTCCTTTCACATGAAAAAGTTGTGGGGGGAAGAGATACTTTTAATTTTTTGTAGATAACTACTCATAGAAGATGTGTGTTCTATTTCTTCATCTAAAATCAAAAGCTTTTATTTACTTCTAGCAATTCAAGAAATCTTTTGAGAAGGATTCATGGACTTCTATCAAGATCCTTTGCTAATATCAAGGGGGGAGTTCACCTCTAAGAATTTTTTTGCATATTTTACTGCACACGGGATCAAGATACAACTCACTACTACTTATACTCCTCAAAAAAGTGGAGTTGTTGAATGGAGGAACCATTCCATAATGGAAATGGTTCATTGTATGCTCATAGGTACCCATCTAGAGCAATAGTTCTAGGTAGAATATGTCACAATAGTAGTGTACTTTCTAAATAGGGTACCCAAAAAGGCCCTAAAGGGAATAACTCCATAGGAAGCATGGAGTGTTTAGAAACCCTCCATCTCCCATATACTTATTTTTGGATGTAAGGTTTTTATACACATACCAAAAGAGAAAAGGAAGAAGCTAGATGAGAAGACCTTGCAATGTGTTCTTCTTGGTTATGATGAAAACTCTAAGGGTTTTCGCTTGATTGATCCTTTGACCAACAAGATTCATATCAGTAGAGATGGTTTTGATGAAGCTTTCACATCATAGAACACATTCGATGTAACCTATATTTTATGAAATCTAAGATAGAGAAGTCACCTTCTTTGCCACAGTCGAGAGGATATCCTTCTTCCTCTTCATAGAAAAATATTTCTAAGTGGTATACAATACTATAAGAGACTCAAATATATCCAAACCACCAGATATAACTTTGAATAGACCTTGGACTCGTAGTATGGCTCGACATGATAGAGCAGCAGCAAAGACTACTACGGTTGATGATCTTTGTTAATATTTTGAGGAGATTTTAGTAGATCCAAAAAGAATCAAAGGATATGGAAGTGGATGATGATCAGGATTTTATGACTTCACTCAATGAGCATGAAACAACCATAGTACAATATGCCCTTAGTGATCCACAATGGAAGGCCGCTATGGATGCAGAGTACATGTCTTTGAAGAAAAACAAGACTTGGAAGCTTGTTGATCTGCCACATGAAAAGAAGCCCATTGGATGCAAATGGGTGTACAAAGTAAATTACAAGGTAGATGGAATAATTGATAAGAATAAGGCTTGTCTTATTGCAAAGGTCTATGCGTAAAAGGAAGGCATCGACTATGAGGAAACATTTGTACCTACTGCTCGAATGACCACCATTCGAGTTCTTTGTGCTATGGTAGAATAGTACGGGTGGAAAGTACATCAGATGGATTTCAAGAGTACCTTCTTGAATGGTGATCTCCAAGAGGAATTCTATATGACATAACCTAAAGTATTTGAAGTGGAAGGCCAAGAGAAAAAAGTGTGCAAATTGGTCAAGTCCTTATATGGTTTGAAATAAGCTCCTCGAGCTTGGTATATTAAGATGGATGATCACCTACTGCAACATGGATTTAAGATAATTCTATCATATGTAAAACTCTATTTCAATAAATAAGGTTCTAAAATAGTGTTACTTTTACTCTATGTGGATGATTTGATTATCACATGTAGCTCAGAAACTTTGATAATTATCGTCAAAAGTGACATGCAAATCTTTTGAGATGACAAATATCAAACTTCTCCACTATTGTCTTGTCCTGGAAGTGAACCAGAAGATGCACCACATCAAGATATCACAAAAAAATTATGCCAAGACATTATTAGAAAAGTATTGCATGACTAATTGCAATCCAATGGCAACTCTAATGGAATCATGGCTTCAGTTATCATTGTATGATGATTCACCTCATGTATATGGTACTCTCTATTGCCAGCTGATCAGGAGTCTCATTTATCTAAAAAACACTAGCCTATATATCATGTTTGGTGTCAACTATCTTTCAAGGTTCATGCAAAAGCCTAAGGTCACTCATTAGAAAGCAACAAAATGTGTTCTTCACTATATCTGTGGTACTATTGAGTATGGCCTAGAGTACAAGAAGAATGATAAATTCTTCTTGCAAGGATACACTGATTCTGACTATACTGAAACTAATGATGATCGAAATTCAACTTCAGGATATATTTTTCATATTGGATCTGGTCCTCTCTCTTGGCATAACAAGAAGCAATAGGTGGTTGCTATTTCATCTACAAAGGTAAAATATTGCACCACATGTGAAGCTATGTGTGAGGCGATATGGTTGTGTCGCATCTTGACAAATATGGGTCATCCATCCAAATATCCAATTCACTTGTTTTGCGACAACCAAAGTGTTTTTAACCTTATTAATAATTCATTGCATCATGAATGAATGAAGCACATTGACACACAATATCACTTCATTCGAGATAAAGTTCCACGACATCGAATTTAGCTTCAATACGTTCCCACCAATGCTCAAGTTGTGGATATTTTCACTAAGGCACTTGCACGTGTCAAATTTGAGTTGTTTCACAACTCTCTTTATATTGCAAAATAATGTAATAAGGGGGGATGTTAGCGTATATTACATATTTATTACATTATTTATGCTAACTAATATGGTTAGCATATTTTATTATTAGCTTTGATTAGCAAGCATATATTTTGTTAGTGAGCATCTTCTAATATTGGCTTGATATTGTTGGGTAGATCTGTTTTAAATGGACTAATCAGGGCTATGATTGTATTACTTAATCATTTGAAAAATGCAATGTTTATTGTTCTATTTCTCTCTAATACTATCCTCCCTCTAACTATTGTGAGAAGAGACAATGGTATGTCCCTCAATCTTTATGCGAAGAATCTGTTGGACATCCTCCAATGTGACTGTCATCTCGCCAGTTGGAAGATGAAAGGTGTTTGCTTGACTATCCCATAAATCTATCAAGACTATGAGGTAGGCCTAGTTTGCATGTATTGGCTCTAGTCTAGCCATCTGCATAAGGCCTATGACCTTCAGCCAATCCCAATATATATTATAGAGTGCATTGTGTGCTCTCCTATATACGATAATAAATTGATGATGATCTTTAAGGATCTAGAATGCAAAATAATTGGCATAAATCAACAATTAAGCCCCAAACAAAAAAACAACAAAAAACAAAAAAACCAATAAAAACTTTTGAGGCAATCCAAAACCTCAAAGAGGTCATCTCGGCTTGAGATAGTCTCCAATCGAGGCCATCTTAGCTTGAGATAACCTCCATAATGGTCACATTTCTGACTATTGGGATTTAAATGAGGTCTTCTCACCCTGATATGGCCACCAAATCCCAAAGTGAGGTTATCCTCCCAAATTGGGGCATTTACAATCAAATTTACAACTACAAAAATAAAAAATTACAACCTACACTACCTTTTAAACTATAGTGTGGTTCATTGTCTTAAATGTTTTTTGGTAATGTTCCTTTAGCATATTAATTAGTCAGGTTCATTTTATCTTTAAAATTCAACAAAGTGATAATGAGGTACTTACCCTCCTCTCTTTGTCTCCTCTGCTCTTAGGTTGGTCCATGGCTGAGTTGAATCTCCTTTTTGGCAATGCTTCACTTCAAAAGTCAACTCCCTCCTCTCTATCTCTCTCTTTTTCCAATCATGCATGATGAGAATGATGTTAAAAACCATAAAATTCACCCTCGATGCTACCATTTGAGACAATCACCTAAGCGTCATGTGACCGTCTTGGGGAGAGAAGATTGTACTTTTTTCCAAAAAAAATAAAAAAATCACAAAAATTATTTAAAATATGGGTCGCAATCACTGAGGTCATAAGGATATAAGCCCTCATGATTGCATAATAACCTGATTAAACTCAAATCAAGTCATCTTTGTCAAGTGACTAGTCACTTTCATCATTTTCCATCTCCTCTATCGACTCGTTGCTTGAGGGTGTAGTCATATAATTACAAAATTCATAATCAAGTCAACAATCAAACACTCAATCATGCAAATTGCATTCGTTCAAGAATTATTTCCAAAGATAATCATGTCCTTCTTGCTTGGGGTAGATAACAAGTAAAAATTTAAATCAAACAAAAATAGGTCAAATATTTTATTGCCTATTTGGTATGCTTGAAGTCATCGATTGTGGATTAAAATTGTCTACCCATAGATAATTATTTTATTGCCATCATCTACATACTAATAATTTCTACCCATGACTAAAAATCTTACCAAAAACTCAAGTTCTTCAACTTGTCAAAAGCAATGATTCTACAACTTTCACCCTTTCCATGATTGGGGTATCTTACATTGATTAGATCAATGGACATCATCAACCATCAATTTGGCTTTAGGTCATCTATTTTTGCTTCACGTTATGCTTTCACACAATGCATCCCAAAAAGAGGTATTTGTAGACACCTAAAACACATCATATTGAGAAGACTACCTAAATGGACTCCTTTAGACCATGTGACGCACCTTGGGCAGCTTTAGGGCTAAAAAAATGGTTTTCACCACTTAAATAGGGATATTTTCCTTTGCAACCAAGGTGATCTCACCTTGAGATGGCCTTTAGATAGGGATTGTCTCACCCTAATACGATCACATCAAAAAGCAAAATTTTAAAATAGAGTGGGATAGCTAGCAACCAAAACTACCAGTTAACCCCACACATGATCTCGCATCACAATTTAGCACTTTTCATTAGCCAAAATAGAAAAATCATATGCAATTAAGCATTCACTTTTCTTAATGTTAACTGCCTCCTTAATTTTTTATGCAAGGTGCTTTGATATTTTGAGGATTCCATCTGAGAATTCTATAAAATAGCACTTACCCCTCAGTTTTAGAAGCTCCTCAACTCATGATTTTGTGCAACGAAGTGCTACCAAAATCTATACCAACCCTGACCAACGAAGTGCTGCCATTCTCAATCTCCAAAATCTCTCCCATCACTAAAATCCATACTAATATATTTTTACAAGGATTGAATTCCATGCTTCCACCTTTCATGCAAATCAAATGCTTCTGCTTTGGTGGTTTATTTGACCCACTAAGACTCTCTCATAGTGCACCAATCCACCTATAAAACCCTAGGTCAATCCCAGATGTCACCTTGACTCAACCACAAGGAACATAGTTATAAGACAGTAGAAATCTTGACCTGAGACGACCCGCAGGTAAGATCATATTGCCCTGAGATGGCCATTGGAAGAGATCTATTTTTTTTATTTTTCCTATTAAAATAGTTTAAAATTTGCTTTTTCCTATTTTCTACATTAGTTTATATTTATGTTCATACATTTGATTCGGTTTTATTTCAGTATTCACTTCATTTGATGCAAGCCCAATCTTATTGGGATATTCATATGCTATTGATATCTTTCAGTTTCTTTGTGTGTAGATTATAGGTTCACAAAGACCACAAAGGAACTTATCAAAGTAGCGGTCATGAAAAACCCACCTTTACACTACGTTAGAACTTATGGAGTGCACCCATATTTCTCTATTGTAATTCATTGTATCGAATTGGTAGCAAATCCCCTTAGAGGGGATATCATTGTAACCTCTTTGGAAAGAACATATATCATTAATAAAAGGGCACCATCTTTATATACTATTTTTATCATTGTTGAAATTGCTATCTTTCACTTATTTTCATTGCATGGATGTACAATTTTCCTACTATCAGGTTTATCCTCATCATTTTCTAAATGTAAAAGGATTTGAGAATGATTCAATCCCCTCCCTTGATCTATCCAAGTCCTCATCTTATCAAAGAAAGCTAAGATATTTTCTAAAAATAGAAATTCTTCCAATATTTTAGATATCCCATGACTTCCAAATTGATTGTTCCTCCATGTAAAAGCAATTTTTATTGTTTCTATATCACACAGTCTAGCACTCTAAAATTTGTAAATAAAATAATCAACTACTGGATCCATTTTGGTCTATTCTCCCCATGTTTCACTTTTTTTGTAACAAAGTTTAAAAATACTCCCACCACAAAATTCTCCTTTTTTAGAAGATCTTGACCAAAAAAATTCTCCTAGAAAACCTACCTATCTTTATATCGACCATATATTTACTATAGTTATAGTTTTTCCTAATGCCTTAGAGTGTAATTCAAATACTACTCATGCTTCTATGAAAAATTTATCAATCAATTGACAAGAACCTTTCCATTTCAAGACAAATCCCCCTAATTTTGCATTTGAGTCTATCCCAATAAACTTATAACTTGGTAGGAATGAATTAAGAATAGATGTTACCTTTCCTAGATCTAGCATAGTATCCTAAATCAAGATATTATCAGTTTGATAAATCATTTTAGGGCTATATTTTTGTGAGGATATCCCAATCCTCTAATATTCAAAGATATTATTATCATGGATTATCTAACTCAAGGGGATATCCTAATATAAGTATCCCAAAAATACATTTTTTTTACCAAAAATAATTTCTTTCTTAGCTCTTTTTGGGCTATTTTTAGATAGGAAATCTTGCCAATAAGGAACCTTGAGTTTGACTAGCTCCAAAGCTCAATTCCTTTTGAATTTTCCCAAAGCTATTATTTGCTTTACCTTTTTTCTAATATCTTAAAGCATATTTTTCCATAAGAGGCAAAATTTTACATTGATATGAGGGACTAGAGGGAGAGGTAATTGTGTTGATGGATGATTTCCTTGGTTTACTTTTTTTTCCTCTTTTTATTTTCTCCATGATCTCAGAGAGAGTTTGCCCTCTTTCATCCCAAACTAAATCCTTACTTCATCCCTCTACCTGTCTATCTTCCATTATCTTTTTACTTTCCCTTGTTGAGGGAGAAACACTCTCTTATATCCTTCTTCTCTTAGAACTATTCTCTACATGGTCCTGTTGAACCAATTTCAAACCAAATTTGTATAGAGAAAAAAAATTATTATCTGTATCATTCGAATAATCATGCAAAGATAATATTGGATTACCTGAATCTAGGCCTCTAGGCTTTTTGTTGAAAAACTACAAAGCCTAGGCTCTTTGTTGAAAAACTACAAAGCCTCCCTCTTATCTTTTGCAACACCCATGAATATTTGTCTAGTTATCTAGTCCTTTTCTATTTGTTGATTAAGTGATGCCTATGATTTTTCCTATGGAACTCCTAGGATTGTTGCTTGTCCCTTATCTACTTTAACTTTTGTTACTATTATCTTCTCTCTATTACTTGTATCAATGGGAGTTTCAACTTCTATTTTCTCCTTTCTATGTCTACTACTTCTTCTTGCTCTATATTATGCTTTGATATGACCATACTAGTGGCAAAAATTGCATCGAAATGAGACTCCAATGTAATCTAACTTTTGCGTGTAAGAACAACTTCCTATTACAAATTCTATATTCTCAGGTAATCCTAGACTCAAGTACATTTCCACAAAGATTCCAACTATTGATTTTTGAACGTCATTTAAATTTTTTGAGTCCATTTCAAGAAAAACTCCCAAAGAGTTCCCTATCTCCCTCATAAACTTCTCATTCCAATATTCTAGTGGTAGTGTAGGTAACTTGACCCAAATAGGCTAGGTGGTTATCCTCTTTGAGTGAGGATCAAACCTAGGTGTCTAATTTTTTAGTGTAAGGATACTATGATCCCATATCCATATTCCTCTTTTTATAGTTTTGGTATCTTCTACTTTTTAGAATACAAAATCTATCCAACCTTTTGTCATTACATGGTATGTTGGGAGATATCCCAACAAATCAAACCATGTTGACTTTATCCAATCACAAAGAGTTTTTGTTTTCATCGAGCATCCCATGAACCTTCCCACTAGAGCTTTATATTTCAATGGTAAAACTTGTTCAAGCATCAGATCTTCCCCCACCACCATTTTAATTATTTTTCTTTTATTTTTTGATACAATGTTTTCTCTTACCTCTTCCTTTATTTAGACAAGAGGTATTTCAATTTATAAGCTCTTGGTCTTGGACTAGCATTGAGTTTGGAATATTTGATTTTATATTTTCTTCTATTATGCTTATCACTACTTCTTTGAGGGTTTTGTTTGTGGAATCCTTACTCCTTTTATTCAAACGTTCCATAAGATCCTCTTGGGAAAAAAAGGTTGGTTCCTTTGAATGTTCATTTGGCCCCTCTTTATAAGCCATTGCTTCTACTTCTCCATTCCATATTGCTTCATAAAACATACCTTGATTCAATATTTCCTTTGCTCTGCCCTTATTTAGGAGTTCTACTATGGACTTTTTTGAAAATTTTGACTATTTTGCAAGTTTCTTATTGTTGGACCCCATCCTATCTCTATTTTTCTTCTAATATTCATCTTCACTATATGCCATTTTTTCATCTCATGATTCCTTGCAGACATTGTTCATTGCTAACTTTAAACTGTTGTTATTTTTTTTACCAACTATCATTTTATCCTTTGACTTTATTATTCGATTAGTCTCTCTGTCGACAATCCCTTCTAAAATCCCCTTCACCTTTGGTTTTTTACCATCTCTCTTCCACATATCACTTCCTTCTAATACCCTTGCCCCCTCCATCTAGACTCCTTCAAATCTTTATTCCAATTCGATACTCTTTAAATGTCAATAAAACACTAAAATATTCTATCTCTCAATTTGACAACACTTTATTCAATGATGGAAAGTAAAGGCTAAGCTAATATATCAACATTTTTCTTGCAGATTTTTTTGAATAAATTCATTCAATGTATATACTTACTACCCATCCCCCATCTCAAGATCCTGCATACATATCTTTATAATGAAAACCATCACTATTCTCCTATTTTCTCTAAGAGAAAAATAAAACACAAAAAATGGATCCTTCTTGCCTAGCCTTGAAACTAAAAAAACACTCTTACAAAATAAATTATCCCCCCAAAAATAGTTCTCAAGTCTTGTTCCATCTTCCCACATAAATCACAAAACAAAAGTGAATCACATAATTCCTAGTTGAGCCATCTCCAACCCAGCAATACACAATCCATACTAAACTTTACCCTCGTCGCATTTAAGATAACGCTTTTCCAACAAGTTCACCATCGGGTTGAATTCCAACCCTAAATAAACTTCATGCAAGAAATAAACTTGATCCACATTAAGAGCTTCACCATCCTCACACTTACTCAAACCACTTTTCAGCAAATCCACTTCCAACCTTGTTAAATTCAATTCTTAATTTAAACCAAAATAATTTAGTCATATCCAACCCTCCATCCAAGCCAAACCATAGTAAGCGTAGAGCCATGCATAGAAACAAACTAAAAACCTTATAAAAAATAAATTTAACAAGAAAAAAATTATTCTAAAATCTGCAAAATGGGTTTGAGGATTCTCAAATTTTTAGACCTGGGTTTCAAGATTATAATCCCATTGGACCACTAACATGGCAAAAAGACAACACATTCCCTCAAACAAACAAAAAGAATTCACTATAGTACTGGAATTGGATCATAGTCCAAAATAAATAAACTAAAAGACAAACAAAATCCAAATATGAAATCCCCAAAAAAATATGTAAAATACTACAAGAAATTTAATGGTTAAGAAAGCATGAGGGTTACTTGACCTCTTGCTCAAAGAGGGGCTTGCACTTTATGGACTGTTCAATTTGGACATCAAGTTGGCCATAGCCATTAGATGACATCACCAACTCCACATTCATTTGGCATTGGATTGGATGACATCAATTTTGTTCTCTTAACTTATAATATATAAAAAATTGATAACCCTTGATTTAAAAATAAATAAATAAATAAAAAATAGTCTCTTAAGTTTAATAAAAATATTTTTAAAATAATAATAATTTTATAAATTTAAATTTAATAAAAATACTTTTATAGTAACAATGATTTTATAAATTTAAGTTTAATAAAAAGATTTTAAAAGTAACAATGATTTTAAAAAAATTGTCTATAAGCCTAAAACAATTGATTGGAGGAAAGAATTTTACACCCTAAAATTTAAAGTTCTAATTTCATCGATAAACCTTAACCCAAAAATTAAATAATAAAAGTGTACAAGATGAGTGGGTCCAATGGGAAGACTTTAAGTTTAAGAACTTAAAAAAAAGTTCATAGTCGGCTTTCCAATTAAATAAAAAATACCATTTATTATAAAAATAAAATATTAGTACCATATTTCAGTACCTATTTATCTCAAATTAAATCCATGATTTGTAAAGTTTGTTTCTAGATTTTTTTTTCGGACGTGAGAGTTACAACTTTTACCAAAGGTACAATGCTTTGCTACGTCTAAATTATTTTTATGTTTATACTTATCGTTTCAATATTTGGGTACAACTCTGTTTTGGGTATTAGTGTTCCGTTGGCTGATTTTAAATGTCTAATTTGTTGCTTTGCTATTATAGCTACATGAGAGGAGCATAAGAGCTGTGTTTCTATTCCTTGAATTGTAAAACTTTTGCTATGAATTTGGGTTTTGCATCTAGATGGTATTTGAAAATTTTCCTGGTCATGGCTTAATTGAGCTGATATATTCACTTAATCTATTATTATGGGTTTCTATCACGTTATCCATTATTATGGCTTTCTCGGCTCTTATTGCCCAGCAATAACTATGTTTTATATCTTGCCTATGACTGCAGGATTTTATTTAGTTTCCTCTCAAACATAGCAGAACTGCACAGTCATTATGGAAGGCAGTGGCCCACAAATTTACGTTGATATCTTCAGTCCAGACATAAAGGAGAAGTGTAACGAAATACTTTCACGACTAATGAAGCATCCTGATTGTTGGCCCTTTGTCTATCCTCTTGATCATAATGAATGGAATGCTCTAAATTATTTTGAAGTCATTAAAAAACCCATGGATTTAGGTACAATTAGGTCAAGGTTAAAGGCTAACCAGTATTCAAATCCAGGGACATTTGCAGCCGATATTAAGCTTACGTTTTACAATGCCATGGAATATAACCCTCCTGAGAATGAATATAATTTTATGGCGAAAAATATACTTAAAGTGTTTGAAGCGGAATGGAGTCCTTTTGCTATGGAAATAACTATAAAAATGATGAAAGCATTCCAAGCTCCACAGTCGTCAAATGCAGCTTGCAACAACACAATTATACAAAAAGATTCAAAAACCGAAGGCACCAAAGGAAAGAATTATTTTTGATTTTATTGACTGAATACTTAGTTGGGCCCTTTATTTGTGTAACTAAGAGTCAATTACTTTGAGGCTCATGTAACTTTTTCATTATAATCATTGTTTAATGTGAAGGCACCAAGGGAAAGAATTATTTTTTATTTTATAGAGCAAATACTTATTTCGGCCCTTTATTGTGTAACTAAGAGTCGATTACTTTTTATATGTTTTTTTTGTTTAGGGAGGCTCATGTAACTTTTTCATTATAATCATTGTTTAATGTTTTGAATGTTATATTATTGATGGTTTAAGTTTATCTCGTGAGTATTTACTGGTAAGGACGCTACCGTGATGTTACTTAGGTTCAATCCTATGGTGGATGTGTATAAGAAATATTAATATATATATCTAAAAGAAATAATAGAAATTTAAGGAGGGTTTAGGCTGAGGGTCTGATTTTTGGAATGTTTCTCCTACAATCTGGTTGATGTTTGGGAATCTCTTTTTTGGTAGATTTTCCCTATGTTGCATGTTTGTCGCTTGGGTGGAAGGCTAGACCAATAGAGGGAACTGCAGTTGGGGGGTTGGGTTGAAGGTTGGGCCTCATGGAACTACAAAGGTTAAATGCTCGGATGGGTAGTTTGTTGGTTTTGATCATTATGAGGGGTTTTTAGTCTCGTTGTTTCTCCTCAACAATAGGTTGGTTTACCGGGTGGTTGGCTGGGTTGAAGGTGCCTTTATTGCTGGCTTGTTGTTGGGTGGACGGCTAGTTCAAATGGGGATGCATGTTTGTTCTTTCCCACAAGGTGGGGTCAGGTGCATTTTGGCAGTTCCTACTGGATCAGTTTGTTTGTTTGGTGGCTCACAGTTGGGGGACTGGGTTGAAGGTGCCTTTGTTGTTGGCTTGTTGCTGGGTGAATAGCTAGTTCAAGTGTGGGTGTCTGTTTGTTCTTTCCCACGAGGTGGGGTCTAGTGCATTTTGGCAGTTCCTGGTGGAGCAGTTTGTTTGCTTGGTGGCTCTTTCTTTTACCCTTTGGTGGGTGATATTTGCTCGTTGAAGGTGTTCAAGTTTTCCTAGTTGGTCTTCCCATTGGGTGGGGTCTCTGTTCCCTTCCTCATTTGTTCCAGGTTCAGGTTTTTTATTTTTTCTTGGCTCAACGAAGTTTTAACCTTGCCTTGTTCCAAGAGGAGTCTTTGAACCCATTTTCCTTTCTGGTTGGCGTTTGTTCTTGGCCCATCTTCTGGTGGACCGTTTTCCTGGTTTTGTTGGTTTTCAGCCCTAGGGTTTTTCCTATTGACACCTCTTGGCAGCTCTTGGTGGTTCTTTCGCAAGAGGTTTTAGATCGGTGCAGCATTTTTTTTGGCTGCTTTTCAAGGTTTTTTTGGGTTTCTTGCAAAACCATGGTCTTTTGATTTTATGGGTTCTTAGCAAAACTCTATGTAAGGTTCTAGGATTTTCCTTAAACTCTATTTTGCTGTATTTTGTTTGGCTACTTTTCAAGGTTTTTTTTTTAGTCTTTTGCAAAACCATGGTCTTTGAGTTTCTAGGTTCTTAGCAAACCGTGTGTAAGGTTCTAGGCTTTTCCTTAAACCCTATTTGGCTCTGCTGGGAAGTTCGGTTTTCTGGGCGAGATTTTCAAATTGATCTTTCAATTCTTGGTGCCAAACATTTTTTTTGTCTTCCCGTTGGTCGGGTGTGCTGCAGGTTGGACTTGAAATTTGAATTTTGTGTTTGGCAAGAGCTCTTTTGGTTGTCCATTCTACAATTTGGTGGTGTTTGTTGCTCGTTGAGGGAGTTTATCTATTTTTAAGCTCTTTTTGTGTTTGGGGATCCTTATCAAAATGGTCGTCCTTTCAAAACCCCTTCTATTTCAATATAAAAAAAAATTAAATAGTTTTATTAATTTCTCTTTTTCCATTATAAAAAGAAAATAGTGGATATTTATTGATAATGGTAGGAACTTTGCATGCACATGTAGAATGAAACTATAGTGTATTGAAGCTACTAATTTCAATTGTATTCATGGATTCTTGTTCATTTATATCTTGTATAATACTTTATTGTTAATTTAGTTATCTAAATCATGATGAATGATTGAGTAAGATTTATCACCATCAACCATTGTATTTCTATCCAATAAACATTTAAAAACATATAAACAATTGGCATCTTGTGAGTGCAACCATAATTGTAGGATATATGGAAAATGGAAAAGTGGATGAGGGAGGAGGTGCTTTCAAGATAGCAATGATTCTAAGATATGCATAAAATGGACACATTAAAGAGACCCTAGAGCTGTATTAACAAATGAAACTTATTGACATGAGTCAACTTGATGATAATTTTTTGTGTTATTTATGCTTATGGTGATCTGGATACTCTAGAATAGGCTAGAGAGATTCATCAAGAAAATGTGAGAATAAAATTGTAGTCTAATGTCAATATCTCAAATACTCTTGCGTACCTATATGCAAAATATGGGAACATAGGGGAGGCACATATTTTAGTTTTAGAAATCAAGCATTCAAACGTATCATAGACATCTATGTTTAGAGGTTATTTATGTATGGATTTGCAAGGAAGTCCCTCAGTCTTTTTGAATAGAAGAAACACTTTGAGATAGAGGAAAATGTAGCTTGTACATTGAATGTTTATAGAAATACCCCAATAAGGATAAGATAAAATAATATGATTTTTTAGGTTTTGATATTAACCATGTTCAAGTTGATGTTGGTAATGGGAAGGTGGTTATTTTTAACAATTTTGTGATTGTTATTTCTTAAGTTCATATATTTTAGATCATCTTACTTGTCTAAACCTTGTAAAATAGTTTATGAAAAGATATTATGATACTTTCATAAGAAATAAAATTTTGAATACTTTTGTTAGATGTCTTAGGGATAGTATTATATTGATTCATGATGAATGTTGATATGTATATTTATTGTAAACTTGAACATAACTAATTGGCTACTATGTAGTCATAAATTTTTTTGGTTACATAGATGAATTGGTTACAATCACGATTTTTAGTAACTTTCAGCACAGCTGGCAGGGTTCAAACTATCAGAGAAGGCTTCCAACATCATAAAATTGATATAATTAATTACTCACTAGATAGTACTACTTGATGAGTGAAATATGCTTAAATTTTATATATATATATATATATATATATATATATATATATATATATATATATATATAATTATTTTTATATCTTATCATTCTTAGTAGCTAATCAATGCCTATATTTCTAGGCCATGATATTGCATTAAAAATGGAAAATGACTTTTTGATACATAACATAGTTTAGGTGGGGGTGCCTGTTTGCTCTTTCCCACAGGGTAGGGTCAAGTGCATTTTGGTAGTTTCTGTTGGAGCAGTTTATTTGTTTGGTGGCTCTTTTTTTTACCCTTTGGTGGGTGATATTTTCTCATTGAAGATGTTCAATTTTTACTGGTTGGTCTACCCATTGGGTGGAATCTTTGTTCCCTTCCTCGTTTGTTCCTGGCTCAAGATTTTTGTTTTTTCTGTTCCAAGAGGAGTCCTTAAGCCCATTTTAATTTTCGGTTGGAATTTGTTCTTGGCTCATCTTCTAGTGGGTCATTTTCCTGGTTTCATTGGTTTTCAGCCCTAGGGTTTTTCCTATTGACACATCTTGACGGGTGCAGCATTTTGTTTGGTTGTTTTTCAAGGTTTTTTTTGGGTTCCTTGAAAAACAATGGTCTTTGAGTTTATGAGTTCTTAGAAAAACCCTATGTAAGGTTCTAGGATTTTCCTTAAATCCTATTTGGTAGTATTTTGTTTGGTTTCTTTTCAAGGTTTTTTGGGTTCCTTGCAAAACCATGGTCTTTGAGTTTCTAGGTTCTTAGCAAACCATGTGTAAGGTTCTAGGCTTTTCCTTAAACCCTATTTGGCTCTAGGCTTTTTCGTAAATCTTATTTGGATCTGTTGGGCAGTTTGGTTTTCTAGGCCAGATTTTTAAATTGATCTTTCAATTCTTGGTGCCAAACTTTTTGTTTGTCTTTCTATTGATCGGGTGTGTTGCAGGTTGGACAGGCATACTCCCAGTTTGAAATTTGAATTATGTGTTTGACAAGACCTCTTTTGGTTTCCAGTTCTGCAACATGGTGTTGTCAGTTGTTGTTTGAGGGGTTTTACTTGTTTTTAAGATCTTTTTGGGTTTTGGGATCCTTCTCAAAATGGCGGTCCTTTCAAAACCCCTTCTTCAATGTTAAAAAAAAAACAATTAAACAGTTTTATTAATTTCTCTTTTTTCATTATAAAAAAAAAAATAATGGACATTTATTGATTATGGTAAGAACTTTGCATGCACATGTAAAATGAAACTATAATGTATTGAAGCTACTAATTTCAATTATATTCATGGATTCTTGTTCATTTGAAAATTGGTGAAATGAAATTTTTTGTAAGTAGATAAGATTTGATACTTTCATGTTTGATAAAGGATCCAAACTTATAAAGATATATAGTAAAATTAAACTATAAACTAAGTATCACAAATTCCCATTATGTCATAAAACATGTTTTTTATGCATTACAAAGGTATATTGATTTTATTCTAATATAAATGTTTACTCTATTTTAGACTATATTTGTGTGTCTTGTTATTAATTATATAGTGCCTATACCTTTAGTAGCCTAGAACATCTAGAATTTTAGCCAAACCTTTTGCATTTCTTAAGTTAAATGTTATTGCTTTATTCTTTAAAAAGTTTTCTCTATTTTAGACTATATTTGTATATCTTGTTATTAATTATATAGTGCCTATACCTTTAGTAGCCTAGAACATCTAGAAGTTTAGCCAGACCTTTTGCACTTCTTAAGTTAAATATTATTGCTTTATTTTTTAAAAAGCTTTCTCTAATGATATGCTCTCTATCATTATGTTATGTGAATATTTTGTTATAATTCCCTTTGATGGTGTGCTTTGAGATGCGACTAAGAGTTGAAAAATAAAATAATTTATGTACAAGCTCTATAATTAGTCGATGACATATTTGAATTAAATATAAGTTTAGTTTTGATTCATTAGAGAAAGTATCATTCATAAGGCATCTTGATTAGGTATAATATTATTATAAAGTTACAAATGACAAATCAACATATGCCATATTATATACAAAATATTATTCAAATAAGTATTTCCTTTCATAATAAATCATTAAATATTCAATAATTTTCTTAAATCTAATCTTTTCTATATATTTTATATATGATAATTTTCATATATTCATTAATTTCTTAAAATACTATAAGATGGTACCACAATGTAAAAACATTATAATGATAACTTGTTTTATCTCTTTTTATATCTATTGGAAATTTGTAACCAAGTCCATTTTTATTGTATCCTTAACTTTTTTATTTTTCTCTTCAAAAGGGATTGTAGCTTGATTGTATTAGTTCTAAATTCCATGTAATCACACAAATCCTCCTTTTACATATATTTCGATATACTTCTTATAAATTTCTAATTAGAATATCCCCTAGTGGTATTTTTTTTTTGGTAATATTAAGAAGTGGGGGTTTTTTACTAGGAACTCCACCAGGGAGACACACGCCCACCCCCTCACACACTCACCCACCCCCTAGTGGTAGTTATGTTAATTACATTATACCATATTTTCATTATATCTTGTATAATACTTTATTTTTAATGTAGTTATCTAAATCATGATGAATGGTTGAGTAAGATTCATCACCACCAACCATTGTATTTCTATCCAATAAATATTTAAAAACATATAAACAATTGGCATCTTGTGAGTACAACCATAATTGTAGGATATATGGAAAAATTGAAAAGTGTGTGAGGGAGGAGACCCTTTCAAGATAGCAATTATTCTAAGATATGCACACAATGGGCACATTGAAGAGACCCTAGAGCTATATTAACAAATAAAACTTGTTGACATGAGTCAACTTGATGATATTTTTTTGTGTTATTTATGCTTATGGTGAGCTGGATACTCTAGAATAGGCTAGAGAGATTCATCAAGAAAATGTGAGAATAAAATTGTAGTCTAATGTCAATATCTCAAATGATCTTGTGTACCTATATGCAAAATATGGGAACATAGGGGAGGCACATATTTTAGTTTTAGAAATCAAGCATTCAAATGTATCCTAGACATCTATGTTTAGAGGATATAGTATGTATGGATTTGCAAGTATGTCCCTTGGTCTTTTTGAATAGATGGAACACTTTGAGATAGAGGAAAATGTAGCTTGTACATTGAATGTTTATAGAAATACCCCAATAAGGATAAGATAAAATAATATGATTTTTTAAGTTTTGATATTAACCATGTTCAATTTGATGTTGGTAATGGGAAGGTTATTATTTTTAACAATTTTGTGATTGTTATTTCTTAAGTTCATATATTTTAGATCATCTTACTTGTCTAAACCTTGTAAAATAGTTTATGAAAATATTATGATACTTTCATAAAAAAGAAATTTTTGAATACTTTTGTTAGATGTCTTAGGGATAGTATTATATTGATTCATGATGAATGTTGATATGTATATTTATTGTAAACTTGAACATAACTAATTGGCTACTATATAGTCATAAATTTGATATAATTAATTACTCACTAGATAGTACTACTTGATGAGTAGATAGTACTATTTGATGAGTGAAATATGCTTAAATTTGTTAGTTTTATGTTTATATATATATATATATATATATATATATATATATATATATATATATATATAATTGTTTTTACATCTTATCATTCTTAGTAGCCAATCAATGCATTATATTTCTAGGCCATGATATTGCATTAAAAATGGAAAAATACTTTTTGATACATAACATAGTATATATAACTTTTTAAAATTCAAAATATTTTAAGTTTTTACTTTTGGGTTTGTGTCTTAAGATTTTGCGGAAAATGTAGCAAAGTCTCCATTTTCTCCTTTAACTATATCACAATTCTCAAGTACTTGTTCACTAGGTATAACAATAGGATAAAAAAACTTGAAACTATTTCATATATTCATATTGACTTAATAAAAGAAGAGATTTCATAAACATTATTATGATTCTTAATTACAATTTTCTTCTTGTTAAAGGTGAGATATATGTACTTTCTATGAATTATTTTTAGCACTCCATACAATTTTACCTCCCTAGTATCACCTACATAAAAATAGTTATCAATAGTGATCTTATGGGGAAGGTCATCACTCATGTACTACTAAAAATAAGGTTTTGCCTCTTATATAGATTTCTTCATGTGGCACTTTGGAACATGCATCATATCCAACATATGGTATAGATTCAAGGTAGAAATTGAAATGTGGTGCAAGTCAATGAATTATACCAAAGCACTGCTATCGCACTTGGAATGGAATCAAAATTTCCTATATCAAAGGGATACATTAAAATTCAGGTTTTTTAAATTACACTAGAGAATTTATCAGTTCAAACATATTTCCTTAACACTATATCCAGGTACTTTAAATGGCATAATCCAATAGAGTGGACAATTAGTTTTAAATATATAAAATTATACTTTACATAGTACTTTAGTCAACATGTCCAATGATTACTAGGTATAGGAATGCTTCAATTTTATAATTTAATTTGTCAGTACTTGATGAATATAATGGTATATTATATCTATGTTCTTTATTTTGGAATAAAATATTATGTTATTAGAAATTTACATTATACTTTGTGTATTAATCATTAATTGAGATAAATGAAGATCAATTAATATTTAACTCAAAAATATCAATTACATATTAGTATAATATGTTCTAATATGCTATGATTCTTAGACTATGTTACTACCATTTTATATTTTTTATTGTTTTAATATCCAAGTGTTGTACCAAAATGCATGGCATATTTAGAAATAAACTTCATGTTATCAATATTACAACATTAATACACCCAAAAAATTAGCATATCTATCATGTTATTGTTTGGTTAGCATTGAAATTCCCTTTGATATACCATGTAACATATTTGGCTACATTCTAATGACATGCTTGGGTACTTACTAAAAAATGGATAGAACCTGAATAGAAAAGATAATTCGTAGTCATAGGATGGTCAAAATAATTATGATTTCCATTTGACCGTCTATATATTGGTATATCATAAAAATAATCATTTTATGTTATGATGAGTTTTTGATTGATATTAAAGATCAACTAAAGTAGATAAATGATTTTCCAAAGCTAAGAAAAATTATAAATGAAGGTCATTAGATTTAAAGAGCAAAGGGAATGCATTTTGACCTTCCATGTCCCTTTCTCTTCTATCATTATTGGGAAATCATAAATTGGATATGTTACTACATTGTCCACCATTGGAAACTCATGCATATTTTTTCTCATAGTATATAGGTAGCATAACCTATGAGTAAGATTATTTTCATAGGTTTCTTGTTGAAGAAGTTTTATAACAAAGAAATTTAAAATCCTTGTTGTTGTGATGTTTATTCTAAATACTATTTTTTGTTTGTTGTTTTATTTATGAGTAGGCTTGTGCTCATAAAAACTACTAACTATATAATAGTTATAGAATGTAAAAGTATAACTACTATTGATCACTTCATAAAGTTGTTAATCCTATTAAGCTAAAATACTATGTTGATTGTACTAATAGGTTAACATCTAATAGTTATTGTATTTATCACTATAACATATCTATTATTGTTTTTAAAAAGTGAAAAATCCCTTGCGAGGCTGCCTTGGTCTGAGAAACCACGACCAGTGGGTTCTACACAGTCAAAATCACCCGAGAGTCGCACCCAACCCCCAACATAATAAACTGGATTTTGGGTACCCAATATGCATTTGGTAGGGTGGATATTCAAACCAGGGACCTCCCTTGGAGGATTTTCCTACCCTCTCCAACTCACCTACAACACTTGGGTAACATATATGTTATTGTGAAATGATGATTTTTTTCATTACAAACATATGGGGAGTCATTAATTTGAGATGTTTTATACTAACTTGACATAGGAGCATTTGAAAAATAATTGTTCTTCTTCATGATTTCATTAGCCTCTCATTATGTTATTGATTGCCATGTTTATATGCTAGTTTCTAAAATTCATGCTTGAAGAGCTTGAAGAAAAGCTTGAATAGCATTATTCGCATCGAACTTTATGCCTTTACTAGGGCTAGTGGTGATTAGAATTTTAACTATCACAAGATTATATAAGGGTGCATCACAAATGATAAGGGGAGGTAATTTAGTTGGAATATGAAGGGTGCATCAGAAATGATAAGTTGAGGTAATTTAGTTGGAATATGAAGGGTGCATAAAAATTATAATATAAAAGTTCATTATTTTAAGAATTGGATAGTGTTATAATATCTTTAATAAAGCATATTTATTTTATTTTATTTTGGGTTAACTTAATACCCTATCAAAGTATTTGATGATTTTATGTTTGATTTTCTCTTTTGATCCACAATGTTGGTCAATGCCTTAGTGATGATAAATTTTACGTCATATATATGTATTTGGTATCTTTTAATAAATTATATAGTGATATTATAACAAGCTATATGAGCATGATATCAATATGAAGTGAAGTATAATGGCTTCTACATAAGCCAAGCATCCAATCCCATGGATTAACTAAATAATATTCTAAACCATAGTTTTTAAAATAAAAAAGTTATATTATAATTGCTAATATTAATAAAAAGTATTATAACCATGATTTAGATTATCACGAGTGTAATTTAATGTTAAATAATATATTGAATTATTAGATATCCTCAAGTTTATAGATTTTTTTAATATTTTTCTATTCATTTTTCCAATATTGTAATATCTTAAAATATGCGTAATGCAAGTTATAACCTATGAGAGGTAAGCCTCCTATCAAATTATATTAATGGGAAGATTATCTACCCTCAATTCAATATTTATGTTCATTATATGGTTAACTTTAATTAAAATTTTAAATTTATTTATTATGCTTAATATAATTTTTCTATTGGGATTGAATTGAAGACGAAAAAACTAGATGCTATGATATGAGGGTTTCAAAGGAGATTGTGTGAGGGTTTCATATGTTGGTCGAGCGTAGGCGATAATAGAGGTTATTTTTTGAGGCCTACGGGCCCTAGCAGCTAGTTTGTTTGTTTTTAATTTTTTATTATTTTTTCCCAAGATAAACATTAGATATGTTGCAAGAGACTCACAATGGGTTAGGAATATATCATTTAGAAAATATTCATGCTAAAAAATTGATTGAAAACTACATCGTTGCCCAAGAAAAAATTAAAGCTCACACCTTTACTTGACATCGAAGGCATGGATTAAAGAGACCCAAAAACAAGTTTCAATTTGCAGATCAAATAAGAGAAGCCTCCTTAGGAAAAGAAAATGGTTCAGAACTCAAGCAATCTTGATGCTAAGGAATACCCCCAAAATAGATCCACTATGAAAACCCAATTCAAAGATAAGGATTTTGGGATTCGGCCCCAAAACTAAATTTTAGGGATGCCCTCCATGGTGGATAATCCTAGACTAATGTTAACATTAATATTAAGTCTTCTTGTAGATGTCTAAGAATGTCTAATATTGATCCAAAAAAAACTGATTTAGGATATCTAAGAGTAGTTTATGGAACCCCAATTGTTAAGCTAAAAATAGGTGACATTCAAGATGGCATAGAAGATTTGGATATAAGATAATTAATTTACCATTTCTTGGATTTTTGTCCAATCATATATGCTTTCAAAGTGTGGGCTACAAAATACTAAAAACACAAGGTGAGACACAAATTTTTGTTTATCCCAATGGTTATTTTCTTGTTATTTTTTCTAATGATGAAGATAGAGAGAAAATATTTCAAGGGGATCCCTAGTTCTTTGGAAGGGTTGGGCTTTTCATGAAGCCTTGACACACTAAATTTAAATCCAAAGAAGAGATGTCTTCTACAAGACCTATGTGGGTTAGACTCTTTGGCCTCCCAATTGAATTTTAAAATCCAACTGCATTTTCTAAAATTGAAAACTCTCTTGAAAATTTCATGATGTTTTCTAACTAAACATACAAATTTGAACATATTATCTATGCTTGAATTTATGTCTTAATGGATTTCTAAAAACCCCTTTCACAAAATATCTCATTACAATTTTGGGAGGACACTTGGAAGCAGGTGGTGGACTATGAGAATATTCCTTTCCACTATAGAATATGCTATGAATATAACCGTTTGGTTAGTGTCTACCCAAATAATATTCCATATCAAAAGAAAGAGGACACAAACTTAGAAGGTTTTGAAATACCTAAGAAGAAGAACACAAAAAACTAGTTATGAATGATCAAGTGATGTTGTCAACTAATATGTTTAGAATTCTATCCAAAAATAACCTCTTGGGTGAGGAAGAGGACATAATGGGGATAGAAATATTAGAAATGTAGTTTAAATATGCAGGGAAGGACTTAGATACAAACCAAGAAATCAAAGGTTTTCAACAAAAAAATAAGGGAGAAAACATAGATAAGAAGAACAATATTTTAAATGCTAAAAATTCAAATAGTTTAGACCCCAAGATATACTTTGTTGAACCTTCCAATAATGTTTTGGTTGCATATACACATACTTAAATTTTAAAATCTATCCCAAATTCAATTGGTTTAAAACAAGAAACAGAAAAAAATGAATATGGACACTAACCAAAAGGTATGCTACAATACTAATCATCATCATATGGTAAAAGAAGGTAAAAATCCTGTAGATGAATGTAATATTAATTCTCTTACCAACATCTTTAGTGTTGTTATTAATGAATATCATCGCTTGGAATACTAGAGGACTCAAAGGTATTCTTTCAAAACAAAATGAAATTAGAAGAATAATTCAGACAAACCAACTACATCTTGTTTTCCTTCAGGAAATGAAGATGTCTATAAGGGGAAACGGATTCAATTGTAAGTAAAATATGGTCAACTAAAAAAGTGGCTTTCCTTAGCTCCCATGGAGCTTCTAGAAGCATTGCTTACCTTTAAGACCAAAAATAGATCATTATTCACCATATGGTTGGTAGCTAGGGTCTCTTGGCTATGGCTGCACAAAGTAGACAATCTAACCAAATTATGCTCTACTTGACTATTTATGCTTCAATTACTTTGGAGGAAAAGCAGAGACAATGGAAGGATATAAATTATATTATATCCCATTTTCTTGAATCTTAGGTCTTAATTGCAAGATACTTCAATACCATCATCTCTTTGCATGAGAAAAGGGGAGGAATATGAATCTATATGGGAACTCAAACCTCATGAGTGAATAAATTGTAAACCTTCACCTTGTGGAGATTCATCCATATAATAGAATCATGACTTGGTCTAATAGAAGGTATGGCTCAGCTTATATCATGGAAATATTGTATAGGTTTTTTTCTCTGATAATTTCTTAATCCATGGACACATTTCTAAGGTGAAAACTCTTAACAATGTTGGTTTGGATCATTGATCAATCATGGATGAAAAATAAAAAACCAAGGTTAGTTTCTTGTACTTATAATTTTAGTTAATATGGCTCAAAGATAGTTCCTTAAGACCATAAGTGTGGTAATGGTGGCAAGAAGGTAAATGAAGGTATTTAACTAAGATGTTTTGTTTTACCAAAATGTTGTAATACAACAAATTCAAAATTAACATTTGGGATTGGAAGGAGTTTGGAGACATCAGGAAAAATAAACAAGAAGTGATTTCTCAACTTGAAGAGTTGAATGATCAAATATATTTAGATGGCCTCACTAAGAATAGAAGCATAGATGAAATTAAACTCATAGCATAGTTGGAGGTATGGAATAAAATAGAACACTTGTGGAAGCAAAAATCTAGGATCCAATGGCTCAAAGAAGGGTATCGAAACATGGAATTATTCCACAAATATCTTCTAGCTCACAAATCACACAACTTTATTTATTCCCTAAAATTATATTCTGGAGACTCCATCCACACTTGGGTGGCATGAAGTCTATTCCAGTCAACTACTTTTCCAAATTGTTCACTACTACATCTCTTGACTTGTCTTTTCAATAGAATTTCCTTCAAGCAATCCCTACTCTCATCACTTCTAAGGAGAAATTTGTTTTGATTGATCTATTTACTATCAATGAGCTTCAACAAGTGGTTTTTAAAGTTCAAAAAGGGAAAACCCTTGGGCTTGATGGTTTTCCCATTGAATTTTACTAAGACATTTGGGATATTCTTCATGTTGATTTATTAGAGGTGGTGGAAGAAGACATGAAGGCCAAATATATTTTGAAGGTAATCAATAAAACTTATATAGCTTTTACCCCAAAGGCTCAAGATGTAGAACATATCTCAGCTTTTAAATCAGTAGCTTTATGTAATTTTCTTCTCAAAATTATTACCAAGATTATGGCGGAGAGGTTGAAACCTCTTTTGTATAAGATTATTTCCCCTAAACAAGGAGGTTATGTGGAAGGGTGAAAAATTATGGATGAGATAGTTATTGCTCAGGAAACCATCCATTCCATGGAAGCACAAAAATCTCCTTTTTGTTCATCCATTTAGACCTATCCAAAGCTTATGATAGGGTGGATTGGCACTTCCTCAAAAAAGTTATGATGCAATCTGGCTTCTCTCAGGATTGGATAGATTAGATTATGGGATGTATCTCTTCAATTTCCTAGTCAATTCTTATCAATGTCTATCCTTCACAGTTATTACTAGCTTCTAGATGTATTAGATAGGGTGATCCTCTCTCCCTTTATTTATTCATCATTCTTGTTGAATGCTTTGGCAGGACTATGACCAAAAATAGAAAAAATAAAATCCTTGAGGGAGTTACCATTGCTCATGAAGCCAGGACAATCTCTTATCTTTAATTTTTTGATGAATCTACTCTGTTAAGTAAAGCTACAATTAAGGAAGCCTCTACAATTAAATAAATTATTTATTTTTTCTCTAATGCTACAAGGCAATTGATCAACGAAGACAAAACAAAAGCCATTTTCTTTCATTGCTCTCCCAAATAGAAATCCATAGTTCTAGATAAATTAAGATATAAGGTCTCCCTTACCATCACTTATTTAGGTATTCCTATCAACATCTAGAAATAGAAAAAAAATACTAGCACTACACCAAAAAAGGCTTTTAAGGGTAGCTAAAATACGATAGTTTTTTACGGTGGTAAAAAACCGCCCTAATGGACCCTAAGAGGGTTGTTTTAAATTCGCTTTACCAAAAAAAAAATTTAATGGTGCATAAAAGATGATGATTTTTTATGATGGTAAAAATCTATCCTAATAGACCTAAGAGACTAGTTTAAAATTGCCCTCACCAAATAAATATTTTAATAGTGCCTAAAATATGACGATTTTTATGGGGATAAAAAACCACCCTAATAGACCCTAAGAGAGCAGTAAAAATTTGTCCTCTTAGGGTCAAATTTAAAAAAAAAATTAAGCTTTCTATGCGAGGGAGGGAAAAGAGAGGGGGGATAACAAAGCACGGGGTAGGGGAGAGGTAGACCTTGAGCAGCCCGTGGGAGAGGTGTGCTTAGGGCATCCTATAGGAGGTAGGGCCAATGCATGGTTATTGTTGGATCCAATGGGAATTATGTGGGGAGGGTGCCATCCGAAGGGAGGAGCAGGAGGAGGGGGAATTTACCCAATTGGCTATTTATTTTCTACATCGTAAGCTTTTGCTCTGGCATAGTCATTACAAACAGGTGAGATCAAAGATATCCATTTGAAAATTTGTTATCCTTTGCAAAAAAATATGCCATAAAAACTATGATAATCTATGTTTTTTTAAGTGGAATTTAGGCAATGTGTAATTCCCAATCTAGCATGTGATGTTGTTCTTTATTCTTAGGTTAATTCTTGAGATTATGAGTGTATGTGGTGTGAACACTCTTGGTGGGAGGTACAAATTAGATAAATTTAGACAATCTAAATCTTGAGTATGAAGACAAACGGTTATTTTTGGCCTGAGGGTATGAACTCTACGCTATTGATTTGATATAATTTGTGGATCAGACCATTATGAGTAGGATATCTAACCCTTAAACTTTAGCTCATCGATGGTGGAATTATGCTTTATAGGTCAATAAATTATGAGTAATATGTGGGACCCACAAATTACATTACATCAATTGTGCCATTCTAATCCTCAAGTCTAGCATCTTCGACCCACGGATTGCACTGTATCAATGGTGTCAATGTTATTTCAGGTTTAGTCAGGTGTGATTGGATACCTGACCTAGACTCTAAAAAGTATCAATTCTACCATTCTTATCCTCAAATAGGATCTATGATCCATGCATTTCACTACATATATGGTGTACTTATAGGTTGTGGGTCACTCTTTTGCAATTAGGATGTTTGACCAATCGTACGTTACCAATTACTTTGAATTTTATGAAGCAAATCATCTTTACTGACCACATATCAAAATTTCCATAATTTTTCAGCATGGGGATGGTGTGAGACATTGAGATATATGTCCGCTATGGTGGGATATATTTCTAATATGGCACTAGGATTACGAGATGTATTTGTGAGACCACGAGATGCATCTTGAATACTAATTCTAAATTCCAAGATGCATCCCATGGAACATAATTGCACTACTTGTAATATCTTTGACTTTCATTTTGTTGAAGAGACCAAGAGATTCTATTGGAAGGATTGGCCATGAATATTTACATCATAAGCTACCTGCTTGTTTTGTGAGAATCTTGCATGGGGGATAAAACTGAGAAAAATATTCTCTTATCAACTTGTTTTGGCAGAAAACATGTTGTCGATTCTTCTCTATGGTTTCTTTCATTGAGGCACTTTCCTCTAAGCAATGTTGCTTAACCTATTTGTGGTCTTTTTGATATTTTTTGATAAAGTCTTGTATCTATTAAATTTGTGCCACCTGTTTGTAAGTACACACTGTTGAAGCCATAAAAAGGATAAAACCAGATATCCCATGGAGAAAGTCACTCTCAGTAAAGGCCTCAAGGGGAATATGGAAGTGGAAATATTATTTATGGTTGTAACAAAGTTTTTGAGTGATAAAATATTTGTTATAATTTCTACACTAAAGCAAACATCATTACTCCTCTTGTACAATTACTCCAATCTGGAATCTGGTAACTATGCTAGACAAGACATTTTATGATGAGCTATTTTGATATCAAGCTCATATTTGTTGGAAATTGATTATATTGCTCCTCCGTAGATTGTTATATAGAATAAGTTAGAGAAATTTTAGGATTATGTTAGCATCTTCTAAGTTAGGATTTGGTTACGTTAAAATTGCATTCCTTCTAATCTGAGCTATGTTCTATTAATTGTTAGCTCTATATAATGTATTCTTCAGCGAGAAATGAATATCTAATGAGTTATTTGTCTCATTTTAGTATCAAATCTAGATAGAAGAAGCTCTTACACACTTTGTGGATTACCCATAAAAATTCTTTTTGATTTCAGTCCACCCAGATCTGTGTGAGTAGAAGAGTTGTGTAGTTGTGTGAGCATCGATCCACATGAAGAGTGTGTTCTATAGAAAATAGACATTGAATCGAGACTACGTGTTGGAATTATTTCTGTAGCAAGCAAAGGAGGTCAGAGATGAGCAATCACTGTACGTGGAGGTTCAAGAGGGGAAGACATCGCGTCATTTTAAAAAAAAAACTACATTGTTCCAAGTGGACCTGAAGGCATTGGAAGACCTGCGCGATTGAAGGTGTGCTGAAGCATGGTGATTTTTATTTTTTTTTAAATTGATCTGCGCTGAAAACGGTGGATTGTGAGAAGAATTGCTGCGAAATATTCTGAAATATTTGCTCGGCAACGTCAGTTGAAAAACATCACGACTATGAGACTGTTGGAGCTGGCTGTGACTTTGAGACGTGCTGAAGATAAGTAAAGTGACACTATCGTGAGCCATCGAACGTTGAGAGAGATGTTATTTGTTGGAAGTCATTGTTGGAGGTCATGCTATGAAAAATTGTTGGCACAGGCAAGCAAAGATCATAGAGTTGACGAGACATTTTTTGCTCATTTGGCCTATCCGTGGAGAGATGTTGTGCATTGAGAACGAGAAGAACATTTTTAATTTATCTTGGTGTTTAAAAAAAGGAGAGTCATGAGCTAGAAAAACAACGAATAAGATGTCTATTGAAATGTTGTTGAAATATGAAGAATATTGAAATGCTATAGTGAAAAGATATGATGTCCAATCTGTGGAGGCGTGACTATTTTGATATTCACTGCAAAAATAAGTGGCATTGAATTTTGCTATAATTTATTGCCTGCAAGTTTGATTCATGGAGGATGATTCATCAAATTTTGTTGTGTCATGACGTAGACAGCTGAAGGTATTTAAAATTGGGTGAATGATAAATATTATTGTGATCTCATGGACAATTCTGCATATGACCATCGTAGATAATTGGACACGTCAGCACGTGAAGACACAATGCGTATTGCTGTAAGGTGAATGTTACATATTGGTTGTTTCACTGTGATTTGATACAACATGATTTTAAAAAATGTGAAAGATGTCCTACGTGAAGAAAAACGAGTGTCAAGCCCGAGCCTACAAGAATAAAATAAGTTTGACAAGCTCGAGCATCAATGATTGGAGGAGAATTTCCCACACTCGCTTGAAGCACGACGGATTGCAGAAGAGACCACGTAGGTCTGTGAGGAGAGTGAATGATAAGAGAGGTCTTTGTTGTGCTAGGTCTGTTGTGCTTGGTTCCAGTTTGAATATTTTTAGGAGGTCGTTGCATTGTTGCCATCCGAGTGGAGGTGTTGCCAATTATCTTCTGCCCAAACGTAGACATTGTGAGCTAGAAAGACAAAGGTGCTTGCACGATTGGTGGAGAGAGCCGTAGGAGAAATGAGATATACTTCTGTTACGAAGCTTTGATGTTTGCATTTTTCAAGATAAGTTTAAAATTCTTTTAAGAGTTTGAGAGTTTGAGAGCCACCCAAACAATTTTTTTAAATTGCTATGATAAAGAAGGCAAGTTGACTATGATATTGTGAGAGGTATATGGTGTATACCTATTATTTTAGAAACTTTTTGGTCTATTTCTTGTGGAGTGGAGAAGAATATCATGTCAGACTGGTTTCATAAAGCAAAAAGGAGTATATAAAAAATAGAGGTATTTTTCTTTTTAACTACTGAATTCAGGTTGTTGTTGTTGTTTTGCTATTGATAGAGAGTGAGGTATTGTCATTTTAAACCTATTGTAATCAATCAGAAAAGGTGTTGTAAATAGAGTATTGTCATTTTACTACTACTATTTACAAAGATTATTTATTAGGCATTAATGGCTGACAATAACAATCTACCCATTCTTGAATTTAATGGGCTAGATTATGAGTATTGGTCTATCAAGATGAAGACCTTACTCATAGGAAAAGGAATGTAGGACATTGTAGAGGAAGGCTACACTGAACTAGCATATTGAATTGTTTTAAGTGCAACAGATAAAACCAGCAAGAAGGATGCCCAAAAGAAGAATTCCAAGTAGTTTTGGAGAAAAACATATTTCCAAGTATTGCTTCTTGTTTAACAACCCTTGAATCATGAAAAGCCTTGGAAGATAGCTATCAACGGAGATCTCAAGTGAAGAAAGTGAGGCTTCAAACCTTGAAGAGAGATTTTGAGAACATCAAAATACAAAATGATGAAAGTGTAGGTGATTATTGTGTTAGAGTGAAAGCCACTGTAAAAAAATGCAAACCCTTGGAGAAGACATAAAAAATAAAGTGGTTGTGAAGAAAGTGTTAGAACACTTCTTCATAAGTGGAAGCATATTGCAATCATTATTGAGGAATATAAATATTTATCTACTCTAACTTTTGATGCACTAATTGGTTCTTTGATGTCTCATGAAGAGAGACTACAGGGTTCTACTTCACCAATCTTTGGAGGTGATGAAAAAGCATTATCATCCAAGGAAGGTGAGGCTTGTGGAAGAGGACAAGGAAGAGGCCAAGGAAGAGGACAAGGACGAGGTCAACAGAGAGGTAGAGGAATAGGAAGAGGTAGATCAAGAGGTGGCAACCAAGAAAGAGGAAGATGAGGTCACAAATAAAAGAAAGATTGTTACAATTGTGGTAAGCTTGGTCACTTTGCTAAATATTGTTGGTCCAATACTTCTCAACAAGGGAGAGGTCAATATGGAAACTATGGAGAAAATGAAAGATCTTCAAATTTGTTCCTCACATATGGAAAATCAAATTAAAATCTTAATGAAACTTGGATTTTGGATACTGGTTGCTCAAATCATATGAGTGGCAAATAGGAGTTATTTGCTACAATGGATTCCACGTACAAGTCAAAGATCAAATTGGTAGATGTCAAGGCACTACAAATTGAAGGCATGGGAGCCATGGAGGTTCCAAAAAAATAAGGCACAAAGAAGGTGAACAATATCTATTACACTCCTAAACTCCAACATAATTTGCTTAGTGTTGGACAAATAATGGAAAAGAACTATAAACTTATTTTTGAAGATGGAAAATGTGTAATTTTTGACAAAAACAATTGTAATAGAGTTGTTACACAAGTACCTATGACAAATAATAGGTTGTTTCCTCTTAATTTTAGGGAAAAAGGAGGTGTTCAAATTGCTAGTGTAGCCATATAAAATCCAAGTGTGCTTTGGCACTTGAGATATGGTCATATTAATTTTGAAAGCTTGGAATTGTTGACTTATCAAGCTATGGTGTGTGGTCTCCCAATATTTGAAGAGCATAAGGAGGTGTGTGAAGGATGTGCTTTGGGAAAACACTCACAAATAAAGTTTCCAATAGGACAAACATGGAGAGAAATCCATTCACTAAAATTGGTACATTAGGAAATTTGTGGTCTAATGCATATCAAAAGCTTGGGTAATAATTCTTCCTTTCTCACTTTTATTGATGATTTCTCTAGGATGTGTTGGATTTAATTTTTGAAAACTAAAGATGAAGCTTTTGAATGTTTCAAATATTTCAAAAATAATGTAGATAATCAAAGTGACTATGTTGTAAAGAGATTAAGTACTTATAGAGGAGGGAAGTTTTGTTCAAATGCATTTATTAAATATTGTAAATATTATGGGATCCAAAGGCAATTAACTACTACCTACACCCCACAACAAAATGGTGTGGCTAAAAGGAAGAACCACACTATTGTAGAAATGGCTATATCAATACTTCAAACAAAGAACCTCAGTAACATGTATTGGGTTGATACTGTTAGCACAAGTGTTTACATTTTGAATAAGAGTCCCACTTCTAGTTTATATGGGATAACTCCATATGAGGGATGGTATAGCAAAAAGCCATATGTAAACCACTTCAAATTTTTTGGTTGTATTGCATATGCACACATTCCTGATGAGACAAGAAATAAACTTGATCCCAAAAGTCAAGCACGTATTTTCATTGGGTATTGTGAGTCTTCAAAGGCATATAGACTCTACAATCCAAAAACACACAAAGTTGTAATTTCCAGAGATGTGATTTTTGATGAAGGGGGAGTATGGGGTCATCAAAAAAAAAATTGATGATGGATCTCAAGATGCAAGCTCCTCTCAAGTGCAACCCATTAATAAGAATAGCCATGGAAGTCCTCTAAGTCCAAATAAGAGTTCTACTCCAAGTACAACAAGTGCTACTCCAAGTTTTTATCCATAAAGATCAGCAATTTCTCCAATGCCAATGAAATTAGATTCACCATCAAAAGATAAGAGAACACTTCAGTACCATCCCTCCTACCAAATTATGGACAAGAATTTTCAAATATACACTAGAATCCAAGCTAGTGAAATGAATGGACTTGAAAATTTGCACATATATGGTGATGAAGACTCTCAAGAGCCTAAGTGAGATGTTGTAAATTATGCTTTAATTACTAGTGTAGAGCTAGAGCCATCTAGTTATGAAAAAACATGTACTCATGATGTATGGTGTAGGTTTAAAATTTTCGCGCTCCTTTCCTCTAGGCTAATGGATCCGCGCCTCAGAGGGGAATGGGAAAATAGTAAAGCTACACCTCGGATGAGAGACACTTGAGTCGTGTCCTCTTTGGTGATTTGTCGACGGATGGTGGGTTCACCAGGAAGCATTTTGTGGCAGCTTTCGAGCCTAGGTTGAAGATGTGTTTGATGAGTTCATTTTAATTTCAATCACCTAGGTTGGCCATAATGAAACTAAACTATTCTATATGCGATTTTATGATTTATATGAAGACAACAAACGAAATGATAATTAAATGCAGCTAACAAAATATTTTAAAGAAATTGGAAATGACTCACTCAATTTTGGATGTCTGATGAAGGTTCTACTTTTTGAAGCAGTCCAAAACATCTACGATTTGCTAAAATCACCTGCAATTCGACAATATCATCTGCAATTATGCAGGATCATCCAAAATCGGACGATATCATCTAAAATCAAGCAAAATCGTCTAAACGATTTCGTCTGAAACCTGCAACTACACAAGTTGATGCCAAAACACAGAGAAATACTCCAAAATATAGTAAAATCTATTTAACAGTATGTAAATGAATGCTTATGATGACTTAGAAACTAATTTTGGATTGAATTGAAGATAACTGCTTATGCTAACAGAAAAAGGATAACAAATTGTAATCTATTGACAAAATGAGGTGAACACCAGATGCATTATAAGCAATAAACTAATCTAATACAATTTGACTAAAGAAACTGGGAGAGAATGCAAATTGTATATCATAATTACCCCCAAGAGGGCTGCAAACAGGATCATCTCTGATCCAGCAAGATCACCTCCAATCAGCATAGGATCATCTGCAATCGGGACGAGATCGTCTACGATGATCCGAGCTTCTTCTGACGGATGCATAGTGAAAAACCTACAAGTGAGCTGATAAAAATATGAAAATAACAATACTTGGGATGCTTTTTGAAACTAATAGGATTCGGGTTGTAGGTACTTGATCAGCCAGGGGGATTTCATTAGCAAAGCATGAGTTTTATAGGGCTAGGAGGAAGTTAGAGGGTTGGGATCCATCCCAATATGGGAGATATCCAGCGGGAGGATAGTTAATAGCCCAACGTGCTTATGCCCAGATAAGCCAGGAGGTTGGAACTGATTTGATTGTGCTTCTATTCTTGCAAATTTCTATTTTGGACGAAATCGTCTGGACGTTCGGCTCCAAACGATTTCGTTCAATTAGGGATGATATCGTCAAATCGAGGATGATATCATCCAACGATCAAAACAAAGCCTATTTGTGGCACAAAAATTGAGGCAAGCTATTTAAAATACGGTTTTAAGGTGAATTTTTGGATTTTTAACCTTATGGTAAATTGACTGCGTCATTTTTAGGGTGTTACATTTTGCCCCCTCTTTAGCGAATTTTTTGAGGAAAATGCGTTAAAGAAGAGATTGTCACACTTTTGAAAAAGGCAAAAATTTATTCTGATTTTTAGGCGATGATTCTAAGTTGAATCGTGCAACTGATTACTGTGGTGCCCCCTCCGGGTTTTTACCCAAATCGATCGTTTGGTAAAAACTCAAAAAAATTAAAAAAACATTCGATTTTTAATATATAATTTTAGAAAATAGGGTAAAACCTAATTTCATTTTCATTTTTACTTTTTTACTATTTTTAGAGCTCTACGGTGAAAATATGGTGGAGACTGAGCATCGGGCGATTACGATGTGGCATATCCTCACCAATGCTTATCAAGAGTGAGAGGTGTAGACTAGGGAGAGACAGAGAAGATAGGAGAGGAGGTAGAGTTCCCCTCCTCAATAGATAGACAGACCACCTTCACCCGAGAAGGGCAAAGGCATAAATGTTGGGGAGAGTAGTGAGATGGCAGCTCTTTAGGTGGAGAATGCCCAATTACAGGCTCAGGTGCAGAGTTTAGAGTCTGAGGTTGCACGACTCAAGGCTCAGGGTGGAGGAGCGAGTGTGATAGAGCTAGCACGGTCTATGGTGCAGACCACATTTTATCAGGGGATTTACTTTCAGATGGTACCTGAAGGTCAGAGACATACATTGCCTCTAGAGATCATGGGGCCTATCAGGTTAGGGTCATCCTCGAGGTCTTCATCTAGATCGACGACGAGGACCCACACTACTCGGACACCCATGGGACCACCCCCTCCACCTCATGGTGGCAGAGGAGATGAGGCTGAGAGCTCGAGGAGCTCTCGGTATTAGATGATATAAGATGTGTATATATATTTTTTGTGTATATCATTTTGGATGACGATTGAGTATGCCGAATTGGATATTGTGGCATACCAATCGAGTTTTGGTGATGTATATATATTTTTGATATATATAGATATATGGTTATTTTTGTGATATGACTTGTGTATATTTTTTTGATGCTTTGATTTTTTTGATTTGATTGATTTGTTCATATAATCATGTTTTTTGAAAATAATTATAATTTTTGTCATGCTATAATTAAATGAAAAACTGACTTAACAAAGATGTGTTGATGAATTGATGATAGGAAAAGGGACTTTTAACAATAAACCTCGAAGGATATTGTCGTTGTTACATGACCATTTTGTGGAGTCGCTCTCTAGGTCATAAAGCTAATCCAAATATGAGGAAAAATATTGCTAAAAGTAAGGTGTGCTTAAGAGTCTGTCTTAAGGCTTTTGTAATGGTGGAAAGAGAGATATGATTTGTTTTCAGGATTTCACGTAATTTTATGCATGAAAAATTTAAAAGAGGATTTTCGCTAGGCATAAAATTCCTAAGTGTGATAGATGATTGAACAATTACCTAGAAATTATGCCATCATCGCAAAAGTCAAGATGTTCAACATGATAAAATGAAATAGTAAATTTCATTCTTCTAAAGCATGATTTTGTGAAAAATATTTCAGTCATATGGTTTTTGTGGTTTTTTGAAATAAATTGGGAGTAAAAATTTAGAAGGATGACTTGCGCTAGGCATAGAATTCCCAGTGTGGAATTATACCATCATCGCGAAAGTCGAAAGAATTTAGAATAGTTTTATTGCATGGTTTGTTGGTGATATTTATAATAGACAGAAAATATGATAAAGATGACTTGCGCTAGGCATAAAATTCCAAATACATCTAGGAATTATACCATCATCGCGAAAGTCAAAGTATTAATGAAATTTTATTGCAATATTTTTGAAAAGATTTTTGACAAATGAAATTTGACAATTTAGAAAAAAATGTGTAAGCTTGACTCATGCTAAGTAAAATTCGCAAGTATGAAAGTCAAATTCATAACAACCTGAAAATAATGCTATTATAACGAAGTCAAAAAACAAAATAAGATATGTGTAAATAAATAATTGAATGTTGAAAAATATTTAAAGTTTGAAATTTCGAAGAAATATTTTAATTTATTTCAAAGACAACATTTAAATTTATCAAGAACCCAATGTGTGCATACGTGAGTTCGTTATCCATCTTGATTTATCATAATGACACAAAATCTCTCGAAGATCAAATGTGTGTGCTTTGTAATGTTCATTTACCCATTTTGAGTGAGGTATTGATACAAGTAATTGGAATGAACCAATGTGTGTGCAAGTGAAGATTCATTAACCATGATTTTTGTGCATGTAACCGTACCAGACTACTATGTAAGTCAGGTCATCAAGAGCTAGCTAATCCACAAGCGAACATAGGTCTATACAAAAGAAGGTCGCTAATGTGACAGACATATCACCATGCCAGGAATTACCCAATGTCAAGCAAGTTGGGCACAAATCACCTGTTATGGGGCTTACCTCATGATTTTTGAATAATTGAGAATTCCAGGGATTCAAGCTCATTCACCCTTCTTTTCTTTCAAAGGGTAGGGGGGGAAATTTTATTGCTTTTCTTGTTCTCTTTTCTTTCTCTTTCTGATTTTTCTTGACTTTTCTATGATCTTTTGCATTTTTCTTGGATTTTGAACATTTCTCTTTTCTTTCTTTTCATTCTTTTTTTAATTTTTTTCTTTTCTTCCTATTCTAGGGATACTTGCTCAGCTTAGATGTGGAGCAAGGGATTTTTATTCCGGGTAGGGGTGAGCTTGTCCTTTTGCCAATTCTCAAAGATTCTAGACCATGTGCATGATAGGATAGCAGGGGAAACTTTTCACTCAGGAGACCACAACTACTGTGTAGTATCATTTTTCGAATTTGCAACAATCATTTTAATATGTAAAAGTGGACTTGGTTCAAATAAATAACAAGATCAGTTCCCAAAACTCAAAATGTTATTTAATGCAATAGTGGACTTCGATATAAGAGAGATTTATAATCATAGCAATAAGATCAAAATTATTATGTGAGCTAAAAGTGTGTGGTTCAAGATAACTTATAAAGTTATCTGAAATAAAAGGAAAATATAACTGCAAAATTTTAGGAACTGATAATGCAAATATAAACATGTTTTTGATGGTTTTAATGATTTTTTATTTTTGTTTGATTTTGAATTGTTATGTGGATTGCTTGAAATGAGGAAATTATATACAATTATATACAATGATGGGATTTTGGATTTAAGCATAATATCATTTGAGATGCATAATGTTCATGGGTTCCTTAAGATCTTTTCCATCTAAGGTTGCCAATCGATATGCACCCGATCCAAATTTAGCAGTAATGATGTATGGTCCAAGCCAGTTGGGCTGAAATTTACCTTTATGATCTTTAGTGGCATTAGTGTTCTTTTGATTTTCTTTTAAGACTAGATCACCAACTTCAAAAGATCGGTTATGGACTTTCTTTGAATATGCTCGTTTAAGCTTGTTTTGATAGGCACGAAGATGTTCCAAAGCATTGATGCGCTTCTCGTCTAGGAGTTCCAGCTGACTAAATCTGCCAGCATGATATTCATCTCCTACTTTAGTGTCCTGAAGTAGCAGAGCCAAAGAAGGAACTTCTAGCTCGAACGAAAAAATAGCTTCGACACCGTAAACCAAAACAAAAGGAGAAGTGCCCGTGGGAGTACGAACACTGGTTCGATAGGCCCACAAGGCAGGGTATAATTGCATGTGCCAGTCACGGCCTGATTTGTTAACCAATATTTTGAGGATTTTAATCAAGGTTTTATTAGATGCTTTTGCTTGGCCATTACCCTGGGGATAATAGGGAGTGGACCAACGATGTTGGATTTTATATTTTTGACATAATTTCTTAACATATTTATTTTTGAAACAAGTTCCATTATCTGAGATGAGATTTGCAGGAATTCCAAACCTACAAATGATTTGATTGAGAATAAATTTTGAAACTTGAGTTCCCATGCAAGAAGCTAAAGGCATAGCTTCTACCCACTTCGTAAAATACTCGGTGGTAGTTATGATGAATTTGTGACCATCGGATGATATGGGATTGATCTTCCCAATAATGTCTAAGCCCCATTTAGAAAAGGGCCAAGGGGATGAAATAGCTTGGAGTTCTTGAGCAGGAGCATGGACAAGGTCAGCATGTTTTTGGCACTTGTCGCAATGGCGCACATAATCATGGGCGTCCTTCTCCATGGTAGGCCAAAAGTATCCTATTCTAAGGAGCTTCTTAGCAATGGCACTACCACTAAAGTGTCCTCCACAAGATCCATCATGGGCTTCACTTAAAGCTTTTCTAGACTCTTCTAGATTTAAACATCTCAATAGGATACCTTCAAAGGATCTCCTATACAAAATATTGTCGACTATCATGAAGCGAACAACTCGTTTACGTAATAACCGATGTTGGTTCCTATTAAAACCTTCAGGGAAGGTTCCCTTCTGAAGAAAATTGAGGATGTCGATGTACCATGGTTCAGGAGTAATTTCATTGATTAGAAATACATCCAATGGCTCTAAATAGGATTTGGTAGAAGTGGGTTCCTGGAGTCAGTGAATAATGATAGTAGCATACTCATCATCCAACTCCAAGGGCAATAAGGAAGCGGCTGCAGCCATAGCATCAACAACACGGTTACTAGTTCTAGGAATAGCTTCTAAGGTGACTTTATCAAATAAGGATATCAACTGTAATACATAAGCTTTATATGGGCATAGTTTATCATCTCGGGTCTGATAAACATCATTAATTTGATTTATTACTAATTGAGAATCACCAAAAACTAATAAGTCTTTAATTTTTAGTGCTAAGGTGGCCCGTAATCCAAGGATTAGAGCCTCATATTCGATAGTATTATTAGTGCAAGCAAATGTTAATTTAAATGATAAAGGTATAAGGTGCTTCTGAGGGGATATTAGGATGATACCTGCACCAGCCCCACTCATACATCGGGCTCCATAAAAATATAAAGACCATTGTTCAGAATGATCTTCCTCTAGATTGAGGCATTCATCAGGAAACTCAATGATGAGGGGATGAGTGGCTTCTAAGGGCGCAACAACTAATTGGTCTGCTATGATTTGACCCTTAATGGATTTTTGACCTATGAATGCGAGTTCAAACTCACTCAGAGTGAGAACCCACTTAGCTATGCGACCGGATAGATAAGGTCGGCTCATGAGATACCTCAAGGGATCAGATTTGGCAATGACATATGTCTTTTGACTAAGCATATAATGGCACAATTTTTGCATAGAAAATACGACTGCCAAACATAACTTTTCTAGTGATGTATAATGAGTTTCATAACTTATTAATGTTCTACTAATATAATAATTAGCTCGTTCTTTCTTCTCATCATCAAGTTGAGCTAACATAGCTCCTAAGGCAAATTCTGAAGCAGAAATGTATAAGATGAATGGGCGATCAGTTTTGGGAGGAGCAAGCACAGGAGGACTTAAAAGATATTGTTTTATTTGTTCAAAGGCTTCTTTACATTCATCATCCCATTGAAAGAAAGTATTTTTCTTAAGCAATTTGAGAAAAGGTCCAGTTTTGTCCGCTAGCTTATCAATGAAGCGACGGATAGATTGAAGTTTACCTTGTAAACTTCGTAACTCATATATGTTTTTAGGAGCTGGCATATCAATGATAGCCTAAATTTTGAGAGGGTCAATTTTGATACCACGCAAAGAAACAATAACCCCCAACAGTTTACCTGACTTAACTCCAAATATACATTTTGTTGGGTTTAAACGGATATGATATTCTCTTAACCGATCAAACACTTTTCTCAAATCATCTAAATGCTCATCTTCTTTAGTAGAATGGGCTATAATATCATCCACATAATCATGCAGAATATCATACATCATATCATGGAAGATGTATGTCATAGCCCATTGATAGGTTGCACTTGCATTCTTTAATCCGAATGGCATTACTTTCCAACAAAAGGTTCCCCAAGGGGTAATAAAGGTTGTTTTAGCTTGGTCTTCAGGAGCTATCCTGATCTGATTATAACTTGAGAATCCATCCATAAGGGATAGCATCCCACTTCCAGTAGTAAAATCAATGATCTGATCCATATTAGGAAGAGGGAAATCATCTTTAGGGCATGCGGCATTAATGTCTCTAAAGTCTGTACAAACCCTAATCTTGGTTGCTTCTTTTTTAGTTATAGGGACAACATTAGAAATCCAATCAGCATAATCAATGGCTTGAATAAATGTGACATTTAGGAGTTTTTCTAACTCACCTTTGACTAGTAGGGCAACTTTAGGATGCATTTTTCTAAGTTTTTGCTTAACTAGTTTCGCATACGAGCATACTACTAGATGATGCATAACTACATAAGAGTCTAAACCGCGCATATCCCCCTTCCCCCAAACAAAAAACTCTATTTTTTTTAAAAAAAAATTTTTTTTTTTTTTTTTTTTTTTTTTTTTTTTTTCCCCCTCCGTGGGGGGGGGGGTTTTTCTCCCCCTCTTTTTTTTTATTTTTTTTTCTCTCCCCCCCCCCCTTCTTCCCTCTCTCCGGGGGGGGGGGGGGGGGGGCCCCCCCCCCTCTTTTTTTTTTTTTCTTCTCCTTTCTTTTTTTTGGGGGCGGGGCGCGGGCCGCCCGCCGCGGGGGCGGCGGCGGGCCCCCCCAACCAAAAAAAAAAAAAAAAATAAAAAAAAAAAAAAAGGAAGAAAAAACAACACATCTTCCCCCCCTCCCCCCCCCCCCCCCCCCCCCCCTGGGGGGGGGCAAAACAAAAAAAAAAAAAAACCAAACAACCCCCCCCCCCCCCCCCCCCTTCCCTCTCTCTTTATAGGGTGGGGGGGGGGGGGGGGCCCCCCCCCCCCCCCCCGGGGGGGGGCGCCCACAACCCACCCACCCCCCCCCCCCCCCCCCCCCCCCCCCCCCCCCCCCCCCCCCCCCCCCCCCTTTCTTTTCCCAAACATTTCCCTTCATATCCTAATTTAAGCATTATAGGTTTAGCTTTAATATATTTATCGATGAAATAACATTGAGCATATCCATCATAATTAGTTTTAATATTTCTAGGTATTCTACCCCAATCATATCCCTTATAAATGAAGGCACAACTCCCGACTTGGTAAATACTTCCCATAGGTTGTGGCAAGCCCAAAGTACGAGGAGACGATGGTAATTTGTTTAAGGCAAGGGAATATTGCATAGAAAAATCTGTTTCTTCTGATGTTATGAGAATTTTAGACAAATCAGGTAATAGCTCATCAGATAAAGCATATGAAGTAGAAGGAGCCTCTTCTACGACTTTAGATGTAGAAAATATAAATTTAGTAGATGTGGATGGGATAGAGGTTGTAGTAGATGGATTTATTGTGGATTCAGATGGTGTAGGGATAGAACAAGGAGAAATTATTGTGGGATTAGTATTAAATGTAGATTTTGGTGGAGATTCTTTAGGAGAAGGTTGAGGAGATGGGGATGTAATTGGTGTAGATGGAGGAGATGATATTTTAGGTGTGAGCTTCACACGTTTAGTGGGAAAGGTAGAATTAGGATGAGTAGAAGACAAGGTGGGGTAAAACTGAATCCCAATTGGTTCTACCAAGGCACACATATCAAATGGTCTAGGATCACCATGAATGGTGACCAACTGATTCTTAAATTTGAATTTGACACATTGGTGTAAGGTAGAGGGTACAACTCACATTGCATTGATCCAAGGGTGACCCAAAAGTATATTGTATGATGCAGGGCAATGTACAATAAATACGGTCATATCCAAGGTTCTTGGACCAACCTGCAATGGGATTGTAATAACTCCACATGTTTCTTGTGTTTCATCATTAAAGGCTTTTATGATCATATCCATTCTCTTCATCTCATCACTTCTAAATCCAAATCTCTGGTAAAATTCAAAAGTACAAATATTTAGGGATGAGCCATTATCAATCAAAATTCTTTTGACAACTACATCTCCAATTAATGCAGTAATGTATAAGGGATTGTCTTTATGTAAACTATGAAGTGGAATGTCTCTATCTCGAAATTCAATACAGTCAACTTCATGGGGCACAATGGTATTTGCCATGGCTTCAGGTTGTATGTCTTGTGGTACCATCATTTGACTTAATGTATGCATTAATTCTTCCCTATGTGTGGGAGATGATCTTAGAAGGTCTAAGAGGGAAATCCTCGCTGTAATATTAGAAAGTTGTTCAGTGATATCATAAGGAGGTTTAGGTTGAGCATTCGATGCATTATTTCCTTTACTAGGAACCTTCAAAACAAATGGGGTTGATTTATCATTATGATTTTGATCTTGTTGAGAATTTTGGGCATGTTGTCTAGTAACGGCTCCGATGGTACCCATAATATTGTTGTGTGCATGATGAATGGGTCATGGTCTAGCATTCATGGCTTGCTCATTAGGGAGGATTTGTTGTGAGGATGGTCATGTTGTGATCCTTCTTGGAAATGGTTCCTCTAGAACCATGTGAGCTGTGATAGGGAGAATAGGTTCTGACTCATCTTTAGAACTATTCGATTGACTGGAGGTAATATCCAGGTCACTTTCTATTTCACAATCTGTGTCACTTGGATATGATGTTTGAATGTTGTGTATGGGTCTAGTTGTGACCACAGATAATGTTGTCCCGAATATCTCAAGGTTATGAGAAGGTATATGTCCACTAATGGTTCCCACATATCGGGTTGGATGGGGAACATTATGATGTTCGGCTTGATTAGCCACTTCTTTACCGTGCTTGGGTAAAGGATGTTGAAAAATGTCCAATGTTTGATTTGCATTCTGATTCTGATTTTGTTGTGTATCTTTCTGAGCATTGTTTGGAGCATTTTGTTTTGGTTGGAAACTTTGTACTTCCATTTCGTTGTTATCAATCAAATCTTGTATTTTATGTTTTAATATTTTGCAAGAATTTGTTGAATGTCCAGGTCCTCTATGGAAATCACAATGTAAATCTGCTTTGTATCCAGGTATGGTTGTATCAGGTTCCCGAATATTAGGTAATTGTATTAAACCTCATTCTAATAATTATGGCAAGATAGTGGATAAAGGTTGATTTAACCTAGTAAATTCTCTTGGAGGTCTATCAGGAACCTTTAATACAAACTTCTCTACGGTTTTTGCAGCGTTAATATTCATAGTATTCCTACTGTCGGTGACTCCATCACCCACAACCTGTTTATTCTTATATTGATTTTTAGATGTCTTATCATCATCCTTCTTCTTAAATTGGCCTCTTCTAATGAGGGCATCTTCAACTCTTCATGCTAAATCTATAGCCTGATCGAAGGTTGTCAAAGTAGCAGTTGAAAGCTCATAGGACAATTGTTCTTGCAAGTTATTAATGAAAATATCCAACATCTCCCTATGGGGTAATGCAAAGTGTAATTTCCCTAGCAACTGTCTCCATATTGCTAGGAAATCGGTAAAGCATTCATCTTTGCCCTGCTTCAAGTTGTACAAATCCTTAATTGTCACATGCCTCTCTATGTAGGCACTAAATTGGTGGACAAATGATTCAGCTGTTTCTTCAAAATTTCTCAAAGAATTGGTAGGCAAATGATAATACCATTCCAATGCCATGCCTCCCAAGCTTTTTGGGAACATCTTTAGCAATAGCAAATCATCATGAGATATATCATGACATGCTATTCTAAACATACGAAGATGCTCTATGGGGTCTTCGGTTCCTTTATATATAGGGAGAACAGGCATAGGAAAATACTTAGGATAAGGTTGGGCAACAACTATGGGATCCAAAGGTTGACTACACATCTCTCGATAATTGTACGAGGGATGGTAGGGGTCTATCTGGTCCATGCGGGAAACTAATTATTTCACTACGGCTTCAAGATTACTAGATTGTCCACCATATTGGTTTGGTTGCATGATAGTGTTGGATCTTTGAGTGTAAGATGGTGTAACATAAGGATTTGATGCTAGGTTATTGTTGTGCAAAGTATTACTAGGAAGAGTGTTGTGAAGTGGATATGGGGCAGTATTCTGTTGAACTTTTTGTTGTTGATAGTTGACATTTGGTTTTGGTTTAGGTTTCTGCTGATTTGAAATTTGTTGATTAATAGCTTGAGAAAATAAAGCAGTAAATGATGGTTTTTGAGGTGGAGGATTGGTTTTTGGTTTATTGATAGGAACTTTAGAATGTTGAGTTGTTTGTTGTTGTTGCATGTTTTGAATCAAAGATGCCATATTTGTATTTGATGGCCCTGCTTGGTCACTTTCTTGATCTATGTATGAAAGAGGGTTTGTATGCATTTGAAATACATTTTCTAAAGTTGCCTGTGTCTCACTAATTCCAGCTTTATCTGCTAGTGCTGCTAGAGTAAACCCCTCAAGGTTAGTTTTTACAAATTTTAGAAGGTGTTCCATAGATTTAAAATTAACATTTCCTTCGGAATTCACTCTAGGTGATCCAGTTTCATCTTCCCTATTAACTTCTTGTTCATATTCTTCAATAGGAATCCCATCATGATGGTCCTGAGCAACTTCCTCCTGATCTTGTTCTTCAGGAGGGGGATTTTGAGTAGGTGGTTGCTCCAGCCACTCATCATCTATTTGTTTACCACTCCTTAGTTTAGGCATTATGGTAGATTTGGGTTTTTGCAAATATATATGTTCTTATATATAAATGCAGTGGAATTTAAGGGGTATATATTTTATATATATACCTAATTAATATAACATATATTTTTTAGATTTGTTTTTTTTAATTTTTATGGTTTTACTTTGCAGGAATTAAAGGAAAATAGGAAATACAAAATATTATAATATAAGTATTATTACTTAGTTCTCCAGGAACAACTTGTAAATATCATTGACAGGTTCAAGTTCATCAGGTGTCATGTAATGCTCTTCTTCAAATTGAAAGTTGTTTTTCAGAAATTGGACAAAGTGAGCTATAGTGATACAGTCGACTTCAGAATTTGACACATAAAAGTAAAGTTCATGACAATATTCTCGATATAAGACAGCTCTAGGAACTCTACTGAATCTTTTTCTATCTGTTATAACAACTTCTTGACTTTCCACTTGTGCTAAAAACTTATGTACTACTACAACATTATCAAGATATTCTTTGAAAGGATAAAGTTCTATAGAAATCAAGGCCCTTTTGTTGGCTAACCACCTATGGCAAGCACTCTGAAGTTCATGGTAAAAAGGTAAGCTATCGAAATCCAGGATTCTATCTAAGTCAAACCTCTTAATCTATTTAAGTTCTTCTTTTCTGGAATCAAGAATGCGTAGTCTTCTATCAAGTTCATTCCAATGCTCTTCAGAATTGAATCTAGAACCTCCAACTATAGTAGAGACCTCTAGGACTGCCAAATAGGTACCAACATTGAACTGAGCAACTCTTCTTCTATTATAGTCTACCATCTAGAATGAAAATGGAAGATTAGGCACCTAAATATATAAATATTTTTATATTTATTTTGTTTTCAAAAGGTATTAATGTGATTCACGTCGGGTTCACCAAAGAATGTAGGTTTAAAATTTTTGCACTCCTTTCCTCTAGGCTAATGGATCCGCGCCTCAGAGGGGAATGGGAAAATAGTAAAGCTACACCTCGGACGAGAGACACTTGAGTCGTGTCCTCTTTGGTGATTTGTCGACGGATGGTGGGTTCACCAAGAAGCATTTTGTGGCAGCTTTCGAGCCTAGGTTGAAGATGTGTTTGATGAGTTCATTTTAATTTCAATCACCTAGGTTGGCCATAATGAAACTAAACTATTCTATATGCGATTTTATGATTTATATGAAGACAACAAACGGAATGATAATTAAATGCAACTAACAAAATATTTTAAAGAAATTGGAAATGACTCACTCAATTTTGGATGTCTGATGAAGGTTCTACTTTTTGAAGTAGTCCAGAACGTCTGCGATTTGCTGAAATCACCTGCAATTCGACAATATCATCTGCAATTATGCAGGATCATCCAAAATCGGATGATATCATCTGAAATCAGGCGAAATCATCTAAACGATTTTGTCTAAAACCTGCAACTACACAAGTTGATGCCAAAACATAGAGAAATACTCCAAAATATAGTAAAATCTATTTAACAATATGTAAATGAATGCTTATGATGACTTAGAAACTGATTTTAGATTGAATTGAAGATAACTTCTTATGCTAACAGAAAAAGGATAACAAATTGTAATCTATTGACAAAATGAGGTGAACACCAGATGCATTATAAGCAATAAACTAATCTAATACAATTTGACTAAAGAAACTGGGAGAGAATGCAAATTATATATCATAATTACCCCCAAGAGGGCTACAAACAAGATCATCTCTAATCCAGCAAGATCACCTCCAATCAGCACAGGATCATCTACAATCGAGACGAGATCGTCTACGATGATCCAAGCTTCTTCTGATGGATGCACAGTGAAAAACCTACAAGTGAGCTAATAAAAAATATGAAAATAACAATACTTGGGATGCTTTTTGAAACTAATAGGATTCGGGTTGCAGGTACTTGATCAGCCAGGGGGATTTCATTAGCAAAGATAGGAGGTTGGAACTGATTTGATTGCGCTTCTATTCTTGCAAATTTCTATTTTGGACGAAATCGTCTGGACGTTCGGCTCCAGATGATTTCGTTCAATTAGGGACGATATCATCAAATCGAGGACGATATCATCCAACGGTCAAAACAAAGCCTATTTGTGGCACAAAAATTGAGGCAGGCTATTAAATGACCCCTATAAAAAGAGTATCATGATGATAATGCTTAATAAGAAAACTTGAATTCTTTTATAATAACATATTAGAATTATTTTAAAAGAGAAGTGAGTTCTTTTATAAATAACATGTTAGAATTATTTTAAAAGAAAAGTGAGTGCTTTTATAAATAACATGTTAGAATTATTTTAAAAGAAAAGTGAGTCTTCTATGAATAACATGTTAGATTTATTTTAAAAGAAAAGTGAGTTCTTTTATAAATAACATGTTAGAATTATTTTAAAAGAAAAGTGAGTTCTTCTATAAATAACATGTTAGAATTATTTTAAAAGAGGAATGAATTCTTTTATAAATAAAATGTTGAAATTATTTTTTTATAGGTAAAAGAACTTTTATGTACTAATCGGGTTGAAGGGTCTCGTCCCTATTACAGTAGGCAGGCTTAAAGCCAACAAAACACAGATGCTGCAAACAGTGAAAAAGCAACTCGAAAATATTCTCATACAATATAGCCCATCCAAGACTGGGGCTACCAAATTTGTTTTGATTGCGCTTCTATTCTTGCAAATTTCCATTTTGGACAAAATCCTCTAGACGTTTGGCTTCAGATGATTTCGTTCAATTAGGGACGATATCATCAAATCGAGGACAATATCGTCCAACGATAAAAAAAAAGCCTATTTATGACACAAAAATCGATGCAGGCTACTAAAAATACAATTTTAAGGTGAATATTTGGATTTTTAACCTTATGGTAAATTGACTACGTCATTTTTAGGTTGTTACATATGGCAACAGCCCATGAAATAGGAAATGACCTCTATAAAAAGGAATGATACATGGGAGCTAGTGGAGCTTCCTAAGGGAAAGAAATGTGTTGGATGTAAATGGGTCTATAAGACCAAGTTCAATGTTTATGGGAGCATTGAAAGACATAAGGCAATGCTAGTAGCAAAAGGGTTTACTCAAAAGTATGGGATTGACTATGAGGAAACCTTTGCTCCTGTTGCTAGACAAGACTCCATTAGACTAGTGCTTTCTTTGGCTTCTCACAAAGGATGGAAAATTCAACACATGGATGTTAAGAGTGCCTTTCTCAATGGGTACTTGAATGAAGAGGTTTTTGTGTAACAACCTCAAGGATTCGAATAACAAGGTAAGGAGAACCTTGTCTACAAATTGAAGAAAGTATTTTATGGCTTAAAGCAAGAACCAAGGGCATGGTACTCATGCATTGATGGCTACTTTCATAAGTATGGATTCACTAGGAGAAAAAGTGAACCTACTCTCTACTACATGAAACAAGGTAAAGACATTCTCATTGTATGCTTATATGTGGATGATATAATATTCATGGGTAGTAGTGATAAAATGAATGAGGAGTTCAAAAACTCCATGATGAAATAATTTGAAATGAAAGATCTAGGTTTGATGCATTACTTCCTAGGAATGGAGGTACATCAAATAGGAAAAAGGATATTCATATGTCAACACAAATATGCTCAATATATGATAAAAAGTTTTGCTATGGATCAATGCAAGTTTGTTGCAACTGCAACAAGTCATGGGATCCAACTAAGAAAAGAATATGGAGCACCAAAATTTGACATGACCACTTACAGGAGCATGGTTGGGAGTCTAATGTTCCTCACCAACACAAGGCCAGATATTCAATATGATATTTCTCTAGTTTCAAGGTATATGGTTAATCCATCTGAACTACATCTACAAGCAACTAAAATAATTTTGAGATATGTAAAGGGTACATTGGATTATGGGATCCATTACCATAAATGTAATGTTGTAAAATTAGTTGGATTTAGTGATAGTGATTGGGACAGCAATATAGATGATAGGAAATCTACTTCAGGGAATTGTTTTAGTCTTGGATCAGGGCTAATTATATGGATTTCCAAAAAATAAACTATTGTAGCATTATCATCTACTGAAGTTGAGTACATAGCAATCATAAATTCTAGTACCCAAGCTTTATGGTTGAGAAAAGTTCTTGAAGAAATAGGAGAGATACAAAGTGGTCCTACCATATTGTATTGTGATAATATGAGTGCCATACAATTGGCACATAATCCTATCCACCATAGCAGGTCAAAGAACTTTGACATGAAGTATCACTTCATTTGAGACATGGTAGAGAAACAGATGATTGAGCTATGACATTGCAACACTTTGGACAACATAGCGGATATCTTCACCAAAGGAGTTGCTAAAGCTCAGTATATAAAGTTGAGATATTGTCTTGTCAATCCTTTCAACTTTAAGGGGGAGAATGTTGGAAATTGATTATTTTTCTCCTCCGTAGATTGTTAGATATAATAAATTAGATATATGTTAGGATTATGTTAGCATCTTCTAAGTTAGGATTTTTTTACGTTAAAATTGCATTTCTTCTAATCTGAGCTATGTTATGTTAATTGTTAGCTCTATATAATGTATTCTTCAAAGAGCAATGAATATCTAATGAGTTATTTGTCTCAATATTTGGTAATGTTATAGTTTGAATTAGGTTCCTAACATCTATTTGGTTCATCCCTTAAAACAACAAGTGCCTTATATAACTTTAGTATTGGCCTGCTAAGGCATTTACTTGTGATATTATATATATTGAAATCTTTGGCATTAGTTAAAAATAGGATTTTAATTCTTGAGCTTATTATTTAGGGATCCTAATATTTTGATTGTAATAATTCCTTTTTAGAGAGACAAACACAAATATTTATCCTTAATAATAATATTTTAGCTGTAAGTGTTCTATTTTAGAGAGACAGGAACAAATGTGTATCTTTTTTACATTTAATTTAGTCATATTTTTGTAAAGTTCACTCAATAGTTTTTGTAGAACTATTTGTTTGTGATGATGCTTCTAATAATTGTCCAACCCTCTAGTCATAGAGAGAAAATTATTTCTCAAACAAGCATGCAAACCAGTCACTCAGAGAATTTTGACAAATAGAATGTAGTCAAAATAAAGATAACAATTTAATGTAGAGCCATGCAATTTTTTGGAAATATATTGTCATGACCCTCCCAAATGGACCTTTTGACATGGAAAACAATGTATTAAATTGATGGTGTTTTAATACTTGATTTTTTGTTATTAAGCAAGGTAGCAATGTTAGTAGATATTAAAGAGCATGATACTGCTAACAAATTGTCAATGCATAGGATCAGGTACGTTCGTAAGTGGAATAAGTTATGTCATCCATCGAAGGTGAGGGTACTTGAGGTTGGGGAAATGATGATAAGATAACTCAAAGGTAACAAGTATGCTTACATTCATATAGGTATGCATTCATTTAGGGATAATCGTTAGTAACTAGCAACCTTGATTCCCAGACTTATAGCCTAGTAGCTATCATAATTTCTAGAGGCTAAGACAGGTGATTAAATTGATGGAAATAATATCCTATTTGTTTGTTGCATATGTTTGATTTGTTGTACTTCATAATTATCTATATTATTGGTTTAGGAAAAGAGCAAGCATAACCTAATTATTTTGGAAAGACTCCTTGTTTTCTTGAACTTTGCAAAAGAGTAGCATGATGATAATGCTTAATAAGAAAACTTGAATTCTTTTATAATAACATGTTAGAATTATTTTAAAAGATAAGTGATTTCTTTTATAAATAACATGTTGGAATTATTTTAAAAGATAATTGAGTTCTTTTATAAATAACATGTTGGAATTATTTTAAAATAAAAGTGAGTCTTCTATGAATAACATGTTAGAATTATTTTAAAAGAGAGTTCTTTTATAAATAACATGTTAGAATTATTTTAAAAGAAAAGTGAGTTCTATAAATAACATGTTAGAATTATTTTAAAATAGAGGAGTGAATTCTTTTATAAATAAACTGTTGGAATTTTTTTTTTTTGATAGGTAAAAGAACTTTTATGTACTAATCGGGTTGAAGGGTCCTGTCCCTATTACAGTAGGCAGGCTTAAAGCCAACAAAACATAGATGTTGCAAACAGTGAAAAACCAACTGGGAAAGATTCTCGTACAATATACCCCGTCCAAGACCAGGGCTACCAAAAAAATAACTAGGACAAAAAACTTTGTATTCACCAGGAGTGCTGCTACTAATTTCCCAGGGCTACTAGGACTATTTGTTCTCTTCTTGTTTATCTTGTCCATTCAGGTCATAAGGTAGGAGGACATTGAGCAGGGAAGGGAGGTCCTTCAGATTGTTAATCACATTATACAGGAGTGTACTGCCTTCCCAGTAGACGTTGAAAATCGACTGTAGGTGATCAATCACTTCGTTGACATGGTTGAGGGCCACCACTAGAAGCTTATCCTTAGATTTGGTAGTCTTGTCTTTCTCTTCATCGCTAATGATCTCAGGAGACTGGCACTATTCGCTCATTTTCTGAGGCTTTAGCCTGTTGGATTTTCTTTGCTTTAAAGAGGGCCTGACTAAATTTTGGTTGACTCTCATATGCTTGCCAGTGGGTGCTTCGGCATTGGAAGCGGAACCAAGGGGGACATCATTCTCATCGCGGTCTTGGTAAGGAGGGGGTGATGATGGACAAGGTTGTGGCTTGGAGGCCGAGGGGGGGTCAACTGGGTTGGAATACAGGGGAGAGCTAGGAGCAGTGATGTGGGTGGAGTCGGGCGAGTGCTTAATGTTGGGTGAGTGAGAATGAATTCCCACTTTAACTTGGTGGACGAGGGCATAATGGTACAACACTAGGAAGAGACCTTGGTGACAAGGGGGCTTCGAGGATTTACATTCCCTAAAATTATTTATGGAAATTGTGATGGAGTGGAAAAGGAAATCAGGTATGTTAATGAGTCTAACATCGCAGAGATGGTTTATGAAGTCGAGATTGTAGGCTCAAAGGGGGCTATTGGGGTTATCAATAGAAATCTATTGGATGACAGGGATAATGGTTGTGTCCCAAGGTCAAGGTAGAGAAGAGCATAAAAAACTTTTGTTTTCCTAGAATAAATCCTTTCCCTTATCAAGGAATTGGTTTGTTTCTTCTTTAAGGCTATGCCTATCCCTATGACTTGCTCTACCAGTAGGGGGAATACCAGAGGCCTGAGCGATAGAGAGAATATTTACCTCAAATTATAGACCTCAAACCTTGACTTACCCTTCATCCCATGATTCAATGAAGTCCCTGGTGACTTCTTCATCAATCCCTAAAAATATTTTGAAGAAACTAACAAATATTTTGGTATCAAGAAGGGCCTTCGTCCCTAGGTCAAGATAAAAGCTCGTTGGCTCGATATGCACCATGGTTTTGCACAGACCAGATAAGATAAAATTGGAGGGCCACCCTTTTATGTCAAAAATATTTTATTTTTAACGAATGATTTCCAGAACCACCAAGGGGGGGAAAAAAAACCTCGATAGGCTAAGGGAGAACCAATAGAATGTCACGGGGTTCATTGGCTAGCAATAGGGAGTGAAGTTAGTATCTTTGATGTGGCTTGAGAGGAGCAGACCAAAGTGGATTGGAAAGAGGGGATGGGTAGAAAGGGCAAAAAAATGAGTGAGCGAAGGGAAAATGGGAGGAGAGTGGTGAATGGGCAGAGCATGGATGGAGAAAATGAGGAGGCACGAGCAGGTGAATAATGGAGGTGGGAGTTCATAGGTATGGCTAGGGGAGCTGGAACAAGTCGATCAATTTGCACTGAATACCGTACTTACATTACACTAGAGAATATGGAGGTGGTATATTTCCAACAAGTTGTGGTGTTGAGGAAGAACACCCGTGGCATTAATTAAACACCTTTATGGTGGTGAGAACCACCTTTGGTGGAGTTTGTCCTATGAGTGTTGATGTTAAGAAACACCTTTGGTGATGATCGTGAACCTTCATGGTAGCTGATTCTGTAAATTGCGGCTACTACCCACATCTTGGCTGGTTGTGGTGATGACATCCTGTGAGAAATATTCTTCCCAAATGATCAAGTATTATTGGTTGACCACTTTATTGGCCAAGAGGTTAGCTACCTTGTTTGTTTCTTGAAACATATGGTTGATCGTGTTTTGGGCATGATGACCAAGGGAAGCTTGACACTCCTGGATGATGTTCTAGATGTTCCATCCTTATTGGCTATTGTTAGTGATATGACCAACTACAACTGTTGAATCTCATTTTAAAATGATAGGGTTGTTTATTGTTTTGATAGCTTCAATGCATCTCCACAGTGCATGGGCTTCTACATAATTATTTGTTTGGATCCACAAATTTTTGGCAAAGGCTAGGATTATATTTCTAGAGTAGTCTTTGATTACACCTCCAGCCCCTACATTACTTGGGTTGCCCTTATATGCTCCATCGAAGTTGGCTTTGAGTCAACCTAGAGGTTAGAGTCCACTTGACTTTGGCCATGGACTTAAGGGGATTCTAATATTTTGTGTAGTCTATGGGAATCCCAAGAGAGATAAATAAAATAGACTATCCCTAGAGGTTGGGATGTTAGGATAGGGGATGAGGCTACATTTTTCAATAACAAAGGACATAGCTCTAGTGGCAACAACATCCAGGCTTCTTGGTCTTTTGTTGAAAATGCAGTTATTGTGCTCCAACCAAATCTTCCATGTCGCATGGTGGGAAAGGGACTTCCATAGGAAATTAAGGTGGGGATTTTTGAAGACCCTGGGCCATTGGATGAATATATCCATAAACATATTGGGCCACACCTAGTTGACCTAAAATATACTGATCAGGGATGAGAACACCTCCCAAGAATAGGGTCACTCCAAGAGGATGTGTTGGGTGGACTCCTAGACCTGGGTGCACAAGTAGCACCTATTGGGAACTATGAAACCTATTTGGATCAAATTATCCATGGTTAAAATTCTATTATGGACAGTGAGCCAACAAAAATGTGCCACTTTGGGGATCAGATGTTTGAGCCAAATAGCCTTGGCCATTGTCTTGTTGTCAATGATCTTGGGGTTCTTTGGGGAGGGGTCCAACATCTGAGCTATGGTTTTGATAGTGAAAATCCCATTGTTGTATTCTTTCCAACATAGCAAGCTTCATCTGGGATTGGAGGATGAATATTACCCTGAAGACAACCTGGAGGGAAGCCACGACTCTATCAATGACTACGTTTTTCAATATGAAGTGATCTATTTCCAGCATCGGGTCCCATGCTCTATGGTAACAAATTTAGTTACTGTAGACCTAAACTTGATGTCTGTAAGGTGCTTAATGGCAACAATATCAAGATATTTTATGAGAGACTCATTTCTTGCCCTTGCATAATTATAGAAATCTATATCAGAATCATCATCCATCAGCCATCTTGCCCCTTACTTGAGAAGATGCTTTGTTTGGATAATGGAGTTCCAAAAGTGGAAGCCATGATAGGGGACTTCTTCGCCCATGAATGAGTGATATTGCATGTATTTTCTTTTAACAATGGAAACCCATTCTAGGTTGGAATTAGTGGTAACCTTCCAAACTTTTTTGGCCAGGAGGGCCTGGTTCATGAGGCTTATGTGGCACAGTCCCAGCCCATTTTTATGTTTAGGTGAGTAGACCTTGTCCCAAGCCACTAGGTGAAACTTTCTCTGATTATCGTTCCCTACCCACAGGAAGTGTTTCTAAACTTTCTCAATAGCTTCTCCCACTACGGTTGGGATCTTAAAAATAGATAGAAAGTACACTGGGATTCTCTGAAGAATCAACTTAACCAGAGTTTCCTTGCCTGCTTGGGAGAGGAGAGCCCCTTTCCAGCCAGCTAATTTCTTTAGAATTTTTTTTGTGACACTATTCCACATGGCCTTAACGAGTCTTCCTTTGAACATTGGGAGGCCCAGGTAAGTGGTCGAGATGTCAGCAATGGTACATCCCAAAATGCCTATTATTTTACCCTACCTCTTGGTGGGAGTATTGATGAAATAGAGCTTACTCTTGGTGAAATTTATCTTCTACCCGACAGCTTTCTCATAGATGTTGAGGATGAATTTGATGGTGTTGGCCTCAAAGTCTGCTACAACAGTGGCCAAAAGAGTATCATACACAAACTTTTGGTGGGTAGAATGTGGGAGGCTAATGGTCACCTTAATTCTAGAGATCAGATTTTTTGAGCATGCATCTTTAATGGCTCTTCCTAGACTCTCAGCCAAGATGATAAAAATAATGGGGGAGAGGGGGTCCCCCTATCTTAGGCCTCTGGTGCTTGGGAAATACCCGGTTGCTAACCCATTGATGAGGATGGAGAACCAAGAAGAGGAGATGCAATTTGAAATGAGGTTGACCCAATTTTCATGGAAACCATACCTGAGGAGGATTTTGATCAGGAATTCCCGGTTAACCCTATCGAAGGCTTTATTCATGTCTAGCTTGAGGAAGAAAGCAGAGTATTTAGAGTTGTGGGCTGAGTGGATAAGCTCATGGACCGTGATGATACCATCAAAAATATTCTACCCTTTGACTGTGTTGCCCTGACAGGGGTTGATAATGGAAGGAAGAATCTTAGTGAGCCTACTGGCCAAAGATTTGGATAAAATTTTATAAACAACATTACAGAGGCTAATGGTGCGGTAATCAGATAGGGACTAGGAATTCGACCCTTTGGAAATCAGGGTTAAGAAAGTGGAATTAACATCTTTGGAAATATTTTTGATACGCTGCATTTCAATGATAACACAACACAATTCAGGGTCAACGATATCCCATTAGGTTTGGAAGAACCTGGGGGAGAAATCATCAAGTCCAGGGGCTTTGTCTGGCTGCATAGAAAACATGGCTTTATGGATTTCCTTGGGGGATAGGGGGCTAAGGAGAAAATTGTTCATAGTCTCAAAGATGGTGTTGGGGATAATCTTAAGGAGGGATTCCATGGCCTAGTCATAGGAGGAGGGGGAGGGGTAATGATATTCTAAAAGTGGCTGACAGCTTCATCCTGAATTTGATGAATGTAGGATGTGAAGGACCTGTCTTGCCTAGTGAGGTCTTTTATTTTGTTAGTTGCCTTATGTTTGAGAGTGGAAATGTGAAAAAAATTAGTTTTGGCATCACCTTACCTGAGACACAACTATATTGAATTTTGACTCTAGTTTATTTCTTCCCTATGAAGGGTGTTATGGTAGTTAGAGAGCAGTCTTCGTTCCTCATCCTTGAGACTATCATCCCCCTATCCGTTCTAAAATATTTACTCAATCTGCTCAAACCTGGTTTTGATGTTCTGTTTATTCTCGAAGATATTCCTAAAGGCCTCCTTGTTCCATACTTTCAAATTTTCCTTGACCATCCGTAGCTTTTGCATAACCTAATTTATAGCAGTCCCAAGGAATTTTTTATTCCACCATTTGGCGATCTGATTTTTGAGGTTGGGGGATTGAATCCACATTGACTCAAAGTGGAAGGGAGTCTTAAACTGGGACCTGCTGGAAGTTTCAAAAATTAGTGGGCTATGATCTAAACTGATCTTTGGAAGGGCCTACAGACTGGCATCTCCAAAGAAGGGAAGATCCTCTTGCGATAGTAAAAAATGGTTGAGGTATTCTTGGATGAGGTTAACACCCTTCCTCCTATTGCTCCAAGTGTATTGGGACCCCCACAACTAAACATCCTTCAAGGCATTGGAATCTATAAACTATAGCAAATTTTTGGTTGTTCTATAGGTTATGGCATTTCCTCCTTTTTTTATGAAAGGTGCAAGGAAGAGTTGAAGTCCCCTGCTCATACCCATAGGATGTTGAAAAATGCTCGCTTCATCTGGGTAATAGTTCCATAGATTTATTCTCCCTTATGGAGTGTTAGGTTCAAATATGTTAGTCATGACCTAGGAAACCTGGGATTTGTGGTCCTGAAATAAGACATTGGACAACCTGTCTTGTCTTGAGATAAATTTGCCTTCCACTTTGGTGGGATTCCAAAGGTAGATGAGTTCGCTAGAGGACCTGGTAGCTGGAGAGAAGACAAATTCACACTTTTTCCAGATGGTCTTGGAAACCCTAGGTGACCACTGTTCATCTAATTTGATTTTTTGGATGAGAAAAATTAAGGTATTAATGTCCTTCCTCATGGCGGCAACTAGTATTTTTTTAGCTGCCCCATTTAGTCCTCTCGCATTCCATGAGGGGATTTTCATTTGGCACTTTTGGAGGGTTTTTTTCCCCCTTTGCCTTGTTGCAAGGGGGATTTGGGTTTTTTGATTTCTTCCTTGCTTATGTTACCAATTTCCTGGAACAAGGTTTTCTGTGTTCCATTGGCTAGGTCCTTGACGGTGTCACAGGTTCTAATTTTTTTTCTAGAAGGTATACCTTTTTTCTTATCTCCTCCTACATCGATCTAGGACTTTTTGAAGTTGTGGGTCTATTTTGGGCTCCAGTGGTCATGGGAATCTTGGGCAGGCTCCTCGCTATCGAACTCGGTGAAGTAGAACTAAGATAACACACAGAAAAATTCATGCAAATTTCATTAGCAGAGGTTTCGAATTCGCAAATACAGCAGTTATATTCAAATGGCCAAGAACCCCTTTTACAATGTATGCATTCCTTTTATAACAGACCCGACCCCCCTTCGAACATCATTACATAGAATGCGGGATTCCCTGTAACCGCCCGCACGAGTGTTCTGTCGCCGCATGCATGTTGTGGCCAGGTATCTTTCATCATCATGGCATGGGATGGCGGAGTGCCCTGCAGCCGCTTGTCCATCCACCCGCCGAGTCATCATTCATAGGAATGCGCCATAGCCATCTCGTAATCTGCTACCACGTGCCCTTCCGCAATGGCCTCTGTAACCGCCTAGTGCTCTATGGCCACCTGTAATTTGATGCCACGTGTCCTTCCGCAATGGCCTCTGCAATCGTCGGCTGGTCTGGAGTCGTGAGCGTTTTGTCGCGATATCGCGACGTGTTTGCTTCCTTACGCCCTCTCTCCTCTTCGGTCGCGATATCGCGACGTTTTGGCGTTCGGCCTCTGTTTTCTCCTTCGGGCCGCGAAACCGCGACATGTCACGATTTCGTGACCATTCTACCCCTTGGTGCCTTTGCCCCAAAAGTGTCACGATTTCGCGACCACTTTGCACCCTGTCACCTTGCTTTCGAAAGTGTCACGATTTCGTGACCACTTTGCGCCTTCGAGCCTTGCCCTCGAAAGTGTCACGATTTCGTGACCACTTTGCGCCTTCGAGCCTTGCCTTCGAAAGTGTCACGATTTCATGACCACTTTGCGCCTTCGAGCCTTGCCCTCGAAAGTGTCACGATTTCGTGACCACTTTGCGCCTTCGAGCCTTGCCTTCGAAAGTGTCACGATTTCGTGACCACTTTGCGCCTTCGAGCCTTGCCTTCGAAAGTGTCATGATTTCGCGACCACTTTGCGCCTTAGAGCTTTGCCTCCGAAAGTGTCACGATTTCGTGACCACTTTGTGCCTTAGAGCTTTGCCTCCGAAAGTGTCACGATTTCGTGACCACTTTGCGCCTTAGAGCTTTGCCTCCGAAAGTGTCACGATTTCGTGACCATTTTGCGCCTTGGCTCCATTGCTTCGAAAATGTCACGATTTCGTGACCATTTTGCGCCTTGGCTTCTTTGCTTTGAAAATGTCACGATTTCGTGACCATTTGGCGCCTTGGCTTCTTTGCTTTGAAAATGTCACGATTTCACGACCATTTGGCGCCTTGGCTTCTTTGCTTTGAAAATGTCACGATTTCATGACCATTTTGCGTCCAGGCTGCTTTGCTTCGAAAATGTCACGATTTCGTGACCATTTTGCGCCTTGGCCCCTTTTCTCAAAAAGCGTCGCGATATCGCGACAGTTTGACCCTTTGGCGCCCTTTCTCAAAAAGTGTCGCGATATCGTGACAGCTTTGGCACTTAAAGAAAAAAATATTTTTGGGTGATGCAAGATTGCTTTTCCACCTCCGGATGCTCCTGCATCAGACACCCGGGGTGAATTGAGAAGTGACCTTCACTTCTGATCTGTCTGAGGTAGACCCAGGCGGTCAACCTCTGCCTTCGACAACCAAGTCGCATCTTCTAGGGGCCTGCCCTTCCACTTGATCAAATACTCAGAATAACACCTGTTTCGAGTACTTCGGCCCTCACGCGTATCAAGGACTTCTTCTATCTCATCTACGACTGGAGTAACCGTGGGAATGCTCCACAAATTCGGGCTTGGTGTTGCAATGCTATCTCCTTCATGAAACTCGACCAAATCCGAAATGTTAAAAATCGGTGAGATGTTAAGTTCACTCGGCAACTCCACCTCATATGCATTACCCGAATCCCATTTTCCAATGATCCTGCATGGCCCAAACTTCTTCATTTTTAGCTTGTTATAGGTCTTGGCAGGAAACCTCTCTTTCCTTAGATGGACCATGACAGAATCTCCTACTTCAAACTCCTTAACCCGGCATTTCTGGTCTGCCCTGGCCTTATACTGAGCATTCATCTTGGCAATGTGCCTTGTCACCTCCTCATGCACTCCCTTCAGGTGTTCAGCAAAGTCTTCAGCTTCAGCACTGCATTTTTCTCTTGTATCCATCCTTCTCAACTCTGAAGCATTTCTTGGGCTGCTCCCATAGATTATCTGGAATGGTGATTTATTGGTACTTCTATTGACAGAGCTGTTGTAAGCGAATTCTGCCTACGGCAGAACTAAATCCCATCCCTTGGGCTTGTCTCCGACCAAGCATCTCAGTAGATTGCCCAAGCTCCGATTTACCACCTCTGTTTGGCCATCTATTTGGGGGTGGTATGCAGAACTAAATTTTAAATCCGTCTTCAGTTTCTTCCATAGGGTTCTCCAGAAATACCCTACAAACTTGGTATCCCTGTCCGACACAATGCTCCTTGGCAGCCCATGAAGGCGTACCACTTCCTTGAAGAATAAACCAGCCACATGGACCGCATCGCTAGTCTTCTGGAAGGGAATAAAATGAGCCATTTTTGAAAACCCGTCCACTACCACAAATATGGAGTCGTGTCCCCTCTGCGTCCTGGGTAAACCAAGAATAAAATCCATGCTAATATCCTCCCATGGCCTTTCAGGTATAGGTAGTGGTTGATATAAACCCGTAGGCTGCCTCACACCTTTTGCCATCTGGCATATCCTACAACTTTGCACGAATTTTGCCACATCTTGTTGCAATTGCGGCCGTAGTAGTTTTCACTAACAAGTGAGATGGTCTTGTCTCGACCAAAGTGTCCAGCTAAACCTCCACTGTGCTTTTCCTTGATGAGATTCTCCCTCATTGAGCTCCTCGAAATGCATAATTGGTTCCCCCGAACAACATTCCATATTGAATCAAAAAATTCAACCACTTAGTCCTGTCCAATGTAACAAGCGCAGTGCGGGCTTTCCAAGCTTCTGCGAAGTCGGGGTCTGCAGGGTATAAACCCTTGAGTTCAGCAAACCCTACAACCTCCACCTTCATCTCCATCAATAAACATTGCCTCCTACTCAAGGCATCCGCAACTCTGTTGGATCTCCCACTCCGGTGCTTCAGCACAAAGGTGTAGCTCTGCAGGAACTCCACCCACTTCAGGTGCCTCTGATTCAATTTCCCTTGACTGTTAATATACTGCAGTGCCTGATGATCAGTATATAGAACAAACTCCTTTGGCAACAAATAATGCCTCCATTTCTTAAGAGCCTGAACTATGGCATAGAACTCCTGATCATATACCGAATACTTCTTCCTGGCATCGTTGAGCTTCTCACTGAAATAAGCAACAGGCTTACCCTCTTGGCTCAATACGGCCCCTATGGCACTACCGCTCGCATCACAGTCTACCTGAAACACCTTGTTAAAATCTGGAAGTGCTAAGACAGGTTGCTCTGTGACCTTCTTCTTCAAGCATAGCAAAGCTTTTGTCTGCCCCAACTGTCCACTTGAATTCCTTCTTGTTCCCCCTCATTGTCTCCGTAAGGGATGCGCAAATACTGCTGAAGTTTCTAATGAACTTTCTGTAGAAACTGGCCAGACCGTGAAACGATCTCACCTCAGTCACGCTTCTTGGAGCAGGCCATTCTATGATAGCCCTCACCTTCTCGGGGTCCATTTTGAGACCATCTGCTGAGATAACAAATCCTAGGTATACTAGCTCCCTCTTCACGAAGTTACACTTCTTCAGATTTATCAGCAGCTGCTCCTCCCGCAATTTCTCAAAAACCCTCCTGATGTGCATCAGGTGCTCCTCCAGGGTTCTGCTAAAAATCAGGATATCATCCAAGTAGACAATAACAAATTTGCCTAGAAATTCCTTCAGGACTTCATTCATTAACCGCATGAAGGTACTCGGTGCATTGGTTAGCCCAAATGGCATGACCAACCACTCATACAGCCCCTCTCTGGTTTTAAAGGTTGTCTTCCACTCATCCCCTTCTCTAATGCGGATCTGATGGTAACCACTTTTCAGGTCAATCTTCGTGAAGTACTCAGCTCCACTCAAACAGTCCATGATATCATCCATCCTGGGCAATGGGAACTTGTATTTAATAGTGATCTTGTTAATTGCCCGAGAGTCTGTGCACATTCTCCACTCCCCATCCTTCTTGGGTGCTAGTACTGCAGGTACTGCACATGGACTAAGACTCTCCCTAATCAACCCCTTCTTTAGAAGATCTTGAACCTGCCGGTTTAACTCCTTAGTTTCTACAGGCGTCATTCTGTGTGCAGCCTTGTTCGGCAAGCTCGATCCAGGCACCAAATCTATGTGGTGACTGATCTTCCTAACAGGTGGTAAACCTTCAGGAACATTATCAGAAATGATATCTGGAAACTCCTCTAACAACCCCATGACTTCCACTGGAGTTTCCTTGCATTCTTCTTCCCTAACCCTAGGGATTATTGCATAGCACATATGATCTGGCTTCAGACCATCTAAAAATCTTCTGCCATCCACTAGACAGACTCGTGCACTGCTGCATACCTTCTCATCCGCCTCCTTCAGTGGTTTCAACTTATGTCGAACTCCATTTTTCGACAAGGAATATGTATTGGCTCGACCGTCATGCACAACACTTCGATCAAACTGCCATGGTCTCCCAAGCAACAGGTGACATGCATCCATAGGCAAGATGTCACATAAGACCTCATCTCGGTAAGTTCCAATGTTGAACTTCACCAGGCATTGCTCACTGACCAGCACCCTATGGTCTTTTTGTAACCATGCAATCCGATAAGGATGCGGGTGTTTTCTTCTCTCCAGCTGCAACTTAGTAACCATCTCCTCAGAGACCAAGTTGTCAGTGCTTCCATTATCGATGATGATGTTATAGACCTTGCCTGCGCACTTGCATCTTGTTCGAAATAGGTTGTTCCTCTGGTCTGCCTTCTTTTCTTCATTCAACAAGACTCTTCTGATGACCATCGCTTCTCCTCTTTCTGCCTCCTTCGAGTGCTCAGATTCGACACCTTCGTCTGCTACAGCAGCTCGGGCCTGACCCTCAGGTCTTCGATTCGGCCTTTCTTGATGCTGCGGGCAGTTGTATGCCCGATGTCCTTCTTCTTCGTAGTTGAAGCAGGTTCCTCGAAAGACACCTCTTCCAAACCCTCGCCCAGACCTACCTCTTCCCCTCGGGTAGTTGTTGTTCTGATTGCGTGGGCATTGGTTATTCTCCTCCTTCTCTTCTTTCTGGTTCTGGCTACTGCTTGCTTCACCAGTTTTCCCCAACTCTTTGTATCTTCCTCCACTGGTCCTCCCACCAGCTCTTCCTCCTCGATCCTTTCCTCTCTGCTTACCATCAAACCTCCTATTCAGTTTCTCCTCCACTTTTAGTGCAAACTGGTATGCATCCTCAACCGTGCTCATTCGAACCAGACTCAGCTCTTCTTGGATGCTGGTTCTCAATCCATTGATGTATCGAGCAACTTTCTCCTTATTTGCCTCAGAATGACCGGTTCTAATCGAAATCTGGTAGAACTCCTCCGTGTACTCCTTGATAGATTTACTTGCCTGTCTAAGACTCTGCATCTTTCTCAACAGGTCCAACTCATAATCCGCGAGGATGAACTGCCTCTTCAACTTCTCCACCATCCTATCCCACCTGGTGATCTTTTCCTTTCCCCTCCTGTTCCTTTCCAGTTGCACTCCTTTCCACCAGATGCTAGCATGCCCCTTCAACTTTGTTTTTGCGAACCTGATCCGATTTGGATCTGAGATCTCTTCATACTCAAAATATTCCTCCATGTCGTTGATCCAATCTATCAATTCCTCGAGATTGAGATTCCTAGAATAAGTAGAGACATCGAACTTCGGCTTCTTCCCGATCTGGGATATGGCCCTATACAGCCTAGCCTCTGCTGGATCCAATGCTTCTTCCTCATCAGATGGACCCTCTTCTTCCCAAACTTCATCTTCACTGGGTTCCTCCCTTCTTGGCTCAACTCCTCTTCTGATTTCCTCCTACAGGGCTTCAACTTGCCTCTGCAAGGCTCTAAGATCGACCTCTGCTCCCCTATTCCTCACACCACCATGGTTCCTACGCGGAGGCATCCTGCTCGCTTCCTCTCAACCCACAACCACAATCCTGGCGCAAACTGCCTCACTGTCGGTGATCGGTTTGCGCACTCAGAACCTTCTGGCTCTGATACCACTTGAAGCAGAACTAAGATAACACACAAAAAAATTCATGCAAATTTCATTAGCAGAGGTTTCGAATTCGCAAATACAGTAGTTATATTCAAATGGCCAAGAACCCCTTTTACAATGTATGCATTCCTTTTATAACAGACCCGACCCCCTTCGAACATCATTACACAGAATGCGGGATTCCCTATAACCGCCCGCACGAGTGTTCTGTCACCGCATGCATGTTGTGGCTAGGTATCTTTCATCATCATGGCATGGGATGGCGGAGTGCCCTGCAGCCGCCTGTCCATCCACCCGTCGAGTCATCATTCATAGGAATGCGCCATAGCCATTTGTAATCTGCTACCACGTGCCCTTCTGCAATGGCCTCTCGTAACCGCCTAGTGCTCTATGGCCACCTGTAATTTGATGCCACGTGTCCTTCTGCAATGGCCTCTGCAATCGTCGGCTGGTCTGGAGTCGTGAGCATTTTGTCGCGATATCGCGACGTGTTTGCTTCCTTACGCCCTCTCTCCTCTTCGGTCGTGATATCACGACGTTTTGGCGTTCGGCCTCTGTTTTCTCCTTCGGGCCGCGAAACCGTGACATGTCACGATTTCGTGACCATTCTACCCCTTGGTGCCTTTGCCCCAAAAGTGTCACGATTTCGTGACCACTTTGCACCCTGTCACCTTGCTTCCAAAAGTGTCACGATTTCGTGACCACTTTGCGCCTTCGAGCCTTGCCTGAAAGTGTCACGATTTCGTGACCACTTTGCGCCTTCGAGCCTTGCCTTCGAAAGTGTCACGATTTCCGACCACTTTCCCTTCGAGCCTTCCTGAAAGTGTCACGATTTCATGACCACTTTGCGCCTTCGAGCCTTGCCTCCGAAAGTGTCACGATTTCGTGACCACTTTGCGCCTTAGAGCCTTGCCTCCGAAAGTGTCACGATTTCGCGACCACTTTGCGCCTTAGAGCTTTGCCTCCGAAAGTGTCACGATTTCGTGACCACTTTGCGCCTTAGAGCTTTGCCTCCGAAAGTGTCACGATTTCGCGACCACTTTGTGCCTTAGAGCTTTGCCTCCGAAAGTGTCACGATTTCGCGACCATTTTGCGCCTTGGCTCCATTGCTTCGAAAATGTCACGATTTCGTGACCATTTTGCGCCTTGGCTTCTTTGCTTTGAAAATGTCATGATTTCGTGACCATTTTGTGCCTTGGCTTCTTTGCTTTGAAAATGTCACGATTTCGCGACCATTTGGTGCCTTGGCTTCTTTGCTTTGAAAATGTCGCGATTTCGTGACCATTTTGCGCCTTGGCTTCTTTGCTTTGAAAATGTCACGATTTCGTGACCATTTTGCGCCTTGGCCCCTTTTCTCAAAAAGCGTCGCGATATCGCGACAGTTTGACCCTTTGGCGCCCTTTCTCAAAAAGTGTCGCGATATCGCGACAGCTTTGGCACTTAAAGAAAAAAATATTTTTGGGTGATGCAAGATTGCTTTTCCACCTCCGGATGCTCCTGCATCACTTGGCAACATTGGAATTTATCGAGTAAGTAGGGGAAGCATACTTTGAATGTGGGGGTGATGTGGACAGGGGTGTGGAGGGAAAAGGATGTCTAGGAGGTGGACTTAGGTTGAGGATACTGGTGGGGAGGGGGAATGCTGAGGAGGGGGAGGGCGAAAGGAATTCTCCTAGGAATATTTAGTAAAAAGTTGTTGAGGGACACAATGGGGACCATGGAAACCTTCGAAAGGGATTTATCCTTCCTCGATTATTTCAAAATAAATAGAATCATTGAGTAAATTGAATTTGTTAGAGATAGAAAAGAGACTACTTTCCTTTTGTGTATCTCCAGTTGGCAGGGGTCGATTCTGCTATTTTTTCTTGGGGTTCAGGGTCTTTCTCAAGCCTTGGTTCCTCTTTTGGTTGGCAAGAAAATCTAGGCAGACCATAGCCTGTGCCTCATCCTTCAAGATTTTAATGTTTCTGGTATTGGGCCTGGAGGTGCCCTTGAATTTGATATTTCATGCAAAAGGTAAGCTTATTCTTGAACACCAGAGGCTAACTTCACCTAAAAGATCCATAGATTAGATTTATGTGATCTAGAAGTTGTAATTCTAGGTTCACATTGACACAAATGTGTGCTTGGGTGAGACGGGTCCGAGCATGGGTAGCTATTTCAATGGTGACTAGCTCCCCAAATGCGCAAGATAACCCTCGAAGTGTGTCCTCATAGAAGAAGTGAGTAGGGATATTAGGGAGTCGGACCCAGATAGGAGCATAGTTAATGTTGTAGGATTCTAGGTCAAAATTTGGTTCCCATTTTTTGAGGAACAGGCTTCATCTTCTGAAAAACTAGGGGTCTCCCAAAAAATGTGCTTTATATCCTCCCGCATGTTTAGTTGGATCATGAAAACCCTTTGGACTTTGCAGACAACTCCAAGCTACCTAGGGTTTTTCATTTGGTTGTCATCCATCGGTGAATGGAGTCCATGTCTGGGAAATCCCCCATAAATTTCCCCACCAGATAAAAGGAGTCTCAGGTGGCAAATCCATCCATCAGTTGCTTAGGGCATAAAACATCTAATCCTTATGTTATAAAATTTCACTGTGCATATGATTCTTGACTAGGGTTGCCCTTAAGGAGCTCTGCGTGTGAATTTTAACTACTATGTCCTTTGTTGTTGCCTAATTTGACAGGAGGTCTTTCCCCTTCACGGTCCCACTTTGAATACATTCTTTCTCAGTGTGCGAGTTGTCCTCTATGATGTTAGCTGCAACCAAAGGATTGGTTAAGCCACACAATTGCATATGGCTCCTCGTTCTATTTATAGATATGGTTTATATTTCATCTGATGCGACTGCCTCACCTAATGTTTCATTCGCCATCACTCCAATATCAAATTTTAGAATTATTTGAATGATGATTAAATTCCATTTATAAATAATATATTTAAAAAATGTTATAAATGAAGATTATGAGCATAATCATCAAACTCCATGTTAATCTAATGCAAGATATTTATTTTTTGATGAGCTTCAAGTAGACCTCTAAGTTATGATAGAAGCCTACCAATGATAGAGGGATGGGTGCCATTTATGGTAGGACTTATCCATTGAATAAATAATTCTTTCTTCCATCACGCATCAGAGTAGCCAGAGGAGTTATGAGGGGTGGTGGGTCAATTAGGTCAAGAGGAGAGAAAGGAAGAGATAGTGGAGGAGGTGAGAAGAAGGGAGATAGTGGAGGAGGAGATAGAGAAACCATGAGGAGGAGGAAAAATCTTGGGAATCCATAGACGAAGAATAGCAACACTGCATCAATGTTAAGGGAATAAATTAAACTAGGTTAGACCTATTACCATTATTTTTGTTATGTTGCATAGTTTATCATTTGGTCTGTGTTCTACTGGTTTGCCTTTGCCAATACCATTGTTTCTATTATATCGTATGGTTGGTCATTTGGCCTACATTTCATTGGTTTACCTTTGGCAAGAACATTGTTTCTGTTATATTGCATGGTTGGTCGTGTGGTCTACGTTTTCTGGTTTACCTTCACCAAGGGCGCTGGTAGTTATGATATTTTTATTGGTTTAGTTGAATTGTATTGCATTTGATTTACCCTATCAACTTGTTGGTTGTGCTAATGATACATCGTCTCATATTAAACCATGCCTATGTCTATGTATGGGTTCTATCTTTGCCTTGCCATCATGAAATGGTTATGTTATCTGGTAAGGAGCTGAGAGTAGCATACCTTAGGATGTTGTTGTTAAGTTGACCAGGGGAACTTCTGGGTGTTACAGGAAGGTCATTAATATTATTTGTTACCTTCTAGGAAGATGTGTGTTATTGATTCCTACATGTTGTGAGTGGGTAATGCTTTGTTCATTCTTCCAATAGACAACTTGTTGTGGTAGATGGACCTTGTTCACCCCCGTAGTCTACCATTCCCTAGCCATGTTGAAGCATCATCGCTCTTAGTGTGTAAACAACTGCTATTGTGCATTCAATCCATATAAAGCTCCTCTATCATATTGTAGTAGCCTTGGCCATGTTGGCATAATTATTATAGCATAGTCGAGTCGAGTGAGATCGTGCACCTTGTTGCGTTGCCAAGTCAAGCCAAGAGAGGTCGTACACCTTGTTGTGTTACCAATTCAAGCGTGCGTCGCATGAGAATGCCTTGCTTGACAGGGTTTCTTGGATTCAAATCTAGAAATATATGTATTAACTTGGTTGCTGATAAATTATTGTTATGAACTTTAGTTTATTGAAGATAAATGGAGATGTATTGTTTTCATAAATTAAGGTTATGGGCTTTAGTTTATTGAAGAAAAATAGAAATGTGTAGTTTTTCGTAAATTAAGGTTATGGGCTTTAGTTTATTGAAGATAAATGGAAAAGTATTATTTTCGTAAATTAAGGTTATGGGCTTTATTTTATTGAAAATAAATGGAAAAGTATTTTTTGTGTAAATTAAGGTTATGGGATTTAGTTTATTGAAAATTAATGCAAAAGTATTGTTTTCGTAAATTAAGTTTATGGGCTTTAGTTTATTGAAAATAAATGGAAAAGTATTGTTTTCGTAAATTAAGGTTATGGGCTTTATTTAATTGAATATAAATGGAAATGTATTGTTTTCATAAATTAAGGTTATGGGCTTTAGTTTATTGAAAATAAATGGAAATGTAATGTTTTTTATAAACTTGATATATGGGACTTTAGTTTATGAATGAACGAGAAAAATAGTTTATTTTAAATTAAAGTTATGGGGCTTTAATTTAGTGAATAAACGAAAGGATTGGTTTAAAGATTAAAGGTATTGGGATTTAATGCTTTAAGACAAGTCTAGATTTGATTTGAGTAATAACCATGATTTAAATGTTGCATGTTGAAAATCCCCTTAAAAGTATTTGAGGGAAGATAGTGAAAGTAATGATTCTTTTATGATATCAACTATGCTATTAGATGGTTACATAAATAAATAAATTGTATAGTTACAATTTGGAAAATTAAAGAAAGTAATTACATTTAGAAGTATGTCTATCCTAAACTATAAATGTCTTGATCCCCTACTATCCTCACTTGATTTACGAAAGAGCAGGAGGACCAAATTCACAGATGGATCGATGCTCAAGTTTACTTTCTACTTTACACCTCAATTATTTATGCTATTATATTAGGCTTAAGGGGATATTTCCCCGATATTATTGATGTAATGCATTATTTTTAAGGTATGGATGTTTTACCATACTCTTATTAATAATGACCAATGTGGTTAAAGTATCTTGTAATATACTTGAGTTACTATGAATGTAATCCCTTCTATTTTATGTTTGTTCTTTGAATGTTATTCCATGATTCTAGTTCTCATTTGTATGTTTATTAAATTATGTTTTGTTAGATTTAGTATATAGATTTATCTTTTACTTTCTTGTTAAATAAATTTTCATGTGATTTGAGTAGTAAATTCTAGGGTGAACTTAGAGGATAAACTAAGGGCTTGAGACCCCCTTAGGGATATTGGTAACTAGGTTTATAGAATATTGTACTAAGTTAATATAACTTATCAAAGGATAAAATTGATAGCTTAACTCACAATATACGTAGCATACCACACATAATGGCTTGCATAGGATATGGAGATGTGTGTACACCTTCTAATGGTTGAAGGTGGTAAGTCTAGCTCATCAATATTGATGATATGGATGGACTTATGTGCATGACATGAGATATGCCTATGCAAAAGGGACTTGTGTGAGGGGAATCCTGTGTGGTATAGTTTTTGAGAAACTTAGGGGTTTTTGAATATTAAGTCAATCTAAGGTTGGTTAGGGGTTTATGAATCCTTCTCCTTAGTAAAAAAAAATTCTTTCTCTTTTTGTGTGTTTTATTTTATTTATTTTTTGGTCATCATATTTGGTATCAAAGCTCTAGGTACAAGGGTATGGAGCTTCTTATGTGCTAAAAGATATTTGGAAGTATCCAATGAAGGCTTGCTTAAGTTTAAGCTAAAATTTGGGATGACCTAGAGTCTTTTCTTATTAAAATATTATGGAGTTGATCCCAATGGTAGATGAATGTTATGATACCTTAGTATGGGATTTGGTATTAATGAAACATCATAATATTGTAACATTATATTAGTTTCTAATGATTTGGAAAGAACTCTGTAATGTGGTTTGAATTAGTGATTCAGTTTAGGATGAAGTTGTAATCTAATTCTTTTCTTGGTTGAAACCAGATCAAGATGCCACCAAAGACCAAGAGATAAATACCTCCGCCTAGACAAACTCAATAAAGTAATGTTGAAGAAGGGATGCAGAATGAGGGTCTAGAAACTCCCAATATGGGAATGGAAAATCTCACTACCATAGTTGTCGTATTGCAAGATCAGTTAAGGCAAGTGTTAAAAACTATTGCAAACCAAAATTTGCAAGCTAGAGATTCAAAAGTTGATCAATCCAAGGGGATGACTATGGAGCAGATACAAGCTAGAACCCTCTTAGAGAAGGAAACAATAAGAGATCTAAAGAATTTTTGTATCTCTAAGTTTGATGGAGAAGGATACAGAGATGCAGTAGAGGCTTGGTTGAGGGAACTAGAAGTTTTCTTCATGGTAAAGGGATATTCTTCAATAATCTAAATTTTTTAGGCTACTATTTACCTTGAGGGAGCCACCCTCGATTGGTGGGAAACGTATTATGAGGAAACCATGATTGAACCAATAAAAATTGCATTGAAGGAATTTATAGTCATCTTCAAGAAGAGGTTCCTCATAGAACATTTTTATACCCTAAATTTCAAGGAATTTACCAGTTTAAGGCAAGGAATCAACTTAGTGGAGGTATACTACAAGAATCTAGTAAAATTGCTAAAGTATGTACCTACTTATAATGAAAATATACGGGTTCATAAGTTTACTCATAGGTTGCAATATAGGATAAAGCATATGATGTAGAGATGTAGGAACCTAAGTCATTGTAAAAGGTATATGACCTAGAAAAGAAAGTGAATACGCACTTCTACTAGAAATATGAAACCTTGTCTGAGCAAGAGTGATAGGATTTACAGAATAGGAATAGCAATGGGTTAGTAAATTGAGAGGCTGAGTAAGAACAAAAATCCAAAAACCCCAAAAATCTTGGAAAAAAATTTAATCAGAATCAAAAGAATTTCAAGAAGAACTTTTATAAGAAAGGTAACAACTCCAATAACACTAAGCCTCAACCATAGAAACCGTAGGTTTTAGTTCCAGCAATCAAAAGTGAGGAGCAAAAAATAAAAAAGCAACAAGGGCCTAAGGATGGATGTTACCATTGTAGAGGTCTGCAATTTTCTAATCAGTGCCCATATTGACTAGGTTTGAGTACATCCCATATTAAAGGAAAAGAACCTATGCACCAGATCTATGCCATAACTAGAAATTAGAAGCTTGAGGGGTAATCCACCCCATTGATTATAAAAGGGAATATTTTTGATAAGCAAGTGAATATCTTAATTGATAGTGGAGCCACTGAGGAAAGGATAGGGTATTTGGCTCATGGATGGAAGGTTGAGTACGATTCTGGATAAACCAAATTCGTAAATCAATATTTTTTGATGATGGAAATTACTTTAGCTAGTGGAACCATGAAAGTTTTGTTGATAAGCAACACACCCCCACTGAAAAATGAGATTCCATCCTTAGAAAATTCTGAACTTTCATTTTTTGTAGCAGGGACCCTCTTGATCTTTTCAGGTTTTAAATCCAAATTTGCTTGCCTCCTTTTTAAAGTTGTGCTTTTTCTTGCATTCTAGCTGTGTTATCCAAGAATTCACTTTTTACATGCTAGAATCATTCATGCACAAGCAAAATCTTGCACCAGTATCGAGAAAATCCAGAAAACAGTTGCATAAATTCACTGAAAAATCAAACTTTCCATTTTTGGTAGTGTCGCGATATCGCGACACTTCCATTTTTGAAAATGTCGCGATATCGCGACAGGTAAGTCAAAATGCAGCTAAGTGACAGAAAGGTCGCGATTTTGCGACATGTCGCGAAATCACGACGCTTTTTGGAGACAGACGCAAGCTGTACGGAGGGCGCGATTTTGCGACATGTCGCGAAATCGTGACATGTCGTATTTTCGCGGTAGGAGAGAGAATTGGGCTGCAGAATGAAAAATCGCCTAAGTCGCAAACACGTTCCAAAATCGCGGTCAACGCATGCAGGTACAGAACTGTCGCGATATCGCGACGTGTTCTAGAATCGCGGCTGAAAATCGGGATGGTTGTACGGAGGCCAGGAGGGTCGCGATTTCGCGACACGTCGCGAAATCGTGACATGTCGTGTTTTCGCGGCCGACGAGGGAGGAAGTTGCCGATGCGCTGGCAGGGTCGCGATTTCGCGACATGTCGCGAAATCGTGACATGTCGCAGAATCGCGACAGGAGAGAGAAAGTCTTCAGAGGGCCCGAAAGTGCATTTCAGCTGAAACAGAAGGCTTCCTGGGGTAGCGACACGTGTCAAAGCGTGAATGGGACAAACAGAAGCCGACATGCAAGCTTATTTTGCGGATTTAATCTGTTTTTAATGTTTTAACCTTCTGATTTAATTAAAATGCTAATCTAATGCATCTTTTTGTCTTTCATGTAGGATTCCACCTGGCACTTACGGGACAACCGGGAAAGACCATAAAGGCAAAGATAAAGTGCGGATTTAGTCAAGGACCGCCATGCTAGGAGAGAAGCTACCGGTGAGAGCATTCAATGACAAATTTATTGCAGACTTGATAGCATGAAGACCATTTTAACTTCGGGATGGATTTTCGGAGATCAAATTGATGGAGAAGTGGTGACTCATCCGGCTCACCAGCAGAATTAATGGAGGCATTTATTTGTAGTCGCGGATGAATGCAAGTTGCATTTGATTTTATCTTCTCCATTTATGGCAGCTGACTACACAGATTTTCCGAAGGGTTAAGTTCTATCTGGACTATGATTTTAAATGGATTTTTATTGTAAAACCCGGGTCCTAGGGTTTAAGTGCGATAAGATTTAGGGTTTGAGCAAGATATTTTGAAAATATCAGGGTCTGTCCTGAGTCTATAAATACAGATTCTAAATGTAATCGTAGGAGGCGGAGACTTAGAAATAAAAGGCTTATAAGCAATTTCTTGCAAATTTTGTGAAATCCTTTGTTTCTGGACTTGGAGTTGATGTGCTTTAGCTTTTCTCTGATAGCATGGCCAGGAGCCTAATCTTTTGCAGAGTGTGATAAGTGTATTTTCTTTTGTTATCCGTTCCATTTAAAGTTTGTTAGATATATGCTGTAAATCTGCCATTGTCAAGATTAAATATGCTGTTAGGCTTCAGTTGTTCTATTGTCTGCTAGGGGAAATTACAGATTTGAGGTTAAGTTTGTTCTAATTGCTCTGTCTTCACTATGCGAGCTAGGCTGCCGGTGAAAGATACCAGTTTTAACCAGTTGCCCTTGGATTTATGATTTTCTGCTAGATCTGTTTCACTCTGCCTTGTGCTCTTAGTTGAAAGTGATCTTAGACTGACTGGACACTTTCTTCTGGGATTTGTTCTGTTGTGAAGCTGATAGCATAGATAAGATTGACAGTTTGGGTTTACAATTGATGTTTGATAAACTTCTCTTTTCTACCCTACCCTACCCTCTCTTTGCTTACCGTTAATGATCCATTTTTATTTTCTTTATTTGCCCTTTTATTTAAATCTGCTGACCCATGAGAGCTAGATCAAGAATTCAAGTTAAATCTGATTGTCAACAACTTTTGCAACTATTGAACGAGTTCAAGAACCCCTTGTAAGGTAACAGAGCAGTCCATATCGAAATCTATTCCAGAAGTGGAAAAGAGTGAATTGCCATTCGACCCAACTCTGTAACTCGCACCTTGGATAACCAGCTAGATCCTAAAGATGAGTGGGATCAGTCCCGTGGGTGTCTCCGGAGCTTTCCTTGCTTTCATCCTTTTTTCCCGGGGTGTGCATGAAAGCCGGACCAACATCTAATTGGCGCTAAGGAGGGCTTGAACATCTGTTCTTAGTGCACTTGAGTTGAGAAATCCGACTGTATGTGGAACTGTAAAACTGTATTTTATCCAAAGTCTGGTAGCCAATTTTCCCCTCCTCCTCAGCCAACATCTAATTGGCGCTAGAAGGAGGGCCGAACTCAGTTCAAGTGTTGTAAGGGCATAACAGCAACATTTGAAGGACCCACAGTGAACTCCAGACAGTTTTATAAATTGTCAGTACAGTTTTATAAATTGTCAGTACAGTTTTTAAATTGTCAGTGCAGTTTTTAAATTGTCAGTGCAGTTTTGTAAATTGTCAGTGCAGTTTTTGAAAGTTGTCAGTACAGTTTTTGAAATTGCCAGAGAAGGCCTTAAGTTCAGTGGTTTGTTAAGAACAGTTCTATCATCACTTGCAGTTATCCAATTACAAATCAGAACATCACTGGTCAGCCAAGTATTAATGGCAAATTGGTTGGGCTGCACAGCTTTGAACATTCTGGGTATAGCCCATGACTTGCCCAGAAGTCCAGAAAGATACCTCCCTAGGTATAAACATGATGGGACAAGAACTACAGAAGAACATCTGCTAGCTTTAAAAAATGCTCTAAGATTGTTGAATATACAGCATGAAGATGTTGCCTGCAGATTGTTCCCATTCACTCTCCAGGAGGGAGCTTATGACTGGTTTTTAAACCTCACCAGCAATTCCATTACTAGCTGGGATGATCTAGAGAAAGCTTTTATATCACAGTTCGGTGAAGTGATAGATCCCAGCATTTTATAGCAGCAATTTTCCAGCATCAAGAAAGAGTTGGGAGAAACTGTCAGGTCTTTCAATATGAGGTTCCAAAGAGCTTACGGTAGAATTACTGGCCATTACATCCCAAATGCAAATCTGGCCTTAGAAATCTACAAGAATGCATTGGATTCGGTGACCTCTATTTTCCTCAAGAGAGATATTAATATCACAACCCCGGCGGGGGCTTATAAAGAAGCCTTAATTCTTGAAAGACAGTTAGGGCCTCAAATTTTGAGCAGCCCTTTGATATCCTATGTTACACAGAACATGCATGTTCCAGACCCCATTCCACATCATGAGTTAGTGCCAACATGTCATGCTCTACCCAAGGAGACTACGTTAATTGTCACATCCACTCAGCATGTGCAAAATACAGAGAAAAGTTCTGACAAGTTCAAAGTGCAGGTGCTTGAACTGAACAGTTGTGATCTGGCACCACCCAAATCTGAAGTTTTTCCTGGTGAGTTAAATTTTCCTAGAGATCAAAGAAATATTGATCTTTCTAGTTCACCCAAAAATAGTACAACCGGGGTTTAGATTCTTTCACTTTTCTCGAAGAGACAGAAAGTCTTGTACAGACTTCTGTGGATGAAATGCAAGATTTTCAACAGTTCAAAATGGACAGTTATGACTTGAAATGTGAGAGTCCAGAACTTAATAATGATCCTTCCTCATCAGAGGATGATGAAAGTGAGATTCAATCTCACTATGCAGAAGTAACTGAGGAGGATAGCATCATTGAGGATATGAGGGAACTTAAAGCTGACATCACCCTCTATGAACTGCCTCAGATTGTTGGACAAAACATTAACTTGATTGAGGCTTACTCTGGACCACCTGTTGAATTTCAAGAAAATGAGAAAAAGATGGTAAATATGAATGTGGTTAGCCAACTTGGAATTGATGAACTGTCTCAACATAAGCCTGCAACTTCTGAACATAATATCAAAGATAAGGCTATAAACTGTGTTGATGCAGATATTGGAGTTTATGATTTGGCAACTGAAAAGGTGAGAACAATTATAGCCCTAATCAATAACAACAATGATGTTTGGACATTGCACATTGATGAGGTTAAGTCTAAGCAAGGCTCAGGTGAAAAGGAAAATTGTAAGCATTCTGCTAGAGGGATAAAAATTGAAGTCCTGGATATTGAAGCAGTACAGCAACCACAAAATGTTCAAGTTGTTAAGAACCAGGGCATACAGATAAAACATGATTTCTTTCAGTTGTCACATCATTTTGAAAATGTGGTGGTCTGGGTCTGTCAAGGTTTTAAAGTATTTGATCCTGGGGGTTTTTTACATTCAGTCCTTTTGAAAGAACTCTGCAAACCCTTTAATTAGAAGCATAAACATGTTATCATATGATTTGTTATTATATGATTTGTTTAATTTGAAGGAGTTGTAGATTTGTTTTTCAAATGGGACAGGGAAGACAGTAAACCCAAGTCTTTCCCAGATAGCAAATTTTTGAAGCACACTGGCATTTCGTCAACAGGACTTGAAAGGTAATTTTTTTTAAATTACTTGCATGGTCAAAATTTTTTTAAAGCACCATTTCTCTGCTTTCCCAACTGCTGCATTTTTTGAGTATGAAGGGAAGTTGTAATATGTGTATACATTGTAAATAAGCTTTGAAGTTTTTCAGTTTATTTCTTTGTCAGTGCAGTTTTATTTTTAAATGTCTGTGCAGTTTTAATCTGTTTCAGTTTAATTTTAATGCTCTGCAGTTTTAATTTATTTGTTTTTCAGTTTATTTCTTTGTCAGTGCAGTTTTATTTTTAAATGTCTGTACAGTTGCAGTTTTTATTTGCTTCAGTTCTTTTAGTTTATTTCTTTTATTGCCTGTGCAGTTTTTATTTTCTTCCCTGCTTTTCCTTTTCTTTGCTGTCTGTACGGTCTTTTGTTTTAGTTCTTAATTTTGCTGCCTGTACAGCTGTGCTTTGCATCCTTTGTAAATAGCCTTGCAGTTTGTTTTATTCCTTTGTCTGTACAGCTGTGCAGTTTTCAGTGTTTAGTTTATTTTATTTGCAGTCTGTGCAGTTTTGATTCTGTTTTGCTTTAGAAGCCTGTGCCTATCCTTGGAAGCCTGTACAAAGTCCTTTGGCTTCTAAAATTCTATTTTTTAACCTCTGCCTGAGCAATCAATGAAAAGTCAGCCTGTTGAAAATTGTTTTATTCCTAGCTGATAAATCCTCAATCCAGTGCCTCCCCATTCTGCTCATTATTCTAATTGAGATAGTCTGCTTGCACTGAACTGTGGAACTATTTTGTTATCCAGGATGAAGGTAGAGAGATGATTGGATCTTGTGTCTTACTTGCCACAGTTGTTTTAATGATAGAAAAACTATTATGCTGTTTAGTTGGAGGAACTCCCGGGGAATCCAAGAAAAGCTGGTTATAAGAGGGGACTATGGTTCATGCAATTATTTGGGTGTCACCAGAGGCTATCAATGCCTAGACTGAAACAGTTCCAGATTGATCAAGTGTTAAAAGAAAATTGTGATTTCCCTAAAAGCATCTCAGATATTGATATATTTCAGAGGGAGAGATATAAAAAAAAAGGGAAAAAAAAAAAAAGAGAAAAAAAAAAGAAAAAAAGAGTTATATATTAAAAGAGGCAGCCAATATTAGATTCTGCCCTACAGTTGTAAATTGGGTCGTGTAAATCTAAAGGGTAACTCTGTCTAGGCTGTAAAAAGCTAAACTAGTAAACAGAGCTCTACTCGGTTTCCCCTTTTACAATCTAGAAAAGTTGATTAATCCAAGTTTATCATTCAATTCAGTCATCCTTGAAGAAAGTTCTATACCTTTGTAATTGCACATCAGAAATCTTCCTTGAAGTAATCCAGCCCAGTATGTCCTTGGGAAATTTTAACAGTTGGCAGTTAGTAGTCAATTTATTGTGAAGAATGCCTGTGGCAAGGCATGATGCATGGTCTTTTTGTTTTGAAACCAGAGTCTTGGGTTCTAAAATAGTGCTACTATTTTACCTGCAGATATCGCCATTTGTTGATAAGCAACACACCCCCACTGAAAAATGAGATTCCATCCTTAGAAAATTCTGAACTTTCATTTTTTGCAGCAGGGACCCTCTTGATCTTTTCAGGTTTTAAATCCAAATTTGCTTGCCTCCTTTTTAAAGTTGTGCTTTTTCTTGCATTCTAGCTGTGTTATCCAAGAATTCACTTTTTACATGCTAGAATCATTCATGCATAAGCAAAATCTTGCACCGATACCGAGAAAATCCAGAAAATAGTTGCATAAATTCACTGAAAAATCAAACTTTCCATTTTTGGTAGTGTCGCGATATCGCGACACTTCCATTTTCGGAAATGTCGCGATATCGCGACAGGTAAGTCAAAATGCAGCTAAGTGACAGAAAGGTCGCGATTTCGCGACATGTCGCGAAATCGCGACAGTTTTTTGGAGACAGACGCAAGCTGTACGGAGGGCGCGATTTTGTGACATGTCGCGAAATCGCAACATGTCGTATTTTCGCGGCAGGAGAGAGAATTGGGCTGCAGAATGAAAAATCGCCTAAGTCGCAAACACGTTCCAAAATTGCGGTCAACGCGGTCAACGCATGCAGGTACGGAACTGTCGCGATATCGCGACGTGTTCTAGAATCGCGACTGATAATCGGGATGGCTGTATGGAGGCCAGGAGGGTCGCGATTTCGCGACACGTCGTGAAATCGTGACATGTCGTGTTTTCGCGACCGACGAGGGAGGAAGTTGCCGATGCGCTGGCAGGGTCGCGATTTCGCGACATGTCGCGAAATCGTGACATGTCGCAGAATCATGGCAGGAGAGAGAAAGTCTTCAGAGGGCCCGAAAGTGCATTTCAGCTGAAACAGAAGGCTTCCTGGGGTAGCGACACGTGTCAAAGCGTGAATGGGACAAAAAAAAGCCGACATGCAAGCTTATTTTGCGGATTTAATCTATTTTTAATGTTTTAACCTTCTGATTTAATTAAAATGCTAATCTAATGCATCTTTTTGTCTTTCATGCAGGATTCCACCTGGCACTTACGGGACAACCGGGAAAGACCATAAAGGCAAAGATAAAGTGCGGATTTAGTCAAGGACCGCCATGCTAGGAGAGAAGCTTCCGGTGAGAGCATTCAACGACAAATTTATTGCAGACTTGATAGCATGAAGACCATTTTAACTTCGGGATGGATTTGCGGAGATCAAATTGATGGAGAAGTGGTGACTCATCCGGCTCACCAGCAGAATTAATGGAGGCATTTATTTGCAGCTACGGATGAATGCAAGTTGCATTTGATTTTATCTTCTCCATTTATGGTAGCTGACTGCACAGATTTGCCGAAGGGTTAAGTTCTATCCGGACTTTGATTTTAAATGGATTTTTATTGTAAAACCCGGGTCCTAGGGTTTAAGTGCGATAAGATTTAGGGTTTGAGCAAGATATTTTGAAAAGATCAGGGTCCGTTCTGAGTCTATAAATACAGATTCTAAATGTAATCGCAGGAGGCGGAGACTTAGAAATAAAAGGCTTATAAGCAATTTCTTGCAAATTTTGTGAAATCCTTTGTTTCTGGACTTGGAGTTGATGTGCTTTAGCTTTTCTGTGATAGCATGGCCAGGAGCCTAATATTTTGCAGAGTGTGATAAGTGTATTTTCTTTTGTTATCCGTTCCATTTAAATTTTGTTAGATATATGCTGTAAATCTGCCATTGTCAAGATTAAATATGCTGTTAGGCTTCAGTTGTTCTATTTTCTGCTAGGGGAAATTACATATTTGAGGTTAAGTTTGTTCTAATTGCTCTGTCTTCACTTGTGCGAGCTAGGTGTCGGTGAAAGATACCAGTTTTAACCGACTGCCCTTGGATTTATGATTTTCTGCTAGATCTGTTTCACTCTGCCTTGTGCTCTTAGTTGAAAGTGATCTTAGACTGACTGGACACTTTCTTCTGGGATTTGTTCTGTTGTGAAGCTGATAGCATAGATAAGATTGACAGTTTGGGTTTACAATTGATGTTTGATAAACTTCTCTTTTCTGCCCTACCCTACCCTCTCTTTGCTTACCGTTAATGATCCATTTTTATTTTCTTTATTTGCCTTTTATTTAAATCTGCTGACCCATGAGAGCTAGATCAAGAATTCAAGTTAAATCTGATTGTCAACAACTTTTGCAACTACTGAACGAGTTCAAGAACCCCCTGTAAGGTAACAGAGCAGTCCATATCGAAATCTATTCCAGAAGTGGAAAAGAGTGAATTGCCATTCGACCCAACTCTGTAACTCGCACCTTGGATAACCAGCTAGATCCTAAAGATGAGTGGGATCAGTCCCGTGGGTGTCTCCGGAGCTTTCCTTGCTTTCATCCTTTTTCCCGGGGTGTGCATGAAAGCCGGACCAACAATTTTTTTTATATGTAACTCCACTTCATGCCTTCGATGTGATCCTAGGGATGGATTGGTTACAAGCCTATAAAGTTGTAATCAATTTACAGGATAGATGGATTGAATATTCTAAAGGAGGTAAGGAAATACTAGGAATTCATAGCACACAGGGGATATTCAAATCCAGATGTTGTCAGATATGTAGTTGAAGAAAACCCTCAAGAAAGGAGGAATTGTCCATGTAATGAAGCTAAATAAAGTTGGTGAAGACCGAAAGAAAGTGTTGGAGACACACCCAAATTTATAGGATTTTAAGGATGTATTCCCTGAGGATTTACCTGGGCTCCCTCCTGTGCATGAATTTGATTTCACTACTGATATTATGCCAGGAGTGAAACCAATTCATATATCTTCATATAGGATGACACCTATCGATATGCAAGAAATAAGGGTACAATTACAAGGATTTTGGAAAAGGGGTTGATAAAACCAACTGTGTCACATTGGGGTGCACCTATTTTATTCATGAAAAATAAAGATAGCTCTTTGAGGCTATGTATTAACCATAGGATGTTAAATAAAGGTACAATCAAGAACTGGTATCCCCTAGCTAGAATCAAATATTTATTTGATCAATTGAGAGATGCCATGGTGTTTACCAAGATAGATTTAAGGTTAGGATATCACCAATTGAGAATACATGAGGAGGATAGTCACAAGATGACATTTAATACTAGGTATGGGCATTATGAGTTCACAGACCTACCTTTTGGATTGACTAATGCCCTAGCTACCTTCATGAATTTAATGAATAGTCTGTTCAGAAGGCACCTAGATTATTTTGTCCTTATATTTCTAGATAATATACTAATATACTCTTGGAACAAGGAAGAGCACGATAAGCATCTCAAGATCGTGTTAGAGTTACTAAGGAAAAACCAACTATATGGAAATCTAGCCAAGAGCAATTTCTATGTTTTTGAGGTACGATATTTAGGGCATGTCATATCAGCAAAAGGAATTGTTGTGGATCCGAAGAAGATCGAAGCCATAGTAAATTGGTCACCTCCTACTAATATTACTGAAGTAAGAAGCTTCATGGGGTTAACAAGCTATTATAGACATTATATAAAGGATTTTTGAAATATTTCTTTGGCAATAACTAACCTTCAAAAGAAATGGAAGGAACTCAAATGGATTAAAAAGTGTGAAATCTCTTTTGCTTTGTTAAAGTAAAAACTCACAACCGCACCAATATTGAAGATTCCATATCCTCAGGGAGATTTTTTAGTATGCACTAATGCATTATTGGAAGGGTTAGGAGGAATACTCATGCAACAATAGTTAGTAGTATCTTATACTTCAAGAAAACTTAAAAAGCATGAATTCAATTATGCTACTCATGATTTGGAGCTAGTCATTGTGGTGCATGCTCTAAATGTCTAGCAACATTATCTGGTAGGAAGACCTTTCAAGTTAAAATTAGACCATAAAAATCTAAGGTACATATTTATCCAACCAATACTCAATGTGAGGCAGAGAAGGTGGATTGAGTTTCTCGTTAAGTATGACTTTGAGATTGAGTACATAAAGGGAAACAATAATAGGGTTGTTTTACCTTGAGCAAAAGGAGACATATAGCAGCCATAGCCAGGAGTCACATAAAGCTCATGGACCAATTAATGTATTAGCAATATCAAGATAAATATTATCAGGAAATTTGAGCTAGAATGGATAAAGACCTTGAGAGCAATAAGGTGTTTGGGGTGATAGATAACCTTTTGTGCTACAAAGATAGAATCATCATACCAAAATCAAGGGATTTAAGAAAGCTTGTTAGAATGATTGAGTTGTCATTGATGTCAAGGTAGATATCTTCAAGGGTGATTTAATGTTGTCATTGATGTCAAGGAAGATATATTCAGAGGTGATTTTATATGCTTTAATATTTAAATGAAATATTTAAATATTAAAGTGAAAGGTTTATATTTAAATAAAAAGATTTAAATATATAAAATTTTAAATATTATAATCAGCATAGGCCGGCCTTCTTGAGTGCACCATACAAAAGTGAAATTAAATTCAAATGTTTAAATGCATGGACCAACCTCCTTGGTCATAAATAACAAAATGGAAGCATATTAATATGAGGCCATTCATTCACTTTGGAGAGGGCAAGCAATTCGAATATACTTCCAGAGGAGAGTGAGCAGTGAGTAGAAGACAAGGGAGGATGTCCTGAAGAGGAGCACAAGTTTGGTAGTGTAGCAGCGATCCAAAAAAGGCTTTAAATATTTTATTGTGCCACTTTGATCTCAACTAGGTGGTTAGCCCAACCGATTGCCTAGCCCACGTTAGGGCACTGTGGTGCAGAAGGTACGAAGTTTGAATCCCCTTTGCATCTTTTTGTTGTGCGACTAAAGTGCAAGGTATGGAAGGCTAAAATATTTGATTGTGCCACTTTAATCTCAACCATTGGGTTAGCCCATCTGATTCCCTAGCCCATTTTAGGGTACTGTGGTGCAGAAGGTTCAAAGGTTGAATCCCCTCGAACCCTATTTTGCTACGATTTTATTATTTGAGATAGTGCGATGAAGGATCTGTATATTTTATTGTGTCCCTTTGGTTTCAATCATTGGGTTAGCTCAGTTAGTCACAAGACCACATTAGGGAACTGTGCTACTAGATATCAGAAGGTCGAATCTCATCCATAGTTTACTAATTTTTGTTGTGCAAGGTAAAGGTAAAGTTTTTAATTAAATTTAATAAAAGGGAGATATAAGGAGTTATGTTGTTATTATAAAGTTTTATTTTGTAGGTTATAAAAGGGGATATATAAGGAGTCATGTTGTTGTAACAAAGTTTTATTTTATAAGTTTCAAAAGAAGATCATCATTATTAAGGTATATGTGGAAAGCACATGCAAAAGGAAGATCATCATTATGGAGGCAGATTTGGAGGGCACAAATTTTAAACAAGTCAATACATAAAAGAAGAGAGTAAGAGGATTAAGTGCACATATTCACCCAAGAATTCAATTAAAAGGAAGGACAATTTATCCAGCTCAAGAGGAAGTAAATTTGCACATGATAGTGGAAGAAAATCAAGGTATTAGCATCTCCAATTCAACACACAAGTTATCTAATACTATACTTGGGCTAGCTTTAAAATGTAATAAATGTGAGATATGTGGAAGAAAAATACTAAATGAATGTGAAGAAAATATTGGTCATTTGAATCTTTCTACACTAGTGCATATCACCCTCTATATGTTCATGAATTTAAAACAATTTTGGGTAGAATATGTCTAAAGTGCCTTTTAGTTGAAGAAAACAAACTCAAGAAAATATGAAGAACTTGATGCCATTATTGATCATATTTTGGAGTAGATTTGAGCAATATTTGTGAGCAGTTTTTGGAGCAGATTTAATCAGTGTTTGTGAGTAGGTTTTGGAGCAAAATTGAGTAGTGTTTGTGAGTAGGTTTTGGAGTAGATTTGAGCAGTTTTTGTGAGTAGGTTGTGGAGCATATTTGAGCAGTTTTTATGAGTAGGCTTTCGAGTAGATTTGAGCAATGGGATTGGTGTCTCCTATGTATTAGTGTCTATGAACTTGATCAAGGGTATTGGTGTCTCCTATGGATTGGTATCCATGAAATTGAGCAAAGGGATTGATGTATTTTGTGGATTGGTGTACACAAACTTGAGCAAGGGGATTGGTGTCCCCTGTGGTATGGTTTCCATGAACTTGAGTAAGGGTATTTGTGTCTCCCATAGATTGGTGTCCACAAAATTGAGCAATGGGATTGGTGTCTCCTGTAGATTTGTTCCCGCAAACTTAAGCAAGGGGATTGGTGTCTCTTATGGATTGGTATCCACGAACTTAAGCAAAGGGATTGGTGTCCATAAACTTGAGCAAGGAGATTGGTGTATCTTGTGGATTGGTTTCCATGAACTTGAGCAAGGGGATTGGTATCTCTTGTGTATTGGTGTCCACAAATTTGAGAAATGGTATTGGTGTCTCCTGTGGATTGGTGTCCACGAACTTGTATAGGTTAATGGTTTCTCCTATGGATTTGTGTCCATAAATGTGTTTAGGGTATTGGTGTCTCCTATGGGTTGGTGCCCATGAAATTTATTGAATAAAAATATTAATATTAATTTGTGGTTTTCTCCTGAGATGGTGTTTCCACATAAAATCTTTGTTTCTCATGTGTGTGGTGATTTATGCACTGTTATATTATTGCATTGATATTATTTAGAGTTATTGCTTTGGAAATAAAAGAGAAAAGTTTTATCTTATACTATTCACTCCTCGTCTCAGTATAAGCTTGTGTTCTTCAATTGGTATCAGAGCAGGTTCTTTCGTGAAAGCCTAACAGCTTGAAGGAATATCGTACAAGAACACACATGGCTTGCAAAAAAGGTTTTTCATCAAATAGGGCTCCATTTTTTGATGAGACTAACTATATTTTCTATATCATAAGGATGCAAACATATTTGATGGCACTTGGTTACAATATATGACAATCCATTGAGAATGGGTTCACACCACCTACAAATACTCCCACAGATCGATATGGAAATAAACCATTTGAAAATAATGCCAAGGCAATGAATGCAATATTAAGTGGGTTATGTGAATAAAATTTTATGAAATTCATGCAATGCACCTTAACAAAAGAAATATGGGACAAGTTACAAAAAAATATGAATGAGACAACAAGGTTAAAATGACAAAACTTCAAACCCATAGGAGGAAGTTTGAATATTTGAAGATGAAAGATGAGGAAGATATTTCCAAATATCTACTCTGCGTTGATGAAGTTTTCAACACCATTCATGGACTTGGAGAAAATATTGAAGACTCTAATATTGTTCAAAAAATATTAAGGTCACTTCCTATGATATTTGATGCAAAGGTTTCGATGATTGAAGAAATGAAGGATCTTAAAACCTTAAGCATGGATGAGCTACATAAAATTCTCATAGCCTATGAGATGAGGACTGAAAATATCAAACATCTAAATGAGAGGCCATGTTTAAAGCTTCAAAGAAGACAAATAATAAAGAACATGTTGGTCACGAATTTAGGATTTTACAGAAAAATGCACCCTAGACCCGGCCAACATTGAAAGGCTAAGAGAAATAAATGTCTCCCAGACCAATCTCCAGAGTGGGCTGGTTCCCTTACTATTCTAAGTTTGTTTTTAGATCAAAGTTATAGGAAAGGAATTGTAAAGATGCAGAAAGAAACGGGAAATATGGCCGTAGGCCGAATTTATCAGATCGGGAAAGAATAACAACAGATAACTCTAAGTACGCAAACAACAAATAACAGAAGACAGTGACATGATTCACTCACAACCTTGCACGGATGACCTCCAAAATAACATTCCAGAACTCACTCCCTTACTAGCAAATGTTAAAACTCAATACAAAATTAAAACTAAGCAGCAAATAAGAAATGCGAGCACAAATTAGGAATGCAGAATACAAAAGGGAAAATACATAGAAAATTGCTTGCGAAACCAGAGAGCCGAATGTCTTATATTCATGCAGAGTACTTGAAAAGCTTTCAGCAAAAGTATCTCTCAAACTCTCGATACTTGTTCTTGAGATTTACATTGATTTATATAGAGGACTTTCCTCTTAGCAGCATTAAAAATATGAAACGGACCTCCTCAAGATCTACAAATTATGCAACAGAAACAAGGAGATGATATCCTCAAACAGCCTCGGAGAAACCAAAAATTAAATGCCATAAGAAAGAGTCGGTCGTCTTCATTAAATTGTTGTTCTTGGAAACATGCTTGAAACCGTTAGAAAAATCGTGAACAACAGCTTCGAATAATGGAAATATTCAATTCTGGTAGCTTGGGCATGTTCTTCTATCTTGACCGCATCAAAAAGTAGCAACACATTTAATTCTGGAGTGCTTTGAATCATCGGAACTCACAAAACTGCATCGAGTCGTTTAAACCACTTTCTGGCGTGAAACTATAACAAGTTGCAAAAACGCGATAGGTCACAAAATCGTGACGTCTTTCTACTCCGTACGCTTCTGCCACTTCGAACCCGAGAAAACCAACCATGTCACGAAATCGCTACACATTCGGCTTCTTTATCTCCTTCGTAGCCCTGAGCCACAAAAATGTGACACTATGCGATTTCGCGATGTCCGTACAATTATGCTTCTTCTCTGCTTTGTTTTCGCAAAAATGTGACATTGCACGATTTCGCTACAATTCTCTGCACTTAGTCTTTCTTCAACAATGTGTCACGAAATCGCTACCATTTTCTTGCCTTCTTCACTGTTCCCACTTTCTGTCGCGATTTCGCGACGTCTTTGTCTTGCTTGGACTCATTCTCAAAAGTGTCGCGATATCGCTACGGTTTTCTGCCTTAGACTCTTTTCATTCACCTGAACCGCGATCATGCAACACGTAGCGATTTTGCTACATCCTTTGCTTGGCTTGGCTTCATCATACAACTAGCATGAAATCATGACCATTTTACACCTTGAGCCTTTCTGTCCACCCACATCGCGAAAACGAGACGCGTCACGATTTCACGACGTCTTTTGCCTTATGTGTTGTGTGCCATATTGTGTCGTGATTTCGCTACATTTTCGAGTCTCATCGCTCATCGCTCAGTTATGTCGTGATTTCGCGACAATTTCTAACCTTATGCTCCCTGGCCGTTGCAAGTCACGAAAATGCGACAATGTGCGAAATCGCTACAACTTTGTCGCTCTGCCTCCGTTGACCATTTTGATCATGAAAATCTAACACGTCGCGATATCGCGACGGTTTTGCCCACCTGCTGTCGTTGACTGCGTTGACCATGATTTTTTGACACGTCATGAAATCGTGACAATTTTGTGTTTGTTTTCTCTCTCCTCATTCGACCCGCGATTTTGCGACATGTCGCGATATCGCGATGTTTTTCAACTTTGGCTCTCCATGCTGTTTTTTTGTCGCGATTTCATGAAAACTTTTGGACTTAGGCATTTTTTGCATCAAAACCTGTAGAGGAGTTAGAATTTCAATAGCTTATGCATGAATAAACAACAATCAAATAAATGTGGCAAAAATGCCAACATTCTTGGTGGCTCACGGGGTATACAGTTCTGTTGTATGCAAGAATCCTAGGCCTGAATCCATTGGGCAATAGAGTCATGAAAACTTAGAACAAAAAGCTAGCTGTTGGGGTTCATCTCGATGGACTGCTGCAACAACTTTTGCTGAATAACTGAAACTTCAAAGAATTCTGTATTTGGCTCAACTGATCAGGTGATGTAAAATAATCTCCATGAAAGCACCAGGGATACAAAAACGGAAATGAATGGAATGAGATCTTGCGGATGCGCAGGCGGTGAAATGTGAATGGAATAGTGATATGATGGAATGGTGGAGTGATGCGGTAGATACAGTAACAAAATGCTTCTGTGCTACCAGCTGTGATGTAAGGGAAATGGAAGTGAATGGAATAATGGAATGGAAGTGATGAAATGATGAAAAAGGTGTGAACCGAGGATAAACTATGATAAATGCTAAAATGACAGAGAACTTAGAAGAAAAGGATAAGAAGAAGCGAGAATAACAGGAAAGGGGAAAAGAAACAACAGCAGTGGCTTTTTTTACTGTAGAAGAAAAGGAGTAGAAGAAGAAGGGAATAAAGAAGGGAAGGGAAGAAAAAGGAAGGAAGGGGAAGGAAGAAATTGCTAGGAAGCCACTAACTGCTGGGAAGGGAGAAGGAAAAAAGAAAGAAACACGTACCTGCGGGCTCGCATGCAAAAAGAGTCGAAGTGGACAAATAAAAACAATACTTTTTTTTTTTTTTTTTTTTTGCTATATACACAAGTTTACGACATGATTGGCATGTCGCCACCACAAACCCAGTCTCAGAGGGTTATCCGATAAATCGACAGTGTCCTGACCAAATCCGATCATACTTGAGTCGATCCTTAAAATTAGGATGACCTCTTCCTAAAGTTCTCCATGTTGCAGACAGGGGCAAGTTATCCTATAGGTCAATACCCACACAATCGACAAATAATGTAGCAAAGAAATTTGCCACATGGAAAGCTCCTGTAGGTACCCATTGTAGTAATGACTGAAGCCAATACCACCATCTTGGAGGGTTCCCTGGTTGTGGACTGAGAACGGGTTCCTCCAACTCCTGGATCTGATCACAAAAATTGTCCAGCAACAGTACTTTCTCTAGGATCTCTTCAGACTCTTCCTCTTGATGAGGCATACTCAACAAGTTTTGACTAAATGCTTGCATGTTGTGCACAGTTATGCCCTCTTGGTGCTCAGGTTCTGGAACTTGAATCTGTTCCTCTCCTTGGTCCATCTCCTGATAGACAGTAGAAGCAACCATATTGTTCATTATTGGGAAAGTACCTACATATTCCCATCATTTTTGGATGAAGTCTACCTCTTGAGTTCCACACAACTGCATTTCAGGCTGCACAGTATGTGGGATCTGACATGAATACTGCATAGGGTAGAGAGGAGTGGTGACTATCGGATAAGGTAATGGAACTTCTCCCCACGGTAATTTCTTGGATAAGAGCAAAAGTTGTTTCGCTTGCAATGCTTCCTCAAAGATTTGAGGGAATCTACGTTCGCCTGATTGCAACAAGAGGAGGCTTATGTCTGGATGAAAAGCTCGAACATAGAAGAAGTGGGCTTGGGCGGGTGTGGGTCGGATCATCTCTGGAATTCTCCTCCAACTTCTGCTGAATCGAACATTGAAGTCAGTGATACTCTCCAGGGGTGCTCTCGTGATGTACATGAAAAACTGAAATGGATCCTGAGAGCTATAAAAGAGATCCTCATCGAATATTTTGATTAGTGCTCCTGCTAGATCATCCCATGAGCTGATGCTTTGATGCCTGAGTAGTCTGTACCACTGTAACACCCTTCCTTGCAAAGACAAAACTAGAAGTCTGAGCATAACATCTTCGTGAACTATATCATGTAAAGTCGACAAAGCGACAATATCTTCAACATGCTCTCGGGCCATTCCTTGGGTGCCATTATATTTTGGTAGGGCTTTCAAGGCACTTTTGGGAATCTCGTGCTGAATTTGGAGATTTAGAGGGCCAGGATCATCCCATCTAGGACAACATACCCTCACCATTATGTATCTTCTTTTAGCTTTAAAAAGGCAGGCATCCACGATCAAGAAATTTGGATCTTCAACTCAGCAAAGTCGCCAGATGAACTTACAAATCTCCGCTATGAGGTCAAGACAACTCATCAAAATCTTGAGACCTCCGGGTATGAAACAATAAAATAATAAATCTCACCGATTATGGATCTTTTGAGATAGAAGAAGTCTGTCCCACCGGGCATGCCAAAAACTATTGGTCATGAATCTGCCACAGGAAAGGATTTTACAGAAAAATGCACCCTAGACCCGGCCAACATTGAAAGGCTGAGAGAAAGAAATGTCTCCCAGACCAATCTCTAGAGTGGGCTGGTTCCCTTACTATTCTAAGTTTGTTTTTAGATCAAAGTTATAGGAAAGGAATTGTAAAGATGCAAAAAGAAACGGGAAATATGGCCGTAGGCCAAATTTATCGATTGGGAAAGAATAACAACAGATAACTCTAAGTACGCAAACAACAAATAACAGAAGATAGTGACGTGATTCACTCACAACCTTGCATGGATGACCTCCAAAATAACATTCCAAAACTCACTCCCTTACTAGCAAATGTTAAAACTCAATACAGAATTAAAACTAAGCAGCAAATAAGAAATGCGAGCACAAATTAGGAATGCAGAATACAGAAGGGAAAATACATAGAAAATTGCTTGCAAAACCAGAGAGCCGAATGTCTTATATTCATGCAAAGTACTTGAAAAGATTTCAGCAAAGTATCTCTCAAACTCCCGATACTTGTTCTTGAGATTTACATTGATTTATATAGAGGACTTGCCTCTTGGCAGCATTAAAAATATGAAACGGACCTCCTCGAGATCTACAAATTATGCAACAAAAACAAGGAGATGATATCCTCAAACAGCCTCTAAGAAACCAAAAATTAAATGCCATAAGAAAGATTCGGTCATCTTCATTAAATTATTGTTCTTGGAAACATGCTTGAAACCGTTAGAAAAATCATGAACAACAGCTTCAAATAATGGAAATCTTCAATTCTGGTAGCTTGGGCACGTTCTTCTATCTTGACCGCATCGAAAAGCAGCAACACATTTAATTCTAGAGCACTTTGAATCATCGAAACTCACAAAACTGCATTGAGCCGTTTAAACCGCTTTCTGGCGCAAAACTGTAACAGGTCATGAAAACGCGACAGGTCACGAAATCGTGACGTCTTTCTGCTCTGTACGCTTCTGCCACTTCGAACCTGCAAAAACCAACCATGTCACAAAATTGCTACACATTTAGCTTCTTTATCTCCTTCGCAACCCTAAGCCACAAAAACACGACACTGCGTGATTTCGCGACATCCGTACAATTATGCTTCTTCTCTGCTTTGTTTTCACAAAATTGCGACACTATGAGATTTCGCTACAATTCTCTGCACTTAGTCTTTCTTCAACAATGTGTCATGAAATCACTACCATTTTCTTGCCTTCTTCACTATTCCCACTTTCTGTCACAATTTCATGATGTCTTCGTCTTTCTTGGACTCATTCTCACAAGTGTCGCAATATCGCTACGGTTTTATGCCTTAGACTCTTTTCATTCACCTGAACCGCGATCATGAAACACATAGCGATTTCGCTACATCCTTTTCTTGGCTTGGCTTCATCATACAACTAGTGCGAAATCATGACCATTTTACACCTTGAGCCTTTATGTCCACCCACATCGCAAAAACGAGACGCATCACGATTTCGTGACATATTTTGCCTTATGTTCTGTGTGCCATATTGTGTTGCGATTTCACTACATTTTTGAGTCTCATCACTCATCGCTCAGTTATGTCACGATTTCATGACAATTTCTAACCTTATGCTCCCTGGTCGTCGCAAGTCACGAAAATGCGACAATGCACGAAATCGCTACAACTTTGTCGCTCAGCCTCCGTTGACCATTTTGATCGTGAAAATCTAACACGTCGCGATATCACGATGGTTTTGCCCACCTACTGCCGTTGACTATGTTGACCATGATTTTTTGACACGTCATGAAATCACGACAATTTTGCGTTTGTTTTCTCTCTCCTCATCCGACCCGCGATTTTGTGACATGTCACGATATCGCGACGGTTTTCAACTTTGGCTCTCCATGCTGTTTTTTTGTCGTGATTTCGCGACAACTTTCGAACTTAGGCATTTTTTGCATCAAAACCTATAGAGGAGTTAGAATTTCAACAGCTTATGCATGAATAAACAACAATCAAATAAATGTGGCAAAAATGCCAACAGAACCAGAGTCAAGTGAAGAATCTAGTAGCAGAGAAGAAGATAACTTTGTGCGAAGAAATAATAAGGATCCAATAAAATACAAAGGTATGCATTCTATAAAATATTTTAATTGTGGTAACATTGGTCACTATGCATATTGCCCACAAGCTATAAGTAACAACAGTGAAGAAGAAAATGAATACAAGAAAAAGAAAGAAAGAAAATTTTATCATGAAAAGAAAAACAAGCATGGTCAAAAAAAGCATGAGAAGAAGATCTTTCAAAAGTACAATAAAAGTCTTTATGTTGAGGAAGCAAGCAGATCTTCCAGTAGTGATGAAATTCTCTCCAATAGTGAAAGAGAATAAATCCTATTTTTAGCCGTAGAGGAGAAAGAAGAAGCTCCTGATGTCGAAAACCAAAAAAAGAGAAAGATCCAAAAAATTAAGAGGAAGCCATAGTTTACATAGAAGATGAACTTGTTGTTGCTTGTGAAGAGTTGAAAGGAATTAGAAAGAAGAACTCAAGATTGAAGACTCAAGTACAAGAGGATGAGAAGAACTCATTAACTTGAAAGTTGAAGAGGTAAAGCAAATTGAAGGTATGGTTGAGTTGTTAAAGGCAAAAGAGTTGGAATGTGAAAAACTAGAGCATGAAGTTATCTCTCTAAGAAATAAAGTGAATGAATCTAATGATAAACTACATCAATGTGATAGAAGCACAAAAATGGTGGATGATGTTATCAAAGCACAAATATCTTCGATAATAAATGCTGGACTTGGTTTTGAAGAAAGTCAAAAGAAACAAAATGCGGAGTCAAGCTCAAAAGGAACAAAGGCATCGATAAAAATGATTAAAGAAGAGCCTAAAACCTATGTTAATGTGTTGAGAATTGGAAGCATCAAGAAGGATGAAAACAAAGCATCATCAAGGAACAAAGTCCAGCATAGAAACAACAATGATAGAACCATGCAGTAATTTCCTCCAAGGCAATAAGATATATTTCAATATTTCTTCTATGGTTATTGTTTCTCATGTAACCAATTTAGTCATAAAGCTATAAATTGAAGGCTGTGCTAAGAATGATTTTGGTTTCACCAAAAGGAATTTCAATTCATTTGCACCTCTCATGAACTACAACATCATATGTTACAAATGTAATAATTTTGGGCATACATCTAGATGGTGTAGAACAATGTTCCCTAAACTTTTGAAGTCAAGCAAGAAGGATAATAGTCAATCTATTCAAAATAATATGACCTCCAAAGTTTGGAGAAAGAAAATAGAACAAGAAAAAGAGCATAGTAATTTGGGAGTTTTACTCCCATCTCATCATTGATTGTCTCAATAAGAGCAGGGAGTAAAGGAGTATCGTCAAGTGTTTTATCTTACAGCCCCGAGGAGCCTTTGCCATTGATTTCAAAGGGGGATAATTTTAGTAAGGGGGAGCAACTTGTCAAGGGAAGCAACTTGTGATCCTATTTCAATAAAGGATGGTTTCTTTGCAAGGTTGCCATCAATGACAAAGGGGGAGATTGTTAGAATTATTGAGTTGTCATTGATGTCAAGGAAGATATCTTCAAGGGTGATTTAATGTTGTCATTGATGTCAAGGTATATATCTTCAAAGGTGATTTTATATGCTTTAATATTTAAATATTAAAGTGGAAGGTTTATATTTAAATCAAAATATTTAAATATATAAAAGTTTAAATATTATAATTTGCATAGGATGACCTCCTTGAGCGCACCATACAAAAGTGAAATTAAATTCAAATATCTAAATGCATGAGCCGACCTCCTTGGGTGCAAATGAAAAAAGGGAATCATATTAATATGAGGCCATTAATTCACTTTGGAGAGGGAAATAAATTCAAATATACTTCGAGAGGAGAGCGAGCAGTGAGTATAAGACAAGAGAAGACATCCCAAAGAGGAGCGTGAATTCGGTGGTGTAGCAGTGATCCAAAGGAGGCTTTAAATATTTGATTGTGCCAATTTGATCTCAACTAGGTGGTTAGCCCAACCAGTTGCCTAGCCCATGTTAGGGCATTGCAGTATAGAAATTCTGAAGTTTGAATTCTCTCGATGGATTTTTGTTGTGCGACTAAAGTGCAAGGTATGGAATATTTAATATTTCACTGTGCCACTTTAATCTCAATCATTGGGTTAGACCATCCAGTTTCCTAGCCCATTTTATGGAACTATGGTGTAGAAGGTTTGAAGGTCGAATCCCCTTGATGTCTGTTTTGTTGCAGTTTTGTTGTTTGAGATAGCGCAACAAAGAATCCATATATTTTACTATGCCCCTTTAGTTTCAATCGTTGGGTTAGCTCAGTTGGTCACAAGCCCGCATTAGGGCACTGTTCTACTAGAGGTCAGAAGGTCGAATCTCATTCATAGCTTATTAAGTTTTGTTGTGCAAGGTAAGGGTAAATTTTTTAATTAAATTTAATAAAAGGGAGATATAAGAAGTCATGTTGTTATTATAAAGTTTTATTTTACAGATTATAAAAGGTGAGATATAAGGAGTTATGTTGTTATTATAAATTTTTATTTTGCAAATTTTAAAAGGGAGATATAAGGAGTCATGTTGTGGTAAGACCCCAAGGTCTTACTATAAAATTATTAACAAATTAATGTAAATGTAATCACAGGCCACTCAAAGGGGGCTCCCTCCTTGGAATCTATGATTCTTATTCTTATTATTCATGGATTATTTGATATGGATGGCCAACCTAATATATATATATATATATATATATATATATATATATATATATATATATATATCTACCCTAAAGCTACGTTGGTGAAGAGACATGATGGTTCACATATGAAGAGACATGATGGTTCACATTATGAAGGGTTGTGATGGTTCACTTTATAAGTTAATAATATAATAATTAAATGATTAATAATACTAACTAATAATTTTAGGATTAAGGATCCTAACATGTTGTTGTAACAAAGTTTTATTTTATAAGTTTCAAAATAAGATCATAATTATTCAGGTAGATTTGGAAAACACATGCAAAAGAAAGATCATCATTATGGAGGCATATTTGGAGGGCATAGATTTTAAACAAGTCAATACATCAAAGAAGAGAGTAAGAGGATTAAGTGCACATATTCACCCAAGCATTCAATTAAAATGAATGACAATTCATCCAGCTTAAGAAGAAGGAAAGGTGCACATGATAGTGGAAGAAAAGTAAGGTATTAGCATCTCCAATTCAACACACAAGTAAGTTATCTAATACTAGACTTGGGCTACCTTAAAAATGTAATAAATGTGAGATATGTGGAAGCGAAATACTAAATGAATGTGAAGAAAATATTGGCCATTTGAATATTTCTACACTAGTGCGTATTATCCTCTATATGTTCATGAAGTTAAAATAATTTTGGGTAGAATATGTCTAAATTACCTTTTAGTTGAAGAAAGCAAACTCAAGAAAATGTGAATAACTTGATGCCATTATTAATTAGATTTTAGAGCAAATTTGAGCAGTGTTTGTGAGTAGGTTTTGGAGCAGATTTGAGCTATTTTTATGAGTAGGTTTTGGAGCAGACTAGAGCAGTATTTATGAGCAGGTTTTGGAATAGATTTGTGCAGTGTTTGTGAGAAAGTTTTGGAGCATATTTAAGTAGTGTTTGTGAGCAGGTTTTGGATCAGATTTGAGCAAGGATATTGGTGTCTCCTATGAATTGGTATCCATGAACTTGAGCAAGGGTATTGGTATCTCTTGTGTATTGGTTTCCATAAACTTGAGTAAGGGGATTGGTGTCTCCTGTAGATTGGTGTCCATGAACTTGAGCAAGGTAATTTGTGTCTCTTGTGGATTGGTGTCCATGAACTTGAGCAAGGGGATTGGTGTCTCATATGTATTGGTTTCCATGAACTTAAGAAAAGGGGTTGGTGTCTCTTGTGGATTGCTATATATGAACTTGAGCAAGGGGATTTGTGTCCCCTATGGATTTGTGTCCACAAACTTGAGCAAGGGGATTTGTGTCTCTTGTGGATTGGTGTCCATGAACTTTAGTAAGGGGATTGGTGTCCATGAACTTGTATAGGGGATTGGTGTATCCTATGAATTGGTGTCCATGAACTTGTATAGGGGATTGGTGTCTCCTGTGGGTTGGTACCCATGAAATTTATTGAAGAAAAATATAAGCAATATTTTACCATGGTTTTCTCTCAAGAGGGTGTTTCCACATAAAATATTTATCTCTCATGTGTGTGGTGATTTGTGCATTGTTTCATTATTGCATTGATATTATTTGAAGTTATTACTTTGTAAAGAAAAGAGAAATTTTTTATCTTATACTTTTCACCCCCCTCTCAATATAAGTTTGTGTTATTCAAAGCTAATAATGTAAGAAGCCCATAGATATCCTTATTCAGCTCACCCCGAAGGGGTAAATATGAGGGAAATCTAAAAAGAACCTTCTTCTGGGTAGGAATGAAGAATGATATTACTGAGTTTATTGCTCGATACCTTGAATATCATAAGGTTAAGACAAAATGCAAGCATCCCGTAGGATATTTGTATCCACATAGTATACCTACGCAAAAATGATAAGTCATATCTATGGACTTTATAGTACATTTACCTAAGACTAGGTACCAACACGATGCAATTCTAGTAGTAGTAAAAAAATTGACTAAGATTGAACATTTTATACATGGAAGCACCAAGGATGATGCTCAGGTGGTGGCTAATAGATTTTCCAAGGAAGTGTTACAGTTGCATGGATTTCCTGAGGTATTCATCTCAGATAGGGATTCCAGGTTCACTTCTAGATTTTGGAAAGCCATTCACTAGGCAATAGGCACAAAGTTTAACATTATTTTGGCATACCACCCTAAAAAAATGGTAAAATGGAGCAGGTAAACCAAGTACTAGAAGATATGCTTTGTATTTACTGTATGGATCACAAGTCTCATTGGGAATACTACCTATCTTTGGTAGAATTCATCTACAATAATGGGTATCACTCATCCTTAGGAATGGTACCTTTCAATGCCTTATACGGAAGAAAGTGTAGAACACCACTTTTATGGGATAACCTAGAGGATAGAATTTTCATTGGACCAGAATGGTTAAATAAATGGAAGAGCAGATAAATTTAATCAAGCAAAGACTCAAGGAAGTTGTTGATATGCAAAAGAGTTATGCTAATTTAAAGAGAACTCCAAAGGAGTACTCGATAGGAGACAAAGTGTTCCTAAGGGTTAAACCAATAAAAAGTGTGATCAAGTCTACAAAATTAGATCCATGGCTTGTAGGACCCTTTGAAATCATTGAAAAGATTAGTTCAATTGCATACCGACTTGTTTTACCTCCCAATATATCAAAAATACATGAAAATTTTCACATATATTTACCTAGGAAATATATTATTGACCCTGAACATGTGTGGGATGTTTCTAACTTTTAGATGAGAAATCCAGAGGAAATTGAAGTAATTCCAGTAAATATTCTTGAGTTTCGCTCAAAAACAATGTGGAATTGGACTCGATTAATGTAAGTTCCAATGAGATCGTTTCTCAAAAAGGAATGTCACTTGGGAGAAAGTGGTAGATATGCAAAAGAATTTTATTTTTTTGTTTGATAATGTCTAAACTATAATCATTTGCTTTTTATTATGTTATTCTTGTGTAAAAATGAGAAACACCAATACTGTGTTTAGTCCTAGTGGATGAGGATGTCATGACCCTCCCAAATGGACATTTTGACATGGAAAACAATGTATTAAATTGATGATGCTTTAATACTAAATTTTGTGTGATTAAGCAGGGTAGTTATGTTAGTAGACTTTAAAGGGCATGATACTGCTAACAAATTGCCAATGTATGGATCAGGTACACTAGTAAGTGGAAGAAATTGAGTCATCCACCAAATGCGAGGGTACTTGAGGTTGGGGAAATTATGATAAGACAACTCGTGGGTAACAAGGATGGATACCTTCATATAGGTATGCATTCATTTAGGGATAATAATCAGTAACTAGCCACCTTGAGTCCCAAACTAATAGCCTAGTAGCTATTATAATTTCTAGAGGCTGAGATAGGTGACTAAATTGATGGAAAGAATCCCCTCTTTGTCTGTTGCATATATTTGATTGGATGTACTTCATCATTATTTACATCATTGGTTTAGGAAAAGAACATGCTTAACCTAATTGTTCTGGAAATATTCCTTGTTTCCTTGAACCTTGCAAAAAGAGTAGCATGATGATAATGCTTAATAAGAAAACTTGGATTATTTTATAAATAACATGTTGGAATTATTTTAAAAGATAAGTGAGTTCTTTTATAAATAACATGTTGGAATTATTTTAAAAGATAAGTGAGTTCTTTTATAAATAACATGTTAAAATTATTTTAAAAGAAAAGTGTGTTCTTCTATAAATAACATGTTAGACTTATTTTAAAAGAAAAGTGTGTTCTTTTATAAATAACATGTTAGAATTATTTTAAAATAAAAGTGAGTTCTTTTATAAATAACATGTTAGAATTATTTTAAAAGAGAGGAGTGAGTTATTTTATAAATAAAATGTTGGAATTATTTGAATGATGATTAAATTCCATTTATAAATAATATCTTAAAAATTGTTTTAAAAGAATATTATGAGCATAATCATCAAACTCCATGTTAATCCGATGTAAGATATTTGTTGTTCAACGAGCTTCGAGTAGATATTTGAGTTATGAGAGAAGCCTACCAACGATAGAGGGATGGGTACCATTTATGGTTAGGACTTATCCATCGAATAAAGAATACTTTTCTCTATTGGCCACTACATTAGAGTAACCAAAGGATTTATGAGGAGTTGTGGGTCGGTCAGGTCAAGAGGAAATAAAGGAAGAGATAGTGGAGGAGGAGAGAAAAAGGGAGATAGTGGAGGAGGAGATAGAGAAACTATGAGGAGGAAAAGCTTTGGGAATCTGTAGACGAAGAATAACAGCATTGCATCGACATCAAGGGAACAAATTAAACTAGGTTGGGCCTATTACCATTATTTTTGTTATATCACATGGTTGGTCATTTGGCTTGTGTTCCACAGGTTTACCTTTTCCAAGACCATTGCTTTTGTTATATCTCATGGTTAGTCATTTGGCCTTCGTTCTATTGGTTTGCTTTTGCCAAGACCATTTTTTCTATTATATCGCATGGTTGGTCATGTGGTTTGCATTTTCTGGTTTACCTTCACCAAGGGCATTGTAATTTAGGATGTTTTTGTTGCTTAAGTTGACTAGTGTTGTCACTGGTATACCCTGCTAACTTTTTGGTTGTGCGAATGAGATACCATCTCATATTAAACCATGCCTATGCCTATGTATGGGTTATGTCTTTGCCTTACCATCATGAAATACTTATTTTCTCTAGTAAGGATCCAAGAGTAGCATGCCTTAGGATGTCATTTTTAATTTGACCAAGGGAAATTTTGGGTGTTATAGGAAGGGCATTAGTATTCTCTATTACCTTCTAGGAAGACATGAATTTTTGCTTCTTGCGCATTGTGAGTGGGTAACGCTTTGTTCATTCCCCTAATAGACAACTTGATATGGTAGATGGACCTCGTTCACCCTAGTAGTTTGCCACTCCCTAGCCATGTTGAAGTGTCATCGCTCTTAGTGGGTAAACAACTATTGTTGTGCATTTGAACCATAAAAAGCTCCTTGATCGCATTGTGGTAGCCTTGGCCATGTTGGCACCATGATTATAGCGTAGTCAAGCTGAGGGAGGTTGAGCACCTTGTTATGTTGCCAATTCAAGCCAAGGGATGTTGCGCACCTTGTTGTGTTGCCAAGTCGAGTGTGCGTCGTGTGAGGGAGACTTACTCGATAAGGTTCCTCAAATTCAAAGCCAAAAATATATGTATTAACTTGGTTGCTGATAAATTAAAGTTATGGTCTTTATTTTATTGAAGATAAATGGAGATTTACTATTTTCATAAATTAAGATTATGGGCTTTAGTTTATTGAATATAAATGGAGATTTATTGTTTTCATAAATTAAGATTATGGGATTTAGTTTATTGAAGATAAATGGAAATATATGGTTTTTCATAATTTAAGGTTATGGTATTTAGTTTATTAAAGATAAATGTAAAAGTATTGTTTTCATAAATTAAGGTTATGGGATTTAGTTTATTGAAAATAAATGGAATATTATTGTTTTCATAAATTAAGGTTATGGGCTTTAGTTTATTGAAAATAAATGGAAAATTATTATTTTCGCAAATTAAGGTTATGGGCTTTAGTTTATTGAAAATAAATGGAAAAATATTTTTTTCATAAATTAAGGTTATGGGCTTTAGTTTATTGAAAATAAATGGAAAAGTATTGTTTTCATAAATTAAGGTTATGGGCTTTAGTTTATTGAAAATAAATGGAAAAATATTTTTTTCATAAATTAAGGTTATGGGCTTTAGTTTATTGAAAATAAATGGAAAAGTATTGTTTTTTTAAATTAAGGTTATGGGCTTTAGTTTATTGAAAATAAATGGAAATGTAATGTTGTTTATAAACTAGAGGTATGAGATGATTGAACGGGAAAAAGGGTTTATTTCTAATTAAAGTTATGGGACTTTAATTTAGTGGATAAACGAAAGTATTGGTATAAAGATTAAAAGTGTTGGGCTTTAATGCTTTGAGATAAGTCTATATTTAATTTGAGTAATAACCATGACTTAATTGTTGCCTGTTGAAATTCCCTCTAAAGGAATTTGAGGGGAGACAGTAAAATTAATGATTCTTTTAAGATATCAACTATGCTATTAGATGGTTATAGAAATAAATAAATTGTATAGTTGCAATCTGGAAAAGTAAAGAAAGTAATTGCATTTAGAAGCATGCCTATCTTGAACTATGAGTGTCATGATCCCCTAATATCCTCACTTGATTGATGGAAGAGCAGGAGGACCAAAGTCACAGATGGATTGATGCTCAAGTTTACTTTCTACTTTACACCTCATTTATTTATGCTATTATATTAGACTTGTGGGGAGATTTCCCTGATATTATTGATGTAATGCATTATTTTAAGGTATGGGCGTTTTACCATACTCTTATGTAATAAATGACCAATGTGGTAAAAGTATCTTATAATATCCTTGAGTTACAGTGAATGTATTTAAATCCCTTCTATTGTATGCTTATTCTTTGAATGTTATTCCATGATTCTAGCTCTCCTTTGTATGTTTATTGAATTATATTTTGTTAGATTTAGTATATAAATTTATCTTTTACTTTCTTGTTAAATAACTTTTCATGTGATTTGAGTAGTAAGTTCTAGGGTGAACTTAGAGGATAACCTAAGGGCTTGAGACCCTCTTAGGGATATTGGTAACTTGGTTTATAGAATATTGTACCTGAGTTAATATAGCTTGTCAAAGGACAATATTGATAGCTTACCTCGTAGTATATGTAGCATACCATGCATAATGGATTGCTTAGGATATGGAGATACGTGTACACCTTCTAATGGTTGAAGGAGGTAAGTCTAGATCATCAAGATTGATGAGATGGATGGACTTATGTGCATAACATGAGATATGCCTACATAGAAGGAACTTGCATTAGGGGAATCTTGTGTGGTATAGTTCTTGAGAAACTTAGGGGTTGTTAAACATTAATTTGATCTAAGGTTGATTAGGGGTTTATGAATCCCTCTCCTTAGTCAAAAAAAATATTTCTCTATCTGTGTGTTTTGTTTTCTTGATTTTTGGGTCGTTACATATATTCTTTTGGTAAATGAACTTACCTCAAAAAATCCAACTTGGATCTTCTTGAATTTATTGAATTTAAAATTGTTGGCCATAACATGTACCATATCCACATTCATTGTGTTGAAGAGTAAAACTTGTTTTCTTGATATACTTTCAAGTCCTATAAAATACTTGACACCATCCTTGAGCATATGTGGAAATGACCAACACACTTCTCTATTAAATTTTATGCTTTTCATTTCCCTTTGCCATAAATTTTGATATTTTATCAACTTTCATCCAAGAGGATAGATTTTTTTTCTTACGATCTTCTTCATATCTTTCCAATGAGCTAGTCAACATTAACTCCTGCATTAACTCCTTATTCTTTTGGAAAGCTCTTACACAAAATAAGAGCATGTCAATCTTGCAAATGAAATTTTTTGTACACCTATGCTTACATGAATTTGAAAGCATATTTTTATTTGCTTAAATAATTTCTTCTACTTCCTTACTTTTTTGCATATCTTGTACCCTTGAATGGTTTGATGTCAACATTGGCTTCCATCTTGAATAGTGGTATGGGTTGGATTCATCCCTTTCTTCTACTTTTTCTTTGCCTTTTTTGGATCTTTTCTTCTTTACTTTTCTTCATTGCAGGTCCAAGGTGGTTTTTCAATGTAACTAGCTCTATATGCAACTAGTTGAGAATATGATTGCATAAAATTTTCTATGTTTATCTTCATCCACTACCTTGTGCTTTGATCCTTGGATAAAATCTGCCCTGATGTCAATATGATCTAAAATCACCTTGCAAAGTTATTCATCAAACATATGTTTGGTGTTTTGAACAAACTAAAATAATTTTAATGTTTCTGATGCAAGCAACTTCATCTTTATGTGCAAATCCTTGCATTTTCAAAGCAAAAGATTCATGCTATGCTCAAATTCAGAAGCATAACATTATCTATAGACAATAAACATCATATTAACATCTTGGCACATGAAATTCACATGGAGAAATCCTTTTGAGTAGAAACATAGTACAAAAATGGGAAGCTTTATTCAAATAGCAAAACATTTGGGATGTCTAAGTGTCCATGGAATACTAAAACATCCCCATTATGTCTAAAGGATATGTGTGTTTATGTAGGACTCTAGGGGATCTCCAGGATTCCCATGGGACATTGAGATTGGATCACAACCATCCCTAGGATAGTTGGGCATCCTAGTCATCCAGCACCCGAAAGTGGGCATTAAAAAAGGAAGTCCCCAAAAAAGAGCAACATGTAAAATATTTTCTAATGAACGTCTTTTTGTATTTGTTCTATTTTAAAATGTGGTGCAATATAAGAGGTAAGTATTTCTATTTACTGAATATAATGACTACACTTTAACAAATTTTATACAAAAATTTAATCAACAACTTGAATCAAGTGACTTAATGCTAAATAGAGAAAGGAGTTTGATATGGGTGAATAATTAGCTTGTGTTTCATACTATCTATGATAATTATATGACAAATGATCATGTATTACTTTACTTCCAACTTGATTTATTACTCATGAATAGGTTATTATATCACTAATCACTAGGTTATTATGCTCAATACATTATAGTGGATGATGAGGCAAATGGGCAGGCTTTATCCTGTTGGTTAAATTATTTAGCTTTATTTTGTTTGCTATTGGGTATTGCAAGTTGGGCTTTATTATGTTATTCAAGTTATAAATTTTCATCAAGCATCCTCTCCTGAACAGTGCCTATATATATCCTGTATACTATAAATCCATTTCAAAATAGGTTTGCAATTGCTATAATCATATACATTGATTTAAGTAGTGGATTAAAAGTATGCATCTGATAACTAAAAATTAAATTTGGTTTTTTAATTTATTTGTTATAGATATTTATATATTTCATCCCCAATTGTCCTTCCTCTTTCCTGGAGTAAGGGCTAAACCCCAACCACCGTGGAAATGTGTAATTGTCATACCATTCTGCCCCATCCTAGAAACTCCATGGAGCATAGAACTATTATGTGTAGTTGTTGTGCTATGTTCTTTTATTAGCATAATATGTTGTTTCCATTCATTGCATGTTTGGTTTTTGATTGCATTCATGAGTATAACCTACCATAAACATAGTTTCCTATGTTGTTTTCATTCCTATATTATTATTGTTTCTATTTGTTTCCTTTTCTTTTGTGTTCACGCACAACATGTAAAAGTTCTTCAGGCAGTTTCTGTAATGCATGTGGAGTCATCCTATGCCTATATATCCCATGTTGGGGATTGAAGGCTAGTCCATGTAGCATGAGGGAAGCTAGAGCTCCTACTTTGTGTATGTCAAGAGTATCCCTAGGTGTTTGATAAATGAATTATGGGACAGTGTTGTAGTAATATTAAATATTTGACTTGTTGCCAGCTTCACTCATAAATAAAATGTAGTATACAGAAAAATAAAAACATAGGAACAACTTGAAATTTCATAAATGAGTGCCAAAATGTTGCCATTTTAACATTGCTGAATGGAGTTCTAGCATAGATATTTTATGATATAAATAGAAATTTAGTGTGTCAAATGACTATCTTTGTAGTGATTATACATCGATGGCAAATATAGGGAAAACTGTTAATTAGAAGAGATAAAGTTGTGTTTGATAAATAATTACTACAGAGCAGCATCTTATCCTACTTGTAGCTTAGTCTACCTTATGGGCCTAAAACAGAATCTCAGAGACCCCACATTCCAGCTTGAAAACTAGAAAAATAACACCTCTCCCCGCAACTTCAATGGAGTCAAATTATTTTTATATTTTTTAAAAAATAAATAATAAGAGGGCGTTTTAAAACCACCCTCTTAGGTTTTATATATTTTTCAAAGTAATAATAAGAGGGCAGTTTAAAACCACTCTCTTAGGTTTTTATATTTTTTTTTATTAAAAGAATAATAAGAGGGTGGTTTAAAACCGCTCTCTTAGGGTTTATACCCTAAGAGGATGGTTTTAAACCACACTCATAGTGATAAACTAATTCAGTTTTAAATCGCTCTTATAGTGATAAATTAAGGCGATTTTGAGGTATTTTTTAACCGACGTCATATGATGCGGAATTTTTATGATGCCCTCATAGACAATGGTTGAATAACCACCCTTAAAGACCTTTTTTGGTGTAGTGTGGAATTGGTTTTTGGGTAGAGTAAAGGATAAAATTGGAAAGTGGACCAATAGGTAGCTTTCATCTTGGAGTAGAATTACCTTGGTAAAATTAGTCCTTCAAGCTATACATATTTATGTTTTGTTGTGTTGAATATCCCAAAGGCGGTTCTTTGAAAACTAGATTAAATCAATCAATGGTTCCTTTGGAGTGGTATTAAGGAGAAAATAAAATGGGCCTTGGTGAAATGGTATACTTTATGCCTTCCCAAGCATAAATGGGGTTAGGATTTTAATTTGCTATGAAAAGCAATAAGGCTTTAGATACAAATTTGTATTGGAGAATTTTCAATAACCCCAATGCCCTATGGACCAATAATCTTCTTGCTAAATATGTGGAAAACAACATTTCAAAATATCATATTCGCTATCAACTATCTACCATAGGTTCTCCCATTTTGGCGGTTCTTAGGACTGGTGAGGATTTTATAAAGAAGAAATTATTTTGGATCATGTTGGACATTTGAGTCCCTAAGTCAAAGTTGTCATTGATGTCACCATTGATGCCACCAGATGGAGTCATCATTAATACCAAATATTTCAGTAGGAAATAAAGGCGACAAATATGGTCATTTGATATTCAACAAGAAGGCAGAAGTTTGAGTGAAATAGTACAAAAGACAGAAGTTGAAATGGAGTTATAATATTTATTTTATAAATTATTTAAATTCAATATGAATTTAAATTTTATAAATAAATATTAAAAGGTACTTTATCAAAGGTGAAATATTATAATGGTTATAAGTGCCATGGTGAAAACCCAAATAAAATATTTTTAATTTCATTACAATATTTTATATTGCAAAAGTGGGCTTATAAAGTCTAAAAATATCTTAATAAAACCCAAAGGTTGGGTTTAAAGGTTTAAGACCAAAGAATATTTTAATAAATCCAAAGGTTGGATTTAAATTTTTAATCAAGGCAAATTTTATTTTCGTCGACGTCATAGAAGCCAAAGGGAAGCATCGACATTTTTTATTTAGTGGAAATGCATATAAATACCATGCCCAAAGTTTATTTCCAAATCATCCCTACTCAAATTGGAAAGAGAAAGCATACGAATTAAGTGCAGAGCTTGTGAGATAGAATTGTGAAATTCATGTTTGACTTGATGGTGAAAGGAAACAAAAGCAAGCCCATTGATTATTTGGAAGCCAACAAGGCACCTTGGCCTACTGGAAAGTTGGTTGCAAGCTTACATTTTGGTATGCATTAAGGATAGTGTTCGAATCCCGCTAAAGCTTTTGGTGGACATGTTGAAGGGACCAATCGTTAGGTGCATACGTTTTGCAAGGCAAGGAAGGGTTGTTGAAGGACATGGTGCTTATTCCTTCCCAACGAGCTTGTAGCTTGTGTGGTGGCTTGCGTCATGGGCAAAGACGTTTGTGTGGACTGCGTTGAGAGTTCGAAACTCTCCAAAGGCAAAGGTACATTTTTATGTTTTATTTTATTAATGCCTAAGTTGGAGGTATAAGGTATTTGGTGGTTGAAGTCTTTTCATTGTGATAAAGGTTGGTAGTTGAGAAATACCATTAGGAGTTATAAGGAGAATTCTGTTTTTATTTTAAAGTCTTAAAATTTGCTATTGTGAAATATTGGAAGGTTAAGACTTTGTGGGTTGTATGTTATTTTGAATAAAGGGTTTTGTGATTATTGTGAGGATATTGCTTATTGTTTAATTTGGAGTGATAAGGTGTAATTGTGATATTATTTTTGTGATATAAAAATTATCCTCTAACCCTTATGTGAGTTTGGAAAAGATTTTTTGTGAAGTGTGGCAGATTTTGTGGACAACTCCTTGGCAACAAAAAGGTATGGGCAAAATTCTTATCTATTGAGTTGGTTGATTGGTTTGGTTGAAAATTAAGTTTGGAGTGAAAAGGATTTGATTAGGGTTTCCTTTTCGAAAGTGGTTGAGTTAATGCTTCAAGGTTTTCTAGATTGAGAGTTGTGATTAAACCTTGTTTGATAAGAATTATTTTTTAGACCATTGGTTGAGTGAAGTACATTGAGTTAATGCTTAAAGGTTTTCTGAATTGAGAGTTGTGATTAAAACCTTGTATTATTAGCATTGTTGTAATTAGAAAATAACATGAGTATCAATGTTATGTGAGATTTGTGTTGGGCATTGTTGAAAATATTTTGAGTTGGGTGATATATGCTTGGACTAGGGTTTGTGTGAAAGGATTGTTCCTTGAGGTGATTGGTTGAGTAGAGTTGATTGAGCCTATTCAAGTGAATGTGTGAAGTGGTTGTTCAAGTTCCATGCAATAAACTATTTTGTGAGATTTATTTGAGTGGAGATTGAGATTTGAGAATAGAACATATTGAGTCTCTAATAATTCTCTTTATGCTTCTATGAGATTGATTTGAGTTGAGATTGAGATTTGAGAATAGAACATATTGAGTCTCTAAAAATTCTCTTTATGCTTCTATGAGATTGATTTGAGTTGAGATTGAGCTTTGAGTATAGAAAATATTGAGTCTCTAACAATTCTCTTTATGTTTTAATGAGATTGAGTTGAGAAAGTGATTGAGCATTGAGTATAGAATATATTGAGTCTCTAACAATTCTCATTATGATTATATGAGATTGGACAAGTTCTGTGTGGACTTGTTAAGCTGATTTGAGGCAAGTCTTTGAGAAGGCTTGTGGACTATTTTTGTGTGAGCTTTTGTGGAAGCTTGCAATGTATATTTGAGCAAGTCCTAGAGAGGACTTATTGAGAATATTTGGACATGTTCTGAGTGGACCTGTTGAGAATAGTTGTGTAGGTTCTAAGTTGACCTGTTGAGCATATTTGAGTAGGTTATGAGTGGACTTGTTGAGCATATTTGAGCAGGTTCTAAGTGGACCTATTGAGCATATTTGAGCAGCTTCTGAGTGGACCTATTGAGCAGATTTGAGTAGGTTCTGAGTGGACATGTTGAGCAGATTTGAGTAGGTTCTGAGTGGACCTGTTGAGAATATTTGAGAAGGTTCTGAGTGAACCTATTGAGTAGAGCTTTGGAGGTGATAGAGCAGATAAGATAGAGTCTCCATTGGATAGAGATCCATTAGCTAGTACATTGAGGACAAGTCTTCTAAGTGAGGATAAGAGTCTTCAAGTGGAGAGAGATCCACATTCAGTGTAGTGGAGGTAGTTAATTCTAGAGGATCACTAGCCAGAGCAGAGGACAAGGAGTTCTCCTGTGGATAGATATCCACAAACCAGATTTAAGGGATCAACATCTCCTTTGGACAGAGGTCCATAAACATTGTAATTGGGAAGGATTTCCAAAATATTATTTGAGAAATATTTAGAAGAAATATTTTCTCTATGGAGGTAGCCCACATTGGGTGAACCACATTAAATATGTGTCTCTATTGTGTATGGTTTTTTGTGCATTTATTTGATTATTGCTATATATACACTGCATAATATTCATTTGAAAAGAAAAGTAAAATTTGGTCTTATATTATTCACCCCCCCTCTCATTATAAGCTTGTGTTCTTCAGATCATTCATAATGTTCAATAGGTAAATTTTTGAATAAATTCTTGTGATAGTCACCAAACTTTTATAACTTAGTTCCCTGATTGGAGGTCCTAGATGGAGAATCTACATCAATATAACTAGATAAAGGTAGCTAATTATTGTTGATACTAGACTAGTAATTTAGAGGTTGAAAGATATTGGATCCCTATTGAGGACTAGCCTATTTAAATTTTAAAAAGGAAAAGGAAAGATATCCAACACACCCTTCATATGAGATCTCTCTCTTGGTCCCATGATAAGGATTGTTTTAGATGGAACAACACTACTAAGGGTGAGTATACTATTGCTTAAGGTTATTTGGTCTTATGCCACAATAATCCCAACCAATCCTATGACATATTTATACAATTTTGTGCTCAAATGCTCTAGCATGAGGTGAGGTTTTTTATTTAGCTTTTATTGCATCGAAGGGTGCTCACTGGTGAGCAACTTATGAAACATGTCTTTCATGGCCTATTTAGATGTGAAATATGTGGAAAGAATGTGGAAACTCTTAGTCATATTTTTATTGAGTATCCCTTAGCCTCTAAGCTATGGAGGAGAAATGCTATCTTACTCGATTTATAGTGGTCCAATTTTTCTACTCTTGAACAACTATGGAGGGATTGGCCTAAACAAGAGGTTGTTGATCATTTTTTTAGGAAGTTAGTTTGTGTGGGAACAACCATCCTACCTTGGAATATCTAGAAGGAAAGAAATAACTAGATTTTTGTAGATTAAAAATACACGCCAAACAAAAATAAATAAAATCACAATAACAGAGTACAGAATAGTTGCACAAAACAAACGATTTCTATTAATCGATGGAGTTTAAAAACTCCTTTTTGAATACAACTGGGCCTCTAACCCTTTATTTGTGATACACAGATACAAGTTATGCTAGGGTTCTCCGAAACCCTAGCCGGCACAAATGGTGGCGCTTCCGAAGAATGTATCTTCAATCCCAACAGAGTGAGTGGGCTTTGTTGTATCCCTTGCTTGGACCACTCCAGCTTAATCACCGCCATCAATAAACCGGATCTCGCTGTCAAAAACCTGCACACATTAACACTATCAAGGAGTTAGAAATTAATAAGAGGGCTCCACTGTGTGAGCCCTCAGAAACAATCTAAAACCCTAGAAAAATGAAATGCAAGAATTCAATAACAGATCAATAAAAGAAAAGAAGTTACTTGCTTTAAACTAATTTATACCTGTTCTCTGTTAACGTAGCTAGACCAGGCGACACCTGGAAGTAATGTGGCTATCAAATCGGCTACGGAAGGCGCCCTGGTGCACTCGCTGAACGCCCGCGTGCTTCTGGATTAAGGTTTCAGACGCCGGTCTGAGTCTGTGGCTGTGGGTAAACGCCCGGGGGCACTTGGTAAATCCCGTGGGCACTTGGTAAAGGGGTAAACGCCCGTGGGCACTTGCGACAAGAATGGGGGATTCTGCAGAATGCTGCAGAAGAGATGGCGGTGAAAGCGGCGATGGAAGCGGCGATGGATGCGGCGAAAGGGTAGCAGAAGAGAGATAGAGGAGATAGAAGGAGATAGAAGAAGTCCAGAAGATAGAAAAGATCCAGGATAGAAGTAGCAAAAGACATAGGGTTTGAGCCATCAAGGTGACTCAATTTATAATCTACTCTTAGGGCACACTTTAGGGTTTTAACGACACTTTGAACGTGTGGCTAAGATTAAAGTGGATCTAAGGGTAGAGAATAAATCTAGGTTGTGAAATGGATTAAGATGGATGGACGGATGAGATTAAATGAAGGACGGACGGCTCGGATTAAATCACTTAAACTATTATTTAAATATATATATTAAAATATTAAAATATATATATATATATATATAAATATTAATTTAAATAAATTTGGGGATGAAAAATGGCGGGAAAGGTGAAATTGGGCCAAATAATGGCGGGAAAGTGTGGATTTGGGCCAAATAATGGCGGGAAGGTGGATGACCGACACGTGGCCGACAGGAAGGTATAGATGACTTGCAAGTGGCTGGATTTTGGTGTCTACAGATGCCCTTTTTGAGCCGCTTTGTGTGAAGACACAATGCAGCACAAAAACTTAGGACACCCGAAAAGTCGGATCGGACGCAACTCTCTCTCAAGACTAAAGCACAACTTTGAAGACCAAAGAATAAAAGAATATTTAAAATTTATCAGCTTACCCCCTCAATTGGCGAGCGAGAATGGTTCTCACGAGCCAATTGGAAGAAATTCGGAAGAAAATGAACCGTTTTTGCCCCAACGGTGAAAAAGGGGTTTGTGTATGAACCATCTGTTTATGTCCCAACAGAAAAGGGGTTGGTGTACAAACCAGAAAATAATATGATTGAAGACGATATGAGTGATGTGAAAGATGAACCGTTTTCTGCCCCAACGGTTAGAAAGGGATTTTTGCCAAATTTTAAATTCCATGATCATGTAAGATGAATTCTACTATTAGGAAAGTTAAAAATTGATAACGGATGCCCCAACTCCTGTGGGTGAATCCATACTGTTGATGAAATTGCCTTGTTGGCGCCATTGATATGCAGAGATGCAATATGAAAGAGTCCAGAACTTCGGAGATGCTCCTAGTGACTCGTATGGATAATTCCTCGGGTCGGAACCAATCAACCTAGGTAGCCTTAATCTCTAGCAAGACTCAAAATAATGATGATATTGAAGATTGTCCACGTTTAAGGCCCCATGAACTAGGCCATCAATGACAACTCGTTGAGCAAATTAATCTTGGTATGAGGTCACTTGAAAAGTAGGATACCCAAAATTGATTTCCAATTTTCAAACAATGAAATAATTGATGATGATAAATGGTAAGTGTCCTTATGGTGGTTTAATCCTCTTACCGAATTGCATGGATGCAAATCGCCGCAATCGCCAAGGTGATAGAATATACCACTAGATACGAGGTTTACTTTAATTTAATTTGGCAAAAATATGCATGATGAAAGAAGAATGAATGAAATTGACGATAGATCAGAAGAATTGATGAATGTTGTTAATTTTGTGAAGGTTTTGAATGTTTTTAACCCAATTTGTAAATCAATGATGAATGATGCGCTTTTTGAGCAAAATGACAAAATTTGTGTCCAAAACTCGTTGTAACCTTCACAAAATGTTTTATTATGATAAGAAGAATGGATGGATGCAATTTGATGAAATTTGGAGGAGGTAAGCTTCAATTTTGCAAGTTTTGTTCCTTTATTCAATACTGACACCAAACGCCGGTATGCATTTGGAGGTGGCAGAGACGCCCGCCGGTGTTTGAATGCACCATGAAATGCCCCACTGCGTCTGAATGCGCCATGAAATGCCCCACTGCATTTCAGGGCGCCAAAACCAGCTATTTAAACAGTTTCAGCGAGAATTTCGCTCATTTGTGCGTTCGAGCTTGAGAGAAGTGCGTCTGAGGGAGTGGAGTGAAGTGAAAGGTTGTGTGGGAGAGTGAAGCACGCGGGAGCTATGGCGGAGATGGGAGCGGACGCGCCAGTGCAGCCAGCTGAGGTATTTGTTCATTTAAGCAAGTACTTATTATGTGTTTTTTTTTTTTTGGAAAAATTTGTAACAAATTTTTGTTTTGTTGTTTTGCAACTTAGGGTGTTAGAGGCACGACACCGATTCTCCCCTATCATTCCGGGGATGAGGAGGTCATTGTCCCAGGCAGACTGGGAGATATTGGAGGCAGTGGGGCTAGCGGAGGCAGCCCGGTTGGAGGTAGTACACCACTAGGTCTAGGGCTCCTACTAGGTCTCAGGGGTCCTCTTTTGATGGTTAGCTTAGTGCTTAGATGCACTCTTTATGAGCCTTGGTGCTCTATTGTATATTGTAGCCTTTTGGCATTCATTGTACAGTTTGTCCTTTATACATATATATATATACATGGCTTTTATTTATTTGGTGTTTTACTCTCTTTTGTGTGAATGCCTATGTTTTTGTGATGCATGTTTTTATATGTTTTAATGTTTTGATGCATATGTGATGGAATGGAATGCAAACTTATAGATGATTAATGCGAAAGACTAAGTAAATGAAATATACACTAAGAAGCACTCATACTTTTAGATAGTTAGATTTAGCCAACTGTTATCATAATTGTTTAATCAGGGGCACCGAACTTGGTGGCTTGTGAATGAATGACGTATGGAATGACATGAATATGGAAGAAGATATGGAGGTTGATATGGAAGAAAATATGGAGGAAGACTGTTTTACAAAGACTCAAACATGCTAGTGGTATCAAACAAACTTACTAATACTGCCTAATTCAACTAGGACCAAATGTGTGTGCATGTGAGTTCATTAACCAAATCAGAAGCATGGTAGTGACTCTAGGCAATCAAAAACCTGTGTGTGTGCAAGTGTGTTCATTAACCTCATCTTGCATAAATTAGGTAACCCTGTTATGGAGAAGACCCCGAAGCTAGTTTGTCCGTATGAGCATTCAGAGGTCTCTTTTTGAGGAGAGACATGTCGCCACGCAATGAGTATACTCCACTGCCACTCAAGCGTCTATAGCCCCGATGAAGGTTAACTCCATAGTCCATGTTGTTTTTGACCTTTGTAAGCCTTGGGGATGACTACCTATCCGTCCGATTGGACAAGTAGTACGATCCTTACAACTTATTTGGGATCAGTGGTGTGTGAAAAATGTTCATTTCCTTAGAGCTTTGGGGAATCGGATTCTCAACCGAAGTATGATGAGAATTTTACCCTATCCTTACTACTCTGTTTATATTTATATTTTGTGATTGCTTGTGATAGTGGTAAGAACCACTGTTTTATGGACTATGTTTGCATGATAGGACAAACGAGGATTACCCTTTTCACTTCAAGGCACAACCCAAGGATGGTGTTATCTCTCTTTGACACAAGATGTTTTTAAGATGTGAAAATGTGATAGGTTCAAGACCGCTTTTGAAATCATTTCCCAATACTCAAGATTTTATTTAGTGTAATTTGTGATATGGCCCTAGAGAACTTTGACATGCATTTCAAAGTTTGCTTAAAACACTAGGAATGGCTGAGTGACTAGAAAACATTTTGGCAATGTAAATATGTGCAAATGGAAAATGGGTGTACGAATGACAATTCGGTTTGATGGATTTTATGAAGGTGCCCCCGATTAAGGCAACATGACTTTTGCTTGACCAAATTTTATATCCAAAAGATAGAATGGTCTCTAACATGATATGCAACTATGGCTGAAAATGAAATGTTATGGTTTTCAATGAGATGTATGCACATGAAATGCAATGTTTTTGAATGAGATGTATGCAACTAACAATGAAATGCAAATTCTTTTTATTTTATTTGTTTTTTTTTTTTTTTTTTTTTGTACAAGCCATGTATATATGTACATATAAAATTCAAACTATGCGTAGAATGCCCTCAAGTGTATAATATTAAGTGGTTCGGGTTCTTCCTCTCCCTCTAAACTGGCAAGTCTATAAGTTCCATTACCCACTCTTTCAGTGACCATATATGGACCTAACCAATTAGCCGCGAATTTATCTCGAAGATGCGGCAATGCATTGGTGTTTTGTTGATTCTCTTTAAGGACAAGATCCCCTACTTGAAATTCTCTTAGATGAACTTTGGCATTGTAAGCACGTTTCAATCGGTCTTGATAAACTCGCAAATGCTCTAAAGCATTGATTCGTTTTTCATCTATGAGTGTGAGTTGATCAAGACGTGCTTGTCTAGCAAGTATCATCATCGATAAATTCCTGCAAAGAAATTCGCAAGGAAGGGATCTCGACGAGGCGGAGCTAAGACTGGCGGAGACGCTAAGTACTGCTTGATGTCATCAAAGGCTTTCTGACACTCATCTGTCCATGAAAATTGTACCCCCTTTTGTAGTAGGTGGCAAAATGGCCTACATTTATCGGAAAGTTGTGCAATAAAGCGACGGATTGAATTAATCTTTCCTTGTAAACTACGCAACTCCTTCAAATTAGTTGGGGGACACATTTCCATAATGGCTTTGACCTTGTTTGGGTCCACCTCAATACCTCGTTTAGAGATAATAAAACCTAGGAGTTTGCCTGAGGTAACACCAAAGACACATTTCTTAGGCTTATCCGGATCATATGGATTATGGAGCGGGGTGAATAAGTCTTCGAAATTCATTGTCGACTTATGGAAGAAAGGATGGGCGGAATGGAAGGGAAAACCGGTGAAGACCTCGGAAGACCTGAGATGCAAAACAACATAGTTTTTGAGTTTTTTTTTTTTTTTTTTGTAGTGGTGAAAACCACTATTTTAGTATATACATATAATACAGGTTTGGATTATGGCTTATGGATGTGGCGGAGGGGGTGGTTCACCTCGTTCTTGTGGAAGAAGCAAGCGAAAGATGGCCTCTTGGAGAGGGAACAATTGGAGATAAAACTCGTCTTGTTTAATGAGGGGAACAATGGGCGCCGACTCTTCTTCAGATTCATCACCATTTGACATGACGTCAAATTCTTCATAGGCTTCATCTTCGGATTCATCGGGGTGGAGGATTTCTTCTTCTGAATTAAGATTAATGCTTTGAAAAGCTTGTTCAAAAGAAGAAAGGGATGGAAGTGGTTGGTAGCCCACACCAAAACGCTCGATGGGTCTCTCGATATGGCATATCGATGCGTTCGGTTACCCCTTGCTCGTATCGACCTAGGCCAAATTGCCGCCAATTATGTCTCGTGGAAATAGCGAGAGGGAAAACCCTCCATCCTTTCGATATTGGCAGGGACTCGGATGCTTAGGTTCTAGTATGGTGGTAGGACTAGAAGATGACTCTATTCCCCCATATACAAAATTAATGGAATTTGGCATAGAACCCATGTTATAAACCGATCCAATGGATAAATGTTGGTCATGTGGATGACCAAAATCTTTAACTGTTTGCACATTGAACGGTGTGATGTGGACATCTTGGATGGCATACTCACCAATACCTGCATCAGTGAGATGGACCTTGACTTGGGAGGGAGATGGACTAGATGATGGAATAGAAGAATGTGGGATAGAAGAATTGGAAGGATTTGGTTGGGTTGATGCTTCACTAACTTGTGAAACATCACCTGGTGATGGTTGGGAAGATGGAGGAATAATAGGTGATGTTGAAGAAGGTGTAGAAGAAGGGGGTAATGACGTGGAAAGAGATGATTGGTCATGGCCACATGTGCATGTGGTCACTGATGAAGAAGAAGGAAGATTAGGAGATGAAGAAAGTGGTGAATGAGATGGAATAGCGGAAGAGGAAGATGGTTGCGATATGATGGGTAGCTCCTCAGGAATGGGAGCTTTAGAAGAAGATGGTATAGAAGAAGTAGATGGGGTCAAGAAAAGATGAGTGGATGGCAACACAATCTCATAAGGATTTGAGACATAGTTGCAATGTTTGAAGGGTTCAATGTCAGCAGGTACACAATGAACCTCTCCCTCATATACATACTTCAGACATTGATGCAGTATAGAAGGGACACATCTCATCTCCCTAAGCCAAGGCCGTCCAAGCAATACATTGTATGCCATGGACCCTTCCAAGATGTGAAACAAGGTATGCAAAGTTTGGGCCCCTACCTCAATGGGCAAGATAACCGTGCCAACCATGGAAGATAAAGCATCATTGAATGCTTTAAGAGTAAAAGTCGACTTTGTGATAAGGGATGGCGACAGCTTTAGATGACTCAACGCCGATGTTGTAATGATATTGATTGAGGAACCGGTGTCAATTAAGACTCTCTTGAATGGCTTGTTATCGATCTTGGCCATGATATGTAGTGGAGGATCTATACTTTCTGTTGACATAGGTTTGATTTCAAAATCATAGAAAGTGATGGAGGGCTCCATGCATGTTTGAATACTCCCCACAAAGTTGTTGAAGGCATTAGTATCTTGAGTTTGAAGCTCGATTGACTTTAAGATTTCCATTAATGCCTCTCTATGCGGGGGAGATTGTTGAATGAGGTCATAGATCGATAACTTGGCAGAAGCCATTTTTAAACTGGTAGTTAACCGGCTACTCAATGACATGATGGGTCATTGGCGTTGAGTAGAATGATTTAGCGGTTGTTGAGAAGTACTAGCACATCGTTGGGTCACTGTTACCTGAGGTGGACTGGGAGTTTGTACAGGTGGCTGTGGTTCAGCCTCGATTTGGTTGGTTCACCCTTTGACCCCGGGTTACTACGTTAATAGTACCCACAAAACCTTGGTATTGTTGTACATGGTTGACTTGATTAGGAGGAGTTACCTGAGTTACTCCCCCTGAAGTTGTTGGAGCTTCCTCCCGATGTGGAAGGGGTGTTTGAAATATACCAAGATTTTGATTTTGTTGGGCTAAGGGGCTATCCAATTTAATGGCTCCAATCTCAATAAGATCTTGGATCACATGTTTGAAAGTTGTACAATTATTGATATCGTGCCCATTTTGCCTATGATAAGGACAAAATAGGTACTCCTTGTAATACTTCCCCCTTCTAGATGGGTCTAAAGGTTTAAACTCAGGTAAAGTTAATTGATTTGTGCTGTATAACTTGTTGAATATGACCGCATATGGTTCATCTAAAGGTGTGAATTGTCGCTTGGGACGATTGTTTTGCCAAGGTCGAGTTTCCATGGTTGGCCCAAGATTGGGAGCTGGTTGAGTAGGGGCGGGTACCGCATGATAAGCAATTGGTTGCGGTTGACTTTGCATTACTTGTTGTTGTTGAGCCATTACGGGCTGGCTCGCCACCACTTGATTAACTTGGTTAACATTTGAGGTCGTACTAGCCTGTGTTTGTTTGTTTTGGCCATAATTATTATTTCGTTGTTGGCCCTTTTGTTGCCATTCTTTTCTACGGGGTTTTAAAACACCCTCTTGGACTTTAATGTCTTCTATGATACTTGCTTGGGCCAAAGCCTCTTCAAAAGTCCCGTATTGTTGTAATTGGAGTAACCAAGAGATAGGTTTTAGACAACTCGGGTGAACATTTTGGTTAACTCCTCCATTGGTAGGGAGAATGGCAGTTTATTAATGATAGCCCTCCAACGGTTTCCAAAGTCATAAACAGTCTCATCGTCATGTTGCTTGAGCTTGTATAAGTCGGACAATGAAACTCTCTTTTGTACATTCAGGGAGAATCGTTCTAAAAATAGATTAATCAATTGCTCGTAAGCATAAATGCTATGGTGAGCTAAATGATTGTACCACTTACAACATCTCCTCCTAATGTCTGAGGAAAATTTCTGAGCATAAGAGCATAATTATTTTGGATTCTAAAGAAAGCATGCATGAATGAGCTCACATGTTCATGAGGATCCTCGGTTCCTCGAAATTTGTCAAACTTCGGTAATGTGAAATCATTCGGATATGGTGGTGAAGGTACCGAAGGATGAATTGGTTGATTGATCAATGACCTTAGCGTAGGTTTCGACTAGATGAGCCAGGCACGTTAAGCATAAGGTTGTCAATCTGTTGTTGCATAGCATGGAGTCGATAATCTTCATTAAAATTCTGACTCGTTTGATGATTATGATGATGTAATGGAAGAGTGGAAAATTGATGAGATGGGATGAAATTGCCTGAATTAGGCGGTGTGGAATGGACAGGTTGTTGGTATGGATGATACCGAAAAGAAGGTGATTGGGGTAGATGATGAACTAGACTAGGTTGGGAGAAAGGTGGGGTAGGAATGGACACCACCGAAGATTGGGGTACCTAGGTGGGGCCTGAGCTAATAAAAGCTGGCTGGGTAGAAATTGGTTGGGGTGTAGGATTTACTACGACAGGTGGTTGAGCATTTTGTTGCTGTTGTTGCAAAATCAATTTGTCGAGATACTCCTTAACCTTATTAATCTCTAACCCAAGGGAGGTGGGATGATTGGATGAAGGTGGAGGGCAGTCTGCCATGGTAGTCACAGAAGACTGCATAGCAGGGGCGATGAAGGTGGCTGAAGTAGGCGATACCGGGAAGGAACAAGAGATCGTGTCCTGGTAGGGTGAAACCATAAATGGTTTGGGAAGAAGAGGGTTGAAATTGGTTATGGCTAGAAGAGTTTCCACCAACTTCATAAAGAGAATTGGTGTACACCCGGGTACATGGAGGAGAAGGTGGTCGGGAAGACACTACATTTGTCTCCAAAGGAGGACAATTGAGCATCTGGGAAGATGTTGGAGATGAAGTCGGCTGAACAGATACCACATTAGCCTCAAAAAAAGGGTTAGTGTAGACTTGAGTGAAACCAGCGGGTATGGTTGATGCAATATCCCTAAAATAGAATCTTGCATAGGGGAATCTTGGATTGGCTCAAGGACATACCCAGTGCCATCTCTTAAGTGAGTTTGCACTGGGCCATATCAATGTGGACAATATGAGAGGAATTGTCTTCCTCCATGGGCATGGCCATGTGGTAGATGGTAGAAGGACGTGAAAGTCCTGCAGGCGAACCTACCTGAAATTCACTAGGATAAGTGGCCATGTTGGTGGTGGGGATGTTCTGTGAATTTCTCATTTGATTATTTAGATTTAACATTTTAGATTGATTCCTTGTTAAGACCATGAAGCAATAAATCTAAACAAATTCAGAAAAGAAGAATGCAAAACTGGAATGATAAATTTACACTAAAGAAATTATTAGAAAACAGTCACAACCTAGGTTTCAACCAATGTGTTTTACCTATGGTTAATTAATTATTTTCTGATCTTAATCTGTAGTAAATTTTAAGTGTCCGGTTTATGAGTTTTGCATGTGATCTAATCTTGAATTATTCACAAAAAAGGTAATTAATATTTTAATATATATATTTAAATAATAGTTTAAGTGATTTAATCTGAGTCATTCGTCCTTCATTTAAACTCATCCGTCCATCCATCTTAATCCATTTCACAACCTAGATTTATTCTCTACCCTTAGATCCACTTTAATCTTAGCCACACGTTCAAAGTGTCATTAAAACCCTAAAGTGGATCTAAGGGTAGAGAATAAATCTAGGTTGTGAAATGGATTAAGATGGATGGACGGATGAGATTAAATGAAGGATGGACGACTCAGATTAAATCACTTAAACTATTATTTAAATATATATATTAAAATATTAATATATATATATATATATATATATATATATTAATTTAAATAAATTTGGGGATGAAAAATGGCGGGAAAGGTGAAATTGGGCCAAATAATGTCGGGAAAGTGTGGATTTGGGCCAAATAATGGCGAGAAGGTGGATGACCGACACGTGAGCTGACAGGAAGGTATAGATGACTTGCAAGTGGCTGGATTTTGGTGTCTACAATTTTTAATCAGGAAAGGAAGGATATTCACTATATTTGGAAAAATATCATTGCTAACTTAGCTGAATCAATCAAACAACTCCTTAATCACCCCCAAAAATCCCACCAATGATGGGATCAAGTTATGCAAATATTGAATATTCACTCTACTATTGGCAACCAACTTAAAAGAAATGTGAGTAATTGAAATATGGATAGAACAAGAAATTGGTAACCTCCTCCTAAGAATTTTGGAAAAGTCAATATGGATGGAGCCTCTAGGGGAAACCTTGGAAAAGCTAGTGTGGAAGGAATTTGTGGACTTTCAAATGGTTCCTTGGTTTTCATTTTGTTGATAATTTAGGTATCCTTTCCAATAACCTTGTTGAGGGGTATGGTATCCTCAAAGGCCTTTGTTAGTCTATCATGGTTGTATGGCAAAAGGTGTTGGTGTAATTTGACTTCCAAGTCATGATTAATTTGTTGAAGACTCCTAATAATCATAAGGCTTATTAGAGAATAAAAAATTTGTTGAGAAGATTCAATTAATCCATATGGGCTTTTTAAAAGTTTAATAATATCATGTGGTCATAAAACAGAATAGGATTGTTGATGCTTTAGCTAATTGGGTGTTAAAAAAATGTGATATTACTTGTTATGGACACCCTTTCAAATGGTGGGCTTCACAAATTAGGGATGCTCTTCTATATTTCCTTTCTTTGTATGGTTCTAGTTCTAGAGATACCTAGTTCATTTTTACTTTCTATTAGCTTCTCTTTGGTTTAGTCAAGGTATTACAATTCCCCAAAACAAAAAGATCATTATTATCCTTATTGGGTTGATTATTGGTTAAAGGACATGTTGGCCTAGAAAGGCCAAAGATGTAATATGTTTTTTTCATATTTTAATTTTTGTGTGTGTGTGTGTGTGTGTGTTTGTTTTTTTGTATAATTTTGTTGTTTTTGTATTTTCTTTTGTGTTTTGTTGTTGTTTGTTGTTTTTGTGTTTTCTTTATTTTTTTGTTGTTTTTGTATGTTTGTTTGTGTTTGTTTTGTTTGTGTTTTGTTGTTTTAGGCATGCTCCTTGAGTGTGCCAAAGGGGATAGGCCAGGTGTGATCCCTAGGTAATTTTGGCGGAATAGATACCCCTACCTCCTTGGGTCTTACCCAAATGTGGCACCCCAAAAGGGGTGTTTTCCACAAGAAAAAAACTTTTTATTATTATATGGGTATGTAGAATCAATATATTAGCTTAATAAAATAAAGTATGAATAAAATTAACAACCTCTATTATTAATGCTCTCATGAAAAGTGGAGTGTGTATACAAAATTGATATTACTTCTAATGTCCATGATATATTGGTAGTATATTTGTAATTATCATCATATCTATAAAAAAGGAAATAGAGTAGGATATACTTTAACTAATCACATTATTGATATTTATCTTTGAAATTTTTAAATCTTATAAGGAGAGGAATGAAATATTAACTCATAATAAAAATAAAATCAAGGAAAATTTGTAGAAATGCAACATTTTGAGGAAAATATATGAATATATTTGATAGAAATATAGATGAAAAATATCTTTGATAAAAATTAAGATGAAGAATATCTTTTATAAGAAGTAAGCTAGATATGTTTTAATTGACCTAGCAATAAATTTAATAATTTTGTATTTGGTTGAGAATTACCAAAAATAGAAGCCACACATAGATTATTTTAAAAAGTAATTATATTAAGAGTAACTAGGAAGAAGGAAGATCGGTTGTAACAGTTGTATAAATCCATAAAAATTAAAAATTAAAAAAACTACTAATATATTTATTAATTAGTTATATAGGACTGAGACAAACCCCATCCAACACATCATGATTTCATTACAATTATACTTTAAAAATATATATAGTGGTATTATATCATGACTATGTTGCCAAAATATTTCATCAAACCATATAATAACATTTTATAGCAAGGTCCATATTACCTATCAAGATTTGAATATGGGTATTTACCTTCAAATTATATATTTTTAATTGATTGAGCTCATGCTATTTCATTTATTGTCATGGTTTACCTATATTATTTGATCCTTGTATTATTATATGGAACCTTTAAACCCAATACAATTTGCTACAATATATGGTTTAAGTATTAAGGTTCACCTATGGGATTGGAACCTTGGTCATGGATGTGAAACATTTTGCTTCCCACCATTTACTCCAAATTTTATGGGATTTGGTTAAGGTTAAACCTATGATATTAATACCTTGGCTTGTAATATGAATGCTCCAGACCTCGTAGAAACTTACTATTGATATATTGTAATATGTATTTCCTTAAATTAGTTTGAGGGGATCAAAATAGACATCACCTATATTATATCATGATCATTGAATTGTATTAACTTGGGAATTATGTGTGTATCATGATGATATGGTGTTATTATAAAAGCTCACACAAGGAATAAAATAATGATAAGCACAAAAATTAGGATAAAAAGGGATAAAATTGAGGAGAGGGTGTAAAAAAGTGGAAAATTAACTCATTTTTACCATGCAATATGTGTGTGTGTGTAGATATATAGATATAGATATAAAGAGAGAGACACATGAGACTACTATCAATTTAGTTTTGACTATAGTGAATTTTTGTATATGTATAGTGTAGTGATGAGTTTTTTAATAAGTTATATGTCACTTCTATTTTAAACCATCCCCATTGAAATACCAAAATATTACATTTGTTATTAGGTCAATTAAAGCATATCTATCTTATCTTTTGATCAAAAATAATTCCTCAGTTCTTTTTCTATTAAATTTATTCTTCATCTTCTTCAAAGTGTTATGCTTCCACAATTAGCTTCTTAACATAATTTTTACTAAGCTATAGACTAATGGTAAATATTAATAGTGCATTACTTACAAAAAATCCTCCATAGATATAGCATTGGTTTTAGCTAATTTCACTTCACAAAAAGATACCTTGAGCTCCATGAAAAATTTATTAGTAGGCATTCAAGAATATTTTCTCTTAAGTTCTGGCCAAGCAAAGGAAATTTGATGAAAAATACAACCCAACTATATGAGTCTTCAACTATATTTACAAATGAAATTCATGTAGATCTATTAACAATGATGAGAATTATTGCCTTGTAGATTTATTATGTTGCAACTCTAGTTGTGAGTTACATGGTTATATGGTTAATTTTTGTAATTTTGGATTCATAGATCTGCTTTACTAAAATAGAGGTGAACCTTTATCAATGGCTAGGATCTATAGTATCATGTATATCACAAAAACTATCCCTTCTTTTGCCTGGCAATTTTTTATTGTGATGGCAATTTTTCCAGATTATCTCATAGCTACACTTTCCTAGGATCAAATATTAATCACATAAACTGCATTCACATAATAACACAATATTTAAAAATAATAAATCTCACTTATATACTTATAAATCATCAAATATACAAATTTCATTGCCTTCTATTCAGATTCATTACAATGCATGGAGCTTTATCTCCATTATATAACCTTACAATATGATTCTTCAATACTCATTACTATTGCTCTCCTCAAAAATTTGGGATATGCACCCTTTCACATTCCTCGCATATGAAAAAATTCTCATGACTCTTTACTTTACATCTTGCCACATCTCATGTGACTCTTCGCTTGCATATTTGACACCTAACATCTATGACTCTTCACTCATTCACATCACACTTTGCACACTTAAACTTGCATACTTTTCACTTACACACCTTACACACTTTATTACATAACACATGGACACTTCTCACACATTAACACATTCATTAGACAAATATAAAATTGTAGACACCAAAACAGCACCAATCCGATTATGTGACTGCAAACACTGATCGCATTGACACACACAGCCCCTAGGGCAGCCCCTAGAGGTTAAACAGTGGTCCTAACCACTCACACAATAGTTTTGGAAGGTCAGAGGTCAATTTGGCACCTTTCAGGCACTCTGCTCTCTACTCGTTCCACCCAGGGATGATTACAAACTGGTATTCGTTCCACCCAGGGACGATTAGCAGTATTCGCTCCAGGGTGGGGCGAATAGCAGGTTTGACGGGCAAAAAGTCAAATCTTGACAAATGGCAGCTCAGATCCACCACTTAACTCTTCCTTCATTGCATGGGAGTGTGAGTGAGCATTTTTGAGCGCTAGAGGCAGTTACAGGGGCAGTCATGGAGCCCCTAATCAGGGAGGAATCTTCTCCCCCTGGGAAGGCATGATTGCCAAGTGGCGCCTCTGCATGCTCATCCAAAGAGACCGTCGGGTCTATAAAATGGTGAGTCTTCTCACCCCAAAAATATACAGAGAAGGAGCATTTTGAGCAATGAAGTGCTGCCATTTTACATCCTCACACCTTTTGATTTGTGCCTTTCACATCCTTGATCTCTTTTGGAAGGGAGGTCATTGGGTGATTATTGGAAGCGCAAATCCGGAACCAAAACCCGACATTTGGCCATAACATCCTACCAAATTTTTCGACAACACCCCACAAGAGGTTTTGGACCCATCCCAAGTGGATTGGTGCCGAAATCGGGCCCCAAACGATGGGCGTCCTGCCCTCGGTGCCCCCCACACTGTTGTAGTCCTAATCGCCCCACCCTAGAGTGATTAGAAATCTGTAGTAGATTTCATTTCTATTATTTTTGCATCTGATTCTATGTTGCTTAGATAGGTTGTCATTCAAATTTCACATCATTTTGAGTTGTTTTGATCATGTTTTTGTCATTTCTCGCTTTTGCTAACATGCAGGTAGCATCATCAAATTCCTAGTGATAGAGGCCGAATTGGAAAAATATGACCTTCTGGGTCTTTCCAAAATACCCCATTTTACCTAACCCCCAACTTTGCAGGTGATTTGGAGCCTCCCGGATGTGACATTTGGGACAATGCTTTCTGACATTTTGTTGTAGGTCTAATCGTCCCACCCCGGAGCGATTAGAAATCCATGGTGAATTTTCTGACTATTCCATTTGTAGTGCCCTCCTGGTAATGTCCTCATGCTTCTATTAAATTTTTAGATCATTTTGATGCTATTTAGTTATCATTTTATTTATTTTTTGCATGCACTAATCGTAGGCTTGGGGATTGCATGTTTCATTTTATCTACAGGTGCTACTGACTATTTTCTATTTCCTTGAATGTAGGATCTCGACATTAGAGGAGCAGCAAGGAGTCAAGACTCATCAATGCAAGTGGCGGTGATGTTTGGTCCGCCCATTCTACATGTGGGCACGCGGAAGAAGGAATACCATCTGTTGATGTGACAAGAACATATTTAACGCTCCTAGCCCCTGAAAAGGGAGGAGACGGATTGTAACTAGGTTCTAAAGCATATTAATAAAAAGGGTTGTACTCCATATTCACTTTTATACCTTGTTTCAATGCGTTTATGTTTCTCTCCTTTCATGCATTTCAGTTCATAGGATTTAGCGTTAAGTTTAGTTTCGTTTACATCGCATCTTGGCATTTCCTTTTTGTTTTCGTATCCTCGTGCTTTCAGTGGCGATCATGGTGGGACCTTGTCCTCTATTTTTGAGATCAGAAATCTGATCAAAACTTGTTTGTTTTTGCTTGCAGGTACCAAGTTTTCAAACGTTGGACTGTTGTTCGTTCCAGTCTGTGACGAGTACAGAGCTGAAATTCATGCCACCCTGGGGCGAATGGGCATTCGTCCCACCCTATGATGAATACAACTCTATTATTCATCCCACCCAGGGATGAATAGCTCTCTATGCAGTTTCAGAATAGAAACTCAGAGGCATCCTATTTGGGCAGAGAAGAGGTAGAGGTCCTAAACACCTTCTGTCATTTTCTGCTTTCTATTTTCTATTTTCTGGTTATTTGCTTGCTTAGGGAAAGTTTTTACTGCATGTTTGCTTTATTTTATGCAAAATAAAAAGAACCCCACACATCACATGGCAATTTAAACACCAAGGAGCTGGTCGTAAAACCCCAGCCCTTGATCAAGACCAACGGTGGATTTCATCACCACCTTGGCTTGAATTTTTGCATCCATAACCCCGATCGCTACTATTGCTAGACGTAAATCCTGATGAAAGCTGACCAAGTGTAGCTGGGGTGATTCCCAGTGCATGAGGATAAGTCTTCTATGGTAGGTGTCAAAAATAGGGTGATCCCCCTTTCGTACCGCCTATGTTCCACGTACCATTCTGCTCTCACGTACCAATAGTTTCCCTCACGTAAGGGCGGGTATATAGAGAGGTTTGGTATAATGGCCTGGCAATGGTATATCGAAGGGGCGACCATTTTTGGGAGTCATAAGAGCCATCATATTGCATTTGCTACAAAATGTTCTTTACAAAACTGTCAAAACAAAAATCAAAACACACTAAACCAGGTTTAGGGCACACCTTTAATATTTAAACGAGATAATCATTGCTTTGTGTGTGTGTGATATTTTCTATTTAGTGTAGCATAAAAATCATAAAAAGAGATAAAACCCTACGTAGATTGTAGAGAGACACCACCATGGTGTACACCCGTAGCCAAGCCCAATCATGGGAGGAGCTACGGAGAGTGTACAAGGGGGCACAAGTCACCTCCGCTATAGCCCCAAGGACTTGGTCATACCACCTTGGTGGCCCGACCCACAAGATAGTCCACATCATGCCATTTCAGAATGGGACTATAGAGGCACCCCTTCGAGGGGCACTCCCATCCAACATAGACCCTTTCAGGAGGAGTCCCTACATGTGGCACTCAATATAAATGGGAAGGCTCCCTTAGAAGCTCGGTATGAGTGGCCACCATGCAATGAAGTGCTAGAACATCATAGGGTCCATGAGGAGAGGCCACATGATTATGTCATCCCTCCTTTACCCCCCATCACTGTTAGGAATAATAAGCCAAATCCAGAGCACAAGGCTCTTCAGACAGGGCGAGCCAACTCTGCCCGCCCCTTTCACATATACGAAAGGGAGCACGAGGAAGACTATCACATTCCTCAAGAGCAATACACAACATGGGAGCAATGCGCCTCCGCACCTGCTATCTACCAGAATCACCTACTGAGGCCAGAACCTCGAGTGAATGCCGCCAACCTCGATAGAGGAAAGTGACCTATAGAGATCTCGGATCATCATGACCGAGATAAACATGTAGGAGAGGCATCTAGGCCCCCTAGACCTAAGACGGTAGAACAAATTGACTTGGCATTTGCCAAACATGCCGCCCACCAAGCGCAAATCACGTAGCTTGAGCAAGACCAACAATAGTTGGAGCACCTATATCGCCTTAGCAAAGAGCGCATTCGACGTCAAACAGATGAGCTGCTCCATAACACTGTGCCTGAGAGGGTTCCAACCCCTCACACCCAAAGAGCAGAACCGTATGAGAGGCGCAACCCCTTGGTGCGAGACAGGTCCCCACGACCTTACCAAGTGTTGCCTCCGAGACCTCCTAGACCTGAGCGGGAGGCCACTCCCAGGAACAATGATGGGCACCCTCCATGGGGACCCACCCATGTTTATAGGTCTCACCCAGAAACTCCTCAAGAAGCCTATGAGGAGTATGAGCAAGAAGAAGAGTGGGCCGAAATGCCCTACCAAGGCAGAGGGGGTGCTATCCGGCCACCCCTCCATAGGCCTCAAGTTTCCCACAACCCACAATGGGAACTAACCAAGGAGGAAGAGATCAAATCTTTCGATGCATATAAAGCGCTGCTAGAGCGCTTAGAGTCTATGGAGACCAAGACTTTTGGGCCCCAAAAGCCCACTTTATGCCAACTCCGTAGTCACCCAGTGCATCCGTCAGTGCCAGCACCCCCTTACCCTGAACACTTTAAGCTACCCCAGTTGGCAATATTTAGAGGTGAGGAAGATGCCCAAGAACATGTGACTAGATTCTTGAGCCAATGCTTTGGCATTCAAGACAATGATGCTTTGCTGCTAAGAACATTTATAACCACGTTCGTAGGCCCTACCTCGGATTGGTTCACTCAATTGCCAAAGCACAACATTAGTAACTTAGATCAGCTAGTGGATGCGTTCCTCGAATGCTTCACCTTCAACACCAAGAAGAAGGCGTCACTAAGTGACCTAGCCAGCCTCAGGCAGTATGAGGAAGAAACCATGGCGGCCTATGGGAACCGGTGGAGGACTTTGCTTTCAAAGCTGCCCTACCTCCCTCCTATGTCCGACCTCACCCAAATGTTCTCAAAGAGCTATTTGAGATCGATCTCCATGCTATTGTAGCTACAACAATATGCCACTTTAGAGGAAGCTCTAGTGCAAGCCAGAATCATTGAGGAGATCAAGATTCAGGATGGCGAGATAGCCAAGCCAAAGAAGAAAGAATGGTCTAAGAACACCAAAATAGGGACCATGCAACAGAAACCCATTATGGTCAATCAAGTTGCTATAAACGTCCCTAAGCCTGCACAAGCAACACAGCCCCAAAAGGCTAACTATCAAGTGGTGCCTCTTAACAATTATGACAGAGAAAATCAGAGGCAAGAACAAAATCAGCAGCGTCACCCTAGGCGACAATTCACACCTTACACAGAGTCCAGAGACTCCCTGTTTGACCGCTTGTCAGTGGCAAACTTGATCAACCTACCCGAGAGTCAACCCATAGACCCCAATGCACCAAAACCTAAGGGCTATAGGGAAGACTTGTACTGTAGGTTCCACAGATGGAAGGGACATGACCTTAATGCATGTTGGAAGTTTAAAGGCTTGGTGCAAGACCTAATAGATAACAAGACATTAGCGGTGGATAATCCCATGGCACCAAGCAACCAACAAATGGAGGTCTTTAAGGACCCCTTGCCTGCCCATGATGCACAGGCAAAGACCCTACAAGTCAATGAGGTAACACAGAACTGCCCCATGCAGGGGTATGTAGGGATGATCAGTATAGTGACTCGAAACAAGAGGTACCCGAGCACAGCTACCCCCATGGTAGCTACAGGAGAGGTGCCAACAATGTCACAACCACAACAACACCTTACGCAACCTGCTCCGCCTAGACCAGTGGCCATGATTCGAACCAAACTCACCCAGAGTTTGAGGACCACATCGGCTAGGCTCTCCATCTACGAGCTCATACAACAATCATCGCCCCATCGGGAGGCTCTAATGGAGATACTAAAAGCCATCGAGTTGTAGCCCCATGAAGCAAACTCCTTCAACAACTTTGTGGGACATGTCAAATGATGCACTGAGCCAGTCATCACCTTTCGAGAGGATGAATTGAAATCAGTGGCTGGTGACATGGCGGATCCACCCGCACGTCATCGCAGGGTCAACGGGATTCCATACAAGAGGGTATTGGTGGACACTGGCTCATCCAATAATATCATTACAATAGTGGCCTTGAAGCACCTAAAGTTGCCCGCATCTCACATAGTGGCCTCCACCTATACACTACGAGCATTCAATGATGCAATATGCTCGACAGTTGGCACAATTGTCCTACCCATCCAAGTGGGACAAAAGACTATACCTACATTGTGCCACATCTTGGAGGGTGAGATGGCCTATAACATCTTGTTGGGTCGGCCATGGATCAGGGACATGAAGTGTGTCCCTTCGATAGCTCATCAGTGCTTAAAGTATACATTTGAAGGGCAAGTGCATGTAGTCCCGGTAGACTTGGAGCCCTTCAAGTATTGCAATACGGTGCAGCTAATGCCGCAATCGACCCTTCCATCAACGCATTTGGATTTTTAGTTGAATCCATCTAAACAGGGTCTGATTCCATAGGCATCCCCATTGACAAGTCCATCAAATCCCTAGTCGGGTCCATCTTCATCATCTGGTCCTTCACCAACGATGCCACCTACGGTGGCCACACCGAAGGACAAAGGGAAGAAACCCCTGGAAGAGGCACCGCCATCAGTCTCAACCATCTCTACTGAGGAGATGCCTAGCAGAATGGAAGTCGAGGCTCCTAGTTCACCCGACATGGAGTGGACTCAGGAAGAACTTCCGTTCCCTCCCCCTCAATCGCCAACAATCACCATTGAAATGGCCAATACGGGCCTGGGGGAGTATCTGGTGTGGAATATTGTAGCAACACCCACACTGGAGTCCATGCAGGACATGGGGAGACCTCGCCTCCCCATCGGTACTATTGTTCCTCTAGGCTACCCGCCGAATCAGACAAACTTTGTGTATGGGGGCCTTGATCATGGCATTGAACCTTACATGCAAGAGGAAGAAGATGAAGAGCCCTTTGCTGAAGATGTCAACTATTTGTCCAACCCAGATTTCGCTTTGAGATATCTTGGCCAATGCAATTGGCATGGATATGGGTTAGGCAGATATGAGCAAGGAGTGCGCGTTCTTTGCCAACCAAGATATCAGATGCCATACGACAAGTCAGGAGTAGGGTTCAACCACCCTCTACCCTTGGACATCTTGGTAGAGAACATGCAAGGCCTAGGGATAGGCAACAAGGATGGGTTGGCATTAGATCCATATGCCAATCCTAACACAACATATACATTGGGGGATTATCTCCCATTGTTGACAACCAACCTTGTTGACCTCAACAACCCCTTCCCTTTAATCGAGAGAGGAGAAAGTTCGAGAACTCACCTACAAGAGGGGTATAGACAAGGTCAAGAAGGATCTTCGAAGACGAGTCAGAATATGAGGTAGCACCATGGGACCCCTTCGAATCGGATAGCAATCACTCACAAGTGACCCCCATGGATGATTATCAAGAAAGCCTCTTGGCAATGTTCCCTTTGGATGCTCCAATCGAGCAAGTGCCACCTCAAGAAAATCAGGTCCCCCATAGAGAGCGGAACAACCCCGATGGGGCCAGATCAATTTGCTCGAGCAAGATGAGCCTCTAATGTCGCAAACAGTTGTTGGAACCAACGAAGGCCTTTGGATCTCTGACAGTGATTATGAAGATGAAACTGAGATGGCATATCTCAATCACATGCGGTAGATGCAGCAACAATACCCCCTGGATATTGATGACATATTTGAACAACTAAACATAGGGCCAGGGCATGAGTGGCACCTAAACCCAGCATAGTGGGACCAAGTGTTGCATCCGCCACTTTGGGCATATAGAGAGCACCTTCCGCCCAGAGACCCTATAGAGATATCAGTGTCGAGGGCAGACCCTGTCCTCCTATCCGCACATAGGGCTGATCCATTCATGCCAATACCTCCAGAGCCAGATCCGGAGCACAAATATCATCAAGGATGTCCGAGTCACCACACCCATGGTAATGGAGACCAAAATCATTTCATCAACATGATCTCCATTGACTTAACCGCCCCCATCCACAATCCGGTCGATCCAACACAGTCATTATATCTAGACATAGATGCCATAGACTGGGATCGCGTCAATTCACCACCATCCCCATCAGAGTACTGGCCTTGCGGTGAGATGCTTCATTTCACCCTAGGACCAACTCAGGATATCTTCCATGCTGAAGAGGAACCCGAGGTTCCCAACGTAGATCTAAACTCAGCAAATGATATCCACTTGATCCCAACTCCACACCAGTTGGAGGATGGATCCCACATGTCGGTCGAGGAGACGACTGACGTAGACATCGGCTCTGATCCAATGAATCCATAGATTATCAAGCTAGGGGTAAGTCTATCCCTCGAAGAGCAAGCCGACTACATTGCCCTTCTCAAAGAGAAGAAGGAGGTTTTTGCATGGTCCTACAAAGACATGTCGGGGCTAGATCCGTAGCTAGTCACGCATAATCTAACGCTTGATCCGACAGTCAAGCCAGTTAAGCAAAAACTATGTAAGATGCACCCAAAAGTGGCCTTAATGGTCAAAGATGAATTACAAAAGTTGTTGGATGCATAGTTTGTCATCTGCATGGATTACCCACCATGGCTGTCCAACATGGTGCCCATCAAAAATCCTGATGGGAGGATTCGCATATGCACTGATTTTTGAGATCTAAACAAAGCGAGTCCTAAGGATGATTTCCCCTTGCCTAGCATCGATGCATTGGTAGATGCTACAATGGGCCACGAAATGCTTTCCCTCATGGATGGTTTCTCGAGATACAATCAGATTCGTATCAATCCCGAGGACCAACTAAAAATGGCGTTCACAATGCCTTGGGGGACATTTTGTTATAAGGTCATGCCCTTTGGCCTTAAAAATGTTGGCGCCACCTACCAACGTGCCATGACATACATCTTCCATGATCACATGCATAAAACTTTGGAAGATTACATGGATGATTTGTTGGCCAAATCTCTTTTGCGCCTAGATCATCTCGATGACTTAAGCAAGATCCTCGATCGCCTCATGGAACATAAAGTCAGACTGAATCCCAAGAAGTGCGTATTTGGCATCACATCTGGAAAACTCTTGGGTTTCATAGTCTCAAAGCGAGGCATCGAGGTGGACCCAAACAAAGTCAAGGCAATCCTTGAAATGCTTCCCCCAACTACCATCAAGCAGCTCAGAAGCCTGCAGGGAAAGGTCGCGTCAATCAAGCGCTTCATAGCGCAGCTATCTGACAAGTGCCGACCCATGAATAAATTATTGCACAAGGGGGTAGCATTTCACTGGGATGACGAGTGCCAGTCAGCCTTCGATGATATTAAACAATACTTGGCTTCACCGCCAGTATTGGCACCACCTAGACCAGGAGTGTCATTCTACTTATACATCTCAGCTACTGAGGTGGCACTGGGTGCCATGCTAGCCCAGAAAAATGAACTACACAAAGAACAGGCTACTTACTATCTTAGCCGCACCCTGGTCAGTTATGAACTTAACTATGCATACGTTGAGAAGCTCTGCTTGGCAGTGGTGTTTGCTACCAAAAAGCTATGCCATTACATGCTGAGCAACATGACGTATGTTGTGTCTAAGGAGAATCCATTGCGGTACATGATGAGTCATACTTATCATAGTAGCCGCACGGTGAAATGGATCATGTTGTTGATGGAGTTTGACATCGAGTTCATTGGACAAAAATCCATCAAAGGTCAAGTCATCGCCGATCAACTAGCAGAGGCTCCTCTCGAAGACGATCAGCCTCTGACCATAGAACTACCCGATGATGGGGTCTTCCATGTCTCAGAATCGCCAGATTCTGATGAGCTTGAGTCACAAGCCGACATAACCCTATTTTTTGATGGTTCTAAATGTGAGCAAGGGGGTGGCATGGGAATTGTATTCTTCACACCGCAAGGGGCTCCAATGCCTCTATCATTTAAATTAGATTTCCCATGCACCAACAACAATGCCGAATACGAAGCCTTGCTCATAGGTCTTTAGACAACAATCACCATGAACATCAAATGATTGAACATCTTTGGTGATTCGCTGTTAATTGTCAACCAAGTCAAAGGGGTATTCCAATGTAAATGCCCAGTTCTGTAGGCCTACAAAGCCCTTGTGGACAAATTCCTAGAAAATCTTGAATGGTACGACATCGAGGCACTCCCTCGGTCATCGAATCATTTTGTGGACACTATGGCCTCCTTGGGGTCACTAATCCCGCAAGACATTTCTGGTGATATGACAACCATTCAAGTCAAAACACTATCGCAATCCATGATGGAGCGTGCAAGCTCTGACTTAACGCCAGGAATCCACCTGATCCAGATTGAACCATCCCTAGACAAGTTCTCTCGAATCCATGATTGTCTGAATCATGCCAACTGGGGGTCCTTGTTCTCCCCTACTCCCCTTAATAGCAACACAACGCTATTCTTACAAGTTCTTTCCCGCTCAACTTTTGCTAGGGATGAACTTCAAGAGGGATTGGTTGTTCATACTATCGAGGTTTTCGATCAGCAGGATTGGTACACACCCATACGAGATTACCTCAAGTTAGGTAACCTCCCACTTGGATTGATGCATGCCATAAAATGATCATTCAAGAAGAAAGTGGCTAAACATGTCTTGTTAGGAGACATTTTGTACCATCGTAGCTATGAAGGAATCCTCCTTCATTGCTTGGACCAACAGGAGTCCACTTGGGCGATCACCCAAGCGCACGATGGTACATGCGGTGGCCACTTCAATGGTATGGCCATCGCAAAGCGCATTCTCTGCATGGGCTATTATTGGCCATATTTAGAGCGAGATTGTTGTGCATATGTAAGGAAGTGCATGAAGTGTCAACACCATGCCAATTTGACACACGTACCTTCTCAGGCCTTGCAGCCGATCCAATCGGCTTGGCCATTTTCATAGTGGGGCTTAGATCTAATCGGAAAGATCTCCCCTGCATCGTCAGGTCATCACACGTTCATCATAACGGCCATAGAGTACTTCACCAAGTGGGTGGAAGCAATTCCGCTTACCTCTACGATTGGAACCCGCATTGTGGAGTTCATTTTACATAACATCATATGTCATTTTGGTATTCCATCCAAGATCATCTCGGATAATGGGACGTCATTCAAGAACAAAGACGTGCGTGCTTTGACCACAAAGTACAAAATTCAGCATAGTTTTTTGACACCCTATTATCCGTAGGCAAATGGGCAAGCAGAGGCGTCAAACAAAATGCTAGTCGCCATCCTCAAAAATACGGTCGTAGATAGTCATAAGGATTGGCACATTCAAATCCCACTTGCCCTATGGGCTTATCGCACTAGCATTCGGACGCCCACTGGGGCAACTCCATTTTCGCTGGTGTATGGCTCCGAGGTAGTCATGCCTCTCGAGTTGGAAATACCTTCCCTACGCATATCAATGCAAGAGTTCATCGATGATGACACTGCACGATAGGCCCGGTTAGACCAGCTTACGTTGCTCGATGAACGACGCGTCAATGCTCTCGAGCATTTACGTATCTATCAAGAGCGACTTAAGAAAGCATACAACATGAAGGTTCACCTGAGGGACTTTCAAGTTGGTGACTTGGTCTTAAAAGAGAACCAACAAAATTCTAACTTGCCGCCCCATCTAAGGGACAAGTTCATGGCAAACTGGTTAGGTCCTTATGTCATCGATAGTAAAATAGGACCTGGAACATACCGGCTAGCCTCTCTTGATGGAATCAAGGAACTAGAACCCTTGAACATCAGTCATTTGAGGCCATTCCATATTTAAAAGAGCCATAGCCCAAACCAAAAGCTCCAAGGATTCTCATAATCGCTTGGTCAACCCCAAAAAGCTCCAAGGATCCTCTTGGTCAAAACGCCCTAAAAGGTCACTCTGGTCCAACCACCAAAGGATTACCCATAATCCCTTTGGTCAAACCAAAATGCTCCAAGGATTCTCATAATCGCTTGGTCAACCCAAAAAACTCCAAGGATTTCCTAATCCTTTGTCAAACCCCAAAAACTGCCCAAACCCAAAAGGTACCCATAATCCCTTTGGTCAAACCAAAAGCTCCAAGGATTCTCACAATCGCTTGGTCAACACCAAACCAATACTTGGTCACCAAAACTCCAAGGTTGCCCACAAACCCTTTGGTCAAACACAAAACCCCCAAAGGTACCCATCATCCCTTTGGTCAAACCAAAAGCTCCAAGGGCTCCCACAATCGCTTGGTCAAAAATAAGAAAATTCAAAAACAATAAAATCATCAAAAATAACAAAAATTTGCATCTCATTTCCATGCATACTCAAAATCATCACAACAATAAAGAACTCTTTTGCATCTCATCTTCATACTCACAAAAATCAATCAATCGAAAACACAAAAATAATAGTTGCATTAAGCATCACATCCATACATTGCATATTTGTTGGTCATACAGGTCAAAGGCACCATAGACTATAATTACTCGGCAAATCCATCATTTTCCACATTTCTCCACTCTATAAACAGTCCATCAAAAATAAACGCCATCCACAGTTTCACCATATCATGCATCAGTTGTCTTCTAATGTATCTAGAGTTTTCGTCATTCAGCTGTCTTTAGATTTCTAGCCAAATATTGTACAAAGTCAGACAGATTTTACGAAGGTAGAGTTCTACTTGGATCACACCTTGTTACGTAGCATCCCAACACAAGTTAAAACACATAAAAATTCCCAAGTTGTGTGAACGAAAGATGAAACTTGCAAAGCAATCCAGGATACCATCTAGTGAAAAGGTTATCTTGCTCATCCCCCTATGCGAATGACCCCAAGAATGCTGAGAGTTGGCAAAAGGACAAGCATCTTCCCTACCCAATTCCCCAAGAATCCCAAGTTCTCAAAAAGTTGCAAACATCAAAAAATTTGCAAAAGTCAAAACTCCAAAATTTGACATCACAACCAAAGTGCATACATCAAAAAGCACATACAATAGTGATTCTCATCACTCAATATTCAAATCCCTTGCTCAAAAGAAAAAACAAAAATAAATAGTGATTTTTATCACTATAGAAGAGCAAGTATCCCAATACAATTGAAGAAAAGAAGGGAGTCGAACTTGAATCCCTGGAACTCTCAACATTCAGAAGGTCATGAGGTAAACCTCAGTATCGGTTTGGTGGATAACCTATCGGTCACTGGTGGCAAACCTCCCGCATGACGATATATCTGTCACATTAACTTGTGTGCAGATCAATGTTTGCATGTGGATGAGCTAGCTTATGGTATCCTAGATAGCACCATAGATTAATCTGACTAAATACAACAAAGGAGTTAGTGGAGCTAATTAGGTGATCCTCAATACAAGTTTGGTTGACAGCCTATCTAGCACTGGCGGTATCCTGACAAATACCACATAAATAAACTCAATTGCACACACAGGGATGTGAAATAACTTGGTCAAAGACAAGTCGGATTCATACCTTGTTCAAAAGTCTTGTAAGATAAAAGTACAGTCTTGGCTAGTTAGTTAAAACATCTGAGTCTCAGAAAACCTTAACTACATTCTAAACCAACTGTGATATCTTTCATCCTTGCATCGCCATCAAAAAATACAAAAAATAACATGTATACATAAAAATTCATTTACCACAGCAATCGCCTAGGACAAAAAGCCATAAGTTCTAAACAGTCTATGGTGCCACCGCCAAAAATCACAAATTCAATTCATCCATTCCATTTGCATATCATATCAATTAGAAACATTAGCATTCATCGCAAAATATCCATACATAATGTAAATTAACATGCATCCATCAAACATCAATCACTATGCATAAAATCAAATCACAACACGTGTATAAACAAAAGAAAGTCATTTATATATATATCATCAAAAATGCCCGTAGGCTACAATAAACCGGTCCTCTGACCTCGCAAAAAGGCAAAAGCTCAAAAACCCCCAAGCCTAGGGCATCGGCCACCATGATCACGTAGGATCGGTGCGACGAGAACTACCCCCATGGTGTGGGTCCTATGGGACCCCTCAAGGGGTTGTTGCTAGCCCCCGCATCACGCCTACTAGCGCCTCCCTCATCCAATCGCCTACGCTGAGAGGATGCTGACTGCTCAGTATCGCTCCCTCTCATGCGGCGATGATCCACCTCCACTAACCGTAGGGATCCGCCCATCGAGGCGGATAATCTCCGCCTCCAGCTCAAACCGATGTCGAATCAAGTCCATCTCCCATTGATGAACCATCGCCAAGTTCTCATCGTGTGCCAGCTACATCCATAGGAGATCCATCTCCCATGCAGCATCTGTATCCCCATCCCATCGATGGTATGCAGCAAATGTGTTCTCCCTCTCTACCAACTAAGTCCATAGGAGATCCCTCTCCTACAGTGCATCCCCGAGCTCCTCATCCCATCTCTAAAGTAGCCCCTCCAATCATGCTATCTCAACATGCAACCCTACCTCCATATCCTTCGAGAAATCCTGAGGCATCGACATCTCCAAAATGGTAGCTACTTCGGCTCCCACTGCTCCGAGACGTCCTACATCTTCGGCTGCTCTAGAACCCCAAAATCCTCACCCACATCATCAACCTCTACCATGTCCACATCCTCCAAGAAGCCCCCAACCCTCTCCTGATGCCTCTACACCCTCCCACCTATGACCTCTAGACCCCCTAGAGGCCCATCACCTTGCCACCATCACAACGTCCACCACTACTCATACTCAGCAGTAACCCCGACGTCATCCACATCCAGGACATCAATCACTGTATTCGAATCCTCACCCAATGGCGCAATGATCGACCAGACCAGAGTCCTCTCATCCCCCAATGTCGATAGATCAAGGGCTCCCCAAGAACCCCTGGCGCACCCCAAACTATCATGTCACCCAGCCATACGAGAAGAACTCCTGCTCAGTCCCGTGCCGCCCAATCAGCCACCTCCCCCTGTGAACCCGTCGGAGCCACTCTCCAGCCTCAGGCCAAGCTGGACAATCTAGGTATGGGCGCCAGAACACCTCCCACAGAGCAAGCAAGCGAAGGCATCAGCATAGTGCCCTACGGCACCTGCCACCTCGACTATCCTCTCCTAATGCCACATGCCCATACCCGATCTCTCTATCTACCATCTCTACCCGAGTCATCCACGACAACCCCACCGCCTCTCCACAGCTATGTGCTACCAAGCCCACACTACAACAAATAACTACATCCAATACCCTTTCATCTCTGGCAATGAACCTCGTACAACTCATCATAGAGCTATGCCGTAGTGTCGACCCCATCTCATAATCAGGGGCTCTATTGGACACTCCACCAACCCGAAGACCACCTCCAACAGGTTCCACAGGAACCTCACACCCGAAGAGTCGAGCAACAGCATGTTGGAAATGAGGCTCATCGTAATGCGTGCCTCACTCCCAACACACCCCTCTCTAGCCACCATCGTACCAAAATGCCACCAATCTGGCAGTCACCCTCTACCCTCTCCACTGGGTTGTCCACACCCAACTCCTCCCCATGCCGAAGCATCATGTTATAGCTATCCGCTGATCACGTGACATCGTCTTGATCGGTAGCCCATCTATCAAAATCCGTAGAATCCGATAGACGTCCTCCAGAGTCACTATCATCTCCCCTATTGGGAGATGGAAGGTATTGGTGCGGGGATCCCACAAGTTGATCAGGGCCATCAGATAGGCCCGATCCCCCACCACAGGCTCTAGTCGAGTCACCTGCTTGAGCCCAAGGGCATCAAGCCACTCCCAATCCACCAAAGTCAATGCCTCCCTGCTTCAGAGAAAACCGTAGGCACACGGTACCGACTCTTCACAACCTGCAAAATAAAACAAAACAAAAACATTAAAAACATGATAAACTGTACAACAATAACATGAATATACAACAATGCATAAAACAATGTACAACTAAAAACAAACAAATAACAAGCAACAAAATTCAAAAAATATTTTTAGGTTTTAACTCTTTTAAATAAAAAAAAAAATCAAAAATAGTTTTTAGTACCTAGGGTTTTTAACTCTATTTAAACCGATAAAAAAAAAAATCAAAAATAGTTTGTCAGTCCTAGGGTTTTTAACTCTACGTTTAAAATGATAAATAAAAAACAAACAATTCAAAAACAGATTTGTCAAGTACCTAGGGTTTTTAACTCTACGTTTAAAGCGATAAACAAAATTCAAAAAAATTCAAAAATAGTTTGTCAGTACCTAGGGTTTTTAACTCTACGTTTAACTGATAAATAAAAAAAAAAAAAAATATTTTCTAGGTTTTTAACTCACGTTTACTAAAAAAAAAAAAATCAAAAAAATTTGTCGTACCTAGGGTTTTTAACTCTACGTTTAAACTGATAACTAAAAAACAAAAAATTCAAAAATAGTTTGTCAGTACCTAGGTTTTTAACTCTACATTTAAACTGATAAATAAAAACAAAACAAACAAAATCAAAATAACAATTTTCGTTAACCTAGGGTTTATAACTGAAGTTTACAAATGAAAATCAATAACTTAATTTTCTTTTTTAAAAAAAAAAAATAAAACAATTTTTCTAAAGCTAGGGTTTTCTCTAGGTTTATCCTAGGATTTTAGTTTAAAAACAAAAATTAAAATTAAAACAATTTTTCTAAGCTAGGGTTTTCATTTAGTTTACCCTAGGGTTTTAGTTTAACAAAAAAAAAAAAAAAAAAAAAAAAAAAAAAAAAAAAGTTTAATAATTTAGTTTTTCAATTCATTTTAGCCTCGGGTTTTACCTTAGTTTAAAGGAAAAATAAATTCAAAATAAATTGCGATTTTTAAACTATAACATAAAACAAAAGCAAATAACGAAGAGGAGCACTTACCGGTCTCACTTCGGCTCCGCCACTCGATCCGGTTCATGAACTCATGGTGTCAGAAAAATTTAGCAGCGCTTCGCTTCGTAGAATCGACCTCCTCCTCCTAGAGCTCCAAATCGCCAAAAAATCGAATGCAAATGAGCCCAAACCCTAGTTTTGGCCCTTAAATAGGCTTTTAGGCCTGTAATCGTTCCACCCTAGGATGAGCACTCTAGTTAGCACTCATCCCACCTAGGACGATTACCAAACTGGTATTCGTCCCACCCAGGGACGATTACAGAGCAAAAATTGCAAAAATAGCAAAAATTGCACCAAAATGCACAAAAACAAGCAATAAAATTGTCCAATAAGAGTGCTTTTGCACTTGACATTCTGGGCATGCAAAATAGACGTCGGGGTCACAAATCCTCACTATCCTACTCCCTAAGAAGGCTACCATAGCCGGACCGCTCCACGGGAGGACGGATTGCCGAGAATTTCATCCCCAAACGACGTCCCAAAAGGGTCCAAACCCACCCAAAAATAGCAATAAACATTGCCGAACAAAGGTGCCTTTGCCCCCCCTTCACGGCATACAAAACAGACGTCGGGGTCACAAATTGTCACTATCCTACTCCCCAAGAAGGCTACCATAGCTGGACCGCTCCACGGGAGGACGAATTTTCGACAATTTCAACCCCAAGGGGCGTCACAAAAAGGGTTAACACCCACCAAAAATAGGTCCAAATGTTGGGAAACTGCATAAGCATTCAAAGATAAACATCTAAAGGCACCCTTACCTAAGTCATCTTGGGTCAAGCGACTCGTCACTTTTCTCATGTAGGTCATTCCCTCATCGATTCGTCGCTTGAGGGGGTAGTCACACTTAGTCACCAATCAACAAATACACACCCAATTAAGGAAATGGCATGCATTCAAAGAATCATTGACAAAGACAATCACGCCCTTGCTTGGGGCAGTAAACAAGCAATAATCACAAGCTGATCAAACACTTGGCATTCATGAATCATGAACTCAAGGTTCCCACAGACAAAAGGTTGCGCCCTTTGCCTATTCATGACTGATCAATGTCCAAGCTCAAGTAACACCTCACCGAAAAAGGTTAACACTTGAATTAAGTTCCTTCGCTCGTCAGAAGCAAGGATTCAAGAATGCATGCCCTTTCCATACTTGGGGCATCAAAAGTTGGTTAGGTTATTGAGAAACCCTAATCATTAGTGCTTTGGTTATCTATTTTTTCTCAACACTGCGCCACGCACAGCGCATCCCAAAAAGGGGCATCTGTAGACACCAAAACAACACCAATCCGATTATGTGACTGCAAACACTGATCGCATTGACACACACAGCCCCCAGGGCAGCCCCTAGAGGTTAAACAGTGGTCCTAACCACTCACACAGTAGTTTTGGAAGGTCAGAGGTCAATTTGGCACCTTTCAGGCACTCTGCTCTCTACTCGTTCCACCCAGGGATGATTACAAACTGGTATTCGTTCCACCCAGGGACGATTAGCAGTATTCGCTCCAGGGTGGGGCGAATAGCAGGTTTGACGGGAAAAAAGTCAAATCTTGACAAATGGCAGCTCAGATCCGCCACTTAACTCTTCCTTCATTGCATGGGAGTGTGAGTGAGCATTTTTGAGCGCTAGAGGCAGTTACAGGGGCAGTCATGGAGCCCCTAATCAGGGAGGAATCTTCTCCCCCCTGGGAAGGCATGATTGCCAAGTGGCGCCTCTGCATGCTCATCCAAAGAGACCATCAGGTCTATAAAATGGTGAGTCTTCTCACCCCAAAAATATACAGAGAAGGAGCATTTTGAGCAATGAAGTGCTGCCATTTTACATCCTCACACCTTTTGATTTGTGCCTTTCACATCCTTGATCTCTTTTGGAAGGGAGGTCATTGGGTGATTATTGGAAGCGCAAATCCGGAACCAAAACCTGACATTTGGCCATAACATCCTACCAAATTTTCCGACAACACCCCACAAGAGGTTTTGGACCCATCCCAAGTGGATTGGTGCCAAAATCGGGCCCCAAACGGTGGGCGTCCTGCATATTTGAGAAATAAAGATAATTTTGTGCATCATTTCTTCACTATCCTCATTTAATGCATTTGTAATAATTTCTTCCATGATTTATTTCCTTTGAAGGAGACAACCTTATATCTCCTAGATTTAATTAATTCAAAGCTTAATTTTTCTTATAAATCATTAGTCATTTATTTCTTTCCGTCAAAGTCTTATATCAAATTTTGAGAATAAACTTAAGTTTGTGCATCATTTCTTCACTATCCTCATTGAATGCATTTGTAATAATTTCTTCCATGATTTATTTCCTTTGAAGTAGACAACCTTATATCTCCTAGATTTAAATAATTCAAAGCTTAATTTAATTCCTATGGAGTAGTAAGCCTTATGTTTCTCTAGTTGAAATGCTAAAAATGAATTTTGTAAATTTTTGTTTTCCTAATCTTTTGATGTTGAAAATATTTTACCTCCCAAATATTTAAATTTGTAAAAAACTCAAAAAATTCAATTTTCAATTTTCTCAAAAAATAAAACCAAATTAAATATTCTTCAAAAAAACTTCAAACTTAAAATCTTTAGAAATTAAATAAACTAGTTGAAGTCCTTATCACTCCAAACTATTGAAACTACTTATTAAAAAATAATAAATTCCTTGTTACTCCAAGGTTATAAAATAAACAACCTATCACACCAAACTTTTTTTAAAAACTATAACTCAATAAACTTATTACTCCAAATTTAAAAACTTAATTAAACCTTATTTCTCCTACCTTATACTTTAAATAAACTCCAAATTAATTTATAAACCCTAAAAATAATATTGCCAACCTTATGTTGTTTATGCACACATCTTTGCTCTGATTTCTTTGCTCGTGTGATCTTCACGTTCAATTCAATGCTTGTTCTATCCTCCTTTAAAACTCTCAAGTGCTAATTGACTTTTTCCATGTGTAAGCATGCATTAGAAACCAAACATTTCACTCCCTTTTAGACATTATGATTCTCCTTTCTTAGTTGTATAACTCCTTGGATGGTGCTTTCATTATTCACTGCAAATATTTGGATTACATGTTAATGCGTAGGAATTACAATTCTTTGATTGGCACTTATACTCTTTGAATTATGTATTAATGCTTAGGCATTACTATTACTTCATCTTCCAACTTATGCTTTATTTTGAACTTATATCTTGGCTTCCAACTTGGCACTCAGCTTCCAACTTGGTGCTTTGACTTCCAACTTCGATTTGCTACCTTTGTTCCTTTGTTGATGATGTTTTGGCACTTCAAATTCTACTATGATTACTACCTCTCTATGTGTGCTTCAGATAATACTTCCTTCCTCTATAGTACTTTGTTCATTGTTAGACTTCTATGTAGTAATGCTAATATGTGTATTACTTCAAGTCTTTAGGTTGGTCTTCTACAAAGCTGTAGTTGAGCTATTATGGAATTTTGCACTTTTATATAATAGCAACTCTTAACTATTTTGAATGTTTATTTGTTTTTCTCTTTGAATACTACATATTCTTCCTTTATGCTATAACTTTATTCTTTGAATGCTAAGTATTATTCTTTTATGTTGAAACTTTGTTGTATGGCCCGTTTCCTTCTTTTTTAGTTTCTCAAATGGACGTCTCTTCCATATTTATAGAGTTGGTTGAATGGATATCTCTTCCTTCTATATGAAGTTGAAAGAATGAATGTCTCTTTTTTCTTCTATAAAGGCTTATTTCTTTTCCTCTATACTAACTTGTAGCTCTTATCATTGTATATTTTAATCCAATGCTTGAAACAATATAGAGTAAGCTAGGTGCTTCTCTATATTTATTCAAGATTGATATATCTCTATTATTTCTATATTCTACTTTATTTATTCTCTTAGGAAGCTCCGAATGCTTCTCAATACATTTTCATCTTTCTTTGATGTTGATTTCTTTCTTTTCTCTTAGGAAGCTCTAAATGCTTCTCAATATACTAATATATTTCTCTGATGTTGCTTTATTATTGTTGTACTTAGAAGCTAAAAATCTTCTCTATATTTTGTAGGAAGCTTCTTACACTTTTGTAGCTTAATCTCTGCTACAATTATTTTTTCTAAAATTTATAATGTCTTAGGTCAAACCTAACAACCAAAAATGATTCTCCTCTTTACTAGAGAATCCAATATCAATATCAAGATATCTCTTTTCCGAATGATCAAATTTCTTCTAATTTTGTTCTCCTTCAATATATTTGAGTCATATTCTTCATTGGTGATGCAGGAGCATCCGGCGACAGCAGGGCAATCTTGCATCAAACTACATTTTTCTAAGAATTATGTTTTGATTCTTTTTCTTTACAAGGCAGAAGTCCGTCGTGATATCACGACGTCGCGATATCACATATCACGACATCATGATATTGCGACACCAAATGGAGTGCAAGGTGAAGCGGCAGTTTTGTCGCGATGTCGCGATATCACGACAGCAAACGGAGTGCAAGGTGAAGCGACAGTTTTGTCACGATATCGCAACAGTAAAGGGAGTGCAAGGTGAAGCGGCAGTTTTTTCATGATATCGCGACATCGTGATATCATGACGTCACGATATCGCGACAGCAAATGGAGTGCAAGGTGAAGCGGCAGTTTTGTCACGATATCGCGATGTTGTGACAGCAATTGGAGATTGAGACAGGGCGACAGTTTTTGTCGACATCGGGTGGAAAGCAAGGCTCAAGGCATGGGCTCGAAGGCGAAAGGCAAAATGGTCACGATGTCGTGATGTCGCGACATCGCGATATCGTGACCAAAGTCAGGAACGAAGGGCGCAGTGAAATTACGTCGTGATATCACGACCAAAGACAAAAATGGAGGGCACGGTGGAATTACGTCGCGATATCGCGACATGTCACCATATCGCGGCATGTCGTGATATCGCGGCCAAGAAGAAGACAAATAAGAAATAGACACATGGACAGCCACGCGCACAAGAAAAGAGAGCAGTTCAAAAGTACAGTTTGACAAAACAATGGTTGCAAGTCAAGGGCCTATTGAATGCATGCTTTCATGGCGGATCAGGGAGTTGGAAAATTATGGAAGGAAAATTTAAGACTCGATGGGGAAGGCCAATTTTGTAGGTTTTGATTAATATTTCTTCATGCAGGTGGGTCATTAATGACCTAGAGGGCCGAGACCTCGATAAAAACTCAAAAATTGTAATAGATGGGGTGGTGGATTGGAAGGTCAGGGGGGAGAGAGAGTGTGTGCATGGAAAATACTAGGGGAACTCTGGTTATTGTAAGTCGGTGGGCTGTAACTCTGTTTATGTAAAAGGACATCAGATTAATCGAAGAAATTTTTGGAATTTATGTGTGTTTGAATTTTTCGTCCCCCATTAGTGGTATCAGAGTCAAAAGTTCCTGAGTGTGTAACAAATCGCTGAACGTGAGGCAGTTACACTAGGATCTGTGGGAAGGCTCATGAGAAAGTGAGTAGAATGCCTCCGAGAAGAAACCCGATTGGTGGGAGAGGCATGACGATAGCAGAAGATTTTTGAGCTTTGCAGCGGCAAGTTCAGGCCCTGCAAGAAGAACTGCGCAGAGGGCATGAACCAAGAAGAGATGCAGACAGTGAAGACGAAGTAGATGAAGAAGAAAATCAGTCTAAAGAAGAAGAAGAGGCTATGGATCCGGCACAAGCCAGACTGTACAAAGCCATATCCCAGATTGGGAAGAGGCCAAAGATGGAAGTTTCCACATATTCTGGGAACCTGGATCCAGAGGAATTGATCGACTGGATCAATGATCTGGAAGAATACTTTGAGTATGAAGAAGTTGAAGATCTCGAGAGGGTCAGATTTGCTAAGACCAAACTGAAAGGTCATGCCAGCATATGGTGGAAGGGAGTACAGCTGGAGCAGAACATAAGAGGAAAAGAACAAATAACAAGATGGGAACGGATGGTAGAAAAATTAAAAAGATAGTTTATTCCTGCAGATTATGAACTGGATCTGCTGAGGAAAATGTAGAGTTTGAGACAGATGAACAAAACTGTCCAAGAATACATGGAGGAGTTTTATAAGATCTCCATCAAAACTGGCCATTTAGAAGCAAGCAAGGAGAAGGTGGCCCGTTATATTAATGGGTTGAGACCTAGTATCTAGGAAGAGTTGAGCTTAGTTCGGGTGAGCACCATTGAAGATGCTTACCAGTTTGCTCTGAAGGTTGAAGAAAAACTGAACAGAAGGTTTGAGAGCAAGCAAAGAGGAAGAGGGCACGGAGGAAAGACTGGTGGAAGAAAAGAGGAAGGAAAAGAGGAGAAGAAAGAAGAGGTTAGCAGCAGCTGGGATCAGAAGGAAGATGAGGAACCCAAACCCCAAGTTTAGAACAATGGCTACCCAAGGGGAAGAGGTAGATCTGGACATGGGTATGGAAGAGGAGTGTTTCGGGGAACATGTTTCCACTGTGGATAAGAGGGACATCGGGAATATGAGTGTCCCCAGCACCCCGAGAGGGTGAACAAGAAACATGTGGGTCCTACCAGAGCTATTGTGGCAGAGGAAGATGCTGGATCTAAACATTCTGAAGAAGCAGAGAAAGGAGAAGCAATGATCGTGAGGAGAGCCATGCTGATTGAGGAAGACAAGCCAGAGCAGAGGAGAAGCCTATTTTGCGCGTGGTGTAAAAGTTTAGGCAAAGTCTGTAATGTTATTATAGAAAATGGGAGTACAGATAACTTAGTCTTCGAGGAGATGGTTGCTAAGTTACAGCTGGAGAGGAGGAGACACCCGCATCCATATCGAATTGCATGGTTGCGGAAGGACCACAGAGCATGGGTCCATGAATAGTGCTTAGTCACGTTCAATATTGGGAAGTACTAGGATGAGGTCCTGTGTGATGTTTTCCCCATGGATGCTTGCCATTTGCTATTAGGAAGGCCATGGTAGTTTGATCGGAGTGCAGTGCATGATGGTCGTGCAAATACGTACTCCTTGATGAAATATGGAGTGTGCCACAAATTAAAGCCATTACAGGCAGTGGACGAGAAGGTGTGCAGCAGTGCCAAAATTTGTCTAGTAGAAGGCAAAAAATATTTTTGCCAGGAGACGAGGTTTAAGCGGGCTGCAGAGGCAGGTGCACGTTTGGAGCTGTTACAAGAGATGCGAACCAAACAACACAGAAGTGAAGGTCACTTCTCCATTTACCCCGGGTGTCTGATGCAGGAGCATCCGACGACAGCAGGGCAATCTTGCATCAACCTACATTTTTCTAAGAATTGTGTTTTGATTCTTTTTCTTTACAAGGTAGAAGTTCGTCGCAATATCGCGACACCAAATGGATTGCAAGGTGAAGCAGCAATTTTGTCACGATATCGCGACAGCAAATGGAGTGCAAGGTGAAGCGACATTTTTGTCACAATATCACGACATCGCGATATCGCGACAGCAAAGGGAGTGCAAGGTGAAGCGGCAGTTTTGTCGTGATATCGCAACATCGCAATATCATGATAGAAAATGGAGTGCAAGGTGAAGCGATAGTTTTTTCATGATATCACGGCGTTGCGATGTCATGACAGCAGTTGGAGATTGAGACAGGGCAGAAGTTTTTGTCGACGTTAGGTGGAAAGCAAGGCTCAAGGTGTGGGCTCGAAGGCGGAAGGCAGAATGGTCACGATGTCGCGACGTCGCGATATCGTGACCAAAGTCAAGAACGAATGGCATAGTGAAATTACATTGCGATACTATGACATGTCATGATATCACATCCAAAGATAGAAATGAAGGGCGCAGTGGAATTACGTCGCGATATTGCGACATGTCACGATATCGCGGCATGTCGTGATATCACGGCCAAGAAGAAGACAAATAAGAAATAGACACATGGATGGCCATGCACGCGGGAAAAGAGACAGTGGTTCAGAAGTATAGTCTGACAAAATAGCGGTTGTAGGTCAAGGGCCTATTGAATGCATGCTTTCATGGCGGATCAGGGAGTTGGCCAATTACAAAAGGAAAATTTAAATCTCAATGGGGAAGGCCGATTTTGGAGGTTTTGTTTAATATTTTCATGCAGGTGGGTCATTAATGACCTAGAGGGCCGAGACCTCGATAAAAACTCAAAAATTGTAATAGATGGGGTGGTGGATTGGAATGTCGGGGGGGAGAGAGAGAGTGTGCATGGAAAATACCAGGGGATCTCTGGTTATTGTAAGCCGACGGGCTGTAACTCTGTTTATGTAAAGGACATCAGATTAATCGAAGAAATTTTTGGAATTTACGTGTGTTCGACTTTTCTGTCCCCCATCAATTGGTTTTTGTAAACCTAGTGGAATGACCCTAGCCTTTCTACTCAATATGATATTAAAATAGAGTTTGGGTCTCACTGCCTTCAAAGTAGATAAACTCTTAATCGACTTTATTAAATTGGATAATATTAGTTTATAATTGTGGCTAAAATGAACTCTTTCAATCTAGATAGAGTCCAATGGTAGCTCTAATACCACTGATGACTTTTTAAGCCTTAATACTAACACAAGTATCATAGGTTATATCTCGCAGGATCTAAATATAATATAGCCACAATATAATAAGGTCAAGATAATGATATGAGTAGAATAATATAAGTAAATTAATATGTATAACAAGGTTTATAATAAATAAAATAGCATTCAATAATATGAAGAAATATGAATGTAAATAGCCTTAATCATTCATGTACTATGCATGAAATATAACTTACAATATTAATTTCTCAAAATGTATACAATTTGTTTTCTTCACTTTCTTTTACAAATATGATAATGCTTGTTCTCCTTGTGATCATTGTTCCTCTCTTTTTTATGGAGTATTACCTCTATAATATAGCCATAGTAGTGTGACTCTGTGGATACTTGAATATAGATCTTCATATGCCAAGTATAATAATTCTTAGCTTGAATACTTAACACGTGCATACTTGATGAACATTTGACACTATAACATATGCACACCTATACATGACTCTAACACTTCTATAACTTGCACACTCTAACCTACAACAGTTCTACACATCTTTACATTACATATTTGTACTCTTACATATAAGACACTTGTGCACATAGACTCAACTTACACTTGCACTCTAACTCATATGACACTTGTGCATTTCTTGCACATTACAACTTTACATGACACTTGTGCATTTCCTACACATTCACACTTATATAAAGGGGAAATATAACTCACACTCTAAATATGACTCAATCCTATTCTAATATTTACAAATATACCATGAAGGTACTATGGGGGTACATTAGCATATACCAAATAATGTAATATACTCCAATAGTTTCTTATAGTTTTGACTGCAATGGTGTGAATGGATCAAATGGTGTTATAGGACTATGAAATATGCTATTTTGATTCATTCCTCTATTTTTTGTTACTTTAAGTCATCTTGTGGACTTTTCCAAGGTGATCTACTATATCCTTATCTATTCATTATTCTTACAAATGCATTAGAGAGAGCTTTCTCAAAGGTAAAATAAGAAGAAAAAATCAAAGATATTTAGATTACAAAAAATGATCCCTTCAAATATCATCTCTAATTTGTTGATAATACTTTTATTTTGGATCATCCCTTAATTAGTGAGGCCATGGAGTTTAAATCAATAATATCATGCTATGAGAAGGCTACTGGATAGTTGGTTAATACTATAAGATTTAGGATTTTTTCTTCAATACTACTCTATATTTACAACAAATTATTATGGATATTTTAGGGTTTAAAATTGAAAAATTTCCATAAACATACTTGGTATTCCTTTTTCTCATAAAGGAAATAAAATAGATATTTGGTTCTATTATTTGGATAGAATTAAAGCTTGCTTGGTAAGTTGGAAAGGTAAGTTCTTAACCATGACGAGAAGGCTATAACTCATAAAGACTACATTGCAATCCACCCCTATTTATATGATGTTACTTTCAAGATTGTCAATAGGTATAGAATCAGAATTTGATAAAAATCAAAGAGACTTTCTTTGGAAAAAATGCAAGAAAAAAATTAGGTTTCCTCTTTGTAAGTAAGATAGGGTTTGTAAAGGAAAGAATATTGGAGGAGTAGGCTTGAGAAATTGTAAACTTATGAGTTTGGCCTTAGGGGAAAAAATTGGATGGCAATTATTCAAAAATAAAGAAAAGAATTAAAAAAATATATCATTTCAAAAATATATATAGGTTCTCTTGATGCAATGAAATTATTTAGGAAAAGAACCATATCCAAAGGATTGATAACAAGGAACTTCATATCAAATAGTTTATAATTAATCAAGAAATATATTAGATGGCCAATAAATAAGGGGGATTATACAAATTTTTGATTTGATGCTTGGTTGAAGCCTTATCCTCTTATATTTGACTCAAAATGGTAACCATTGACTTAGGAATTCTTACCTTATAAATTTCTAAATATCAAATATTATACTAATGTGAGCAATAACTCCAGATCACAGATTTCTATTAGTAACTTGGTTGAAGAAGACGGGCTCAAATAAATTGCAAATGAACTTCAAAATATGCTTCAAGAGTTTTATTTGTTGATTTTTGCACAAAATGATGAGTTGGTTTGAAATTTATAAAAACATGGTAGACTAGATACTCAATCAAGTTAAAATATGAGGATCTAGAGCAATCAAAATTTTCTACTTCCAAATATTTCCCTTGAAAGAATGTTTGGGTCACTAGAGACTCTCCCTAAGGCCTCAACATTCCTTTAGTTAGCAGTTCAAAGTAATATTCTTACAAAAGAGAATCTACAAAGAAGAGGATGTTATGGACATTTTAGATGCACCTTGTGTGAGAAGTATTTAGAAAAAGCAAACCATTTACTTCTTCATTATCCCTTTGCTCACACTATTTGGAGTTACAATTTAAAAAATATGAAAATATATTGGGTAGCTCCATCAACATTGAAAGAGTTTATGAAATATTGAATGAACTATTTAAAAATTAAAGTATTATATATTTTTTGGAGCATTGATCCTATTATAATTTGTTTAAATTTATGGCTTGAAATAAATAATAGAATTTTTAAAAATAAATCCCAAAATCATTTCCAAGTTTGGAGTCATATTATTGTCTCTTTTGTATAATGTTTATAGATATGGTGCTCATCATGGTAAGTCTATGCAAAAAAAGAGGTGGTAACAACATGGTTATAGGATTTCAACACACATGAAAGATTCATGTACCATAATGGTGTTAAATCAAAGGATCTGCTTCAATCTAGGGTAAAATGAAAATATCTAGAAGTTGGTTCTATCAAAATTAATTTAGTTTCTAAAAAATTGATGAAAGATCTTAGTAACTTGTTTTCATCCTGTTGGTCACAAAATCTACTCACTAAATAGCAATGTTCGAATCCAAAATGCAGAATTCAAAACTTAACAGCAGGAACATGAGCATAAATAGAAATGACTTTAAAACCAGAAGGAAATCACACACATAATAATGCTTGCAAAGTTCAGAAGCCAAGTCTCTTCTATTGATGCAGAGAACTTAGAGAGTTTTCTCACAAAATGTCCAACCTTCTTTACTTTAGATATACATGAATATTTATAGAGGTCTTCCCTCTCTCTTTTGCATCACAACATTTAAAACATACAACATATTTCGAAGAGGCGATCCACAAAATGTGCACTTGAAAGGAGAAACAATCCCCCTTAATCTGCCTCGAAGAAATCACACATTAAATGACTATTATCGGGGCAAGCCAAAAGTTGTTAGGAGATCACGAACAAGAGCTTTTAATACTAGAGGCGTCTTTAATTTTGGTGGCATCAAAAATTGCCTCATGTTCTTCCATCTTGCGCACATCGGTAATCAGCAACATTTAATCTTGGAGACTTCTTTGACCACGATCTCAAAATTAGTTGGAGAGCTTTTATTTGATCCTTATCTTCTCCTCACGTTCTCCTATGCAATTAGAACTGTATCGGGCCTTTATTGTTGCTTCTATCATGAAAATGAGACAGGTCGCGAAAATGCGACATGTCGCGAAATCGTGACACTTTTACCTTTCAACTTTCTCTTCTTGCCACCAATCGCGAAAATGCGACATGTCACGAAATCGCGACATCTTCTCTCGTTTAGCTTCATCTCCATGACATGTCATGAAATCGTGACATTCTCCTCTGTCTGGCTTTGCTCGCTGCTCCTTATCGTGAAAATGAAACATGTCATGAAATCGTGACATCTTTCACTCAACGTTGTCTTGTCTGCTTTCAAGCCACGAAAACTCACCATGTCGTGAAATCACGACATCTTCCTTTGCCTTGCCAGCCTTCATGTTCTATGCAAAAAGTCGTCAAAATCGTGACATGTCGCGAAATCATGACGTTTAGTTCCATTTTGCTCTTCGCGCTTTCCTTCGCGAACAAGTCATGTCACAAAATCATGACATGTTTTGCCTTCTTGTTGCTTCGCTTTATCATCGCGAAAGTGTGACAAGTCACGAAATCGTGACATGTCATGAAATCATGACATTTTCTCTCTCCGTACCTGTAAGCTTTTTGGTGGCACAAAATTTCATGTCACAAAATCATGACATCTTCCTCTGTTTGGCTGCCTTCGTACTTCCTCCTCGTGAAAACGTGACATGTCACGATATCGCGACAATTCTTCGCACTTGGTCCTTTCGCCCCAATATGTCACAAAATCATGACACTTTCTTGCCTTCGCCTTCGTTGTCGCTTCCTGTCATGATATCATGACATCTTTCTCTTGCTTGGCTTCATCTTCAAAAATGTCACGAAATCGCGACATCTTTCATCCGCCTTGTGTTATCTTCAGCCCTTCCGCGAAAATGTGACATGTCACGATATCGCGACAATTTTTTCATTTTAATGCTCCCTCACCGCAACAAGTCGTGAAACTCCAACATGTCATGATATCGCGACAATTTGACTTCCTTACTTCCTTTGGCTGTTTTGAGCCACGAAAATGTGACAGGTCACGAATATCGCGACATTTTCTTTACTTAGCTCTTTTTTGGGACGGACGCCGCAAAAATGCGACAGGTCATGATATCGCGACATGTCGCGATATCGTGACACCTTTGCTTTTTCACTTACAAACATAGGAGTGAGTATATTTACACTTTGAGCATTCTTTTGCATGAACAACAACAACAAAAACAATGTGGCAAAAATGCCAACATTCTTGGTGGCTCACGGGGTATACAGTTCTGCTGTATGCACGAACCTTAGGCCTTTATCCATTGGGCAACAAAGTCAAGAAGCTGGAGGGGCAGAAGAAAAGAGTGCTGGTTGATGCTGGATGTCTCTGCGGATTGCTGCAACAAGCTCTTGTTGGCGCTCGATATTCAAAAACAGGACCTGTAGCAAAAAATTTATGGAAGAGCAGAACTCCCTTATTTCTTTAGAACTACTGCACTTTGCCTAGCTCGATTGAGCTAGGTAATCACCAGGTGCTATGAAAGGATCTCCATGGCAGTAGTGAAAATCACCTGAGTTGCAAAAATGGAAATGAATGGAATGATGACCAGCGGATGCGCAGGTCGTGGAACGGGAATGGTGAATGATGGAATGGTGGAATATGAAGGAGTAGAAGTGGTAGATACAACAACAGGGTGCTACTGTGCTACCATCTACTGGGTTTTGATGAAAATAGAGAATGAAATGGGGGTGGATGGGATGGAGAAGGTGGTAGGAACTGTGGCTGTGGCGAAGTACTCACAAGACAAAGGACTAGAAGAAAGGGAAAGTGAAGAAAAGGGAACATCAGAGAGGGGAGTAGAAACAACAGTAGTGGCTTGATTATGTACAGTGGAAGAAGGAGTGGGAAAGAAGGGAATGAATATAAGAAAGGGGAAGAAAGAAGTAGATGAAAGCCACTATCTACTGGGAAGGAAGAGAAAAAAAGGAAGAAATAAACATACCTGGGGGCTCGTGTGCAAAAGGAGCTGAAAATAAAATTTTTTTTGTTTTTCTTTTTTCTTTTATTTTCTTTTTTTTTTTTTTTAGAGCAAAACAAAGATGGACCTTCTCATATTACCTCGAACTTGTGATGTTTGCCAAGGTCCCAAACTTTGTTGCAGTACACCTTGAGATAATGTTGCTTGGAGATGCACTTGCTCGGTACTTGATTCACAATCAATTCAGAGTCACCAAAAATCTGCAATTGTTCAATCCCCAATTTTTTTGCCTTCTTCAAACCTAGGCACAACGCTTCATACTCAACAGCATTGTTAGTACAACTCTAGGTCAGTCGATATGGATATGTTTTCTATAGGCCAGAGGGAGAAATAAGAACAATCCCTGCTCCCGCACCATTTTTACATCGTGCTCCATCAAAATACAACTTCCATAATTGATCGGGCATAGAGTCTTGACCAACTTGATCAGGAGGCATCTTTACTTCAACCTCTTCAGGATTTGTAATGGAGTAACAACCAATTTTAGTTTCCACCATGGCATTAAAATTGAGCATTGAAAACTCATCCTCTAAGCAAGGCTCATCCAGGACTTCATCCATCAAATCAGGATCTTCCAATTCTTCAGTTATCATGTGAACAGAATGTGTGGACTTTTCTTCTTCTCCCATATTCTCAATATGAAAATTAGAAGGCTTCTTATTGTAAATCTGGATTCTTCTTCCTTTGAAAGGAATCTCCAAGTGAGAATAATCCAGAGAAAGGTAGCCTCCCAGCTTGGCAGTGAATTCTCTCGACAAACACATACTGAAATATGGTTCCAAATCGACCACAACTATCTCCTGAATTACTGTAATTTGAGGCATACTATGCAGAACAATAGGAACATCCTTGATTACACCCACTATTTTCATGGGAGTCCCATCCAACTGCAAGACACCAGGGCTACTTCTTGTATACTCCATACCCATGACTTCACAAACTGCCTTTGGCATGACATTTGTCGCAGCACCAGAATCAATCATGCAGTTGTGGACTATCCAACCCTCCATCCTGAGTGACAAATAAAATGGGGGTGGTCTATTTTTTCAAGTGGCTGAAGTAGTTAATGTTTGAGAAAAAATCATCTGGGTAGGATTCTTCTCATTATCTTTCATAGACTTCAATGATTCTTGTAACAAATCAACTTGCCCGGGTAATTGTAATGCATCATAGAGACTAACCTTGGCTGGAATCTTCTTCAATTCTTCAACGATATTGTATGTAGATGCACCAGACTCCCTCTTTTAAATGGTGTCTTCATATTTGCTTCGATATTGCTGAGTGGCTTCTACCCTCAGTATTTTAGTCAAAGATGGGTACTTGAGTTTTTCTCTGGCTCGTTCCTTTGTTTCAGCACTTGCCTACAAAGCTGAGGCTTTTTCTTGCAATCTTTCCTTTGCTCGTGGTGGCAAAAGATCTTTTAATAGAACAGGTGAATCTGGCTTTGGTATTGAAATAGGAGCTTTCACTTGTACTTGTTTCTTCTCATTTTGCATCTTCGGATCAGCCGGTACCCTTAATGGTTCCATCTCTGCTGGATCTACCATGACTGGCTTCTTCCCAGTTCTCGTGAGAACTGAGACTTGTTCTTCAGATGGAACCATAAAATTATGATCTACCTCAATAATCATATTAACTTGTCCTCCAGAAGAGCTTGCGGCCAATGTTTGTACATAGTTCAAATGAACCATACAAGTCTCCTCACCGTGTGGATCATTACATGTAGAGCACCAATATGTTCTTTCTGTAGGGCCATCTTCCTCATTCGTCAACATAGTCGGGTTCTTTTCTGGCACTCTGCTTGTTGAAGTCGCTTGTTCTCTAGTGATCGACGGAGGTTGAAATCTCTTGGGTTGGAAATCTCTCTCGGCCTACTTTCTTTCAATAATTGTGATTTTATTTCCCATCGCTCTTATAGCTGAATTAGCATATTGTACCTCTTGTAATAGGATTGTGTAAGGATCAGGATTTGAGGGCGCAGGAGGTGCCGATATAGGTAGAGGTGCTGGCGGTGCAGGTAATGCTGGGAATGAAGTGGGAGCTGGTAATTGCGGAATTCTTGGTGCAGGAAATTATGGAATAGTTAGAGCAGGGAGTTGGGGAACTGGAATGGGTGCGATCTGAGGCGCACTTGAGCTCCATGATGGAATAGGATACATGGAAGGCATAGGCTATGAAAATGAACCAGAATACAAATGCTTAGGAAGATCAGGTAAGATAGGCATTGTTACCTTTGGAGGAAGCCTACCTATGGCAATCAAGTCAGCTTTCGCCTTTTGTGCTTGTTCAAACAACTCTGGAAATGTAGTCACGTTGGACTATCGGACAGCCAAGCCAATGTCTGTGTTAAAAGCTCTGAGATAATAGAATGCAGCTAGCTCATGAGCGGGTCGAAGACCATCAAGAATTCTCTGCCAGCTTCTGGTAAATCTGACATTGAAGTCGGCTATCTCCTCCTGTGGGTGCCTTTGAATTGCATTAAATTGATGCAACAAGGAGTATGGATCAGCTTGTTCATGAAAGTTTTTGACTAACAGTTCTCCTAATTGATCCCATGATGCAATAGTGCCTAGTTGCAATGTTCGGTACCAATACAACAATTTCCCTCTCAATGACAACACCAACAATTTTATCATTACGTCTTCATCCATTATGTCATGGATAGCCGCCAAAGAGGCTACATCGTTAATATGCTCATAAGCAGTTTTACCAGTACCATCATAGGTCGACAAAGCTTTCAAAGCAGCTTGAGGGACTGGATTCTGTGCTGGTAAATTCAAGGCTCCCGAATCATTCCATGCCGAGAACTTCCTTGGTGGAGGATGTTGGGCCATTTGGACTGGTGTGTGTGGCTGAAGAGGTGGAAAACTAGTAGCAGTACTAGATGAATTTGAAGGAACAAAAAACACACCAACAATTTGTGAGGATGTTGCAGAGGATATAAGTGGTGGGGAGACCAACTTAGGGTGTTCGCTTAATTTTTGGTTGTCAAGTTCAAAAAACTCAACGGGATTTTCAGATTTTTTGGCCTTCGATCTTGTGATCATGAAGTACAGCTCTCACTGTATCCACGTTCGGAGGCTTTGGGTAGTGTTGAGTCACCAAATGTTCTAACTATACAACATGAAGGCGAACATTAAACCTCAATACTATTGGAAGTGAAACTTTTAGGGTCCCACCGGGTGTGCCAAAAACTGTTGGCACAGGTGGGTTTGTCAACTTGGAATAATACTTGTCCCACCGATTATGGATCTTTCTGAGACAGAAATAGTCTGTCCCATCGGGCGTGCCAAAAATTGTTGGTCACAAATCTGCCATAGGAAAGGATTTTGTACGTATATGCGCCCTAGACTTGGCCAACATTGAAAGGCCGAGAGAAAGAGAAGTCTCTCGGGCCAATCTCCAGAGAGGGTTGGCTCCCAAACTAATCTAAAGTGGTTTCAAGATAAGGATGCAGGAAAGAAATGGGAAAATGCGAAAAGAGATGGGAAATAACAGAAAGGGATGGAAATATGGCCACAGGCCAAAGTGTATAATTTGGGGTAGACTAACAACAGGAATTCCACCAAGTTTTATAACAACATCTAAAAAAAGAAAGCAACAGAATTAAACTCACACCTTTGTAGAGATAATCCCCAGATCGCATTCCAAAATCTACTCACTAACTAGCAACGTTCGAATCCAGAATGCAGAATTCAGAACTTAACAGCAGGAACATGAGCATAAACAGAAATGACTTTAAAACCAGAAGGAAATCACACACATAAGAATGCTTGCAAAGTTCAGAAGCCAAGTCTCTTCTATTGATGCAGAGAACTTAGAGAGTTTTCTCACAAAATGTCCAACCTCCTTTTCTTTAGATATACATGAATATTTATAGAGGTCTTCCCTCTCTCTTTTGCATCACAACATTTAAAACATACAACATATTTTGAAGAGGCGATCCACAAAATGTGCACTTGAAAGGAGAAACAATCCCCCTTAATCTGCCTCGGAGAAATCACACATTAAATGACCATTATCAGGGCAAGCCGGAAGTTGTTAGGAGATCACGAACAAGAGCTTTTAATGTTGGAGGCATCTTTAATTTTGGTGGCATCAAAAACTGCCTCATGTTCTTCCATCTTGCGCACATCGGTAATCAACAACATTTAATCTTGGAGACTTCTTTGACCATGATCTCAAAATTAGTTGGAGAGATTTTATTTTATCCTTATCTTCTCCTCACGTTCTCCTATGCAATTCTAGAGGAAAAAACTGTATCGGGCCTTTGTTGTTGCTTCTGTCATGAAAATGAGACAGGTCACGAAAATGCGACATGTCACGAAATCGTGACACTTTTACCTTTTAGCTTTCTCTTCTTGCCACCAATCGTGAAAATGTGACATGTCATGAAATCATGACATCTTCTCTCGTTCAGCTTCGTCTCCATGACATGTCATGAAATCGTGACATTCTCCTCTGTCTGGATTTGTTCGCTGCTCCTTATCGCAAAAATGAAACATGTCACGAAATCGTGACATCTTTCACTCGACGACTGTCTTGTCTGCTTCAAGTCGCAAAAACTCACCATGTCGCTAAATCATGACATCTTCCTCTGTCTTGGCCTTCATCTTCTTGCAAGTCACGAAATCATGATAGTTCGTACCATTTTTCTCTGTTCGCACTTTTGCATCATGAAAACAAGACATGTCACGAAATCGTGACATGTTTCTGTCTTCTTGTTGCTTCCTGCTTTATCATCGCAAAAGTGTGACAAGTCGTGAAATCGTGACATGTCATGAAATCGTGACACTTTTCTACTGCTTTACTCTGTTTCCAAAGATGTCGCGAAATCGTGACATATTCCTTTGTTTGGTTGTCTTCGTACTTCCTCCTCGTGAAAACGTAACATGTCACGATATCGTGACAATTCTCCGCACTTAGTTCTTTCACCCCAATATGTCGTGAAATCGTGACACTTTCCTGCCTGACTCCTTTGTTGTCGCTTCCTGTTGCGATATCATGACATATTTCTCTTGCTTGGCTTCATCTTCAAAAATCTCATGAAATCGTGACATCTTTCATCCGCCTTGTGTTATGTTTAGCCCTTCCACAAAAACGTGACATGTCGTGATATCACGACAATTTTTTCATTTTAATGCTCCCTCACCGCAACAAGTCGCGAAACTCCAACATGTCGTGATATCGCGACAGTTTGACTTCCTTGCTACCTTTGACTGTTTTGAGCCGCGAAAACGTGATAGGTCGCGAAAATGTGACATTTTCTTTTCTTAGCTCTTTTTTGGTACGGACGCTGTGAAAATGCAACAGGTCATGATTTCATGACATGTCGCGATATCGCGACACCTTTGCTTTTTCACTTACAAACAGAGAAGTGAGTATCTTTACAATCTGAGCATTCTTTTGCATGAACAACAACAACAAAAACAATGTGGCAAAAATGCCAACACATCCTTATATTGTTAAAAAAAATTGGAAAAAATATTTACACCTGCCAAGGAAGGTTTATTAATGAACCTAGTGGATTAAAAATTAAGAGGTAGCAATATGGTTTTTATGTAATATAAGACATTTGAATTTTCAATAAAACCACATTTATTGGAATGACATGTTTTGGCATATTATCATGTGTGTATTTTTTTATCCTTACAATAGTTTTTATATCATTAATCACTATACTAAATTATGTCTCTATTATTATTTGAAATGTAGGCTATTATTACATAAATAATTATAGACATTGAGAGATCATACTATATTTGAATTATGGAAATCATTATAGTATAGGATTTATTTGAGGCCCTATAATAAGGACAAATGATTCCAATTATGTTGATCTATAACATATTATCATTGTTTGTATCCTATTTGTAGTCATTATTGATTTGTGATATGGTGGTCACAACTAACAAGTTCATATTTTATGTTTTCTAATCATATGGTATTTATGGCATTCCATATTCATCATGAATATATTAAATTAACATTATGCAAAATCATATCAATATATTATAAATCCTTGATGTCCTATATCTCATTCTGAAATCCTTAAAGTAAATCTTAATTAAGGGAGAGGGGACGTAATGCCCACTTACCCTCCATCTAATCAAATACTACTATTTTTTTGATACTAAGACTCATACATTATATTATTATTTACCATTGAGATATTATTTTATGCTTCAATATATTTGGAATATTGTATTAGCTAGGATCCTTTATTGTTTTTATGTATATCTTAATATGTTTCTTTGATGTTTGAACTTGTTTAGCATAGTAATATAGCTTTGAACATTGGTTAAGTTGATTTAATATGTTAATTATGATGATGTTGAATTTATAAGTTTTGGTAACGATGGTTAGAAATCTTGTAAGCTTATGAATGTAGATATTGCTAGGAAAGAATATTTTATCAGGGATCCATTATTCTAAGGGAGTTATTTTATTTTGATTTTGTGATTGCAAGTAGTTCAACCACAATATGGGGTAGAAAAATCAATAATATGTACTAAACTTGATGTTTATATTTTGTTAAACTAGTGAGGAATATTTATTATGTTTGGTGTTATCTTATCAATTTGATTGCCTAAGTTGATGTCTTTGGAAAATTAGTGGTGTTGAAATTTGGATCATAGCCATGTTCAGTCAGCCTTGGGTTGTGGTATTGGGAAAATTTATTTTAAAAGGATAATAAATATAGAATAGTAAAAAATACTTAAAATGTGAGAAAAGGGGATGTGGGTGACATGAAAAATAGAGAGATGGTTGTAAACTAGAGTAGTAGTGAGATGGAAGTGGATATAAATAGGTAGGAAGATAAGTGGTGAAGAAATTAAGGGATAAGAGAAGTTGCATGTAAATGTGATGGTAGAAGGAAGAATGGGGCATTGTTGTTGATGTAGGAAGTGGTGTAAACTCAGCTACAAGATATCAATGAAATGGACACCAATCACATAACACAAATGCAATATAATGGAAGAAACTTGAAAATCAATGTTCTTCTCATTCCTGAATTGACACCGCTTCTCCAAAATATTACAATCCATCATATATCAATCGAAAACTCTAAAGAAACCCTAAAAACATCTTTTTCTAAAAATTGCTAAAAATATAAATGAGTCGGATTGCGCCCAAATTCGGTGCACACATCCCTCTTACAATAAAAAACCTTAATTTAAAATATTAGGTCTCAAATTAAGGTATAACAAAAGATAATAAACTTCTAACATGCAAAAAAACCCAAAAAACCCGAGAACCTATTCTAAAAGCTAATTTTGGGACACTAGATGGAGGATTTAGGTCCCAAAAACATGTTTTTGGAGAGTTAGGCCAATCAGAGATTTTCCTGATGCATAACATGCACATAGAACCACCTATTAAATTTCAAGGCCAACGGGCATACGGTTCACAAGTTATGGCTCCGACAAGGTGCATCGGGAAGCATGATTTTAAGGAATGTATTGTAGATTGGGAGAGGGATTTTGTAGGAGGAATGAGAAGATGATTGTAGCTATGAATATTAGAAAAAAGAAAGGGGAGATTAGTTGGAAAATTTCATATGGGTAGCAAGTATAGAATAAACTAAACTATAATCTTGATAAAAGTTGCTTGTAATCTTTTTTATTGTCTATGTATATAAGTTGTTATTTATTTTCCCTTTTTGTTATGAATATGACAATATATATGTCTTTGGTGCATAATTATCATATTTATTGTGGGTGACTATGTGTATTTTGTTTTACACTTGGAAATGTATATTAGAGATGCCCTATTTGAAGATGAGTAAAATCATATATGTAGGGTAATATTGCAAGTAGGAAAACTTATTGGTATATAGGATAAAATAAATATAAGAAAATGAATGTTAGGATGCTGGAGGAAGAAATAATGATAACATATAGAACTAGAATTCACAATGGAAAAAACCATGGCATAAGCCATAGGAAGACCTATTTTTCTTTGTGTCAATAAATCTTTTCTTGAGTTTGATTGTTGTGCAAATGATCAAGATATAGTATGTGTTTTGAGTTGCTTGATGTTTTATAAGACAATACACACATCAATATAGATGTTAGGCACGACTTGGTGAATGGGGGGAGAACAAGCACATTTTTCGTGGTGGTGGTTCCACTAGAGTGCATCTACCCAATAAGCCAAAATAGTGTAAGACTTGTCAATGACCAAATTATGTCATGTAGTTTACTTTGTGTAGTATACTTTATTTTAGTCTATATTTGTTTCTTTGTACCCAAGTATAGGAGTTAGATTATAGATAAATTATAAGTATTTTGTGATAAGTTTCATGTAAATGGTAACACATTGTGTTATTAGATGATACCCTTAAAAGTTACCATTAGATTGAAGAAGAATGTGTTGAGTTAATACTAGGATGTAAGTTCTAGATTTAATCATAGTTGTAGAAGTTGAAATTCCTATTTTATCCTCTTGTATTTTTTATTAGTAATATTGAATAAATGAATATTGAACTTATGATTTATTTATTTTATTATTTTATCACCTCATAATAGCAATAAATGTTATCAAATAACATAAAAACTATATTATCAAGTGGCATTAGCTCAATCGGTTAAATTCCTTAAAATTTAATGAGGAGACCAAGGTTTGAATCTCGCAAAGCGATACATGGATAATATACAATCCTTGTTATAATACCACTATGTGGTGATGATGTAATACGGGCAGGGCCTATTTCAATCCCATATAACCAATTGAAAAAAATATAAAACTATATTCACATTATTAACAAATAATCCAATTGGAAATACTTATTATTTCTTTTCCTTGATGTTCATTGATTACTCTAAGTACAATGCTAGAATAATTAAGTACTAGACTTGAATCAAGTGAAGTTTGGGTGTCAAAAAAATTGCATTCTCAAGATATAAAGTTAGAAAATGCTCTAGAGTGGTACAATGTGCATTAGCTCCCAAGACTTGTGTTGGCACCATATGGATTAATATTGTAGTATTTTGATGTACAAATTTACACAAATTCTAATGAGTCTAGAATCAAATCTATAGTTTGACACCAAGGCTACTGATGCTAGTGCTAAGTCTATAGTTAAGTGTTAATTTATTGGGACTAGCACCAAGTCTAGAAGTGGTTTTCAATATGTTGATATTGGCATCGATGCCAAATGTGATGATGTCAAGAACTAGTTTTAGCACCAACATTGTGTTAATATTTTATGCTAAATAATTAAACCAAAATAACCTCAATATATAAAATAAAGACACTATATCAAATATAAGATAATGACAATATTCTAAAAACATAAAACTCATAAATAACTTCTGCAAAAACTCATAAAATTACCATTAAAAAATGATCACAAAAATAGTAATTTGATATAGAATAAAGATCTTAAGTACATCATACTTCCACACAATATCCCTCTACATTGTGTTACTTGCACACATACATACATACACATATATAATGGAATGTGACTCTTCATATGGAGCACTCTTGGCCTTCTCTCTTATTGACACTCTTCACTTCCTATTCTAAGGATACATGTGCACATGGACTATTATGCACATTTACATTATTTAAATACTTTGCACATTATAATAATACTTGTGCATTTATTACATTGCATAAAGTAAATACTCACACTTTAATATAAGACACGCTCCTAATCTAGAGATGTACCCAAGGTAGTACATTAGCATGTACAAAATAATATAATATTCTCCAACAAATTGAAGATAGCACTAACATTAACAATTAGTGTGGGTGCAAGAAGTGAAATTGACACTCATTATTGGGTAACATCAGAGATGAGGTTGGCAGCATAGGTGGAGTTGGTATCATAAATGGGTATGGCTCCATGGCACTAAAAATGAGTTTGGTACCATATGTGGAGTTGGCTTGATGAACAATTATGATTTCATAGCTTAAAATATAATTTTGGTACCATAGGTAGAATTGGAACCATAAACAAATGTGTTGTCATAGGTTGTTCTAGCAATGTCTCATTGACTAATAAGTGGTTATAAGTACCAAATCTTGTGAGTTGGAATAATTATGGTACCATGATCCATGAGGACGTAGAGAAACCCCAAAATTTCTTAGGTTTTTTTCAATGAAAAATGACTACACTTTATTAAATAGAAATAAATTACTGAATCACGAGGCCTTCCATACATGTGTCACATCCTGGAAATACCTCCTAATATACATACCTATAATCCCATGAAGGCTAAATTCCCAATTAGAGAATAGACAAAAATTACACAAAAAATCATTGCTACACCAAATCACTAAACAACATATCAGAGTAGGACTCCTCAAAACTACAATAAGACAAAACCATCAATTTATTTTTCTTGTATATCACATATCCTCTTGAAACCACATTCGAGAGGTCTTAATTTATAGTGGCAATTGCATATTATTGTAACTTCACCAACTCATCCTGTTATTCTCCATTGTTATCTATGTAATAGCCCTCCTTGGCAGGATGTATTCTTGATATTTGATTTATGTATTGATGTATGGATATCTAATGCATAATTTCATTTTATGTTACCAATATGTGTTGGTAGTTGCATTTTATGCTTGATTATACTATTTTAGAATATGGTACTACTGATGGAATTTATGGTTGCAAGACTAGGTACTCTCATGGGTGGATTGGTATGGGACAACCACCAAAGTTAGTAATATTAATACTTGGAATATTAATATCAATGTTAATAATTAATATTAACATCTGGTATTAATTAGTAAGTAATTAATCCAATTACCCTATTGTTAGTAATTAACACTAACATTAAGAGGTAATAATATTAGTTGATGAGTTATTAGATCAATTACTTATATTTTATCTTATAAATAGGTAACTTTAAAATAAAATAGAAATCAATATTTAATTAACCTTAATTCATAATAATTGATTAAGGCGGGTAGTTTTGGAACGTTGTATTTAATGGCAACATGAGTGAGTTCTTGTAATGTAGAGAATATATGTTACTCTTGTGCTCGTAGGTGGCATGCAAGAAGAGAGGCTTTCAACATAAGTCTAGTGGGCATTATAACATTGAGGGAATGTCCAGTTGAAGGGATAGCAAAGGAAAGGAACCAAAAGTGAAAGCCTAGAGGCAATAGAAGTTTCTATAGAGGCACTTATAATGGTATTCAATCTCTTAGGTTAATGATTAATGGCTTTATTAAGTTTTCTAGTTGATTTAGTTGTTAAATGCTTGCTTTTTTTATGCTACCAACATCTTTGCTTGCATCATCTTTTGATGGTTCCTTTGATCTTTCTGTATGTAAGCCTTGGTTGTTGGTTTATATTTGTGTTTACGTGTATTATTTATTCAGTACATCCATCTAGCTAAGTTAGTTGTTAGCCCTTGGTGATCTATGGAATTAGAGCCATCCCTATTGCTTGGAAGCTCCTTTAGTTGTTGCTTGGGTCATTTTGCTAAGGCTAAGGTCTTGTTTTGATTGATTGATTGGATCTCTAATCATTTAATATGTAGTGTTTTTGGCACTCAATCTAAGTGCTTTTAAGGTGATGATTGCTCTATGCCTAGCCTGCCCAATTTTTTCTTGTGTGTGTTTGAGTAGCACTAGGGTTCTAGAAGAATAATATTCTATGGAACGCTTTGGTTCATGCACCTATGAAACCTAAGTAAATCATTGTTTGGTTGCTCATTTATTTTTGTCTTTGTGTTGGTTTGATAGCATGATGAGAGGCATTCTTTTTGTGACATCGTGAGTTCGGTCTAAGTTGCTTGTTGCTTTAAAATACCTTTAGGTGTAAGCTTGTTTAGATTTTTGGAATGAAAATCTCCTTTTCATTTAAGAATATGTAGAACCTTTTTCTTTTATAAGTTGATTTTGTAAGTAGTTGGAATTGAAGAAATCTAATATTCTAAATGGAGGCTATTAAGATTGGAATTTATAAGAAGATTAGATTCTCTTAATTATGTTGGTGTTTATATTTTCCAATAGCTTATGAAGATCTCCATTGTAATATCCAATAACCTAAGTTATTTCATTAGAGCTATTATTTATCTTTTGTATTGCTCTATGTTGTTCTAGGTTATTAATGTGTTAGTTTTAAATTAAATTAAAAATAGAAAAGTATTATAGTTAAATTAATGGTTATTTTGGTTAAGGGTTCTCTTATGGTAATGAGTGGTTAATTTTTTAGGGAAAAGGTTCTAGAAGGATAGAGGAAAGAATATTTTGTGTCATAGGATAGTAATGTGGTATTTTATATTATTTATTTAAGAGATTTATTTTTTTAAAATAAAAGGTTATATTTATTATGGTTATATTTGATTTATCAAATAATGAATTTTATAAGACTTGGGTAGATAAAAAAATTTGTTATTGAGAGAAGTATGGGATTCTCTCTGTTTGTATGCATTGTATCTTGCATGGATGTATGTGGTTGCATTTTGCATGTTAATTTGCATTTGAATTATCATGAGTTGTCCCCATCCCTATACTTTTATACAAGTTCGAGGAAAATATCTACCAAGAGGAAGACCTTGAAAGAGAAAATGGAACTAGGAACCCGTTTTATGTATTTATGTATTTGGAGTACTTGAAAAGATTATGTAATTGAAATTATGCAAAGCTTTTGATGAAGAAAAGTGATGTTATTCTTTATGTCAAGTTATTGTAAATTTGGAAGTGAAGTAATTAAAGGAAATATGTTTTCCAATTACTTTTGTTATATTTGTAAAACTTGAACGAAGAATGGAAGGATTAAATGTTATTGATTTCTTTCATGAAGTATTTGAATGCTTAGTTATGAGAAAATGGGAAATAATGAATTAGAGTTTAATTCATGGGTGATGGATTATAATTTTCTAGATGTTTTTCATTATTTATTAGTAAAATAAATAAATTGCTATATGTTAGTATTATAGATGAAGTACTAAAATACTAGTTCTAGCATGGTGTTATATTTTAGCATGTTATTTTTGTTACAGCACTTTAATTCCTTTAATGGGAGAAATTATATTATTTTTTATACTATATATAATTCTTGGGTTTGGGAGGAGGGAGGAGTTATTGGGCATGGATTTAGAGCCATATTAGGACCCTCGAGTCAAGAAGTTAACCCAATTCTGGAAGGAGTTTTGATGATAAAATAACCAAGAATATGTGAATCTTGGAAGGATTTGTGGTGATTAAATAGACAAGCATTCACTAATCTAAGAGGATATGTGGTGATGCAATAACTATATAGTTATGAATGATACACCTTAAATGTTGATATCGGGGTGTTCACAAATAGTATAGTGGCGGTACCTTAAACAATAAGGATTGGGTGATCATGCTCATTACCAGGTGAGTGGTAATGGCCTTAGTTAGCCCACAAAGGTGTGGTAACTATGCACTAAGGAATTACATTAAAGTAGACCTACATATAAGGACTTGTGTAAGGTTAGGGAAAATGTGTTCTCCTTTAAGTATTATAGACCTTGAAGGATAATCCCTACATCATGGTCAAGTTATCCTATACCAGTGAGGATATAGGAAAATTAGAGGGACCATTATTGGAATCCTTCTTAAATGGTGAGGCCTAGGAAGGTGAACCCCATAGATACGAGATGTTGGCCACTTCTATCCACTTGAGTGTTATCTACAGCAACATTGACCTCAAAATATGGTTATGTTTTACAATACTGAATAAATTATTAGGACTTATTTGTGAATATTGCTTGTGATAAATAAATAAATAAATAAATATATATATATATATGGTTGGCTTTAGGGGATTGTTACAATTTTTTGTCCTATCTCCACCTTCCCCCATATACAATAATTCAAACAATTCCTAATTATGAAACACAGGAGTTTCTATGTTGTTACTTATTCCTTCCCCATCATTGGGGTAATCCTATCAAAGCAAAACTTGCAAGTCCATATAATCTTCCCCTAGGTTTTTTCCCCTATCATAATCCCACCAATGATGACCTCTCTCTATTCTCCAATTAGCCAGTCTATTATTTTCCCTCACCACACGAAGAAATTTTATCCACACTCTATTTTTTAAACTCGTAATATTGTCCAAGATCCACCAGAGCCTCCATTCCATTTTCCCCCCTCCTCCTTCTTATTCAACCTATTTATTAAGACCTGGGATTTAGAATCCACCTCAATTATTGAGTATCCTTTCTTAAGATCCATGGATAAGCCTTCATAAATGGCCATAGTATCTACCACCATGTTTATATTCCTCCCAACACCCCAATGAAAACTAAAAACCATCATCCCTTCATGCATACAATCTATCCCTCCAATACCTGCTTTCCTTATATTGTTACGAATAGCACCATAAATGTTAACCTTAATTCAATCCATCTATGATGGCTTACACTTCCCTCCCCTATCCATATTTTTAGAAGTAGGAGCCTTCCTTATTCTTGAGCTCCAATTCCATAACGATTGAGACTAAACCCACGTAGGAATCACAATCCAAATAAGATCCAATAAATCCTCATATTTGGTTATAAGTTGAGAACCTTTGATTCCTCTTACAACATCTCTAATACTTAGCATATATTTTAAGAGAATTGACTCCTTGGATGAGCACTCATCATAAAAAAATATACCTATTGTGCTCTATCCACACTTGCCATAAATTGAAGCACTTGAAACAATGACTAAAAGTGAAGATTGCCCATCCGCCCCTTAGAGCCCCACATATCAAATAATCACTCCAATGAGACATCACCAAGCCATGCTAAATTAAATAGTCTTTCACCTTGCTCCTAGATCTAACCAAAAAAGGAACATCAAACTGGAATATGGTTAACAAATTCTCCTACCCCATAATATAGAACACATTATTTTGGGCTCACCAAGCCCCTCTTATAAAGATTATCCTGATTTTAAATCTGATTCTAAATGGATATCCAAATGAAAATGTTGAATTTTGGTCAAATACTTGAATTCCACACCTTATTCCAAATCACCCTCTCCCTACCCAATCCCTATATGATCCAAACATATCCCTTCTTGATGGAATCCATTTCTTTTATCTCCTCATTCCAAATATTCTTCCTCTTTTTACCAAGAGCACTTCCTTTAATACAATATAGTCCTTAGACTATCCTTGTCTTCTTCAACTATTTATCTCTAAACTGAGAGGTATTTCCACCTCCTTAAACCCACTTCCCCTTTATCTTCCTCCTAGAATTCCTTAACATAGACCATATTTTCTTTGTAGAATTACCTAGGTTCAAGAACTAGGAAGTAATTGGTTGTTATTGATCGCATGCATCATCCTAAAATTTTATCTTTCTCCCATTTTTTACTTTCCATAATAGCCTTATAGTAATAATAATACTAACCTTTTTAATTATAGTCCAAATGATGGACCCCCCACCCTGTTAAAGGGGAGGCTATAAACTGATTCCACCTCATACCCATACTTCATATATAGAACCTTTGACTTAAGGATGGTCTGGTACAAAATCCAATTCCATAGTAAATTAACTGATAAAGCCAAGTTTTGATCAACCAATATGCAGATAACCAATCCCCCTTTATTTAGCAAGAGGTACACCAAATTTCACTTTATAAAACTCTATTTATTTTTCAATTCTAAGCCTCCCCAAATAAATTTCATCAATATCCTTAACACATTGCCTATGACCAATCATAGTTGTAAATTGAGAAAAAAAAAAATTGCAACATTGATTATATTAGAGTCAATCTTCCCCTGGTGAGAGCCAATGATGGGTCCAATGATTTAAATTATATCAAATTTTATCTATAGGAGACCTTTAATATTCCTTTCTAAGATGTCTTCCTACCATTGTAAGTCCAATATATTTAAAGAGTACCAAGCCTTTTTTTTAATTTAAAATATTAAGGATTCGGATTTACACCCTATTATCAACATTGAAAAATAAAACCTTAGACTTATATTTATTGATAAATTGACCTAAATCTCTCCCATATAGATCTAAATATATTCCCAATCCCTTGGCCTCTTGATCTTTGCTATCCCCATACAAGCATAATCATCCACAAGTTGTAAATGTGTTAGAGGCATAGCCCCCTAAACACTGCAAAACCTTTTATTTCCTAGGAGTCCCTAACTTTGTGGATAATCCTACCCAAGGATTCCACCTGAATAATAAAAAAGTAAGGATATAGAGGGTATCCTTATCTCAAGCCTCTACTTACCCCAAATTACTTTGACGAGACACCATTTATCAAGATCGATAAAGTAGGATTAGAAAAGCAAGTTACTACTCAATCGATCCACCTATTCTTGAAACTCAATATTTTGTAGAATATTAATCAAAAAATTCTAATCAAGTTGGTCATAGTATTTGGATATATATAATTTAATAAACATATTACCTTCCTTACTAAGTCTCATAGAGTGAGTAACTTCCTATGCCAATATAATATAGTCCATGATTTGTCTCCCTTGCACAAATCCACCCTGCTCCTCAGATATAATGGTCAGTAAAACCATCTTCAAATGCTCTTCCAACACCTTATAAATAATATTATATATATATATATATATATATAGAGAGAGAGAGAGAGAAGAGGAAAATGGTTCAAAACTCATCCAACAAGGAGGCCCCATTATTTTTTGGAATAAGAGCAATAAAATTATAGTTCATAGCACTTAAGACAAATTTAGACCTTCTGGCCTCTTCAACTACTTGTAGGATTTCCTCCACCAACTCCTTCCACATAATTTAAAATAATTCAATTGGAAAACCATCCAATCCTAGATTTTTCCCTTTTTTCATATCAAATACTACACTTTGCACTTCCTCCAAAGACACCTCTCTAGCCAGGAACAAACTCTGCTCTATCAAAAAATATGAAGGAATTGACTCCAATATCTCCTATTGTGCCTCATCATCCAAAGAAACCTTCAAAAAAATATTAGAAAAGTACCTTCTTGCTTTCCCCTACATTTCACACTAGATCCTTATGACCTATCCTCTTCCACATGTTAGAGACTTAATAAAATTAAACTTCCTTCTAGCCATTGTTGATCGGTAAAAATTTTGTGTATTTCTATCCCCCTCCCTTAGCCAAGTGATTCTAGAATTTTGTTTTCATAACACCTTATCCTTTCACTCTCATTCCTCCACCTTCATAATCACCTCTATCTCTTGGATCAATATCTCCTAAGAAAGATATTCCAAATGAATTTTCTTAGTCATCTACTCAAGATCCCACACCGTCTCTTGGGACTCTCGCTCAATATTTCTAAAAATAATATTATTCCATTCTTTTAGCTTCTCTTTCATATATTTTGGTCTTTTAAAACACATAAACATCATAGTTCTAAATCTTGGGCATCCTTCCATCCAGCATCTAAGGATCAAATCATTGAAACCCTCATGGTCGGGCCAAGCAAGTTGAAACCAAAAAGGGTTGTTCCTTAGTTTAATCCAACTCAAGATGTAAAGAGAGATTAGCCAATGATCAAAAATTGTAAAAGAGGAAATATCTGAGTGCAACACTATTCCTCTAGTCACCCAAGAGTAAGAAAATAGAAAATGATCCAATATTTCCTAGATACGGTCCAAGTTTAGTCTCTTATTACTCTAGGTGAACAAGTAGCCTTTCAAAACCATATATCTAAGACCTAACCTGTCCATTTGGTCAATGAAAAAATGATTTCCCATGTCCAAGGCTTTGAAGCCTCCCTGCTTTTCCTCTAATGAAGCAATAGCATTAAAATCCGATCCATCTATTTGAAACATCTCCTTCCCTTTTCTAAAATTACCTTCATTACCCTCCATTGCTCCACCTTTTCTTTTATATTAGTCAAAACATAAAAGTTAACTACCTAAAAGGGAGATACATTTGAAAGCAGATACCCTTTTATCTCCAAAATTCTTGTAGTTGCCATTGCATCCACAACCTCTATCTTCCTAGGATACCACATACAAAGCAATCCTCCATAATTACCTTGGAAGAAATCACTAAACTTAAAGCTTCCTTCAAAATTCTCTTGCAAAGTATTGAGCTTCCATATAAACTCAATTTAGATTCTTGAATCAATAGCAAACAAAAACAATATTTTTTTTTGGTAAGTTAATAAATTTCATTAAATCAGGGCATTTGAAAGGTGCCCTAATGCCTTGTACATCAGAAAAACCAAAATTGACAAGAGGAAACCAACTGAAACAAGGAAAAGATGCTGGAAAGGAACAAAAAGCATCCTAGAACGAACAACAGAGGAAACACAACAAAACAAAAAAAAGTAGAAGAGACGAGGCCAAAAAGGACAAAAGGCCCATCATGCAAAAACATCAATTAGGTACATCAGTCTGCATTGGATATGCAGTTGCAACCTCCAAATCAGCATCCTTGGCTTCCTTAGCTTCATCCTTGAACACATCCTTGGGAACTTCCTTAAAAATATCCTTTGCGATCTCGACAACATCCTCATCCTTGGTGGTTTCCTTGGTGTCTGAAATGCTGCCAGTAGCAGATATGGTAGGAGCTTCATCAAACGGATCATATAAGAACAAGTTGAGAGCATTTTGTTGTTCTTTGAGCTGAGCTATACCTTTACCGAGTGCAACATGAGCGGTTTCCAAGTGGCTTATGGTGGCTGAGGTGGACTGAATAGCAATATTTTGGAGATACTTTTCAACAAAGTTAGGAGAATTAGTGTCAAATTTGAGCTCCTTTATGGTCTTGCCAGAGGATGGAGTAGGAGTATCAGTAGTTTCCTTGAACTTGAGTCTCTGGGAGCAACAGACAGGAGTTTTCTCAACCTTGACTTTCTTTTTGATATTGGAAATAGGGTAGGGTTTATCCAATTTATTTTTCTTTTTGGACTTGGTGGCTTTAGGGATGGGAGTAGAGGATTAATTTGCTTTTTCAGACTCAGGGGCAGGAATATTTCCTTTTGGGAAATTATATGTTCTAATCAAAATATTCACAATATCTTGCTTAGGTTTTACCCCTAGACCCCTTACATTCCAAGAAATAATCTTCATTTGGAGAAATAATTAAAAAGAGAATCAATAGTTGATATAATCCTTGTTTCCACAAAATGCTACCCTTTCTTATCTTGCTTGTCATTTTTTATTTTATTCCAGCCACATGTTGTTTTCCTCCTCGATGCTTCCTTTGGATGCCTGATGTAATACCTAAGGGATTACTTCTCATTCCTCTCCTACCATACCCCTCAATATTTAAAACTCTTTCTTCCCTCTCTATATCATCCTCAATTTCATTCTTGGCCTTCACTAAAATTAACTCCTCCAAGGGCCTAGCCTCCTCCTTATGAGTTCCAAAGTCTTCTTGAGTTCTCATATCTATCGAGGCCTCACCCCCACTACAAGGGAATGATACCAAATCATCTTGAATAATATAATCATGAGAGGTAAAATCCCTCCCATAGCATCCACATCCACCTCACTAGACTCGAATCCCTAAACATCAAAATATTTTTTTAAAGAAACTTCCAAATGTTCCTTACCCTTCTAGCTATCAATCTTTGATCTTTTCCTATTTATAACTGCACAAAAACCATCCTCCTCCCCTACTTCCACACCTTTTCCTTGATGGGAATCCTCCTCCTTCTACTTCATCTTAGTATTTTTGGGGCAATTCCTTTCCAAGTGACCATAAATATGATAGCATCAACACCTTAAGGGGATTACCTCATAATCAAGAGCGTAAACCCTTACCACCTCCCCAATCTAGATATCAATAGAATCTAATAGAATATTGGATATATCCAACTCCACACAAATCCTAGAATAATAAGTAAACTTCCTTCCCCTTTTAATATTAAAGACCAAAACAAAAGTCCCTATGGCCTCACTAATATCTCTAAAAATCCCCTCCTTCCAAAGCTCCAAAGGTAAACAATGAAGTCTAGTCCACACCAAGAAAACTAAAGGTAGTTCCTATGTTTTATCAAACCTTGCATGCCATAGTTTGTTTTATAGTCCCACTTACCCCATGAAATAAGGGCTGCCCTTGAAAATTTTATTTTGGTCCTCCTCCTTATCAAAAATAGCTAAATATACCCATTTGTAGAAAGAACAATATCATACTTACCTTCAATTTTCTAATCATGTTTTCCATTGCTTAATACTTCTTAAGTCTACCCTAATTCCAATGAATCTATAAATTAATGCCTTGGATTATAATAAAATTACCTCATTCGCCACCACTTCAATTTGCACATTAATTCGTGGTTGCTCCTTCCTATGACGAAGGTAGTTGTTCACCTTTCCATTGCCACCCATCAACACTAAAAGTGCCACACCAACCAAAGACTTCTTTATGGAATCATATGCTTACAAACTCTATGAAGGATAAATCCTAAAGGATCCACAACTACCCCCTTAAAATTCAAACCTAGGTGTCCTTTGGGGGCCACCTCTCTCCTTCCATCAACTATCTTTGCAAAACCTTTGAAAATTTTCTCTTACCTCTGTTTGTTAAATTTTTAAACAAGACACCTCCATTGCTTCTTTATTCATCATCTCCTTTAAATATTCATTTGACAATACATATCTCACTTAGATCCTACTCCTTTGCTCAAACCCTACTCCTCACACTCCTCTACTCAAAACTTTCTCAAATCTCACTCCTTTTCTCATATCCCATTCAGATCCTACTCAAATATGTTAATATCCTACTGAGATCCTACTTATATCTTGCTCAGATCCATATCACACCTGTTATTATTTCCCTAGCTTGCTCACGTTAATAAACCTTTCTTAAACAATAATTTTAATATAATATGATAAAATGTGAAACTTCAAGTAGTTGCCCAATTTTGAATTGTGTCATGCTTTAAATTCATGATTTCCATAAATAATAGTATGGCATCATTGTGTTTCTTGTTGTAATATCATTTTGATAAATAAAATGGACATGTTAATGAGAATCCTTGATTTGATCTTTACTTGAATTTGTGTGTAAGATACTTATAGTAGTTAAGAGGAACTATCAAATGGTCTCTTTCAAAATAAAATTTTATCGTTATATTTTATCCATCTTATACAAGCATTACACAAGTAATTACTTACTTAGAAATCATTAACAATATGATCTCCCTATAAGTCTTGCTAAACTTTTTAATGTATCTATTTTAAATTAAAAAATTTAAGTTGAATTTTCGTAGCTCAATGAGGGGAATGTCAACTTAGTTTTATGCATCCATGTATCCTATCATGTTCTAAAGGTTGTAAATTTAATTTTTTTCTAATATCTTAATCCAAAGATAAAGAGTAAAGCATCATATCTTCTTAATGTTTTTTTTTAGGCTTCATGTATTTAAAAGTGTGTCAAATCTCTTTTAGGGTCGCTCAAATAGTTCATAGTTTCTCAAATTTTAAGGATTTTAACTATCATAACCATGGAAATGAAAACTAAATATTGCATAGAAGAATATTAAATGAATAAGACAATCAAAAACTCAAAATCAAGGAAAATCAATGAATATAATACAACCCCAAAATGCTCATTTTCAACACAAACACAAACAAAAAAATGAGAGCTAAAAAAATAAAACCAATAGGCACTCTCATGCTAAAGAGGTGATAAGTTGTTGGAGCAGTTCAATAAGGAGGATTTCACTGATTTTTGGGATATTCCACCTCAAAAAATTGTTAGGTTTTCAAACATTAGAAAAGTTGTTGATGAACATCTATTAAAAAAATTATAACAACAACATTGTTTGGAATACTACATTAGATACTATAAAACATCAAACACTATAAAATAAGTTTATTTTATGTGTAGTGAAGTTGGACATAGATGAAAATATCTATCACATGGGTTTATTGGTCAATGGAAAACTAGCAACTGGTTGTTTGAAACTATATAATGCATACATGATATGTAGTTGCAACTCCTTTTATATCTTGGTTTAGTTAGTTGTTGCTTGGGTCATTTTGCTAAGGCTAAGGTCTTGTTTTGATTGATTGATTGGATCTCTAATCATTTAATATGTAGTGGTTTTGGCACTCAATCTAAGTGCTTTTAAGGTGATGATTGCTCTATGCCTAGCCTGCCCAATTTTTTCTTGTGTGTGTTTGAGTAGCACTAGGGTTCTAGAAGAATAATATTCTATGGAACGCTTTGGTTCATGCACCTATGAAACCTAATTAAATCATTGTTTGGTTGCTCATTTATTTTTGTCTTTGTGTTGGTTTGATAGCATGATGAGAGGCATTCTTTTTGTGACATCGTGAGTTCGGTCTAAGTTGCTTTTTGCTTTAAAATACCTTTAGGTGTAAGCTTGTTTAGATTTTTGGAATGAAAATCTCCTTTTCATTTAAGAATATATAGAACCTTTTTCTTTTATAAGTTGATTTTGTAAGTAGTTGGAATTGAAGAAATCTAATATTCTAAATGGAGGCTATTAAGATTGGAATTTATAAGAAGATTAGATTCTCTTAATTATGTTGGTGTTTATATTTTCCAATAGCTTATGAAGATCTCCATTGTAATATCCAATAACCTAAGTTATTTCATTAGAGCTATTATTTATCTTTTGTATTGCTCTATGTTGTTCTAGGTTATTAATGTGTTAGTTTTAAATTAAATTAAAAATAGAAAAGTATTATAGTTAAATTAATGGTTATTTTGGTTAAGGGTTCTCTTATGGTAATGAGTGGTTAATTTTTTAGGGAAAAGGTTCTAGAAGGATAGAGGAAAGAATATTTTGTGTCATAGGATAGTAATGTGGTATTTTATATTATTTATTTAAGAGATTTATTTTTTTAAAATAAAAGGTTATATTTATTATGGTTATATTTGATTTATCAAATAATGAATTTTATAAGACTTGGGTAGATAAAAAAATTTGTTACTGAGAGAAGTATGGGATTCTCTCTGTTTGTATACATTGTATCTTGCATGGATGTATGTGGTTGCATTTTGCATGTTAATTTGCATTTGAATTATCATGAGTTGTCCCCATCCCTATACTTTTATACAAGTTCGAGGAAAATATCTACCAAGAGGAAGACCTTGAAAGAAAAAACAGAACTAGGAACCCGTTTTATGTATTTATGTATTTGGAGTACTTGAAAAGATTATGTAATTGAAATTATGCAAAGATTTTAATGAAGAAAAGTGATGTTATTCTTTATGTCGAGTTAATGTAAATTTGGAAGTGAAGTAATTAAAGGAAATATGTTTTTCAATTACTTTTGTTATATTTGTAAAACTTGAACGAAGAATGGAAGGATGAAATGTTATTGATTTCTTTCATGAAGTATTTGAATGCTTAGTTATGAGAAAATAGGAAATAATGAATTAGAGTTTAATTCATGGGTGATGGATTATAATTTTCTAGATGTTTTTCATTATTTATTAGTAAAATAAATAAATTGCTATATGTTAGTATTATGGATGAAGTATTAAAATCCTAGTTCTAGCATGGTGTTATATTTTAGCATGTTATTTTTGTTATAACACTTTAATTCCTTTAATGGGAGAGATTATATTATTTTTTATATTATGTATAATTCTTGGGTTTGGGGGAGGGAGTTATTGGGCATGGATTTAGAGCCATATTAGGACCCTCGAGTCAAGAAGTTAACCCAATTCTGGAAGGAGTTTTGATGATAAAATAACCAAGAATATGTGAATCTTGGAAGGATTTGTGGTGATTAAATAGTCAAGCATTCACTAATCTAAGAGGATATGTGGTGATGCAATAACTATATAGTTATGAATGATACACCTTAAATGTTGATATCGGGGTGTTCACAAATAGTATAGTGGCGGTACCTTAAACAATAAGGATTGGGTGATCATGCTCATTACCAGGTGAGTGGTAATGGCCTTAGTTAGCCCACAAAGGTGTGGTAACTAAGCACTAAGGAATTACATTAGAGTAGACCTACATAGAAGGACTTGTGTAAGGTTAGGGAAAATGTGTTCTCCTTTAAGTATTATAGACCTTGAAGGATAATCCCTACATCATGGTCAAGTTATCCTATACCAGTGAGGATATAGGAAAATTAGAGGGACCATTATTGGAATCCTTCTTAAATGGTGAGGCCTAGGAAGGTGAACCCCATATATACGAGATGTTGGCCACTTCTATCCACTTGAGTGTTATCTACAGCAAACCTCAAAATATGGTTATGTTTTACAATACTGAATAAATTATTAGGACTTATTTGTGAATATTGCTTGTGATAAATAAATAAATATATAAATATATATATATGGTTGGCTTTAGGGGATTGTTACAATTTTTTTTCCTATCTCCACCTTCCCCCATATACAGTAATTCAAACAAATCCTAATTATGAAACACAGGAGTTTCTATGTTGTTACTTATTCCTTCCCCATCATTGGGGTAATCCTATCAAAGCAAAACTTGCAAGTCCATATAATCTTCCCCTAGGTTTTTTCCCCTACCATAATCCCACCAATGATGACCTCTCTCTATTCTCCAATTAGCCAATCTATTATTTTCCCTCACCACATGAATAAATTTTATCCACGCTCTATTTTTTAAACTCGTAATATTGTCCAAGATCCACCAGAGCCTCCATTCCATTTTCCCCCCTCCTCCTTCTTGTTCAACCTATTTATTAAGACCTGGGATTTAGAATCCACCTCAATTATTGAGTATCCTTTCTTAAGATCCATGGATAAGCCTTCATAAATGGAATCATATGCTTACAAACTCTATGAAGGATAAATCCTAAAGGATCCACAACTACCCCCTTAAAATTCAAACCCAGGTGTCCTTGGGGGGCCACCTCTCTCCTTCCATCAACTATATTTGCAAAACCTTTGAAAATTTTCTCTTACATTTGTTTGTTAAATTTTTAAACAAGACACCTCCATTGCTTCTTTATTCATCATCTCATTTAAATATTCATTTCACAATACATATCTCACTTAGATCCTACTCCTTCGCTCAAACCCTACTCCTCACACTCCTCTACTCAAAACTTTCTCAAATCTCACTCCTTTTCTCATATCCCATTCAAATCCTACTCAAATATGTTAATATCCTACTGAGATCCTACTTATATCTTGCTCAGATCCATATCACACCTGTTGTTATTTCCCTAGCTTGCTCACGTTAATAAACCTTTCTTAAACAATAATTTTAATATAATATGATAAAATGTGAAACTTCAAGTAGTTGCCCAATTTTGAATTGTGTCATGCTTTAAATTCATGATTTCCATAAATAATAGTATGGCATCATTGTGTTTCTTGTTGTAATATCATTTTGATAAATAAAATGGACATGTTGATGAGAATCCCTGATTTGATCTTTACTTGAATTTGTGTGTAAGATACTTATAGTAGTTAAGAGGAACTATCAAATGGTCTCTTTCAAAATAAAATTTTATCGTTATATTTTATCCATCTTATACAAGCATTACACAAGTAATTACTTACTTAGAAATCATTAACAATATGATCTCCCTATAAGTCTTGCTAAACTTTTTAATGTATCTATTTTAAATTAAAAAATTTAAGTTGAATTTCCGTAGCTCAATGAGGGGAATATCAACTTAGTTTTATGCATCCATGTATCCTATCATGTTCTAAAGGTTGTAAATTTAAAATTGTTCTAATATCTTAATCCAAAGATAAAGAGTAAAGCATCATATCTTCTTAATGTTTTTTTTTAGGCTTCATGTATTTAAAAGTGTGTCAAATCTCTTTTAGGGTCGCTCAAACAGTTCATATTTTCTCAAATTTTAAGGATTTTAACTATCATAACCATGGAAATGAAAACTAAATATTGCATAGAAGAATATTAAATGAATAAGACAATCAAAAACTCAAAATCAAGGAAAATCAATGAACATAATACAACCCCAAAATGCTCATTTTCAACACAAACACAAACAAAAAAATGAGAGCTAAAAAAATAAAACCAATAGGCACTCTCATGCTAAAGAGGTGATAAGTTGTTGGAGCAGTTCAAGAAGGAGGAGTTCACTGATTTTTGGGATATTCCACCTCAAAAAATTGTTAGGTTTTCAATAACATTAGAAAAGTTGTTGATGAACATCTATTAAAAAAATTATAACAACAACATTGTTTGGAATACTACATTAGATACTATAAAACATCAAACACTATAAAATAAGTTTATTTTATGTGTAGTGAAGTTGGACATAGATGAAAATATCTATCACATGGGTTTATTGGTCAATGGAAAACTAGCAACTAGTTGTTTGAAACTATATAATGCATACATGATATGTAGTTGCAACTCCATTCCACCCTGGGATGAATTCAAACTGGGATTCGCCCCACCCAGGGATGAATTCTGGATTCGCTCCAGGGTGGGGCGAATTGCAGGTTTGACGGGCAAAAAGTCAAATCTTGACAAATGGCAGCTCAGATCCGCCACTCAACGCTTCCTTCATCGCATGGGAGTATGGGTGAGCGTTTTCGAGCGTTAGAGGCATTTGCAAGGTCAGTCATGAAGTCCCTATTCAGGGAGGAATCTCCTTCCCCCTGGGAAGGCATGATTGCCAAGTGGCGCCTCTGCATGCCCATTTCAAGAGACCTCCAGGTCTATAAATTGGTGAGTTTCCTCACCCCAAAATATGGAGAGAAGGAGCATTTTAGAGCAACGAAGTGCTGTCATTTTATTTTCATACCTCACACCTTTTGGATTTGCGCCTTTCACATCCTTGATCTCCTTTAGAGGGGAGGTCATTGGGTGACTATTGGGAGGACGAATCTTGATCCCAAAACCCGAAATTTGGCCACAATATCCCACCAAATTTTTCGACAATACCACACAAGAGGTTTTGGACCCATCCCAAGTGGATTGGTGCCGAAATCAGGCCTCAAACGGTGGGCGGCCTGCCCCATGGGCGCCCCCTCCCACACTGCCACAGTCCTAATCGCCCCCTTTCGGAGCGATGGGAATTCCATGGTAGACTTGCTTTCTTTCATTTTTGCATTCAATTCTATGATGCTTAGATAGGTTGTCATTTGAATTTCGTCTCGTTTTGAACAATTTTGATCATATTTCTATCTTTGCTCGCTTCTACTAATCTACAGGTAGCATCATCAAATTCCCATTGATGGAGGCCAAATTGGGAAAATATGACCATCTGGGTCTTCCCAAAATGCCCCCAATTAGCTAACCCCAAGTTTTCAGGTCTTTTGGAGCTTCCTAGGTAGGACATTTGGGACAGTACCTTTTCGGCATTTTGTTGTAGGTGAATTCGTCCCGCCCCGGAGCGAATTCAAATCGGTGAGGAATTTCTTGACTGTTCTTTTTGTAGGGCCTTCCTGGTGGTGTCTTGATGCCCCTATCAAATTTTCAGAGCATTTGGATTTATTTTAGTCATAGTTTAATTCATTTTTCTCATTCACTTATCGTAGGCTTGGGGATTGCATGCTTTGTTTCATCCGCAGGTGCTACTGACCATTTCTTGTTCCTTTGAACATAGGGTTTGGACATCGGAGGAGCAGCGAGGAGTCAAGACTCATCAACACAAGTGGCGGTGATATTTGGTCCGCCCATTTTACATGTGGGCACGCGAAAGAAGGAAAGGCACCCATGGATGTAACAAGAACGCATACTTAAACGCTCCTAGCCCTTGGAAGGGGAGGATGCGCATTGTAACCGAGTTGTGAAACATATCAATAAAAAGGGTCTGTCTTCTTTATTCACATTTGTTTCATTTCGATTCGCTCATGCTTTTCCCTCTTTTCATGCACTTTCAAGTTTCTAGGATTTAGCGCTAAGTTCGGTTTCTTTGTTTGCATTTCGCATATTCGCTTTCCTTTTTGCTTTCGTATCCTCATGCTTTCAGTGGCGATCATGGTGGGACCTTGTCCTCTATTTTTAATATCAGATATCTGATCCAAACTTGGTTGTTTTTGCTTGCAGGTACCGCATTTTCATACGTTGACTGTTGTTCGTTCCATCAAGGGGTGAATACAGAGCTGTAATTCGTCTCACCCAGGGACGAATGGGAATTCGCCCCACCCTATGATGAATACAGTCCTGTAATTCATTCCACCCTAGGATGAATTCCAGTCTGTGAAGTTTTGGGTAGAAACTCAGAACCGACAGATTCGAGCAGAGAAGAGGTAAGAGTTCTGCACTTTTCCTATCATTTTTTGTCTTAATTTTTCTATTTTTTGGTTTCCTTTTGCGTGCTTAGGAAAATTTTGCTGCATGTTTATTTTGTTTCATGCAAAATAAAAAGAACCCCACACACCACGTGGAAAATTAAACACCAAGGAGCTGGTCGTAAAACCCCAACCCTTGATCAAGACCAACGGTGGATTTCATCACCACCTTGGCTTGAATTTTGCATTCATAAACCCCGATCGCTACTATTGCTAGACGTAAATCCTGATGAAAGCTGACCGAGTGTAGCTGGGGTGATTCCCAGCACATGAGGATAAGTCTTCTATGGTAGGTGTCATAAACAGGGTGATTCCCCTTTCGTACCGCCTATGTTCCACGTACCATCTGCTCTCACGTACCTATAGTTTCCCTCACGTAAGGGCGGGTATATAGAGAGGTTGGTATATCGGCCTGGCAATGGTATATCGAAGGGGCGACCAATTTTGGGAGTCATAAGAGCCCTCATTTTGCATTTAAACGTTCTTTACAAAAACCTTCAAAAACAAAAAACAAAAAAAAAACAAAACACACTAAACCAGGTTTAGGACACACTCTCAATCTTTAAACGAGATAATCACTGTTTGTGTATGTGTGTGCTCTTTTCTATTTAGTGTAGCATAAAAAAATCATAAAAGAGATAAAAATCTATTTAGCTTGTAGAAGAGCAACACCATGGTGTACACCCGTAGCCAAGCCCAATCAAGGGCAGAAGCTACGAAAAGTGTACAAGGGGGCACAAGTCGCCTCCGCTATAGCCCTAAGGACTTGGTCATACCGCCTTGGCGGCCTGACCCACAAGAGAGTCCGCATCATTCCATGTCAAGATGGAACTATAGGGACACCCCTTTGGGGGACACGCCCATTCATCATAGCCCCTTTCAGGAAGAATCCTTACACGTGGCACTCAACATAGACAAGAAAGCTCCCTTAGAAGCTCGATATGAGTGGCCACCATGTGATGAAGTGCTAGAGTGGCATAGTGTCCATGAGGAGAGGCCACATGATTATGGCATCCCTCCTTTGCCCCCCATCACTGTTAGAACCAATAGACAAACCCCAGAGCGTAGGGCTCTTCAAGCAGGGCGAGCTAACTCTGCCCACCCCTTTCACACATACGAAAGGGAGTATGAGGAAGACCATTACATTCCTCGAGAGCAATGTATAGCATGGGAGCCATGCGCTTCCGCACCCGCTATGTACCATGGTCACCCACTGAGGCCAGAGCCTCGGGTAAATGCCGCCAACCTCGATAGAGGGAAGCGACCCATTGAGATCTCGGATCATCACGACCGAGGTAAATGCATAGGAGAGGCATCCAGGCCTCCTAGGCTCAAGATGGTGGAACAAATTGACCTGGCAGTCACCAGACATGCCGCCCGCCAAGCCCAGATCATGCGGCTTGAGCAAGATCAGCAGCAGCTAGAGCATCTATACCACCTTAGCAAGGAGCGCATTCAGTGCCAAACAGATGAGCTGCTTCATAACCCAGCTGAGAGGGTTCCAACCCCTCGCACCCAAAGAGCGGAACCATATGAGAGGCATAATCCCTTGGTGCGAGATAGGTCTCCGTGACCTTATCAAGTTTTGCCTCCGAGACCCCCTAGACCTGAGAGGGAGGCCACTCCCCAAAACAACGATGGGTACCCTCCATGGGGACCCACCCAGGGTCATAGGTCTCACCCAGAGACTCCTCAAGAAGTTTACGAGGAGTATGAACAAGAAGCAGAGCGGGCCAAAATGCCCTACCAAGGTGGAGGGGTTGCTATCCGGCCACCCCCCATAGGCCTCAAGTCTCCCACAACCCACAATGGGAGCAAACTAAAGAGGAAGAGATTAAATCTTTTGATGCATACAAAGCATTGCTAGAGCATTTGGAGTCTATGGAAACCAAAGCTTCTGGGCCCCAAAAGCCCATGTTACGCCAACTCCGTAGTCATCCTGTGCATCCGTCAGTGCCTGCACCCCCTTACCCCGAACACTTTAAGCTGCCTCAGTTGGCAATCTTTAAGGGTGAGGAGGATGCCCAAGAGCATGTGACAAGATTCCTGAGCCAATGTTTTGGCATTCAGGACAATGATGCATTGTTGCTAAGGACATTTATAACCACATTCATGGGCCCTACCTCGGATTGGTTCACTCGATTGTTGAAGCACAACATCAATAACTTGGATCGGTTAGTGGATGCATTCCTCGAACGCTTCACCTTCAACACCAAGAAGAAGGCATCACTAAGTGACCTGGCCAGACCTCAGGCGATATGAGGAAGAGACCATGGTGGCCTACGGGAATCGGTGGAGGACTCTACTTTCCAAGCTACCCTACCTCCCTCCTATGTCCGACCTTACACAAATGTTCTCACGAAGTTGTTTGAGATCGATCTCTATGCTATTGCAGTTGCAGCAATATGCCACCTTAGAGGAAGCTCTGGCGCAAGCCAAAATCATCGAAGAGATCAAGATACAGGATGGCGAGATTGCCAAACCTAAGAAGAAAGAATGGAACAAGAACACAAAAATAGGGACTACGCAACAAAAACCCGCTATGGTTAATCAAGTTGCTATAAATGTCCCTAAGCTTGCACAAGAAATACAGCCTCAAAAGGCTAACTATCAGGCAGTGCCTCCTAATAATTATGAAAGAGAAAACCAGAAGCAGGAGCAAAATCAGTAGCGTCACCCTAGGCGACAGTACACACCTTATACGGAGTCTAGGGACTCCCTATTTGATCGCTTGTCAATGGTGAACTTGATCAACCTTCCAGAGATTCAAACCATAGATCCTAATGCTCCCAAGCCTAAGGGATACAGAGAGGACTTGTATTGTAGGTTCCACAGGAGGAGGGGACATGACCTGAATGCATGTTGGAAGTTCAAAGGATTGATACAAGACCTGATTGACAATAAGACATTGGCAGTGGACAACCCCGTAGCGCCAAACAACCAATAGATGGGAGTTTTCAAAGACCCCTTGCCTACCCATGAGGCATAGGCAAAACCCCTTCAAGTCAATGAGGTGCAACAGAATTGCCCCATGCAAGGGTATGTAGGAATGATAAGCATAGTGACTAGGAACAAGAGATACCCAGGAGTTGCCCCCGAGGCAGCCACAAGAGAGGTTCCATCGACGTCACAACCTCAACAACACCCTATGCAGCTACCTCCGCCTAGACCCACGGCCACGATTCGGACCAAACTCACGTAGAGTTTGAGGACCACGTCGGCTAGGCTCTCCATATACGAGCTTATACAACAATCAACACCCCATCGGGAGGCTCTAATGGAGATATTGAAAGCCATCGAGTTGCAGCCCCACGAAGCGAATTCCTTCAACAACTTCGTGGGACATGTCAAACGATGCACGGAGCCAGTCATCACCTTTCGAGAGGATGAAGTTAAATCAGTGTCTGATGACATGGCAGATCCACCCCTGCACGTTATCGCGTGGGTCAACGGGATCCCGTATAAGAGGGTGTTGATAGACACTGGCTCATCCAGTAACATCATTACCACAGCAGCATTGAAACATCTAAAGTTGCCAGCCTCTCACATCATGGCTTCCACCTATACACTGCGAGCATTCAATGATGCGATATGCTCGAAAGTTGGCACAATTGTCCTACCCATTCAAGTAGGACAAAAGATGATACCTACATTGTGCCATATTTTGGAAGGCGAGATGGCTTATAACATCTTGCTAGGGCGGCCATGGATCAGGGACATGAAGTGTGTCCCTTCGATAGCTCATCAGTGTTTGAAGTATACATTTGAAGGGGAAGTACATGTAGTCCCGACGGACTTAGAACCCTTCAAATATTGCAATGCGGTGCAGCTGATGCCGCAATCGACCCTCCCATCGATGCACTTGGATTTTTAGTTAAATCCATCTAGACAAGGTCCGATGCCGCAAGCACCACTGGTGATAAATCCATCAAAACCCCAGCCAGGTACATCTTCATCATCCGGTCCTTCACCAACAATGCCACCTATCATGGCTAAATAGAAGGACAAAGGGAAGCAAACCCTAGAAGAGGCTCAACCCCTAGAAGAGGCACTGCCAACAGTATCAACCATCTCTACCGAAGAGATGCCTAGCAAAATGGAAGTTGAGGCTCCTAGTTCACCCAACATGGAGTGGACTCAGGAAGAGCTTTCGTTCCCTCCCTCTCAATCGCCAACAATCACTATTGAAATGGCCAATACGGGCCTAGGGGAGTATCTAGTGTGGAATGTTGTAGCAACGACCACGCTAGAGTCCATGCAAGACATGGGGAGACCTCGCCTCCCCATCGGTACAATTGTTCCTTTAGGCTACCCACCAAACCAGACAAATTTTGTGTATGGGGGCCTTGATCATGGTACTGAGCCATGCATGCAAGAGGACGAAGATGAAGAGCCCTTTGCAGAAGATGTCAACTATCTGTCTAACCAATCCACGATGGAGCATGCAAGTCTAACTTGACACCAAGAATCCACATGATCCAGATTGAACCATCCTCGGATAAGTTCTCTCGAATCCATGATCATCTGAAACATGCCAACTGGGGGTCCTTGTTCTCCCCTACTCCCATTAATAGCAACACAACGCTATTCTTACAAGTTCTCTCCCGCTCAACATTTGCTAGGGATGAACTTCAAGAGGGATTGGTTGTTCATACCATCGAGGCTTCCGATCAGCAGGATTGGTATTTACCCATAAGGGACTACCTCAAGTTAGGTAATCTCCCGCTTGGATTGACGCATGCCGCAAAATGAGCATTCAAGCAAAAAGCGGCTAAGTATGTCTTGTTAGGAGACATTTTGTACCATCGTAGCTATGAAGGAATCCTCCTTCATTGCTTGGACCAGCAAGAGTCCACTTGGGCGATCGCCCAAGCGCACGATGGTACATGTGGTGGCCACTTCAGTGGTATGGCCATCGCAAAGCGCATTCTTCGCATGGGCTATTATTGGCCATATTTAGAGCGAGATTGTTGCGCATATGTCAGGAAGTGCGTGAAGTGTCAACATCATGCTAATTTGATGCATGTACCTTCCCGAGCCTTGCAGATGATCCAATCAGCTTGGCCATTTTTGTAGTGGGGCTTAGATCTAATCGGAAAGATCTCCCCTACATCGTCAGGTCATCACACGTTTATCATAACGGCCACAGAGTATTTCACCAAGTGGGTGGAAGCAGTTCCGCTTACCTCTACGACAGGACCCCGCATTGTGGAGTTCATTTTACATAACATCATATGTCATTTTGGTATTCCATCCAAAATAATCTCGGATAATGGGACGTCATTCAAGAACAAAGACGTGCGTGCTTTGACCACAAAGTACAAAATTTAGCATAGTTTTTTGACACCCTATTATCCGTAGGCAAATGGGCAAGCAGAGGCGTCAAACAAAATGCTAGTTGCCATCCTCAAAAATACAGTCGTAGACAGTCATAAGGATTGGCACATCCAAATCCCACTTGCCCTGTGGGCTTATCGCACTAGCATTCGGACGCCCACTGGGGCAACTCCATTTTTGCTCGTGTATGGCTCCGAGGCAGTCATGCCTCTCGAGTTGGAAATTCCTTCCCTACGCATATCAATGCAAGAGTTCATCGATGATGACACTGCACGGTAGGCCCGGTTAGACCAGCTTACGTTGCTTGACGAACGACGCGTTAATGCTCTCGAGCATTTACGTATCTATCAAGAGCGACTTAAGAAAGCTTACAACATGAAAGTTCACCTAAGGGACTTTCGGGTTGGTGACTTGGTCTTAAAAGAGAACCAACAGAACTCTAGTTTGTCGTCCCATCTAAGGGACAAGTTCATGGCAAATTGGTTAGGTCCATATGTAATTGATAGCAAAATAGGACCCGGGACATACCGGCTAGCCTCTCTTGATGGAATCAAGGAACTAGAACCCTTGAACATCGGTCATTTGTGACCATTCCATATCTAAGAGAGCCATATCAAAAAATGCTCCAAGGATTCCTACAATCGCTTGGTCAATCCCAAAATGCTCCAAGGATTCCTACAATCGCTTGGTCAATCCCAAAATGCTCCAAGGATTCCTACAATCGCTTGGTCAATCCCAAAATGCTCCAAGGATTCCTACAATCGCTTGGTCAATCCCAAAATGCTCCAAAGATACCCATAATCGCTTGGTCAAAAATAAGAAAATTCAAAAATAGTAAAATCATCAAAAATAACAAAAATTTGCATCTCATTTCCAGGCATACTCAAACTCATCACAACAATAAAGAGCTCTTCTCACATCTCATCTTCATATTCACAAAAAATCAATCCATCAAAAACACAAAAATATGTAGTTGCATTAAGCATCACATCCATACATTGCATATTTGTGGTCATACAGGTCAAAGGCACCATAGACTGTAATTACTCCGCTAATCCATCTTGTTCCACATTTCTCCATTCTATAAGTAGTCCATCAAAAATAAATGCCATTCACTTCTTTTTACCATACCAGAGTCAGTGGTCTTCTAATGTATCAAGAGTTTTCGTCCTTCAGTCATCATTTTGCTTTCTAGCCACGTACTTGTACCAAGTCGGACAGATTTTACGAAGGTAGAGTTCTACTTGGATCACACCTTGTTACGTAGCATCCCAACACAAATTAAAACACATAAAAATTCCCAAGTTGTGTGAATGAAAGATGAAACCTGCACAACAATCCAGGTCACCATAAGCGAAATGGTTATCTTGCTCATCCCCCTATGCGAATGACCCCAAGAATGTTGAGAGTTGGCAAAAGGACAAGCATCTTCCCTACCCAATTCCCCAAGAATCCCAAGTTCTCAAAAAGTTGCAAACATCAAAATTTTGCAAAAAGTCAAAACTCCAAAAATTTGACATCACCACCAAAGTGCATACATCAAAAGGCACATACAATAGTGATTCTCATCACTCAAAATTCAAATCCCTTGCTCAAAAGAAAAATATATAATAATAAACAGTGATTTTTATCACTACAAAAGAGCAAGTATCCCAATACAATTGAAGAAAAGAAGGGAGTCGAACTTGAATCCCTGGAACTCTCAACATTTCGACAGGTCATGAGGCAAACCTCAGTACCGGTTTGGTGGATAGCCTATCGGTCACTGGTGGTAAACCTCCCGCATGACGATATATCTATCACATTAACTCGTGTACAGATCAATGTTTGCATGTGGATGAGCTAGCTTATGGTATCCTAGATAGCACCGCAGATTAATCTGACTAAATACAACAAAGGAGTTAGTGGAGCTAATTAGGTGATCCTCAGTATAGGTTTGGTTGACAGCCTATCTAGAACTGGCGGTATCCTGACAAATACCACATAAATGAACTCAATTGCACACACAGGGATGTGAAATAACTTGGTCAAAGACAAGTCCGATTCATACCTTGTCCAAAAGTCTTGTAAGATAAAGTACAGTCATGGCTAGTTAGTTAAAACCGTCTGAGTCTCAGAAAACCTTAGCTACATTTCTAAACCAACTACGCTATCTTTCATCCTCGCATTGCCATCAACAATCACCAAAAAAACCACAAAGTTCTAAACAATCTATGGTGCTCTCGCCAAACAACACAAATTCAATTCATCCATTACATTTGCATATCCTAAAATTTAGAAACATTTGCATTCATCATAACATATGCATCCATCAAAATAAATTAACATGCATACATCCATACTCATCACTCATCATAAAAACAACAAAAATTGAACAAAAATGCACCAAAATAACTAATAAACTTGCCCGATGAGAGTGCTTTTGCACTTGACATTCCAAGCATGCAAAACAGATGTCGGGGTCACAAATCCTCACTATCCTACTCCCTAAGAAGGCTACCATAGCCAGACCACTCCACAGAAGAATTTTAAAATTTCATCCCCAAAAGGGTCAAAGCCCACCCAAAAACAGTAATAACATTGCCATTACGAAGGCGCCTTACGACATTCTTGGCATCCAAAATAGATGTTGGGGTTACAAATTGTCACTATCCTACTCCCTAAGAAGGCTACCATAGCCGGACCGCTCCACGGGAGGACGGATTTCTGCCAATTTTAGCTCCAAAAAGCATCACCAAAAAGGGTTAACACCCACCAAAAATAGGTCTAAATGTCGAAAAACTGCACACACTTAACGCTAAAACATCTAAAGGCACCCTTGCACAAGTCATCTTGGGTCAAGCGACTCGTCACTTTTCTCATGAAGGTCATTCCCTCATCGATTCGTCGCTTGAGGGGGTAGTCACACTTAGTCACCAATCAACAAATACACACCCAATTAAGGAAAATGACATGCATTCAAAGAATCATTGACAAAGACAATTACGCTCCTGCTTGGGGCGGTAAACAAGCAATAATCACAACTCTGATCAAATCACTTGGCATTTCATGAATCATGAACTCAAGGTTCTCACGAGACAAAAGGTTGCGCCCTTTGCCTATTCATGACCGATCAATGTCCAAGATCAAGTAACACCTCACCGAAAAAGGTTAACACTTGAATTGAGTTCCTTCGCTCGTCAGAAGCAAGGATTCAAGAATGCATGCCCTTTCCATACTTGGGGCATCAAAAGTTGGTTAGGTTACTGAGAAACCCTAATCATTAGTGCTTTGGTTATCTATTTTTGCTCGGCGCTGCGCCATGCACAGTGCATCCCAAAAAGGGGCATCTATAGACACCAAAACAACACCAATCCGATTATGTGACTGCAAACACTGATCGCTTTGACACACACAGCCCCAAGGGCAGCCCCCAGAGGTTAAACAGTGGTCCTAACCACTCTCACAGTAGTTTTGGAAGGTCAGAGATCAATTTGGCACCTTCAAGCACTTTGCTCAATATCCGTTCCACCCAGGGACGAATTCAAACTAGGATTCGCCCCACCCAGGGACGAATTCTGGATTCGCTCCAGGGTGGGGCGAATTGCAGGTTTGATGGGAAAAAAGTCAAATCTTGACAAATGGCAGCTCAGATCCGCCACTCAACGCTTCCTTCATCGCATGGGAGTATGGGTGAGCGTTTTCGAGCGTTAGAGGCATTTACAAGGTTAGTCATGAAGTCCCTATTCAGGGAGGAATCTCCTTCCCCTTGGGAAGGCATGATTGCCAAGTGGCGCCTCTGCATGCCCATTTCAAGAGACCTCCAGGTCTATAAATTGGTGAGTTTCCTCACCCCAAAATATGGAGAGAAGGAGCATTTTAGAGCAACGAAGTGCTGTCATTTTATTTTCATACCTCACACCTTTTGGATTTGCGCCTTTCACATCCTTGATCTCCTTTAGAGGGGAGGTCATTGGGTGACTATTGGGAGGACGAATATTGATCCCAAAACCTGACATTTGGCCACAATATCCCACCAAATTTTTTGACAATACCACACAAGAGGTTTTGGACCCATCCCAAGTGGATTGGTGCCGAAATCAAGCCTCAAACGGTGGGCGGCCTGCCCCATGGGCGCCCCCTCCCACACTGCCACAATCCTAATCGCCCCCTTTCGGAGCGATGGGAATTCCATGGTAGATTTGCTTTCTTTCATTTTTGCATTCAATTCTATGATGCTTAGATAGGTTGTCATTTGAATTTCGTCTCGTTTTGAACAATTTTGATCATATTTCTATCTTTGCTCGCTTCTACTAACCTACAGGTAGCATCATCAAATTCCCATTGATGGAGGCCAAATTGGGAAAATCTGACCATCTGGGTCTTCCCAAAATGCCCCCAATTAGCTAACCCCAAGTTTGCAGGTCTTTTGGAGCTTCCTAGGTAGGACATTGGGACAGTACCTTTTCGGCATTTTGTTGTAGGTGAATTCGTCCCGCCCCGGAGCGAATTCAAATCGGTGAGGAATTTCTCAACTGTTCTTTTTGCAGAGCCTTCCTGGTGGTGTCTTGATGCCCCTGTCAAATTTTCAGAGCATTTGGATTTATTTTAGTCATAGTTTAATTCATTTTTCTCATTCACTTATCGTAGGCTTGGGGATTGCATGCTTTGTTTCATCCGCAGGTGCTACTGACCATTTCTTGTTCCTTTGAACGTAGGGTTTGGACATCGGAGGAGCAGCGAGGAGTCAAGACTCATCAACGCAAGCGGCGGCGACATTTGGTCCGCCCATTTTACATGTGGGCACGCGGAAGAAGGAAAGGCACCCATGGATGTAACAAGAACGCATGCTTAAACGCTCCTAGCCCTTGGAAGGGGAGGATGCGCATTGTAACCGAGTTGTGAAACATATCAATAAAAAGGGCTGTCTTCTTTATTCACATTTGTTTCATTTCGATTCGCTCATGCTTTTCCCTCTTTTCATGCACTTTCAAGTTCCTAGGATTTAGCGCTAAGTTCGGTTTCTTTGTTTGCATCGCATACTTGCTTTCCTTTTCACTTCCGTATCCTCGTGCTTTCAGGAGCATTCAAGGGCATGTTATCTTCATGTACAAGACTATTGGGTCTTGGAAGGGTCCACTAAAATATCAATGGATATTTAGGCCATAGTAAAAATGCACCAAATGTGACATCCTTGGACTTATTTTACAATAATGGTATTGTTTATTATTATGAAAATGACATTTATAACAATGAGGATGAAATATATGACTATGTTCTACATAAATATGAACACATACTAGACTTTTACAATGGTGATTATTACAATAATAATAGGAGCATCTAAATTGAGGATAAAATATTCAAAATTTTCTATTAAAGACATAAGACTCATTATTTACCACTAGTATCCAATAAAATTATGTAAACAAACAAGCATTGTCCATTTTAATTGATCAAGCAAACTCTTAATCCACCTTTGGTAATAATACTAAGGCCTACTAAAGAGCTAAAAAAAATCAATATAACGCATCTGAATTCCCATCAAGTTCATGGATATTCCAATCCCAAAGGTTCAACAATGAATATGACGACAAAAAGTTATGTTGATAGGCACAGATGAGCAAGCCCACAACCATATTAAAATACAAAATGATTTCAAATTTTTAGTTATAAATACTCAATCATTCAAAAATTTAAATACTATTGCTATATTGAAGGAAACTATAAAGGAAACTAAAAAATATACTAGTCATTAATTTTTTATGGAATTGATCCGATAATATGAAAGAGTGACTTAAGATCATTAATGATATTATGTTGGTACTAGTTAAGCTTGATACCATTTAGGGAGTGAATATTGTATTGGAATCGAGTAATGTAGTTTATAAACTAGTGAAGGTTCAATATGCAATAGATGCCATAATCACAAACAAGCATTTAATCAAAAATACAACACTAGAAAGGACACTGTGAAATAATTTGTTACCCTTCATAAAAATAAAGATTCTTTCAAACCTTTCGAAGAATTTATTAAGGTGTTAATTTTATATGAGAAAGACCAACTTGTGTTTAAGCCTATTGGCATTTTGAAAACATATAAGGTATCTTTGCTTTTTTATTATACTAGAGAAATTGGTAACTTGTTACAATTTTCTATGCCTCTTCGTGGGTTCGAATCTCACTCCTTGTCGCCACTATAACCTCCAGTTGCATCAAGTAAACCTTTTACGTAGTCGATGATGTTGACGTGACACACCCACTAGTACTATGGGGTTTGAGGGATTGGAACCCTGGTCTATGTGCTCTTACAAAAGTGTTTTGACCATTGAACCAAGCTCTCAGACCCATAAGGTCTCTTTGCTTTTATCAAAATCTTGAATAATTAATTAATTGGAAGATCTTCCAAAGGAAAAAAAATTGTGGGAGTCCTTGTCTTTCATTATAGCTCATTGCAAGACTTTTTATGAACCCAATCCATACACTTTATAGTAATGTCTTCTTATAGCATCTCCTATATATTTATATCCCATGAAAGACATGGACTACCATCATACATATATTCATTTAGTATGTGTGTACATACACACACTTTTCCTTGTTTGAACCATAATAATATTGTCATCTCATTCTAGCATATTCTTCTAACCCTTTGAAATGGCCTAATCTCCTTAATTTTATAAGAAAATGATTACAAAAGTTGATTATTATTTTTTGTTAATATATAAATTGATTTTAATTAATAAAGTAGCTTCATAAAATTTATTGCTATCAATTTTTTTAAAATGATAAAGTGGTTTTATAGAGTTTTCTTAAGTGTCTTACAAAATATGAGCGGTAATTATATAGTGGGATCCACCTCTATCTAACATTTATGCCTTTATAGGCTCAAATATCCATGTGAGTATTTGAATGCATTTAGATAGATTTTACATCTTAGTATTATAAGTTAGCCTTTTTAATTTCTTATAGAAGCATAATGAACATAAGTTTAATTGTCATAATTAGAAGATCCAAACCATAATTATGTTTTCCAATTTACAATAAAAAATTATATCAATATATTTTTCATACAAAACTTTAAACATCTACTTTATCCATTGAAATTAACAAATATAAAATTCAATAAAATCATGTATAAACCAATAAACTAAATTAAAAATATATACATGTGTGTGAATATAAAATTGTAATAACTTGAGTTATATCCATCTAAGAATACATAGAAACTTTCAAAAGTTAGAAATATTTCCAGCTCCTTTACCTTATATTTTAAATTTCTTTGAATAGATTTTGCTGATGATATGAAGGTAAGAACATAGATTTTAGATGTTTCATCATCTTGTACCACAACTTTAGATTTTATTTACCTTGAAATTTTTTTCTATTTTGTAATTTATCTCACAAAAGTGTGCTATTGTGAGTTTTACTCTTCGAAGATCTTCTTCAAAAAATTCTAAATCAAATGCATCTTTAATTCTCCCAATGAGCCCAAAAATATTTCTAAACTAATATCTCTTTTAAAATTAAAATTATCTACTATAACTTTAGGTCCATATCTTGAAACAAATTCGATCAAACTTGTTATAAGTTCTACTATTGGACTCTCAACCATCTAGCTATAATATGGCCTTGGAGGCTTCTACTCTTTGAACCTTATCTATTCCACACTATCTATATGCCCACTATTGCTTGCACATCTTGCTTCCAAGTTTTTAGCTACTAATCTTCTCTAAGTTTCTTAATGTTTGGCTACTCTAATGCTAATATGATGTCATTTAGGTGAATATTTGTGTAGCAAAAATAATATTATGTAAATCCACGCAACATAAACTTAATTAGAAAAAATTATCCCAACAAAAATAAATAATTTTTAAGCATAAATAAATATACTAATATTAAAAGAAAAATCTCCAACATTTTTTTCCACTTGATGGTGTATGTTACATGTGTTAATAATAAAACACTCTTGAAATTTTGAAATATTTGACATGCAAATCTTATATATATGCTATGAATAACAAAATGCTATCTTTTATTTAAGTATTTTACTCCTAGATAGAACATATTAGTTTCCTCATAAATGAATGCATAAATAAAACTCGTGTAATGTACATATACATGTGCAAGATCAAATTGTATTATCTCAACTGATTAGATTCCTCAACTTTCAAGAAGGAGATCCAGGTTTGAATCTTGCAAGGTGACACGTGTAATTGCTAAGTCGTTGTAATACGACTATATAGTTTTGATGAAAAATGGATGGTCTCATTTCAATCCAACATAACCCATTCAAAAAATATATATCCATGTGTAAGCCACATGCATAGCAAAGCACCTAAGTTTAAAACCAATCAATCACCTGGATATGAAGAGTCTAGATATAATAATACAAACGAAATATGTGGTAGATGTGCTCAGATATATTATATATACTATATTAAATAATTATTGATGAATTCTATTGGATAAGGGTGAGTATCCAAATTATATATCATGTGGGTGTCCTTACATATAGACAAAATGGTTCATAAGTGTTCACAGCTAAGAATGATTTACCCTCAAAAAATATGAAGGGAAAGATGAATAGTAATGGAGTGGGATTCCCATGAAGCTTCTTCTTAGGAAATACCTTTCCACTTAAATAGGTATTTAATGATGTTCCGAGTATGTAAGGATAGTGTACATGTATCTAAAATACCTTTAGGTTCATGTATAATTCGATCTTCCTCATCTAAGATTGGGAGCTCATTTTGAACTAAAGAGTACCCAACTTTTGTTTTAAGCATAAAATATGAAAAACATCATGGATGTGATCTTTGTTTAGAAGTTCAAGAGCATAGGTGATAGGATTAATCTTCCTTTTTATACAATAAGAACCATATTATTTGGGGAACAACTTTAAATTCTTTCCACTATTCTTAAGATATGTTTGCTTGTATGGTTGAAGATGCACATAAACCCAATTATTTTCTTGTAATTCATGTTCAAAACAATGATTACCTACATGTTGCTTTATCCTATTTTAACATGTTCTAATTTACTCCTCAAGGCACCTGCAATTGTATTAGATTCTTCAAGATAATCATGTATAGCGAGAACCTTTACTTGATTAAGCACAAAGTCTTTAGATCATGGGAGTTCATAACCATATGAAGCAATGAAGGGAGTCATTTTAGTTGATGTATGATAAGTTGTGTTATACCACCAATGAGCTAGAGATAATATTTATCCCATTGTTGGGTATTATCCAACCTTATAAGCACTTATTTATTATCTTTGTTTGTCCATTGGTTTGAGGATGATATCATGAACTCATTATTTGTAATATCCCTATTTTTTGGCATAATTATTTCCAAAAATTACTAGTAAATAATGGATCATGATCACTTACAATTACCTTTGGAAACCCATGAAGCTTATAAACATGGTTGATAAATTTTCTACCACTTGATATGTGGAGCAAGTATTCTTTACGGGAATGAAATGGGAAACTTTATCAGGCGATCCACCATCACAAAATTCTATCATATCCATAAAAGACATGTAATCCATTAATAAAATTCATGTGCATGTGGCATGCTCACTTTTATGTCTTTAGCACATATCACACTCAAGCACATACTTTTGAATGTCCTTTTGCATACCTCTCCGAAAGAATGATTTTCAATCACTATAATATATTTAAAAGAAACTGATATATCCTAAATGTAGGGAATCGTGATTATTTACAAGAATTTTTAATATGAAACTTGAATTTCAAGGTAGATATATTTTATTCTTGATCCATAATATATCACTATTCCTTGTCAATTATGGATGTTCCTCAAAATTCATAATGATTTCTTGATACTTGTCACTTTTGACATATTCAACTTGCACATCTATTATCCATTTTGAAAAGATTATTGAAATTGCATATTCGATTGCTTCTTCATCCTTCCTAGAGAAGGCATCAAAGACTTGGTTAATTTCTCCTTTCTTATGTAGGATTTTAAAATTAAACAATTAAATTTTAGCCACCCATGTCTATTATTTAGTTATTAATTTTTTATGTTGGAGTAGATATTTGAGACTATTATGGTCAGCCCAAACTTAAAGCTTGCTATAAATTATATATTTCCTTTATTTTGCTAATGCATACATAATTACAAGCATTGGCTTATCATAACTAGATTTGATTTTCTCGCGTGGTTTAAGATTTTAACTCTCATATGATATTGGGTGGCCATCTAGCATGAGCATATCTCTAAGACCCACTCTAGAAGCATCACCTTCAATAATAAATGATTTGGAAAAAATAGGAGTTGTTAATAGAAGATTTGATGATAACAATTCCTTCAATTTTAAGAAACCTTGATTAGCTTCTAGAGACCATTTAAATAAATCTCTTTTTAGAATATATAATAATGGAGTTGCAATCTGTGCATAATTTTTAATTAATCAATGATAGTATCATGCTAAACCGAGGAATATTTTGATTTTGAATATGGTTTTAGGATTACGTCTTTCCATTATTGATTTAGTTTAAGCAAAGATCGATTTCACCACCATCTTTCAATATGATATGTACTAGATTTTCAATATTTATCTTTCCAAAACTATACTTAGATTTTTTGCATAAAATTTATTATCTTGCAAGATTTCTACCACCTCACCCATGTTCTTAAGATGATCCTTCTAATTTTGGCTAAAGATAATAATATCATCAAAGAATACTAAGACAAACTTTCATAGATAGGGTTGGAATATTTTATTCATGGTGGCTTGAAAGGTAGTAGGTGCATTAGTTAATCCAAATGGCATCACCTTGAACTCATAGTGGCCTTCATGAGTTCTAAATGCTATTTTTGGAATATCTTTTGTCTTGATTCGTATTTGGTAATATCTTGATCTTAAGTCTAATTTACTAAAATATTTAGCACCACGTAGATCATCCAACATTTTATCGATAAGTGGAATAGAAAATTGATTCTTGATTGTAATTTTATTTAAATCTCTAAAAGTAATACATAGGTGATAAGATCCATATTCCTTTTGAACGAGTATGACCAGTGCTAAGGGTGATCTCTTACTAGGTGTGATAGCATCTAATTTTAATGATTCTTGGACCAATTTTATGGTGATGTGGATAACGATACAATTTGAGATTAACTAGAGATGCATCTATTTTAATTTCAATGACATGTTCAATATCTCATTTGGGAGGTATTCCTAAAAATATCAACCAATAATTATGGATGCTCCTTTTGTAATCATCTTTTTCATTTCGTATGAAGACACTAACCATGATGGAGCATGGAATCCTTTAAGGTGTACTTTTAGCCTTTCCATTTAAATTTTAAAATTCATTTTCAAGATTGCATTTAAAAAATCCTAAGGGAGTTAACCATTTTGCTCCAAGTACTACATCCAACCCTCCTAATGGCATAGCATAGAAGCTATTTTGGTATTTGTAATCATTCATACTTAGCTCCACTTTGTGGCATTTTGATTTGCAAGTTAGGTGATTACCTCCTAGAATTGCCACGTCAAATCCTTTTGTTGGATAGATGAATAAATTGAGTCACTGAGAAATGGCTAAATCAATAAAACTATACATAATACCTAAGTCAATTAAGACCATAACTAGGTGGTTTTTAATATATCCTTATATTTTTAAGGTTTGTGGGTATTCAATTCCTATTAATGCAACTATCTAGATTATAGGCTCATTGATTTTGACAAAGTTTCTCTTCCTATATCAGATACATCCTCACTACTAATACTGCTCGCATTCCAATTTTCCTCTTCAAGGTTTCTTCCTTCACAATTATTAAGTCTTTTTTAATCTTTAAAGTTTTGTGGTTTAAGAGGCTCTTTCTTTTCCTTTTTCAATTGATATTTTTCATAATTAGGGATCTAGTGATACTGAGGTTTATATTTTATTGATTTTATCACATTTCCATTTCTTACATCATGACCAACTTGAAACCCTATGTTTCAATTCTTTTTCAATATATTATTTTTGGACTTCCGAGCTAATATAATAGCTAATGGTAGGGTCAATTCATCCCTAAATTGAAGTTCAAATCTAGATTTTGGATTCAATAAATCCATATTAGATTTGACCTTAGATTTTGGTTCACTATTTTGATCATTGGTTTGGGTTTAAACTATTATTCCAATCACAAGGCTTGGGTTCTGCTTTTTATTCTATGGTTAGAGATTATTGCATTGATATTTGCTCTTAGTAACGTAAGTACAATGCTCCATAGAAGACCACTATGGGCAGTTTTCCTTCTTCAGGTCTATACACAATCTGTCTAGAATCTACTAGCAGGTTGCACTATATTGAGCCCCTCTTTAGTCTCATCTCAGATTATAAGGTGATACAAATCATATAACTTTATCATTGATAGATCCAGTATTCTACAATAATTTTTAGCCATTTGGGATTTGTAGCATCTAATGAGTGCTTTGTTTTGAGCCTCTAAATATTTTTAATGGTCTTCATTAGGCTTTGTTGCTTCTTTACTTAGCCTCCAAAATTATGTGTGTTCATTGGCTATGGGAGAAAAATACTTAGTCTTCAAAAAATAATATATCATTTAAATTGGATTCAGTCTACACACTTCTTGAGGAGTCGTCCAAGCACCTTTTAGTCTAGTCGTGTTGCCCTCTAGAAGAACAACCACAATCTAGGCTTAAAAATCTAGTGCACTAAGTTTAGGTGCATAGATGCATGAAGGAATCAAGAGGAATGAAGGCATTTAGGAAATGTGCTAATATTGAGGGGAGGCTTCAGGAAGAAGACATCACCATAGCTATATAGATGTCATTATTGCTTGCTTTTTGGCTAGCAAGTTTTTGTCATGACCCTCCCTAGTGGGCCTTAGGGTATAGAAACAGTGTGATGTTTAAAGATAACTTGTGCACAGTTTTGTTGTAAGTAAGCAGTTATGCAATGTGTAGAATGACCCTAAAGACTATTATATATGTATATAAATAAAATGAATTATTTATAATGTAAACTATTATATGTAATTATAATAGGAGAAAATATATTATAAATAAAATGGATTATTTATAATGTAAATTATTATATGTAATTATAATAGGAAAAAATATATTATAAATAAAATGGATTATTTATAATGTAGAATATTATTTGTAATTATAATAGAAAAAATAAAATATAAATAAAATGGATTATTTATAATGTAAACTATTATATGTAATTGTAATAGGAGAAAATTAATGGGTTCATTTATAATGCAGACTATTATACATTTTAATAGGGGAGTATTATAAATATACTAAAAGAATATTATAAGATTTTTAAAAGAGAGTCTGTTTATGTGAAAGGGGATATTCTCTGTTATCATAGATAGGGATGGCAGATTCCCATTCATGAGAGGAGGGCTTTCTGACATGGGGATGGAGGACCTCAAAGCTGACGTGCATTTATTAAAATATGTGCTTATCCATTGGTAGCTGGATAAGGGGTAAAGGGACACAATGTTTTGAAGGCATGGGGGGCCTTCACTGGGGAGAATATATGCGCAGAAGAAGGGGAGACATTATTCTTCCTCCGAGGAGTTTTGGTGCTTGTCTGGGGGATCGTCGGAGGTGATCCTATGGAGGGCGATAGGATTGGAGAGAGTTGTTTTGAAGAAGGAAAGGAGGGGCAGAGCTGGATGGCTTGACTTTGGAAACATGCAAAGAAGGTGGATTTAGGAGGAGAGCAAATGGTCTAATTGCAGGTCTGAGGTTCTCACCGATGCATTGTTTGAATACTTCATCGATGTTCTATATCAAATCTGCTACTCCATTTGGCTTAATTAAATTCATGTTTGTAGCCGCAATATATATTAGTATACAATACTGGAGAACCTGAACCTTTGGATGATGTTTGAATTAAAAAAAAAAAAACATATGCTCATATTGCTTTTTTCATTATTGTAGCATTGTCTGTATTTTGCGGTTCTTATGGCCTGTTAACCATAGATCATGAGTGCTTGAGTCGCCTGTTGTTGGGATAATACTAACAGGTAGAGTCTGTGACTTCTTCCCTTTCTTCAAACAAGGCTACAGCGAGTCAATACTGGGTCATCCACCCTAATTTTTGACTGGGCAATATTTTATTACCTATTATGATTATAACGCCTTTGTTTAGGTCTTGTGGATGACCACAGAAATGAGAATTTTCCTTATGATTCCGGTTTGAGATGGCTTATTTATTGTCTGATGTCCTTTTCCCCTTATCTAGATTGCTGGTGGTTTTAATACCTGGCTAAATCCCTCTAAGTTTGTGCTCAAGGTCATTTTGTTCGGTCTGGGATGTCAGGAGGAGTCAATACCTTTATTTACTACTTAGCAGTGGACGTCTAGCTAAGCTGGAATGAGAAATGTTAAAACCATACCTTAAGACCAACTCTAATTCAAGTAGCGGGATTCAATGATTGCTAATACCTGTTTTAGACCCAATTGGTTGCTTCTAAGCCCTCCGGATTCCTTGTTTCATTGAGGACATGGTGATTGATCCATCATAAAGGTGAACCCAAAGCATGGTGCACTTTTCGTGAGGGTTTTTTGGTCTGATGCGGTTAATGGGTGCTTGGAATCTCTGGGTGAGGTTTTACCACCTTTACCTTCGTAGCGCCCAGTGCTGGCGTGTTTGGCGGAAGCAAGTTTTGCATTTGATTAATTAGATTATATAATATAATTTAGGATATGTGAAATAATATGTTAATAAGGCTTTGACATGTTATGTTAAGATGATTTAACGTAAATAGTTTATATTGTATTGTTTTTTTTATTAATGGTGAAAAAAAAATTTGAAAAGTTCGAAAAGATTTTATGTTAAAGGAGGAAGAGAAAGATAAGGCTAATTAAGCAAAGGCCAACCTCCAAGGTCAAAAGAAACAGAAATTAAATTAGAGCAACCATCCAAAAGCAAAGATCAGCCCACCATTCAGCAGGGCATAAAGGAGAACATCAATATGCAGATAACAAAACTCCAAACTCAAAGAACAAGGATGAAGGCAAAACACCAAGAATATTCATTGAGAATGGTAACCACCACGGAGCAAAAGGGCCAGTCCCTCAAAAAACACCCCCCAAAGAGAGGATCATTAGAACACAACTGAGATCTCATCTAAGCAGAAAGACAATAAAAATACCTACTAGATAGGGAGGCCCAATGCTTCCAAAGCAACAATTATCAGTAACGTGAAGGAAAATTGTCTTTTCAAATTTTGAACTGACCACTATCCACCTCCAAATTGACCATAACATCAGCAACCTAGTTACCTTCCATATAAATATACTCAATTTTAACTTCTAACATACCTTCCAAAATCTTTAATGTGTCCTTAATAATATCCAGGATAAAACCTAGTTACCTTCCCTATAAATATACTCAATTTTAACTTCTAACATACCTTCCAGAATCTTTAATGTGTCCTTAATAATATCCAGGATGAAACAATTATCAATCTTTCCAGCCTGCAGATCCCGAATGATGTTCAAGGAGTCACTTTGAATGAGAAGTCTTCTGAAGCCCCTCTTAAAAACCTGGAACACCCGAGAAAATATTCTTAGCTTCAGCTACGTGGTTTCTACGTGGTTGGTTTGAATAACAAAATCTTCAGCGTAAGCCCAAATGACCTCACCATTATCATTTCTAACAACACCCCCTCCACCAGCCCTCCGGGGATTACCTTTGACAACCCATCAAAGGATTAACATAAAAAGGTTTTAAAAAGGTTTTAACATTGTTATGTTAATAGTTTTACATAATAGAGTTTTAAGTTTATATTGTTATGTTAATATGGGTTAACATAAAGGGTCTTAAAATATTAATGTTATAAAGATTTAACATTAGAGGATGTTACAGTGATTAAACATTAGAGAATATTAATGTTATAGTGATTTAACATTAGAATATATTAATGTTATAAAAATTTAACATTAGAGGATAAATTAATGTTATAGTGATTTAATATTAGAAAAAATATTAAAGTTAAAGTGATTTAACCTTGGAAACTATATTAATGTTATGATTTAGCATTGGAAAACATATTAATGTTATAGTGATTTAACATTGGAAAATATATTAATGTTATGATTTAACATTGGAAAATATATTAATGTTATGATTTAACATTAGAGAATATATTAATGTTAGTGATTTAACATTAGAGAAAATATATTAATGTTATAGTGATTTAACATTGGAAAATATATTAATGTTATGATTTAACATTAGAGAATATATTAATGTTATAGTGATTTAACATTGGAAAATATATTGATATTATGATTTAACATTAGAGAATATTTAATGTTATAGTGATTTAACATTAGAGAATATATTAATGTTAGTGATTTAACATTGAAAAATATATTAATGTTATGATTTAACATTGGAGAATATATTAATGTTATGATTTAACATTAGAGAAAATATATTAATGTTATAGTGATTTAACATTGGAAAATATATTAATATTATGATTTAACATTAGAGAATATATTAATGTTATAGTGATTTAACGTTAGAGGATATATTAATGTTAGTGATTTAACATTGGAAAATATATTAATGTTATGATTTAACATTGGAGAATATATTAATGTTATGATTTAAAATTAGAAATTTTTTTTTTTTTTTTTCAAAATATATTAATGTTAGTGATTTAACATTGGAAAATATAGTAATGTTATAGTAATTTAATATTAGAGAAAGCATATTAATGTTATGATTTAACATTGGAGAATATATTTAATGTTATAAGGGTTTAACATTCAATGAATATTATAATAAAATGGAAATATTATAATAGTGTTTTATAATCAAATGAATGCATTATAGTTGTATAGCTTTATAGTGGAAATATTTTAAGAGTGTTTTATAATCAAATGAAATGCATTATAGTTGTATAGTTTATAGTGGAAATATTTTAAGAGTGTTTTATAATCAAATGAAATGCATTATAGTTGTATAGTTTATAGTGGAAAGATTACAATACTGTTTTATATTCAAATGAAATGCATTATAGTCATATACCTTTATATATAAGTTGACAATGTAATAATAAGAAGCACACATTTTATTATGTCAATTATGAATATTTATACAATGTTATATGAAGGGATATACCCTTACATAACTATCATACCCTTTCATTAATAAGCTAATGTATTATTCTAACATACCCCCCATAATACATTAGGTGGGATAATGTCTTAGGCTTTTGCTCTTTTGTGCTTTTATCTCTTGGTCCTAGATTCTTGGTTGAGTTGCTCTAGCTCTTGGCTCTGGTTGCTTGTGCTTAGGTAAATTTATCTAGGTCTGCCTTTGGGTTTGTCACCTCTGGGTCTGTATCTAGGTCATTTTGCCTCTAGGTTTGCCTCTGGATTGTTCTACCTCTACGTCTGCCTCTCGGTCGTTTGCCTCTGGATCTGCCTCTCGGTCGTTTGCCTCTGGATCTACCTCTCGGTCGTTTGCCTCTAGGTCATCCTTTAGGTCTAAGCAAAATAAGTACTTCTTGAGTACTTAAGCAAAAGTGGGTCATCCCTCACTAAATTTTTTTTTTGGGTATTGGATGCACCAAACCTCACAAGTCTAATGGTAAAAAAGGAGATAAGTTTTCTCATCCCTCACTTTGCTTTAACAACTATGAATGTCCTTATTGTAATCTTCTCATCCTATTGGTTTGTAGGTGTAACCAACCACTACAACCGCTAGGTGTGATAGAGTATATCACTACATACGAGGTTTACTCTATTGTTAAGTATGGTCCCTCTCAGAATGAAACTCGTCTCATGATGACGGTATCGGTCTATGTGGAATCTGATGTTTCCACTGAATTGTGCTTGAAAAATGCTTTCCAACGAGTAGAAACACTGCCATACTCGGTAAGCATGAAAATTTACCTCGATTTTCAAGATACATTGTCTCATCGGGAAAAATAATGAGGATTAAGTGGTCCTTCCATGCGGAATTACAAATGGGTCCCTCACAAGATAATATTCCATTGTTACATATTTCTCTTATAGGAAAATACTCTGAGCATGGTGCTCTCTATGAAATATTTCCTTCATTTTTTAATTTTAATAAAGTGATTTGATAATATAAAGTGTTATTATAACTTTATAAGGTTGTATAAAGTGATTTTATAATATCAATCACTTTAAAGTTATAATTGGCCAATGACTATGACTTTATATTATAAATATTAAAGTTATAAATTTATTATTGGTTAATATAATGTTAGACTTTGCCAAGCACACATTTTGTGCCTTTTATATATATTTGAAGAACGATATTTATAAAGCACCTTCACCATCACTTTATATTATTTTTATAATGTTATTTTATAACTTTATAACGTTATGGTTTGTGCCCTTCATTTGGTGTCGTCTTAGCGAAGCAGTGCTGAAAACTTGCAGAAACCCTACAGTGTGAATCTTCTTCACAAAAATTTTGATGCCAACATAGTGGAGCGACATAAGGTCATGGGATGGATACAAAATGAAGAGGTCACACTTGTTTTTGGCACTATGGTCTTTGGAGTTTCATGCCTGCGTATTTCAAAACTGATATCAAAAATATCATGTTTGTCTGGTGTAAGCTTAGGAGCCTCGAGTTTAAGTTTTATATACATGTGATGACACCATATAACTTTCATTGATCAAAATATTCATAACTCATCAATTCCATATGTGTACCTCTTGGCAATGTTGCTGTAAAGTGAGAGGTAACTTAGTTTTCATTCACCGTTATTATTGGTCTCAATTGTTTTTGATGACTATGTTCTATAAATATGCTTGTTGCAGGTATCACAGTCTGCATCACACCGAAATGGGCACCAACTTTTGTCTATTTATGCCGCTTTACGACCATCTGTGGGGCACAGTGAACTCAAAATCACAGGACCTCCATCGTCGTATGCGTGCAGGTCTTTGATCTCTCCATTCCACTCCATATGACATCATTTAATTAGATTAAAATCTTGAATGAAGTCATAAATTCTCATGTTTCTAACCGCATGAAATAATTTTTAAACAAGGCAAGTTGATCACGTACCAGACTATGTATTCTTGGTTTATATTGTCGACATGCTTTCCTCTCTTCACGTACGCTTTAGCCTATGTGGATTTTCTTCTACATTGTTTGTGGCAAATTACTCTCTTTGGCTTCTCTGGCCATATTCATACCAACCATTTTCTTAATGTGGATTTGGGGTAAGACGTTTGCCAATTCTATCATCCATTGTTCCACTGGTCCAATCGTTGCTTGTAAGTGACACCTAATAGACCATGGTACCCTTGACTTTGTGGTAGAGGTAAATGGCATAGGCATAGGGTTGGGTGTAGCAGAACACCGATTTGGTGCCAAGCTTGGCCTAGGAAAATCCACCTTAGAACTATCATTGTAGCATCGCAAACCGCTTCCTCAACGCTTTTTCGATAATTTGGCTGGGGAATTTAGCAAATTTTGGTCTGCATAGACGGGCGGATTTTTTTAGCAGGCGTTTTGAGCTCCCAAAAATCTTTGATATCCATACACTTATTGATGGGTTTCTTGGATGTTATGGCACATCTGACTACCAATTTGGACAACACATCCACCACACGTGTATTGTATACAATAAAAATGGTATCATCAAAGTGATTGCGCTGCTCTCTGGCTGAGCTTAGGCTAAAAAACAAATTGGGATCATATGGGTCAGCTATGTTGGCAAGTAGTTGTAAGCAATCAGGCCTTGCGAGAGATAATGGCACGCCATTCCCAACTGTCTCATTGATGCATGTGGCAAAACTCTAAACTGAAAGCCGATATTATGCAGCACTAATATTATGTAGCCTTTTGTAGCTTTCCTTTGGTGTTGCCTCTCCTTTGAAACAACGTCCACTTGATCATCATTGGGGAGATCTTTTTCAATATCATCGTTGGATGGTGGCGCAATGTGCTACCTCCTCTAGGCGTTGCAAGCCTGTGGCACCGCAGGTTACCCAAAAATTGCCACTACTCTAATCTCATCATTGGTGACTATCTCGCCAAACTGGGTGGATATGATAATAGTGTGGACACGTTCAGGAACCATCGACCTCTAAGACATTCCTTCGCCTTACATTCAATGAAAGTGCCTTTCTTGCAGGATTGGCAAAGAAGACGAAGGAGCTTTTAGTGCATTGTCACGGGTATGGCCACAATCGTGTAGCGAAAGTCGATGGAGGCAAATGCCATGGCCAACGATCTGCTTAGTTGTTCATAATGCTCTCCATTTTTTACAAGATAGGAATCGACAATGAAGTCATTGAAAACATCTTTGAATAAATCTGGTTTTCAAAAATTATGGAACTCTTTTTTCAAAATGTACTCTATATTAGTAGGATCAAATGTTAATAGAGTTTTGCATGTATGGATGTGAGGGGGGATTTCCATGAGGGAAATCCCCCCTCAAGCACTCACAGGTTTAGGACTCTAACAAGGCTCTGATACTATATAAGTTGACAATGTAATAATAAGAAGCGTGTGTTTTATTATGTCAATTATGAATATTTATAAAATGTTAAATGAAGGGATATACTCTTACATAGCTATCATACCCTTTCATAATAAACTAATGTATTATTCTAACATTATGGAAGAAATATTATAATAGTGTTTCATAATCAAATGAAATACATTATAGTGGTATAGCTTTATAGTGTAAATATTATAATAGTGTTTTATAATCAAATGAAATGCATTATAGTTGTATAGATTTATAGTGGAAAGATTATAATAGTGTTTTATAATCAAATGAAATGCATTATAGTCGTATAGCCTTATATAGGAAAGATTATAAGGGTGTTTTTAAATCAAATGAAATGCATTATAGTGTTATAGTCGTATAGTTTTATAGTGGAAATATTATAATAGTGTTTTAAAATCAAATGAAATGCATTATAGTCATATAGTTTTATAGTGGAAAGATTACAATAGTGTTTTAAAATCAAATGAAATGCATTATAGTCGTATATTTTTATAGTGGAAAGATTATAATAATGTTTACAAATAAAATGAAATGCATTATAGTCGTATAGCTTTATAGTGGAAATATTATAATAGTTTTTTATAATCAAATAAAATGCATTATAGTTGTATAGATTTATAGTAGAAAAATTATAATAGTGTTTTAAAATCAAATCGAATGCATTATAGTTGTATATATTTATAGAGGATAGATTGTAATAGTGTTTTATAATAAAATCAAATGCATTATAGTTGTAAAGCTTTATAGTGGAAAGATTATAATAGTGTTTTATAATCAAATGAAATGCATTATAGTTGGATAGATTTATAGTGGAAAGATTATAATAGTGTTTTATAATCAAATGAAATGCATTATAGTTGTATAGCTTTATAGAGGAAATATTATAATAGTGTTTTATAATTAAATGAAATGCATTATAGTTTCATAGTTTATATTGCAATATGGTAAATTATGTTATAGATGTTTAACATAGTTTATATGAAAGAGAAGTTGTGAATTATGTTATACATGTTTTAACATAGTTTATGTGAAAGAGAAAATGTGGAATATGTTATAGAATTAATAGCATAGTTTGAATTGGAAGGCTTTGGATTATGTTATAGAATGAATACCATAGTTTAAAATGGAAGGCTTTAGATTATGTTATAGAATTAATAACATAGTAATTACAGGATGAATAATATAGTTGTATTTAAAGAATGTATTATGTTATAGAAGGAATAACATAGTTTGAATTGGAAAGCTTTAGATTATGTTCAATAGATAGAAACATAGTTTATATTGTAAGTTTGTAGATTATGTTATAAGTTAGTTTAACATAGTTTATATTGCAAGTTTGTAGATTATGTTATAATGAATATTAACATAGTTTATAGTGAACTTGTAGATTATGTTATGAGGAAGTTAACATAGTTTGATAAGTGGAAATTGGATTATTAGATTAACTAAAGGTATGGGACTTTAGTTAGTTTGATAAGTAAAAATTGGATTATTGGACTAACTAAAGGTATGGAACTTTAGTTAGTTGGATAAATAGAATTGGAGTATGTGGGTTAAAAGAGAAACTCACAGTAAATTTATGGGAACTGTGAGTTCCTATGTATTATATTGGCATACGTTTGGGAGAAAGGGATTATGAGATCCTTGTATTTATAAAAGACCAAACTTATGCAATAAAGGAAATAGTTGAGGCTAGGTTTTTTCGTAAGGGTTTTCCTCAAGATATATAATGTGTTATGGGTATTGAGTCTCTTTTTTTTATTTGTTATAATGTATCTCTTATTGTAGTTTTCATATTTACTTTTAATATATCTTTTACTAGGGGATTCTTAAGTTTGATATGAATAGATGTTTTAGCCAATATTGTCCTTCGTTTTTTCTAAATGAGATAAACTTTGTGGTTGTTAGTATGTGATGGTGATTTTTACTTTTATTTTAAAAAAAAATATTATTATAACAATAAATAATTGCATCTCTTAAACTAGTTGGGTTTTTGGGGTGTTACATATGGTATCAAAGCAGTAAGGCATAGGATGAGATGCTTAAACTCTAGGAGATAATGGACTAGAGATTTTCTTGAAATATGCTAAGGTTTAGGTATCTTCCTATATAGGCCCTTGCTTAGTTAAGTGAAATCCAGGAAGACCTTGAACTACCAATTACTTAAAGTCACAACATATAGTCATGAGACTATAAGCTTCTCTAGATAAGAAATCTAGGAATGACGGACTAGAAGCTTTCTTGGATAAGCTAAGGATTGCTCAAGGATTGGCCCAAGGAAAAATAACTTTACTTTAGTATACTATCTTGCATAAAGCAAGCATAACCTTAGCCATTTGCAAATGAAGTGAGATAGATGACTTTAGCTATCTCAGGTGATATAGATGGATGGAGCAGCTCATAACAAATGAAGTGAGTTAGTTTGTAAAAATAAATATCATCAAAAAGAGACCTAAGGGATTAAGACCCCTTAGTGATAATGGTAACTAAATTTATGGAAAGACTACATTTGAGTTAATATAGCTCATCATGAAGATGAGATTAATAGCTTAAATCACAATGCACATAGTATACCTACATGGATTGACTTATGTAGGGTATGGAGGTGCGTGTATACCTTCGATTGATTGAAGGTGATAAGTTTAGCTCATAAAAAATAATGAGATGGATAAGCTCATTTGCAAAGCGTGTTGTATGCCTACACAGGTGGTACTTGAGTAAGGTATTGATTGATGTTTTGCAAAGCGTGTAGTATGCCTACACAGATGGTACTTGTGTAAGGTATTGATTACTTATTTGCAAAGTGCGTACTATGCCTACATGGATGGTACTTGTGTAAGGTATCGATTGCTTATTTGCAAAGCACATAGTATACCTACATTGACGGTACTTGTGTAAGGTATTGATTGCTTATTTTTAAAGCACGTAGTATGCCTACATAGACAGCACCGGTGTAAGGTATTGATTGCTTATTTGCAAAGCACATAGTATGCCTTCATAGATGGTACTTGTGTAATGTATAGAGATAGGTGTACCCTTAATAATTTTAGTTAAATAATGTTGATACCTAGAGGAGAAGGGAACCTAAGGGATTATGGGATCCCTTAGGAAAGGAACTTCAGATAATATTTATTAAATGCTTCTTTAGAAACCTAAACTAAATAAGTTTACAAACATCTATTATTTCTAAGTAAGCATGGTTATCATAGCAAAATTGAGATAGATGGCTAAGGTGAGATAGATACCTTAACTCATCTTAAGTGAAGTGACTAATTTTGGTTAAGTTAATCATATTGAATGATAGATGTAGGGTTATATTCTTCATAATTGAGCTTGCAATTCTAAAGAAGTAGGTAGGGAATCTACTCTAGAGAGGATTATGGGGTCCTCTTCTTAAAATGATTAAAGGATAAACCAAATTTTGAGTTTGGTAAACACTCTAGGGCATAAAGAATCGATCTAGAGAGCAAATTCTAAGACTAGGAAGCAAGAAAATTATTCATAGCTACAAGCCTCAAGGAAGACACCCATCTGTTTGAATTAAAATCCATTGGATTTATTAGAAAAAATTCAAGGAAACTCGATCTCTAGGTGAGAGATGCCATAAATCTCAAGATAAAAATAAAGGAAATCTTATAGAAAGTGAGATTTCAGCACGGATGAGGGACTCTTATACTTTAAGAATAGGGTATTCCTACCTAGAATTGGTAGTTTGAGGGTAATGCACTATCCTATATTTCCTTCTTTCTCCTAAATTGTGGGAGATTAGGAACAAAACTTCCTTCCAGATAAATTTGAATAAAGATGTTACTACTTTTGTTGTTCAAAAATTAGGAGCATATCTCCTATTGAGTAAATGCAATGAGGAAACCTTGTTTAAACTCAATAGAATAGAAGATATGCATTATCCTTGATCATCACACCTTGTGGAGCAAAGATGTTTTTATAGGAAACACCCAAGACAGTCTTTAGCCCTAGGGGGTAGGATGTCATGACCCTCCCTAGTGGGCCTTAGGGCATAGAAACGATGTGATATATAAATAACTTGTGTATATTTTTGTTGTAAATAAGAAGCTATGCAATGTGTAAAATCGACCTTAAGGACTATTATATATGTATAATAATAAAATAATATTATAAATAAAATGGATTATTTATTATGTAGACTATTATATGTTATTATAATAGGAGAAAATATATTATAAATAAAATGGATTATTTATATTGTAGACTATTATATGTAATTATAATAGGAAAAAATATATCATAAATAAAATGGTTTATTTATAATGTAGACTATTATACATAATTATAACAGGATAAAATAATATTATAAATAAAATGGTTTATTTATAATGTAGACTATAATATGTAATTATAATAGGAGAAAATATATCATAAATAAAATGGATTATTTATAATGTATACTATAATATGTAATTATAATAGGAGAAAATATATTATAATTAGAATGGATTATTTAGATTGTAGACTATTATATGTAATTATAATCGGAGAAAATATATGGGTTCATTTATAAGACAGACTACTATACATTTTAATAGGGGAGTATTATAAATATAAAAAAAAATATTATAATATTTTGATAAGAGAGTCGGTTTATCTAAAAGGGATATTTGTTTCAAGTTTGAAATTAAAATATTATTTTAAGAAAATATCTCCGTCGTTGTAGGTAAGGGATGACAGGTTATGAGGGGAGGGCTTTATAACATGGGGATGCAGGACGTCAAAGCTGATGTGCATTTATTAAAATATGCACTTATCCATTGGTAGATGGATAAGGGGCAAGGGGACATAGTTATTTGAAGGCATGGGGGCCTTCACTATGGGGGAATATATGCACAAAGAAGGGGAGAGACATTATTCTTTCTCCGGGGAGTTTTGGTTCTTGTCTGGGGGATCGTCGAAGGCGATCCTACGGAGGGCGACAGGATTGAAGAGATCTGTTTTGAAGAAGGAAAGGAGGGGCAGAGTTGGATTTCTTGAATTTGGAAACATGCAAAGAAGGCAGATTTAAGAGGAGAGCAAATGGTCTAATTGCAAGTCTGAGGATCTCACCGATGCATTGTTTGAATACTTCATGGATGTTCTATATCAAATCTGCTACTTCATTTGGCTTAATTAAGTTCATGTTTGTACCCCCAATATATATTAGTATACAATATTGGAGAACCCAAACCTTTGGATGATGTCTGAATTTAAAAAAAAAAACATATTGCTCAGATTGTTTGTTTTTCATTATTGTAGCATTGTCTATATTTTTACTGTTCTTATGGCCTGTTAACCCTAGATCACGAGTGCTTGAGTCACTTGTGTTGGGATAATATTAATAGGTAGAGTCTGTGACTTCTTTCCTTTCTTTAAACAAGGCTACAATGAGTCAATACACGGTCATCCACCCTAATTTTTGATTGGACAATCTTTTATTTCCTATTACGATAATAACGCCTTTGTTTAAGTCATGTGGATGATCGTAGAAATGAGATTTTACGTCTATATATGATTCCGGTTTGAGATGGCTTATTTATTGTCTGATGCCCTTTTCCCCTTATCTAGATTGCTAGTGGTTTTAATACCTAGCTAAATCCGTTATTTACTACTTATTAGTGGATGTCAAGCTAAGCCGAAATGAGAAATTCTAAAACCATACTTTAATATCACATTTAAATCAAGTAGCGGGATTCAATGATTGCTAATTCCTGTTTTAGACCTGATTGGTTGCTTCTGAGCCCTCTGGATTCCTTGTTTCATTGAGGACATGGTGATTGATCCATCACAAAGGTGAACCCAAAGCATGGTGCACTTGTTGTGAGGGTTTTTCGGTCTGATGCAGTTAATGGATGCTTGGAATCTCTGGGTGAGGTTTTACGACCTTTACCTTCGTACCGTGTGTAGTTGTCGCGCCCTGGCGTGTTTGGTGGAAGCAAGTTTTGCATTTGATTAAATTAGATTATATAATATAATTTAGGATATGTGAAATATTATGTTAATAAGGTTTTGAGATGTTATGTTAAGATGATTTAACATAAATATTGTTAATATGGATTAACATTAAAAAGTTTTAACATTTTTTTTTTTTGGTTTAGTGTGAGAAATTAAGGTATAGGGTTGAGGAGTCTCCTTCTAACCATGATCTCTTGTAAAGTCGAGAGCTATCCTTATCAATAAGGAATTTAACACACAACTACCACACATCCACCTCCTCACACACTTGCCCACGCTCTGTCTGAACCTTGGACCTTTCAAAAAAGAAGAGCCAATATGTTAATAGTTTCACATAATAGGGTTTCATGTTTGTATTGTTATTTTAATATAGGTTAACATGAATGGCTTTAAAATATTAATATTATAAATATTTAACATTAGAGGATATATTAATGTTATACTGATTTAACATTAGTGAATATTAATGTTATAGTGATTTAACATTAGAGTATATTAATGTTATTAATATTTAACATTAAGGCTAGATTAATGTTATAGTGATTTAACATTAGAAAATATTAATGTTAAAATGATTTAACATTAGAGAAAATATTAAAGTTAAAGCGAATGACATTGGAAAATATATTAATGTTATGATTTAACATTGGAAAACATATTAACCTTATAGTGATTTAACATTGGAGAATATATTAATGTTATGATTTAACATTAGAGAATATATTAATGTTAGTGATTTAATATTAGAAAAATATATTAATGTTATGATTTAACATTAGAGAATATATTAATGTTATAGTAATTTAACATTGGAAAATATATTAATATTATGATTTAACATTAGAGAATATATTAATGTTATAGTGATTTAACAATAGAGGATAAATTAATGTTAGTGATTTAACATTGGAAAATATATTAACGATATGATTTAACATTGGAGAATATGCTAATGTTATGATTTAACATTAGAGAAAATATATTAATATTATAGTAATTTAACATTTGAAAATATATTAATATTATGATTTAACATTAGAGAATATAGTAATGTTATAGTGATTTAACATTAGAGAATATAATAATGTTAGTGATTTAACATTGGAAAATATATTAATGTTATGATTTAACATTGGAGAATATACTAATGTTATGATTTAACATTAGAAAATTAGAAAATATATTTAGTGATTTAACATTGGAAAATATAGTAATGTTATAATGATTTAACTTTAGAGAAAGTATATTAATTTTATGATTTAACATTGGAGAATATATTTAATGTTATAAGGGTTTAACATTTAATGAATATTGTAATAAAATGGAAAGATTATAATAGTGTTTTATAATAAAATGAAATGCATTATAGTTGTATAGATTTATAATGGAAATATTATAATAGTGTTTTATAATCAAATGAAATGCATTATAGTTGTATAGCTTTATATTGGAAATATTATAATAGTGTTTTATAATCAAATGAAATACATTATAGTCTTATAGCTTTATAAAAAAATATTATAATAGGGTTTTATAATCAAATGAAATGCATTGTATAGCTTTATAGAGGAAAGATTATAATAGTGTTTTATAATCAAATGAAATGCATTATAGTAGTATAGATTTATAGTGGAAAGATTATAATAGTGTTTTTTAATCAAACGAAATGCATTATAGTGGTATAGCTTTTTAGTGGAAAGATTATAATAGTTTTTTATAATCAAATCTAATGCATTATAGTCGCATAGCTTTATAGAGGAAAGATTGTAATAGTGTTTTATAATCAAATCAAATGCATTATAGTGGTATAGCTTTATAATGGAAAGATTATGATAGTGTTTTATAATCAAATCAAATGCATTATAGTTGTATAGCTTTATAGTGGAAAGATTATAATAGTGTTTTATAATCAAATCAAATGCATTATAGTTGTATAGCTTTATAGTGGAAAGATTATAATAGTGTTTTATAATCAAAAGAAATGCATTATAGTTGTATTGCTTTATAGTGGAAAGATTATAATAGTGTTTTATAATCAAAAGAAATGCATTATAGTTGTATAGCTTTATATAGGAAAGATTATAATAGTGTTTTATAATCAAATGAAATGCATTATAGTTTTTATTGCAAGATGGTAAATTATGTTATAGATGTCTAACATAGTTTATATGAAAGAGAAAATGTGAATTATCTTATACATGTTTTAACATAGTTTATGTGAAAGAGAAAATGTGGATTATGTTATAAAATGAATAGCATAGTTTGAATTGGAAGGTTTTGAATTATGTTATAGAATGAATAACATAGTTTGAATTGGAAAGCTTTGGATTATGTTATAGAATGAATAACATAGTTTATTTATGAAATAATGCATCATGTTATAGGATGAATAACATAGTTGTATTTAAAGAATGAATTATGTTATAGAAGGAATAACATAGTTTGAATTGGAAAGCTTTAGATTATGTTCAATATATAGAAACATAGTTTATAAAGCAAGTTTGTAGATTGTGTTATAAGTTAGTTTAGCATAGTTTATATTGCAAGTTGTAGATTATGTTATAATGAACATTAATATAGTTTATAGTAAACTTATAGATTATGTTATGAGGAAGTTAACATAGTTTGATAAGTGGAAATTAGATTATTATATTAACTAAAGGTATGGGAATTTAGTTAGTTTAATATGTGGAAATTTGATTACTGGACTAACTAAAGGCATGGAACTTTAGTTTGTTTGATAAATGGAATTGGAGTATGTGGGTTAAAAAAGCAACTCACGGTCAAGTTGTGGGAACCGTGAGTTTCTACGCATTGTATTGGCATATGTTTGGGAGAAAGGGATTATGGGATCTTGTATTTGTAAAAGACCAAACTTATGCAATAAAGGAAATAGTTGAGGCTACATTTTCCCGTAACGATCTTCCCCAAGATATATAATGTGTTATGGGTATTGAGTATCTCTTTATTTATTTTCTTTAATGTATCTCTTTATTGTAGTTTCCATATTTTCTTTTAATATATATTTTGTTGGGGGATTCTTATGTTTGATGTGAATAGATGTTTTAGCGAATATTGTCCTTTGTTTGTTTTAAATGAGATAAACTTTGTGGTTGTTAGCATGTGATGGTGTTTGTTGTTGTTACTTAAAAAATATATTATAATAGTAAATAGTGGCATCCCTTAAACTAGTTGGGTTTTTGGGGTGTTACAGTTTTAACATCTATCGACAACATTATAGAGCAGTGTTCTAAACATTGTATGAAGGAATGTATGTTTAAAAAATTATGCAATTTTCTTCATTTCTCAACTAGAGTTCTCTATCCATAAATTCCATGTAGAGTCTACGTATCTTGTCTACCATCACGCTTAGGCTAACAGATTCCATCCACACACCACCTATCGGGGTCATTTAAATATCAAAGGAAACTAAATACAATACATATATTTCCTCCTCCTTCATGCTCGTAATGCATCCTACCTATTTTTTCTCATGCATGGTTCTATTTTTTGTAGTGATGGCTTATTTTTTCTACCTATTTTGTTTCAAATTGCATGTGACAATCACCTCCTCCCATCCCATGCTCCATGTTTAGATCACCCCACATGCTAAACCCCCCACTCCATTATCCTATGTAATTTCATGTGCGCGTTCACCCTTTTCATGCATGGGTAGTCCCCTCTCTCTTACATGGTTCCATGTGCACACACATGAGCTTCCCCCTTCTTCTACACATCACCAAGCATGTGGGCCACTTCCTACATTTTTTAATTTATGTTTTAATTTAAAATACCCATCATATTTTTAATTTGATTTGAATTTGAAGGCTCAATTTTTATTATTTATATATATTAGAAAAAAAAAAAAGCAAGGGGGCCTGATGGGTATTTAATATCCTTGGTACAAATTTTCAAGTGCTTAGGGTAGTGAATCTTAGCAATTTTAAGAAGAGTTTTTACAACATCATTTTCCATTCTAAGGGATTATTTGTATTTCAAGGGGACTTTTTTCAATCATTACAAAATTTGTATTTTAATCACCACTTTCCTTGGCTTTGACTATAAGGGTCATGGTTGCTTATTTGGTAGAACAAGTAGCGACAATATCCAACATAGTGATTTGGAGGACAAAGTCAATAGTATTTGTGTCTAGTAGGATGTCAAAGTAAGCACTCATCCTCAAGAAAAATGTGAAGTAAAGGTCTATGATATCTCTACGGATCTCAAAGTCTTAAATAGTTGGATCCTAGATATGAATATGTGGTTATCCTATAGTCAAATGTCTAAAGTAGACAAGATTCCTTTTGGAAAATTGAAACTTGTTGGAGCTGCAAAAATCCTAATTTTCAAGTGACAAAATACACAAGATCCTATCACCACTTGGGATTAATTAGACATTGTCTTAAAGGCCACATTTTACCCCTCCAATTATGATTATGAGTTTTCTATAAAATGGATTCAATTACTGCAAGATAACCATATGCTTGTATAGGACTACATCTACCAATTTAATAGGTTACACATCCTCATTCACATTCTAGATCCAACACCATCCTTTATCATGAATTTTAAGAGTGGGCTCCAAGAACATTTATTTAGATATCTGAAGTAGAATTATTTTACAATATTAGATGCAACATTCAATCAAGCCCAACTTGCAAAGGAGAAACTAGTTGCACAATCAAGGGAACCAGGATAGTTGCATGCACTAGGTGTTCTAATCACTCCAATAAGTAGCAACAAATGCCAAATATGAAGAGATATAATTATTTTTCTTCTTCTTTTATGACCTCTTCTTTGTCTTCCTCTTCTTATTACAAGCACTCCCTTTCTTTATATTCTAAAGTAAAAACTCCAAAGTTTTGTGATCATTGTAAGAAGAAAGGACATTACAAGTTTGAATATTTGAAGCTAAAGAAGAAGAGTATGATTGTAAAATCTAATAATGAGGATTCAAAAAAAAGTCTCATCAATATTGTAGGTGAATACAAAACATATAATGAGTTGGAGGGTAAGCTCAACAAAGTCACACTAATGAATTTTTCATCAGTAGATGACCATGACCATCTCTTTGTCATGTGTGTTCACCTTACTCATAATTATTATAATGACTTGCAAAAGAACTTGATCACAAAATTTGTTATCAACAAATTGCATCTATCAATATATCCACATTCTCATCCCTATAATCTAGGATAGAATGATGGCAGCTCCACCTCACAAATCACTCAAACATACACTATCTCTTTTGCTTTTGGTCTCAATTTTATGGATAAGGTCACTTGTGATGTGACCCCCCATGGATTTTTGATGTTTGCTACTTGTAAAAACTTATCAATACAACAAAAAAGCACAATATGATGCATACCATAACACCTACATATTACAGCATAACAATAAGATAAATCTAATTAAATGCACCCAAGGCATCACCAATTTATTACTCAGTTGTAGGTAGGCAAAGAAAGTATTCAATCAAGCATAGGAACTAGCACTTATCTTCATAAGGCCACATCATGAATAGCCACATTAAAAAGTTACAAAATCCACACAGCATTATTCCTTAGAAAAATTGGTGTAATATTACTCTCATATATTCTAGTATCTCATGACGCTTCCTCTAGAAAGACAAATCAATCGCAGTTTTGGTATTATTCCTACTACACATCTACCCAATGCACCAATGTATAGACAATCAATGATTCAAAATGATGAAATCAAAATGCAATTCAATATCTATTGTCTAAGAGATTCGTTAAGCCAAGCACTTCTCCATGTGCTTCACCAATCCTGCTAGTTCTCAAGAAAGATGGGACCTAGAGAATTTGCATTGATTTCAGGGCACTCAAAAAAATAATAATAATAAATAGATATCATCTTCCTTGCATTAATGATATTTTGGACCAACTCCAAGAAGCCAAATTTTTTTCAAATATCGCTCTAAAATGTGGGTATCACAAAGTCCACATATAGGTAGAAGACAGATGGAAATTTTTATTCAAAACAAATATGGGACTTTTTGAATGATCAGTAATTCTCTTTGGTCTCACTAATACTCCTGCCATTTTTATGAAGCTCATGAATGAGGTATTTAGACACTACTTAGACAAATTTGTAATTATCTACTTGGATAGAATTCTTGTATATTCACCCACTTAGAAGGATCACTTGAAGAATCTAGAGCAGGTTCTTGACACCCTCCAAAAAAATTAGCTATATGCCAATCTCTCCAATTTCTCCCTTGGGAAAACATCTATATCTTATCTTGGCTTTGTAATTAATGAACATGGCATACAAGTGGATCCGACTAAGGTAGAAGTCATACTCAAATGGCCAACTCCTACTACTCTCACAGACTTGAGGAGTTCTCTAGGACTTGTCAATTTCTATTATAAGCTCATTTCAAATTATTCTACCATTAATGCTCCTTTACATCAATTAACAAAAGCCAAGGTTGTATTCAAATGGATAGAATATCATGCCCATGCCTTTGAAAAATTAAAGCAAAAACTACGTTCAACGCTTGTTCTTGCTCTTTTGGATCTCACACAACCCTTCAAGATCGAGATAGATACCTCACAATTTGCCTTTGGTGTATTATTGAAGCAAAATTTTCATCCAATGACCTCACTTGAAGACCTTTTTAGCCACTAAACAGAATTATTCCATATATGACAAGGAATTGTATGCTTTGATGCAAACTATTAAAAATTAGAGACATATATTCTTGGCAAAGAAACCATTGTGCACACTTATCACTTTCCCCTTAAGTTTCTTCAATTATAAAATAAAATTGAAGAAGCTCATCACATGAAGTGGGTATCCTACTTACAATAGTTTCACTTGGTCATCAAGTACAAGAAGGCGAATAACAACCCAATGGCCAATTGTTTGAGTTGCCCTCCAATAGCTCATGCTTTAACTATTGTCATCACTTTGCACATTAATTTCTAGACTTGGCCTTCTCAATATGCTCAAGATCTAGATTTTGCATAGGTTTATCAAATTCTTCAGCATCCTACTACTAATTTGCATCATTTCTAGGACTTTCACATCAAGGAAGGGTTATTATATAAGTTGGATAAACTTTTTGTTCCACAAGAACATCGACTGCCTCTTCTCAATAAAGCTCATTCAACACTCTATGGTGGACATTTTAGCAAGCAAAAGGCACTTCACCATTTGTAGTGCTTTTATTGGCCACATATGTAGCGTGATGTACTAAGGTTCCTAAGATAATGTGTAGTATGTTGTCGATCCAATCTAACGAATAGGAAATTAGGCCTCGATATACCTTTGCCCATTCCTTCTTGATCTTAGGAGAGAATTTTCATGGATGTAGTGGTTTTCAATGATATTCAAGCAGCATGACTATGTCTTTGTGGTTGTAGACAAATTTAGCAATATGGCCAAGTTCATTCCCTGTTACAAAACTAGTTTTACACCATATTTATCCCAACTCTTATTTAAGCATGTATGGTGATCTTTTGGTCTCTCGACTAGCATTGTATCTGACTATGACTTCCACTTTGTAAGTCACGTTTGTTGGTCCTTATGTTAAATTCTAGGAGTCTCTCAATATCTCCACTACTTTACACCCCTAATTTGATGGGTAAACTGAAGTTATCAACAACACCCTTGTCCAAATTCTACACATTTTCGACCATTCTTCTTCATTTGAGTGGGACTTGAATCTTACACACATAGAGCATACTTGGAATGGGGTCATTCACTCTTCCACCAGTCATTCTTTATTTGAAGTTTATCTTGGTTTACAACTCCTAGCTCCATATGAGTTACCCTTATTTCTTCCTTCTCCTGCCACCATTCATATGCAAAAAACCAAGATAAAGCACATTATTTTATCTAGAATTTGCAATATCTTCAATCTAAGGTGATGCAAATTTTGAATAAGACCCAACAACAATAGAAATAGCCCATGGACCATCATTGTCTTCCTCAAAATTTCTAGATTGGAGATAAAGTTTAGCTTTATTTTGACAAACATCACTTCTCTAACAAAGCACATAGTAAAATCAAGCCAATTTGCTATGAGCCTTATACCATTCTTCAACAGGTGTCATTCAGTGCCTTCCATATTTATCTTCTACCAAACCTAGGCATCCATGATGTTGTCAATATTGATATTCTCAAGCTATATCATGACTCTACATTGGAGACAAAACCTGCTATCAATCATCCTATCGATGTTCCTATTGGGACATCGCAATGGTAAAGGAATTGGGCTCTCCTAGAAAAGGCCCAAGTTCAATTCATAGGAAGAGTGGCCCTCAATGTGCCCTATATTTGATATATATATATATATATATATATATTGTTGATGTGGTACCTGATTTTTAGCTTCCATTGAACTCTAATCATATGTTTGACACGAAGACTCGTGAGAATCGCTAGGGTTTTTCCACTTCATACCTTGTTTCCAAGAAGGCATAGCTTCCACATCAAACCCATTGGATCTCCCATCGTCATATGTCTTGTTCCCTTCTCTCTTAAAAGCATTAGAGTCCAATGCTTATGTGGTGGGGAGGAATTATGAGAAACAAGGTTATATATATATATATATATATATATATATATGTGTGTGTGTGTGTGTGTGTGTGTGTGTGTGTGTCTGTGTGTGTGTGTGTAATAAAATATGAAATATGTACATATGAATGTAATTGGAATTTTAGAAAGGTCTGGTTGAAATGGTAGGCAAGCACATGTTTCTAGACTTTTCCAGATGACCTTCTATATCCTCCTAGTCACCTTCTAGAGTTGTCTCAAAGGGTGGTTTGTAATGCTATAAATATGTAACGTTGCTCCAACAAGTGTTGTTGTTAACTTCCCTACCCCCACCATCATATATGACTTGCTGTTAACAACAGCACAATACTCTACGATATCTCAATAGGGATAGCATAAACACTATATATACTACTACGATATCTCTATAAGGATTGCATAAACATTATATATATATATATATATATATATATATATATATATATATATATATATATATATATATATAATGTTTATGCCATCCCTATTGAGATATCGTAGTAGTATTGTGATGTTGTTAACTCCCCCACCCACACCCTCATATATATATATGGGGGAGAGATTGAAAAGGAACCTCTAAGGAGAGGGTAATTTGTGGTTTTGTTATTATATTTCTTTGTTCACTTCTTTATTGAAATTTTATTGAATTGAACTAGGTGTTTAATAGAATTTTGCACTCCAACGCCAAATAAAAATCTACTTGGGGTCGTAAAACAGAAAATATTTTGGTGGGTGGATTTGTTGTTTTTGTTTTTTTTTGTTTTTCTTCTTCACTCAACTTTTCAAAAGATATTATTTATTTATTTTAAATATAATCTAGTTTATTCTATGTTATGCATATACAATAACACATACTTGATCATATTTTTTTCAAATAATGTAAGTTAATTTAGCAACGAAATAAGGTTTAATATTATCGTAAGTTATTGGAATAAAGTTTAATATTATCTTAATTTTATTGGCAATAGGAATCCTGTTTAGATGTCACTTTTAGTAGATGTGCTTGGATCTATTCTATGTATTATATAGAATAATGTTTGATGAATGTCTTTGATTAAGGGTGAGTACCCATATTATATATCATGTAGATGTCCTTACGTATATACACAACAATTCACAACATAACATAATGGCACTCAATTTATTTTGTGATAGTGATATCATTTACCCAAAAGTGTATCCTAGATAAGTTTGGAGAGAATTGTTTTCTTCCTAAATGGTGTTATTTTCCTTTTCAAAAGAGTGTTCATATAACCATTTTAATCTTTTTTTATCATGTCTTTCTTATTATAGCTTCACTATTAAAATTAAAAATCTTATATATAAACAACCCAAAATATAAATATTCAACTTCATCTAGAAGTTTGAAAACATGGAATTTCATATCACATAGATTGCAATTAATCAAGAAATATATTAGATAGTCCATCAATGGAGGATTCCACAAATATTAAGTTTAATGCTTAGTTAAATCATCATTGTCTTATTTCTAACCCAAAATAGCAATTGATGACTTGGACATGTTTATCTTGCAAAGGTTCAAAAGTCAGAAATTATATTAATATGAGAAACAACTACAATCACAAAATTCTATCAACAACATGGTTGAAGAAGAGGATTCAAACAAATAGTAGATGAGCTTCAAAGGATGCTTTAAGTTATCCATTTTCCTATTTTTATGGAAGGATGAGTTGAATTAGTATTTATCAAAAGCGAGTGGATACTCTAATAAGTGAGGATATAAGACTTTAGAGCTATCAAAATTTCCTTCTCCCAAATATTTTCCTTAGAAAAAAAATTGGACACTCAAGGCTCTCTCTAAGGCCTCAACATTCCTTTGGTTAACACTCAAAAGTGATATTCTTATAGGTGAGAGTATGCGAAGAATATACTATAGACTTTTCAGATGTGCCTTAGGTAAGAAGGATCTAGAAACATCATATATTTATATGTGTATTATCTTTTTGCTTAAACCATTTGGGGTCACTTTTTAAAAATATGAGAATATATTGAACAGCTTCATAAACATCAAAAGGCATGATGAAATGTTGGATTAATTTTTTGAAAGCTAATGCATTATGCATTTTATGGAGAATTGGTCATGTCATTTTTTTTAATTTGTTGTTTGGAAAGGAATAATAGTATCTTTTAAAATAAATCTTAAAACCATGCCCACATTTGAAATCATACTATTACCTCTTTAAAAATATTCTATAGACATGGTACTTATCATAAGAAGTCGTAAATATGGAAACTGAGATGTTATCCTCTTGGTCATAGGATTTGGCTATAATGGAAGGATCCTCTATCACAACAAAGTTAAAACAAAGGATATACTATGATCTATGGTAAAATAGAATTGTCTAGAAGTTGGTTAATCAAAATTAATTTTGATGGTGCTTCCAAAGGAAAGACGGAAAGCATATGGAGATATTGTTTTTTAAAATTAGAAAAAAAAAAAACTATCCTCATTCAAAATCACATGAAACTTCAACTAACAACTATGCAAAGGCTATAGCACTTCTTACAAAGATCAGAATTGACATTGAAAAGAGATGAGAATATATTTTAATTGAGGAAGACTCGCAAATTATTATTAATACTATAAAAAAATGAATGTGAGGATTGCATCAAAAATAACATTATTTTTTATGTCAATCAATTATTGTTGGAGACAACATTTTGGAACATGTCAACAAATTTATAGAGAAAGGATATCAAATAATTTAGTCAATCACGGTGTTGATAATTGTCTTGGTGAAATTCAAGTTTTTTTTTTTTTTTTTTGGTAATTATTATAGTAGATTAAAAAAAGGGTTTTTATAGAGGATCCCAAAACCTTATGTACAAAATCAACCTTGCATCATGCCTCCTGGCTTTATGTATATGCCTATTACAGAAAACGTAACCCCTAAAAAAACCTGATTACATAAGAAATGGGCCTAGGGCATCAATCCCTTGAAACTGAACACCAAAATGCAAATCCCGCCAGCGGTAACAGTAAGCATGAAACAATCCTCGTCGACGAGAAACGGACAAATAAGAAAGAAAGTAGTTTTGGAGATCCCGCCCAGCGAGGAGTAGCCAAAAACCACCATCGAGAAGATCCCGCCCAACAGAAGCAAAGAAAAACCGTTACAATAAAATCTCGCCTCGCGGGAAGCAGTCAAAACCACCACAAATAGTCCCGCATAGCGGGAAGCAACAGGGAAATCCCGCCATCCGAGAAACCAGCAGAAAAGAAAGGATCCCGCCTCGCGGGAAAACTAGCGAATTTGGCGGATCCCGCCCTATGGAGAAACCATCCCGCCCATCGGGAAAACATTCCTTTCAGCGAGAGTCATCCTGCAGGAAGCCGATAGCCAGCACAGAGAGGAACCATCCCATCAGGAAGTGACCAAAGAGTTGCACCACAAAGAACCCGCCCCGAGAAAATAGAAGAGGATCCCATCAGCAGGTACCAAGAATCCCGTCCAAGCACAGAGCCCACCGAGGATTCACAAGAAAAATGGGGAAGTTGTCCAAACCCTAAACCATCACCTCCACCGCACCGAGAAACGCAGGGGACCAGATCCATGTGAATAACCTGCAAAAAACCCCAGGGGGAAGCCTGATGGAAAAAGGGAAGGGATCCCCAACCAAACAGGGATCCCTGGGAAGCACCAGTCCGAAAAAACAACCAAGGAAACCCTAGCCGGCCGGGAGGGGCACAGATAGTGGAGAAGGATCTCCCCCAGGAGATCATCTGCAAACAACCACTCCCCGGGAGGGATGACCTGGGTTGAGCCAGGAACTGGGAGGAACCAGGAGCCATGGGAGGGGGAGTAGGGGAGGGACCAGAGCCCTCCCCTCGTCCCTGTGCACATTTAATTACTCAGTGAAATTCAAGTTTTATTAGCCAACTAGCCAAGTAATATTTTATCTTTTAATGAAAATGATCTCAAGAAACTAATTCCAAAAACAGAATACTTTGAAGAAAGATGAAAAATGTAATTGATAAAATGAAAGATAATGAATATCTTTGATAAAAAAAACAAGTTGAATGTGGTTTATTTGGTATGATAAAAAATGTAATGTTTTGTTATTTTGATGAGAGTGCCCCTAATAAAAGCCACACAAAACTTTTTTTTTTTAATTTTAAAACCAAAATATTATAAGCCTTCCATCCCATCCCATGTTACATACCATAAATAATTTTGGCTCCAAAATCATGTATAAAACGAAATGGTTACCCTCCAAATCTCAATAAGAACCATTAACATGCATGCAATAGCAATTGTCAAAATTGGAAGACATCTATTAAAACACTTGTAAATAGGAGTTTCTTAGTAGCATCTACTCCAATGTTAATCTTTAATATTTTATAAAAATTTATTACAAAAATTAAATAAAATTACAAGGGAAACAAATAATAAAACTAAATGCAACATTTTATAAATGATTAAACCAAATGTTAAATTTCCAATATAATAAAATGAAGAAAGGAATAAAATAAATGGAAGGTAATTTGTGGTCAAGAAAATAATGTTTTAGGCAAACCAGTTAAATTTTATACAATTACTTAGGTATTGGTATGTTAAAGATGAAAAGCTAACTTAAAAGTGCATAAAAGAAAAAAATAAGCCTTAGCCTACTTAAGTAGCTTTAATACGATGATAATTAGTATTATTGTCTAGGACTAGTCTAAATGGCTAAAAATATTAGGCTTCTAATGGAAATATCTAAGTTCAAACCTTGTTAGGGAATATAATACTTGCATGTGGTTCATTGAAATACCATGATAACATGTTACTGATGTAAAACTGATGAGGCCTTTTTAATCCCATAAAATCAATTAAAATAATAATTATCATGGAAAAAAACTCCCATAATGAAACTTGTGGTCTAAATTTTAGTGACTCTCAAAAAGTCTAAAAAAACTATATAAATCACACTTATCTTTATCCTTATCTCATGCAATACAAATCAACTGTGAAAAATGCTTTAATTTCATACCGTAACTATTAAAAAATATTGATGCATGCACCATTAATATATATGTTATGCATAAATGAATTGGAATTTAAGGGAAAGTACAGAGAGTACTACACAAGTATTTTGCAAAAGCTTTTCAAACACAACACAAATTACCTCTACAAGTAATTGATAGAACTTGGGAGCTTTGATTGAATATAGCACAACCTCCAAACCTCTTTTTTGCAATTAGGTTTGGTAGATTTAATCTACAAAGTAAGATTCATGAAAAGTGACATCAACTTCAGTTCACATAAAAGGCGAAATTTTTTAGACATTATGTATCAATATCAAATGAAAAGTTGAAAAATAAGCAATGTGTCCTACTTGTCTTGGTCCTTATCTCAAATAATACAAATCAACCAAGCAAAGTGCTTTAATATCATACCATAACTATAATGGGTAAAGTAAACTATTTAAAAATATTAATGCATGCTCCATTAATTATGCTTCATTAATTAACATGTTATGCATAAATGCATTGAACTTTAAGAACTTTAAGAGAATGTATAGAATATTATACAAATATTTTGCAAAAGCTTTCCAAACATAGTACAACACAAAACACCTCTACAAGTAAATTATAGAACTTAGGAGCTTGCACTAAATGTAGTACAAATAATATTCATCAAAAGTAACATCAACTTCAATCCACATAAAATACTGAAAACTTTAGATTGTGTATTAGGTAATAAACAAAAAGCTAAAAAAATAAGTAATGTATCCCACTCATCTTTATTCTTATCTCAAGCAATACAAATCATGTTACAACATCGTATAAATATTTAATATCCATAATAATACTTTAATAGTAAATTATTATTAACAACATGCAAATAATAATAATTCAGATTCAAATGCCATGAACAATATGAAAATATCAAATTCAAAAATAAATTAATGCAATAGCAAATGCAGAGCCACTCGGAGAGGGTAAATTCTCTTATGCGCATCAAGGTGACCTAAATTCAAATTATTCAATGATCTAAACTAATAAAGTAGTATTTCTATTTATAGATGAAATCAATAATAACCTAACCCTAATTCTCAATGGCCAACTAACTAAATATATAGCCCAAGATAAAAATAATTAGTCGACATGGCTATATTGGGACCGTTACGTGGCTCCCCCATTTAGAAAGCTTTGTCCTCAAAGATGGAAAAGACTAGAAAATGCTCTCAGGCTCCCATGTAGCATCTTCTTCTAGAAGGTAATACCACTTGATAGAAACTCCTAAATTTATCAAGATTGAAGATGATGAACTCTAGACTACAATATTGCTTCAAGTTGAAGAGTGATTCGACCTTCTTCATAAAGTAATGGAAAATTTGTCTAGGACTACATATTTTAGTCAATAACCTATTTGAAACTGGATATATGAAAAATTGGATGAATGCAAGAAGACGGTGGAAGCTCCAACCAGTATGCTACTTCACCAATACAATAAACCACCTTGTAGAGACCATAAAATCTATTGAATAATATTACATTATTTAGTACATGCAAATGTACCCTCATAGTACCTTCATGGTACAAATATAAATATGTTATAGATTAGGGTTTGTGTTTACAGTTTAGATGAGTGATTTATATTTTTCCTTTATGTAAGTGTCAATGTACAGGATATGCACAAGTTTCATGTAAGAGTTTAATGTGCAAGAAATGCACAAGTGTCATGTAAGTAAGAGTGCAATTGTGTATTGAGAGAATTTATACAAGTTTCATGTACGTAAGTGTACAAATATGTAAAGTGAGGATGTGCACAAGTGTCTTGTATTAGGAGTGCATGTAGGAGAGTAAGAGTCATGTAGAAGTGTGCAAGTGTCATAGAGTCAAGTATGCATGTAAGAAGAGAGTGAAGAGTCTAGTATACAAGTGGTAAGATAAGAATCCAAAGGTCAAGAATATGAAAGGATGCATCTCCCGAATATGTCAGGAGAGAAATAGATAAGCATTGAAAAGTCACATTACTATGACTATATTATGGAGACAAATCTCCATATAATGTAATGGAAAATGGTCTGTAGTGATCACCACATAGTAAGCATTGATAATAAAGTTTGCATACATATTTTGAGCAATTTGTATATTATAATTTTTCTTCATGCATGTACATGAATGTTGGCCATTTACATTCATATTTGATATTATAAGTGAATGTTATTTTATTATTATATTGGTCTAGATATATATTTGATTACTCATATATAATTCTAATCTTGATTATTGAAATTTAGACCTATAATATTGTTGGCTTATTTACATTGAAGCCTATGATATTTTGATATAGTTAATCTTAAAATCCAATAGTCATATTAGAGTTACCACTTAACTCTATCCATTTTTATAGATTTGTATTATAGTTTGTCCACTTTGAAAGTAGTGAAGACTTGGACTCAATTTTAAAGGTTTGATTAAGTAGATATTGAGGGGACAAGGATAAGTCACCCTGATTTAAAGGGCCAGACCAAAATAAAGTTGGATGTTTGGAGACATTCAAAGTCACCCTGATAATATTTTGGATTCTCTAGGAAAAATGAGAATTACTATTGAAGATTGAGAGAGACAACTCAAGAGAAAGTTGGATATTCAGGGACATTCATAGTCATTGTGATATTGATTTTGGATTCTTTAGAAAAGAGGATAATCATATTGTTCTTGTGTGCAATCTAAGACATTGAAGATAGACTTTAGAATATTAAGAAGCATAAAATATTTTGAGGATAAGAAGCATTTTAGCTTCCTAAGTATAGATATTGAGAAGTGGTATAAGCTTCTAAAGAATAGATAAGTAGTACTTAGAAGTACATTGAAGAAGCCTCCAGAGATAAGGAAAAATAGAGGCTTAGAGAAGTTCTAGTTATTCAGAAAACCACAAGCATTAGGTTGACTATACCAATATTAGTCTTGGCCCTAACTTATTTTTGAAGAGATTTTTGAAAGAAATATTATCCTACAACAAGTAGAGAATAGTGCTACCAGAGCATAGTCTAGTGATAGTAAGAAGCATCTAGACATATTTACTAGAGCTATCATCCACCATAGAAATGGAGTGGATGGCATCTAAGTGGCCAACATTCAAGAGGCCTCTATAAAGAAGCCTGAATAGCAATCTAAGTGGTCATCACTAGGAAGATAAAGTGGTCAAATAGGAAACTAAGTAGTGTACCATCAAAGAGCAATGTTATAATAGCAAAGAGTATTGAAGTAATGTTGCCATCATAGAACAACTTTCTAATAGAAGAGTGTTGTCCAAAACACTAAGATAAGAGCATCGATCTAGAGTAAAGCAAGAGTGTTGTCCAAAGTACTAATAAAAAGCATCGTTGCAAAGTAAAGCAAGGGCATTGTCTAGTTTGGAGCGAAAGATATAAAATGCTAACAGAGATAGAGTGTGTTCATAACCCGTCATCCGCTAATAGAGATAGAGTGCGTTCACAATGTACCATCTACTAATAGAGATTAAGAATATTTTCTAAGTGTCATCCAAAATTAAATTATAAAGCACTTTCTAGACAGGATATCTTGTAACAAAGTCCAAGTGTGTCGTTCAATGAAGGAGATCGTAGATCGAGAAAGCTTTGAGTGGGCTATTCTGTGAAGGAGATGGAGAAAGCTTTGAGTGAGATATTCTATGAAGGAGACCGAGAAAAATTTGAGCTTACCATTCAATGGTCATAACCCTAAGATACCATCAATCCAAATCCCTAAAATGATGGAATAGTAAGCATCATATTTGGAATTTCAAGTACCTGAGTGAGTGTAAGCATAACAATCGAGAATCAGCACAAAAGGTGGAGTAAATAGAGGTAATGTATATACGTTACAAATCAGAGGCATTATTTTCATTATCATAACATTTCAAAGGAAATTTACGTTAAAAGTACCTTTCATACCTTTATTGCTTGGAGGGAAAGAAATTTATTTGAATTTGAATTTTTTTAAGTTGCTTAAGTAGGGAATTATAAGGTTTTTTGCCCTATTAGTTTTTTGAAGTTTATTTATTTCAAAAGTTTATTTTTGAAAAAAATTAAAGTTATTTAAAATATGGAGTGAAAAGGATTTCTACTAGGATTTATGAGCTTTTTACATCTGAAGTTGGTTTTTAAGCTTTGAATATTAGAAGATTTAAGTTTTTGAGTGATTTTAATTTTTTAAAGATTTGAAGATTTAAAATTTGAGTGATTTTAGATTTTGAAGATTTAGTTTTTTTAAGATTTGAAAGTATTGGAGTTAAAAGGATTTAAGATTTTATTTTTTTAGTTTTTGTAAGGTTTTGAAGTTATTTGAAGTTATTTGAAGATTTGAAAATTTTTAAAAATTTTAAAATTGAAATTTTACAAATTTAATTTACTAGGGACTTAAAAGGATTTCTACATCAAAGGTTTTAAAATTTTACAAATTTCTTATGTGAGTGTATTTTTAGCTTGGGAGATATAAGGATTACAGGATCAAAGGAATTAAATCATCTACTTGAATCACTAATTATTATGGAATAACTTATTAAAAATACATTCAATGAAGATAGTGAAGAAATGGTGAACAAGTTAAAATTTTATTCTCAAAATTTAATAGATGACTTTTATCGAAATAAGATACTAGAATGGCATAGAAATAAACTTAAGGATTTAAATCTAGATCTTATTACTACAAGATCACAATTTGGTAGTTTAACAAAAATAAATTCTATAACGGAATCTACAACTACTCGGAGTGCCATAGATTCCAAAAATATGCAACTTATTTATAAAGAAAATAAAGGAAGAATGGCCTTAATAGTGCATTGATGGCTATGTTGTTTTTTTAACTAAATAGATGAACATAAAGTACTAGCATGGAAGCATAAATCAAACAAAGGACATTGCATTGAGTTGAAGTGTAATTATTGTAATAGAATTAGACATGAAGAAGCAAATTGCTGGAATTTGTATCCATGTAAATTTTGTGAAAGAAAAACTCATTCTCCAGCATTTTGTTGGTAGAAGGAAATATTATGAGAGATTTGAAAGAATGCTATTATTTAGATAAGATAACCTTCTTCAAAAACTTATTTTTTGTCACATCCCACAATTCCAACCAAGACTCGAGAGAGATTTTTTTTTTTTTACATTCATTAAGATTACACCTATTCACACCATACATAATCATAATGATTGAACATACACTAACCAATCACATGCATTACATTATGAACTTAACCATATTCATCTTTCATAGATTAGAGAAAGTACAATCATTGCAAGCTATCTCTAGAAACCATGAGAATAACATCATAAATGAACAATAATTGTCACACACATGAAACACGTGATATATCCTAGAAAAACCTGAAGGAAAAACCCAACCTCAAAATGTCCATCCTCATTTCATTATCTTAAAAGAATCCAGTACAACTATATATAAAGGGATCCACAATCCCTTATGATACATCCATCAACATACGTGCATAAGAACCCATAGTTCATATGTCCCAATTACAAGAGTAGGTTCTTTAATTTTTGTTATAAAGCCAAAAATTTCCCTTGGATGAATTCGCATTCATCCTCCGAAGGATGTCCTATTCCCTCGATCCAAGCTCAAAAGAACATCTTTCTCCTAATAAATTCACAAATATATTTTTTTCCATAATTTAACATAGACAAATAATTTAGCTTGTACATCATAGATGGACCATTTAATCTCCAAAACACGAACTAAGAAAAATCCATTTTCTTTCCATCCAATTTCTAATAGACCAGACAATTGATTTCAAGCTTTTATTCAGTTTTTTCTATAGAATTGTTCCCAACCTTCTTACAAATTCAATTCCACTACAAAGAGGGAACTCTTAAAAGCATTTCATATATAAATTCTAATTCCCAAATATAGGTTCAAGGCAAACTCTTTATTCTATCAAAAATAATAGGAACTGAAGGAATAACAATTAGAAATTCCAATTCTAAATCGCGTCAAATAAATGCTTTGCAAAGGAGTCAAGCGAGGGAGAAGCTTCAGGGAAAATACTCCCGAAGTAAACATTTCGGGGAATATTTTGCCGAAGTAAAACTACTTTGGAGAAATAATGTGCCGAAGTGAAACTGCTTCGGGGAAATTCCCAACGAAGCAACTGCTTCGCACGGTTTGCTTCCGAAGTAAAATCACTTCGAGAATTTTCCAGTCGAAGTGACTGCTTCGGGCAGGAAAGCTGCGAAGCATGACAGCTCACAGTGACTTCGGCGAAGTGGCTGCTGGATTCCACTTCGGGGAGACTAAGTGCCGAGATGCTTCTTCGGCACACCAAACAGATTAACACCCTTCCCTTCTGGATCGAACGGGTGTTTTGCCACTTCGGGGCAAACCCTAGCTGAGGAATGTCTGCAGATAAAATAATACTTCGAGGCAGAGAACAATACACAGAGACCCAAATTTGCAGAATAAATATTTTATATATTGAAAATAATGTCGGATTTACAAAGCTTCTTTCTGAAGCGATTACAACCTTCTGCAAGATAAAAATCTGCAGGATAAACACAAATGGAGATTTTCCTTGGAGACTGCTGCTCCACTTCCCGATGGTTGGCGGCTGCTGCTTTCACTCTTCTGTGACTCTGCTGGTCGAAACCTTAGCTACAACGACTACTCTGTGCACTCTGATCCCTTCATTGCTCTCCTCCGACCTCTATCCTCCAACTACACAAAATGACAAATGGCCCGGTATTTATAGACAGGGAGTGAGGACAAAAGGCGGGATAAATTCACCAACCGACTGACAAAAATTAAATGTCGAAGAGGTTTTCTGTCCAATCGTCGAGCAACCCCAACTACTCGCACGCTTGGAAATTAATGCCTCGATCTTCGCATCGGATTTCCGCTTCGGCAATTTGAAGTGCGAAGTGTCGGGTTTGAGTTGCTTCGCGGTGAAGCATTTTCGGGGGGCAAATGTTTTTTGCTTCGTAGCGAAGCATCCTCCAAGGGGAAATAATTAGTGCTTCGCGGCGAAGCGCTTGCGGGCGTGAGGTTTGGTTTAATTTTTCCAACACCCTCCTTTAAACCAAATTTCACAGATTCTCTGACGCCCAACATTTCTCGCAGTCTGGCGAAGTCCTCCTCCTTCAAGGGTTTTGTGAAGATGTCAGCCAGTTGCTCCTTGGACCTGCAAAACTACAACTGTACTTCATCGAATTTCACCAGCTCTCTGATGAAATGATACCGGATATCTATGTGCTTCGTCCGGCCATGGAAGACTGGGTCCTTCGAGAGCGCGATGGCAGAGTTATTGTCACAAAATATTGTTGTTGCTGCTTTGGGCGGATGATGTAGTTCACTTAGAACTCTTCTCAGCCAGACTGCCTGGCAGGCGGCTGAGGTGGCAGCAACGTACTCTGCCTCTGCTATAGATAAAGCAACAATTGGCTGCTTCTTCGAGGACCAAGAGACAACTCCGGATCCAAAATGGAAGGCATATCCCGAAGTGCTCTTTCGGTCATCTACGCTACCGGCCCAATCGCTATCGGTGTAGCCAATCAACTCAAGCTGGTCTTGTCTGGCATAGTGAATTCCGTGGTTCCTCGTGCCATTGACATATCGTAGAATTCTCTTGCCTGCTTGCCAGTGAGTGTCTTTCGGAGTCTCCATAAAATGGCTGATCAAACTGACTCCAAACATCAAATCTGGCCGAGTTGCAGTCAAGTACATCAGGCTTCCAACTAACCTTTTATAGAGAGTTGGATCAACGCTTCTGTTGTTGTCAGTCTTGCTCAACTTCAAACCAGTGGCTACCGGGGTGATGGCAGGTTTGTTGTCCTCCATCTTAAAATGCTTCAGGACATCCTTTGCATACTTGCCCTGAGAAATGAAGATGCCATCTGCTGATTGGTCAACTTCAATGCCAAGAAAGAATTTCATCAGCCCCATGTCTGTCATTTCAAACTCGGTCTTCATGGTTATTCTGAACTGCACAAATAGGCTATTGCTATTGCCAGTATATATCAGATCATCCACATACAAGCAGACGATTATCATCTCACCCTCTGCGTTTGTCTTCAGATATAGGGTGTGCTCATATGGGCATTTTTGAAACCCATTCTCCTAAAAATAGCCATCAATCCGGTTGTACCATGCCTGGGGTGCTTGCTTCAGCCCATACAGGGCCTTCTTCAGCTTTAGGACCTTGTCTTCTTGCCCTTGTATTTCATAACCGGGTGGCTGGTCTATGTAGACCTCTTCTTCCAACACTCCATTCAGGAAGGCAGACTTGACATCCATCTGGTACACGCTCCATCCTTTTTGAGCTGCTAGTGCCAGAATCATTCTGACTGTGTCAAGTCGGGCTACAGGTGCATACACCTCATGATAGTCAACTCCTGACTTCTGCTTGTAGCCTTTCACCACTAATCTGGCCTTATGCCTGTCAACTTCTCCTTGGGCGTTAAACTTTGTTTTATACACCCACTTGACCCCAATGGTCTTCTTTCCTGCTGGAAGATCTGTCAGCTGCCATGTCTCATTCTTCTCAATGGCTGCTATCTCCTCATCCATCGCATTCACCCATTTGCGATTCTGACTTGCCTCTTCAAACTCCACTGGATCACATTCAGTAAATAAAGCAAAGTCAGAATATTCTTCATCTAACTGATTACGGGTTACCTCATAAATGTCTTGCAAGCTCCGAGTCTTCGTAGGTGTCCTCAAATTTTGAATTCTGCTTGCAAGTGGAGGTGACCGGGATGATGAGGTTGTGCTGCTGCTGGCACCACTATTGCTGCTTGAAGGTACAGGTGGTTGCACACTATCTTCCTCCAAGTTTACAGGTTCAACAATTGCTGGTTCAGGCTGACCAGTCTTTGACTTCCAGTTCCAGGCTTCATCCTCCAAGAACTTCACATCTCGGCTGATGACAAGTTTCTTCGTCACCGGATTGTATAGCCTGTATGCCTTTGCTTGTTCATTGTACCCCGTGAAAATGCATTTTTTAGCTTTGTCATCCAGCTTCCGTCTTTTCTCATCTGGAACATGTGCATATGCAATGCACCCAAAAACTCGCAAATGAGCCACACTTGGCTTCAGATTGCTCCAGGCTTCCTCTAGAATTTTGTCCTTCACACTCTTGGTGGGACATCGGTTCAACAGATAAACTGCACAACTTACAACTTCTGCCCAGAACTCATGTGGCAAACTTTTTGCCTTCAACATGCTCCGTGCCATCTCCATGATAGTTCTGTTCTTCCTCTCAGCTACACCATTCTGTTGCGGTGTGTATCTGGCAGTGAACTGCCTTCGAATTCCATGCTGCTTGCAGAAGTTGTGGAATTCATTGGAGATGTATTCTCCTCCACCGTCTGTCCTGAGAGTCTTCACATAATACCCGCTCTATTTCTCAACCAGAGCCTTGAACTCCTTAAACTTCGCAAATGCCTCTGACTTCAGCTTAATGGGATAAACCCATGTCTTTCGGCTAAAGTCATCAATGAAAGTCAGGAAGTATTTGTTGTCGGCATATGTGCTGGTCTGCATGGGACCGCAAATGTCTGAGTGCACCAGCTCCAATGGCTGTGATGCTCTCCAAGACTGTCCTACAGGGAATGCATCCCTGTGCTGCTTACCGACTAGGCAACCTTCACAAACTTGGTTCGGTTGCTCAATAAGGGGTAAACCCTTCACCATCTGCTTCTTGTGCAGCAAATTCAGGCCACTGAAACTCAAGTGACCGAATCTGAGATGCCACAGCCAGGTAGCATCCTTCACAACTGCACTCAGAGACATTAATGATTCATTCTGAATCTACAGCGGAAACATTTTGTTTTTCATCATGGACACGGTTGCGATTTGTCCATGCACTTTGTCTCTGATGGAACAGACACCATCTTTGAACTGAACAGTGTGTCCCTTCTGCACAAGTTGTCCAACACTTAGCAGGTTGTGTTTCAACCCAGGCACATAATAAACATCACAAATTTGTTTTCTTTCACCGTGTCGGGTGCGGATGAGGATTTTTCCTTTCCCCATCATGGGAACCTTGCTATTGTTCCCCATATTGACTTCAGATTGGACTGTTTCATCCAATTGTGAGAACATCTCTCTGTTCCCAGTCATGTGGTTGTTGCACCCACTGTCAAGATACCAAATGTTTTTCTTGCTCTCCTCCTCAACACTGCAAGTCAGCAACATATTTCCTCCTACCGCATTTCTAGCTTCATCCGTATAATGGGCTTGCTGCTGATTCTCGTTCGCCATCCTCTTTCTGCACTGTGAGATGTAATGGCCAAACTTTTTGCAGTAGTAGCATTGGACCTTTGACATGTCCTTCTTCTGACTGAGAGCCACCTTGCTGATTTTTGCCAGTGCCTCTTCCTCCTTGCTGATGAAAGTTGCAGCTGGTCTCACTGTCATGAGGGTTTGATCTCCCTCCTTGCTTGTTACTTCTCCCACGCCTGCTTCTGCCTCTTCCACCTTGAGAACTAGAGGCGCTATGGTGGGAGTCTTGTCTACTGTTGTCTCGAACTGAGACTTGCGCCTTGAAAGCTTGCTCCAAAGAGGACTGAGTTGAGCGGCTCAGCCTCTGCTCATGTGTCTGCAGAGAACCCATGAGTTCATCCATCGAGAGGGTTGTCAAATCCCTTGACTCCTCTATTGCAATTACCACAGAGTCAAACTTTACTGGCAGACTTCGTAGAATTTTCTCCACGATCCTTTGATTCTGCACTAATTCACCATTCAACCGCATCTGGTTGATGACATCAGTCGTCCGGGTGAAGAAGTCGCTCATCGACTCGGACTCACTCATCTGCAGGTTCTCGAACTCCCTCCTGAGCATCTGTAGTTTTACCAACTTCACTTTGTTGGTGCCCTGGTATGAACTGGCCAAAATTTCCCAGGCCTGCTTGGCCTTGGTGGCTGATGCGATCCATGGGAAGATGGTCTCCTCAACCGCTTGCATGATATAGAACAGGGCCTTTTGGTCTTTCTTTCGGTTCTCCTTCAGAAGATCTTTGTCAGCTTGGGAGAGGGCGGCCAGTGCTGCTGCATCTGCCGGTTTCGGGTAACCATTCTCGACGAAGTCCCACAAATCCTGAGACCCGAAGAGAATCTTCATCTGGATGCTCCAGTAATCGTAGTTCTTGTCGTTAAATCGTGGGATCTGCAACTACAGGGAATTGTTTCTGGAAGCCATGCTTCTATCTCCGCGTCACGACACCACAAGCTCTGATACCAATTTGAAGGAATTAAATAAAATTCCAATTTAATTGCGTCACGGCAAAGACGCTTCGCAAAGGAGTTGAGCGAGGGAGGAGCTTCGGAGAAAATACTCCCGAAGTAAGCACTTCGGGAAATATTTTGCCGAAGTAAAACTACTTCGGGAAATAATGCCGAAGTAAAACTACTTCGGGGAAATTCCCAGCGAAGCAACTGCTTCGCACGGTTTTCTTCCGAAGTAAAATCACTTCGAGAATTTTCCAGCCGAAGTGACTGCTTCGAGCAGGAAAGCTGTGAAGCACGGCAGCTCGCGACGACTTCGGCGAAGTGGCTGCTGGATTCCACTTCGGGGAGACAAAGTGTCGAGATGCTTCTTCGGCACAAACAAATAGATTAACACCCTTCCCTTCTGGATCGAACGGGTGTTTTGCCACTTCGGGGCAAACCCTAGCTGAGGAATGTCTGCGGATAAAGTAATACTCCGAGACAGAGAACAATACACAGAGACCCAAATTTGCAAGACTAATATTTTATATATTGAAAATAATGTCGGATTACAAAGCTTCTTTCTGAAGCGATTACAACCTTCTGCAAGATAGAAATCTGCAGGATAAACACAAATGGAGATTTTCCTTGGAGACTGCTGCTCCACTCTCCGACGGTTGGGGGCTGCTGCTTTCACTCTTCTGCGACTCTGCTGGTCGAAACCCTAGCTGCAGCGGCTGCTCTGTGCTCTCTGATCCTCTCTGCTGCTCTCCTCCGACCTCTATCCTCCAACTCTCAACTACAAAATGACAAAATGGCCCCGGTATTTATAGGCGAGGGATGAGGACAAAAGGCGGGATAAATCCACCAACCGACTGACAAAAATTAAATGCCGAAGGAGGGTTTCTGTCCAATCGCCGAGCAACCCCAACTACTCGCACGCTTGGAAATTAATGCCCCGATCTTCGCGTCGGATTTCCGCTTCGGCAATTTGAAGTGCGAAGTGCCGAAATGATGTTGCTTCGCGGCGAAGCATTTTCGGGGGGCAAATGTTTTCTACTTCGCAGCGAAGCATCCTCCAAGGGGAAATAATTTGTGCTTCGCGGCGAAGCTCTTCCTGGCGTGAAATTTGGTTTATTAATTTCAATAGGAACTTCGCTTTTTCTATAGCATTACAATTTAGATTCACTACTTGGATCACACTACAGTTTTCGATGCCATGAATAACACTTGTCATCTATCATCACTTAGGCATTGCTAATATAGTACAAGAAACCTCGTTTTTCTTTTCGTGGATGCATAGTATTAATTTAAAGGAGGAGTGAGTAACTCCGGTAAACAGAAGCTTCTCAACATACCTTCATAGCCAACAAATGTTTTCAAAGCTTCAACAAACATATATATATAATATGCCTCTCAATTCTTATTAGGGCGTAAAACTAAACCATTCATTTACCAAAGTCATTTACAGTTTGATCTAGTAAAGCTTTGTCAGTCTTATGGACAATACCACCCTTCCTAAGACTGAAAACAATGCAATTCAGCATAATTAGGACAGCACCGAGAAATGGAGTGCAGCAATTTTCATAAATCATATAATGTTTTAGAAAGCCTTCTAACATGGAGAGTAAAAGACTCAAAGCAATCTCTACATTAATTCCACACTTACAACATTTCACAGTCCTATTATTGATAAACAAATTCAGAACTTCACTACAAAATATCATGTAGTCTTTCCTTAATCAACATCTTATATTTTTCACCATCCTAACAACATGGAGACGTCAAGGTTCTATCACCAACATCTACAGACCGATAACAACATTCACCTGTTATTTGATTCGATTTTGGAGCATCTTTCAAATAACTTCCAAAACTTAACGATAGTCACACCATTCCTCAAGTTTTAACTCCACAAACATCACACCATGCAATATTTCTTCCACCTAAACTGATTGTTTTTGCAAAGTGTAAGATACTCTACCAAATAAGGAGCTCCATCACGGTATTCTAAATAAACCAATAGTTTAATTTATTGTTTAACATACCTTTCAGATTTTGTTTACCACTATAAGTTTCTATTATTTTACACAACCTCGAGTCTCTATCTGAAGTAAATATATCCATTTAATGCAGCAACATTTCATATTATTTAATATCAACATTCATAATAGAATGAAATATGCACACAAACTTCATTGCACCAAAGCTTTAGAGCATTACCCAATTGCCAGATTTACAAAACTGGAACACAACAATTGATTCACTAATTAGATATGCTATTTGAAATGGCGAGACGTGGAGTCTTAGGCTCAAAGGAAAGAGTTTTGAAATATATATATATATATATATATATATATATCACTCCTTGATTATTAAGAAATCCATAACTACTTTCTACTCAGAGGATAGACTTTCTACGTCCTTTATCTTTCATTAACATAACCTTTTTCCAATACATTTCTATATAATAAAATCTAGGCATGCTTTCACCATAACAGAATACAATAACACGCACTCTTCCATTCATTCCAGAAAACAAACATGCACACCTTCCATTCATTCTGCAATACAAATTACGCATGCCCTTTATTCTTTCCAGAATATATTTTCAAGCATGCATTCAGAATCATTTCCAGAAAGAGTATCCAAGCACATTAAATTTCAATCTTTTTTCTAAAAACTAGAAGTTACTAGAACATCACCCTTCGGTTATCTTGCTTGCTTGGTCATTCTCTTGACGAGGAAGATGTGTAGAAGCAACATTAGCAAGCAGCTTAGTTCTCTATGGCCACACCAGACACATTCGGTTCGGTGGTTACTAAGGTAAACATTTTAAAAAGCTTCATCTATTAAGAGTAATTCCCAAATCCTTGTTTCTCTTCTGGTTAAGTTGCAACATCACCCTACCAAAACACATACTGAAGTTAACATAGACTCTTCAACAGTTGAAGCCCTTGGTAAATGACCTAACCCCATTTCCAATCGAGTCTACAATGGATATAGCAAGATTAACATAGACATATTCACAACTTTGTTTAACATCAAAGGAATTGTTTCCAACATCCTACATGTTCACTTATCACTACTATTAACAGGTCCTATGACTACTATATCACCCACCCAATTCATTATAAGCGGCTAGCTTCACAAGAGCTATTTTCGCTATATCGGTCGCAGGAATGAGACTCCTCCGATCAAAATTCCAAAACATGGAAGGTTTCATTCAAGTAGTTTTCTTCAATTTTACTCAAGACCAATTTAAGCCCAGATTCATTAAAAAGATTATTTATCAACCATAGCTAAGTTAACAAGTTACAACCCGGTTATCTCTTCCGGAGCCTACTTTGGTCTCTAGGAATTAAAAGCAGAAACATCCGTAGTTTTCCACATTCATCAACACCGGAGCCTAGCATTTATTTTTAAAGAAAGAAAACATCAAAATGTAAAACACATATCTAGATGGCTACCTGGAAACACAGTTCGTCCTCAGCATGCTCCTCCCTCTCTCATCCCTCCCATCCTCCTCCTATTCTCTTTTCTTTCTTTTTTTCAACTCCTCTAGGAAGTATCTTTTCCCTTCTCTTCGTCCGTATTTGCCAGGTGTTTTTGGTGGAGAAGCATTAACCATCTTTTCTGCCATAACGCACATACCTCCCCCACATCAAAACATGATGGGTAGTTCTATTTTACCAACATAAATGCATGAATAGTTTCATGCATTCTGAGGTTTTAAATCGACGCCGAGTCGAAGATAATAATTGTTGTTTTTATTTATATTTTTTTTATTACATGGTTTAACAACAATCTTACCATAGTGGAAACAATATTTCAAAAATCAAGCGCTGAGTCAAGAAATCCCTGCAATAATAATCGTTGCTTTTTCCTTAAAGAAAAGAGTTATTTGACTATTCATTAATAAACAAACATTCTAAATCATTATTAAGTTCAAAGAAAGTAAATAATCTTTCTTTACAATCTTACCATGGTGGAAACAATATTTCAAAAATCAAGCGCTGAGTCAAGAAATCCCTGCCATAATAATCGTTGCTTTTTCCTTAAAGAACAGAGTTATTTGACTATTCATTAATAAACAAACATTCTAAATCATTATTAAGTTCAAAGAAAGTAAATAATCTTTCTTTATAGTGCTTATGATAAAGCCAACTATAGATAAATTTCTTCATATTTTTTAAAGCATAGGTAAACGATGTAATTTAACATCAATTCTTCTTCTAAAGGGAAATTGTTTTAAGCCAAGCTAAATTTCTTTTAAAAGAATATTCTCAAGTAGCAACAAGTTTTCATTACATTATTCCCTTTCTAATGATATCTTGTTCTTGGTAGATAGTTTTTTATTCCACCCACAATAAGGCTTGTTCCTGCCAAGGTGCAAGGCTATTAGCAGCACTAAAATCTTCCATTATATACATGTTTTATAAAAATTAAGCATGAAATAATCAATCATTCCATGAATTAGATACATCATAATTCCATAATATGTATGTCTTGCATAAATTAACCATGAAAAATTCAGTTATTTCCTCAACAAGATATCATAACAAAACATAAATATATCCAACAAAAAGTTTTCCAAGGGAGGATCATGACATTTCTGAAGCAACTCCGAACAATAGAGCAAAATGTTTTATTTTAGAAATGGAGGACAAATAATAGTTCAATGAAAAAATATTTGATCTTATTAATAATGAAGCATTTGATTTTTCAAAAATAAAGAAATGGATCAAGTATGGTCTCAATTTATCTTGCAGAATAAACAGGAAATAAACATATGATTTAGAAGACAAAGAAAAGTTCAGGCTCCTCATGAACAAGAATAAGAAGCACATGAACTAGAGACCAAAGGAAAAGAAGAAGCTCAAGCAATTCATGAACAAGATGCAAAGTCTAAAGAACCAAAGAACGAATATGAAGGAGAATTTAGAGCAAAAATCAAGAAGGAAGTTGAAGACAAATCTCAAGCAAAATATCATGTTCAATGCAAAGTTACATGATTGAAGATTAAGATAAATATTGAAGAATAAAGTCTTCAATAACCAAATAATGTAATACAGGGGGATGTTGAAGAATGTTACATTATTTGGCACATGCAAATGTATCCCATTGGTACTTTCATGGTACAAATATAAATATGTAATAGATTAGGGTTTGTGTCTATAGTTTAGATGAGTGATTTATATTTCCCTTTTATGTAAGTGTCAATGTGTAGGATATGCACAAGTATCATGTAAGAGTGCAATGTGCAGGATATACACAAGTATCATGTAAGAGTGCAATGTGTAAGAAATGCACAAGTGTCATGTAAAAGTGCAATGTACAGGAAATGGATAAGTGTCATGTAACTAAGATTGCAAGTGTGTATACATTAAGATAATGTACACAAGTTTCATGTATGTAAGTGTGCAAATATGTAAAGTGAGGATGTGCACAAGTGTCTTGTATTAGGAGTACATGTAGGAGAGTAAGAGTCATGTAGAATTGTACAAGTGTCATAGAGTCAAGTAGACATGTAAGAAGAGAGTGAAGAGTCTAGTATACAAGTGGCAAGATGAGAAACCAAAGTTCAAGAATAGGAAAGGATGCATCTCCTAGATATTTGAGGAGAGTGATAGATAAGTATTGAAGAGTCACATTACTATGGCTATATTATGGATACAAAGCTCAATACAATGTAAGTGAAAATGATTTGTATCGATCACCATATAGAAAGCACTAATAATAAAGCTTGTATACATATTTTGAGCAATTTACATATTGTAATTTTTCTTCATGCATGTACATGAATGATTTTAGCCATTTACATTCATATTTGATATTATAAACAAATGTTATTTTATTATTATATTGGACTGGATATATATTTGATTGCTTATATATAGTTCTACTCTTGATTATTGATATTTCAACCTATAATATTGTTGGCTTATTTATATTGGTACCTTTGATATTTTGAGATAGTTAAGCTTAAAAGCCAACAAAATCAAGGATCCAACTTCTAACTATACTTGGTCTTTAAGGATAATTACTTGTAAGGTTGTAGGTATAAAAATACCATGTCTCCTATATTGAATTTTTGTTCAATACAATGTGAATCCTATTGTTGCTTCACATGGTTCTAGACCTGGGTCATTATATCCTTAAGAAGTTAAAGCATGATTCATCATTTTTTTAATAAATCATCTACTTGAACAACTATGGAAGATCCTAGAATATAGTTTGTGATTGATAGAGGTTTTTGACCATACAATGCTTCAAATGGGGACATCTTAAGGGAAAAATGGTAAGAAGTATTCTACCACCATTCTACTAATGAAAGCCATTAAACCTAATGATACTGCTTGTTTGAGCAAAACAAAAAAGGTAAGTACCCAAATCTTTATCAATAATATTTTTTTGACCATCAAATTGAGGGTGATATTAGGACATATTCGACTTGGTACCACTAATATGAAATAATTCCTTTCAAAATTTGCTAGTGAGGATAGGGTCATAGTCACTCAATGGTTTTGGGTATACCATGTAACTTAAAAACATAATCAAGAAATACCTTGGCCATATTACTTGCCTAAGAGGGATGTTGTAATGCATAGAAATGAGCATACTTGAAAATACAGTCTATTAACACTAAGATCACTATTTTGCACTCTGATTTGGGAAGGCTCTCAATGAAATCCATGGATATGTACTCCCATTGGTGGTTAGGGATAGGAAAGGGTTACAACAATCCAGGAAATTTAATTATTTTCCCTTTGTTACATTGATATATCTCACACTCAGCCACAAATATCTTGACATTTACTTTTAATCCTTTCCATTAAAATAATTGTTTCACCCGCTAGTATATGTTTAATAATCTTGAGTGTCATGCCAAAGGAGATGCATGCAATTCTTGGAGAACCTTCGAATTAATAGTTAAATATTATGGAATATAAATGCCATATTTTTTGTAAAGCACTCCATCAGAGTATGAGAAGCAAGAAGCAATGATGATCATGTTTTATGTTGGCTTTTAATCTAAACTATCTCATATCCCAATATAATTAAGTAACAATATCTCAAATCTTAATATAATTAATCAAGAGTAGAATTAAATATAATAGCAATCAAAGTATTTACTGACCAATATAAATTATAATAACATTCTCAATAACATCAAATGTTACAAAATCATTCATCTACTAGCATGAAAAATACTTACAATAATATTGCTCAAAATTTGTATACAAGCTTCAATATTATAAATTCTTGCTATGGTGATTGTTTATAGACTATTTTTCCAATACAATGTATGGAGCTTTATCTCCATAATATAGACATAGAAAGGTGACTCTTCAATACTTTACTATTACACTCACATATCCAAGAGTTGTAATCTTTTATTTTCTTTACATAAGAAGAGACTTGCATGTCCTTTGGCTTCTCATCTTGCCACTTTTATACAAGACTCTTCACTCTCTACTTACATGCACACTTAACTCTATGACACTTGCACATTTCTACATGATACTTATGCACATCCTCACATTACATATTTGCACACTTACATACATAACACTTGTGCACTTTATCTCATTACACACTTGCACTCTTACTTACATGATACTTGTGCATATCCTACACATTACACACTTACATGACACTTGTGTATATCTTGCACATTACACACTTACATGACACTTGTGCATATCCTGCACATAGACACTTACATAAAAGAGAAATATAAATCACTCACCTAAACTATAGACTCAAACCCTAATATATTACATATTTACATTTGTACCATAAAGGTACCATGGAGGTACATTTGCATGTACCAAATAATATAATATTCTCCAACACCCCCCTATATTACATTATTTGGTTATTGAAGACTTTAGTATTCAATCTTTATCTTCATGTAACCTTGCATTGTGCATGAACCTCTATTTGAGATTTTTCTTCTTCTTTGGTTCTTCAGTCTTTGTTTCTTTGCTATATTGTTCATGAACTACTTGAGCTTTTTTATTGTTATTGATTTTTTGTTCATGTGGTTTTTCTTCTTTGCTATGTACTTCTGATGGATGTTCATGAATGGCTTGAACTTTTTCGTCATATTTGGCCTTTGGTTCATGTGCTTATTTTATTTCTACGTTCTTCCAATCTTGATGTTGTCTTATAAACTTTGAACATTTGCTTAGATCTTCATAATAATATATTGAATTTAATGAGCTTGAAATATCAATATTACATGAAGAATGAAATATTGCTTTTAGGGATGATTCACTTGACTCACTTGTATCATGATCAATCACTATTTTTCTTTTTAGAGTTTCAATCAACTCTTTTTGCTTTTGATTTTTATTTTTATGAATTTCAAGTGAAAGCAATGCCATATACATTATACTACCTATAGGTATTATAATATCATATTTTGAATCTTCAATTGCTTTAATAAGCTTTGAATGTAAATAATATTCAAATGTTTCAAATTTTTCTTTCATTGCATCTCTATAGATAAATTGCATAGCCATGTCTTGTTTTTCATTAGATTTTTCAATCAAATTACGTATGCCAATTTTAATAACTTCCAATATTTTCTTCCTTATTATGAGCTTCAAATCATTTTCTTCCATGATCAAATTCCTTTAAAAAAATGTTGTTTTCCTTATTACTCCAAAATTTTATAACCTTTTAATATATTTGCAATTTTTTTTCAAATTTTAAAAATCCTTTGAAGTAGAAAACATGTTATCTCCCTAATTATTTAAATTTTTAAATTTCTAAATATCTTCAAAATTCAAATTTTCTCTAAATTTCAAATCATCAAAAATCTTGAATCTTCATTTTTTTTTAAAACTCAAATTTTAAAAAAACTTTAACTTTCAAACTTTCCTCAAATTTCAAATTCAAATGTTTTTTAAATCCTATTAGAAGTAGAAAACTTTATCACTCCAAAAATTAATAAATATTAAAAAATTCAAAAAATAAAATAAAAATATATATGGTAGAAATCCTTGTAACTCTCACCTATATTTGTAATCCTTTTATCTCCCACTAAATAAATAAATTAAAGTTTCTAAGTTTCAATACTTCACACAATCCTTAACTTAGAACTTTAATTAATTGAAGAAATGTAATGTTGCTTACCTTACCTTCCACTTGGTGATGTTGGTCATCAAATCCGCACAGGAAAGGACTTTCGGTGGGTTTGCGCGCCCTGGACCTGCGACCAACATTGAAAGGCCGAGGGGAAGAGATGCCCCTCGTGCCAATCTCCGGAGAAAGGTCGGCTCCTATACTAATCTACTTTTGGGGTTTGAGACAAGAGTGCAGGAAAGAAATAAACAGAGTAAGGGTTAGGAAAAGAAATAAAAAGGGGTAAGGGTTAGAGAAAGAAATAAAAAGAGTAAGGGTTAGAAGATGATGATTTAAGGTGGGAGAGAACAGGAAGCACGATTACTCGCTAACAACTCGAATAGCAACAAGAAATACCAAGAATAACATGAAAGAAACGAAATGTCGAACTTCCTATGTATCCTCTGGACGGGTTCGCAGGGTTCTCCTTTCTCTCTCGCTGGAATTCAGGATTCAGAGTAACAGCGATTGAGATAAGGGAATAACAGAAACCTCGATCCACCAGGCAGCATAAAGGAAAGCAACAAGGCATTTTTCCTCTCCTATGTATCCTTCGGGGCGAATTTTAGGGGTTCAGTCCCCGATCACACACCGGATTCGGGATTCAGAGTCTCGGTACGCGAACGAGAAAAGACAAAAGAATTAAGCACAGAAGGCAGCATAAAAGAGAGAAATAGAGCACAAAAGGTCTTTAGTATTAAACGCAGGACATCAAGTTACAGCAGCTTTCTAGCAGAAAGTTCCCCCCTTTTACATTACAAAGCCTGGGTTTTTATAGAGGACCCGACCCTCTGAGTCATTATTACAAAAAATGGCGGAGTACACCCTCGGGCCCTGAGAAATCGGTGCCTCGCTGCTACTGCGAATGATCTCTCAAATCGGCTACCAAAACTGGCAACTGTGACTGGGTCAACCATGGAAACATTCATTTAATGCACCGCCCGAGTGTCCCTGGCTTCTGGATGCTGTGCTTGAGTGATCGTTACGCCCGTCGGGTTTTACTTCGAGGACTGTTACGTCCCTTTCGTTTGCCAAAAATGGTCGACGGACTTATCGGGCAAGAAAGGGGGTATTTATAAGGGGCCTTCGATCACCTTGGGAAGCTGCCCGCCTTGGAACGTGGGCCCAAAAAGTGCTTCGCTACATCTCCGCCTCGCCAAAGCCTTGGGCCGAAGTAGATTCTCCTTGATTTGTTCTTCGCAAAATAATGCTTCGCAGAAACTACTTCGGGGATGTCGAGTGCCGAGCGGATTCCATCTTTGAAATGGGGCTCTTTGTCCTTTGCTGGCGAAACTGCTTCGGCTGGAAAATGTTTCGGCCCGATTCTTTCTCAAAACTGCGGTTCGGGGAATATCCTCCCGAAGCACTTCTCTGTTTTCGACACATTGTCATTTTGCTTCGGGCACCATTGCTTCGGGTGAAAACTGGCCGAAGTAGGTGTCAGAAATACTTCGGGCCCGAAGTAGTTTCCTTACCTTAGCTGATTTGGATTATGCTCTCCTCCTTCGGCGAAGTCGTTTGGATGTTGCTTCGCAAAACTTCCGCTCGAAGCGGCTGCTGAAAATGCTTCGGGTGCGAAGCGTTATCTTTGTATTTTCTTCGGCGATATTACTTCGCAAGGTTTTCGCCCGAAGTGGTGATTTGAAGTGCTTCGGGCCCGAAGCTCTTTTCACATTCTCCTTCTTTTCCTTCGGCGAAGCTATTTTCCTTGGCTTGTTTGGTAGCGAAGCTCTTTCTTCTTCATTTTATAAAAGGGGCGATAGGGAGAGTCAAAATTGTTGTAACTTAAAATAAAAGAAAAACTTTCAACAAGGAAATATTATACAAAATTCTACTATTCTTCTACCCCTTGTATAATGTGACAAAAAGTGTCAACATTCTTGGCGGCTCGCGGGGTGACGAGCTCGTCTCGGCAAAAGAACCCTTTAGTCCTGATCCATTGGGCTGCAGAGTCACTGGTTTTCCCCAGACCCTGCTTCTACGGTCTGTCCCTCTTCTTGTTCCTCTTCTCCTTCTTCTTCTCCTTCTTCCTCTGGCGTGGCTTCTGGCTGAGGTGATGGTTCGAGGCGATCACGGATGCGCTTCATCGTTCTTCGGACATGAGCCCAGGCACCCTTTTGGAATGGTTCTTGATCTTGTAATGCCTTAACCAAAACGCGAAACCGATCAATTTGCCCGATGTCAGCATGTTTGGCCCTGATGAATAAATCGTTTAGGCATGCTACCATCTTGCAGTATCTCAAGATGAAGTCGGTTATCTGCCCTTCTGAGATCGGCTCCGCCCACCCGTCTATCTCCGAGACATCGCCCTCGAACTGGAGCCAGACTGGTTTGAGGTCATCTTTAGTCAGAAGGTTCCCGTCATCGTCTGTGAAACTCGGGAAACCCAAGGAGGAGAGGTCCTAAAAATAATTCATCGAGGCGCGTTGCTCGTTGTCAAAAATGTCTTGGAGCCTTCTCGCCTTCTGAGCTTTTCGCACCTTGGAAAAGAAGGCGCGAACTATGGCCTGAGCCGTGGACCAATCCCTAGCCATCCGAGTCATCGCAGTGACCTGCAAGTCTTGATATTTCGCATTCTGGACGTCGAAGGCTAACTTGAGCCTGCTCCTGGCTTTCTGCGTGACTTCATCAATGATTGGCCCTCCTTCGGCAATAGCGTGCTGGGCTTCGATGATGAAGGTTAGAATCGTGAGGGCGCTGGAACACCGAGACCTAAAATTCTTGAGCAAATGGGCATGAATCTCCTTAATTCTGCTCCTATCAAACATCGTCAGGTCTTCCTTCTCGTACAGCTGGGCTTGCATTTGTGCAACTCTGCCTTCCAGCTCCTTGGCCTTTAGATCATTTTTGGCTTGTCTCTGCGCCTGATTTTCTTCAGTATTCTGGAGCTGTAGAACTTGCAGCTTTAGGGCGCGTGTTTCCTTTTTCATGGCCTTGCACTGCTCCTCGGCCTCTGCCAACTTGGAGCGGACCCTCGCCAAATCTTCCTCTAGCTTAACATTGGTGGCCTCGGCCTCGATCCTGTGCTGGTTGGCGATGACTGCATGAGCCCTAAAGGTCTCAATTCGGACATGCATGGATGTCGATTCATTGTCTACATTTAGATGCACCAGGTCCTTAGGTGTTTCCTGGTAATCATAGTCTGTTGGAGTCATTTCATCCAGAGGCTTTTGTACCTTAGGGACCTTCTTGATCTTGTGCATCTTCCCAGCTTTCAAATCAAACATGGCGCATTTTTCAACTTGAGCCGTCGCTCGCCCTCTTTTCTTTCTCGCCTCCTTCAGGATTTTGTCGGTATTCTGTCGGGCTTGGAGCAGCTTCTCGGCAAGGGGGCGCTCCTTGATCAAGGACATCTCAGACTCAAACAAGGCTGGGTCACCAGCCGAAGGAGTGAACAAATACAGGGAGTGTATGGGGGATGCTTCACAAGGAGGTTCGATGGTGGGTGTGGAGGGCATTTCGGCAATGGGGGCCACATCATGCGAGACGAGGAATTGGGTGGTGGGGCTCGGCGTCGAAGTGATACCTCCGCTTCTGCTAAGAATCAAGGGAGTGGCAGCGTGAGTGGGCGAAGTGACTTCAATGGACTTATCCCAGTCGAGATCATGGGACGGACTTGGACTAGCCACGGGTGACGCGTGAGGGGATGAGTGGCCCTGCAGGGGAGACTGATGGGAACCTTCGGCCGTGGCCGCAGTGGACATGGGTGAGTCTTGAGCAAAGGGTGGAGAATGCGTACCTGAGTGCCCTCCTGGCAAAGTGGTTGTAGTGACTTCAAGTGCAGCCGTCTCCTGCTCTTTTTCTGCCTCGGCATCCCCTTCGGATTGGAGGAGTTCCTCCACATTGATGACATTGATATCGGGGATGGTTTCGGTGCTTGGTGGCGTCGCACTCTCAATATTTGCTTCGGATGGGCCTAATGTAGGTCGTCCAGTGGAAGGGCTCTGAAACCCTGTACGGAGCCGCTTTGGATGGCTTGGAGGCACTTGGACTGATTCTGGCCTCTTTCTCTTTGTTTTCACCAGTGGTTGCTTCGACTCTTCGGAGCTCGTGTCTTGGCCTCCCATAGGTACTTGAGGTGGCCTCCGTGGTGTGGCTTTGGCCTTCTTCCCTTTCTTTGGCTCCGAAGTAGTTTCCTTTCTCTTTGGGCTTTCGCTCGAACCTGGGATAGCTGGGGGAATGAGGTCGGTGAAGGACAGGGGCTTCCATGTTCCAGCATTGGCCTCATAGACCGCCATGAAGTCCTTGTCAGTCGCCAAAAGTTCGTAAGAGTTCATCTTTTGGTGGTGGACCCTCATTATCCACCACTCTCTTAGTTGGGCCACGTCCCAATCTTTCGTTGCCTCCTTCAAATCATCTTTTGCCTTCTTCCAGAAGGTGGAGTTGGGGCTCGGGAGAGGGTGCCGAACTGGGTCATATGCGACCTCCATCGGGTAGAACTCATGCCAGGGAGGTAGCATTTCCATTTTCTCCAAGTGCCACTCCAGATCCCTCCCATTGGGATTGTTCCTCTGCTCCACAATTTTTGGATAGGGGCAAGCGTGGAAGTTCTTAAATCGAAGATGGTCCCTCATTACCCCCAAGGGGTCATAGAGCCATTCTTGAGGAAGCTGGACTAGGCCAAAATTGGCGAGTTTCTCCTCCAAGAAAACATTTTGTTTGAGGGCAAACACCTCGATAACTCCCATTTTGAAAGGGAAATCGTAGGTGTGAGCCCATTTCCGTCCATGGCCATAAATGGCGTTTGTTGCATCGCTCTGTCGAGCGACCTCCAATGCGAACTGGTATTCGGAGGGATAGACTAGCGATAGGAAAGGCTTCCCTATGAAGCCGAATATGCGAATTACGAGCCCCTGTGTCGGCTAAAAAATGTCTCCCCTCTTCTCTTGTACCACCTTGTCCCTTAGGAGGAGGGGAACCCGAGGGGAAGACCCTGTTAGCATGTGCATTGCGGGTCCCAAAAATTGTTGGTTAAAAGAATAATAGGACTCCGTCTTCAATAGGAGAAGGGTCCACTGGTATACAAGCAGAGGATTTCCATCCTCGCCGCTTGCCGTAATAGCAACATAAGGGAAACTCTTATGTACATGAAAGAAAAATAACCAAACAAGAAGAGAACAGGGCGAGAAGTACTTATTTGTCCCAGCATTCTTCATCTTTGGTGAGCCGCGTATGTAGGGTCCTGGCCACCCATTCTGCCCGAGTCAAAAAATACTGGGTTGGTGCTCGGCCTCGAAGCATCAGGGGCATAAAATTCCCCTCTGGAAATACACTCAGCCAAAGACACCTGCCACGGGTGCACCGAAGCGTCGGTAGATAGGCCTGCCACCCATGCAATGATGGAGAAGATGTCGACATTTTTGAAGGCCTCCAAGGGTAGGGGCATTTGGGGCAATTTGCCCGAAGGGAGCCCGCTTTTGAGGCTCTGCTGCAAAAAATTGATCATGTAGTTGGAGGACTTGAACCTCTCCATTTGTTCGCTAAGAATAACGTTGCGAACTGTGTACCCCTTAGGAGGGCCTTGTTGTGGTGCAAAGGCTGCCTGGACATCTTCCTTCAGAATAGAGAACAGCTTGTGGCCGGAGGCGTCTACCACTTGCCTGGAGGCGGGCTGATAGTTTCGCGCGATGGCATCAATCAGCTCAGGGCAGTGATGTGTGGGGGGCGTCAGATACCAGTATATCTGGGAGTAGTAAGCGGCAGCTCTTTTGTTGTCTGTCGAGAGCCTGCTTTTCATGAACTCGATGGTGCTCCTGAGTTCAGCTATGCTCCTCGATAGCTTGGTGTCTCTGATCCTATCCCACGCATCAACCGGCGGTTCTTCAGGTTGCTCATCCTCAGAATCCTCTCTTTCTCCCATGACTTGTTTCTCAGGGCGGCGGCTAAAATCAACTTTCTTCGGCCCTTTGTCATGGCCCTTTGCCTTTGGCTGCTCGAGGGCCGCCACTTCTGGTTCCTTCCCCTTTTCCTTAGAGTTCTTCTTTCCCATAGTGCTAGGGGTAATGGAGAAAACAATGCGGAGGGCTTCGGGATTGGAGGCTTCGAAGCGCAAGATAGGAGAGCTTGAAGGCTAGCAGCGAAGTTTGCATGAATTATCGAGCAAATAGCTTCCTTACTGCTGGAGTCTGCCTTATATAGCCCTAGAAGGCAACTACCCATATTTATGGCACTTACCATAATTAAATCTGCGTCGCTTCATCTAATTCGCCGCATGGTGGAGTGGTACACAGGGCTGTGTGTTATGATGATTGCGGCTTGCTTTGGAAGCGTGACCCTCTGCCACTTTGTACCCGAGCATGAACTTTTCTCCTAACTGAATCCCTAAAGGATGTACTCGCCACCTTTTCATTTAACTCGCCTGCTTCGGATGCTTTTGAAGGTGGCTGTCGACATGTTCCCCTAGGCACATTTTAAATGCCCTTGCCTTTTTCATCATTGGGTTGGTGAAGTCGAGGTCAGGGTTGAAATGCTTCGCGGTGAACCTTTGGTGCGAGCCGGTTTTCTACGCTTCGGGCCCGAAGTAGTTCTCTTCGCAGAAGGTGGTTCGTCGGTCCTCCTTCGAAAACTATTTCGCTTGGAATCCCTTTGGCTAAGTATCTCTCGGACCCTGGTCTGAGTCGTTGTTGCGAGCCATTTTCCATTGGCTACTTCGGAGAACCTTTTCCCGAAGGAGATTTTTTTTTTTTTAGAGCTTAGCCGTCGAAGTAAAACTCGACCTGAGTCCCTAAGCAGCACTTTATTTATCAGTCGAACTATTTACACTATCTATACAAGCTTGCGGCATAATTGGCATGCCGCCACCATGGATTCAGCTTCGGGTAATTATCCGGTAAACCTGCAGTGTCCGGACCAGATCTGATTGTACTTTAGCAGACCCTTGAAGTTCGGTTGGACCCTTCTCGAAGTTGTCCATGCTATGAAGAGGAAGCAACGTAGCCGATTTTCATCCTTGCTAGTGCCCAGATTATTGGCGAAGAAGTTCGCCACTTGAAAGCCTTCTTGGGGCATCGGTCTTAGGGATAGCCGAAACCAATACCAGACCCAATGCCAGAATTCTATAGATTCTTCCAAATGAAGGTCGGGTACAGGTTCTTCCATCCCACTGATATGGTAACAAGGTTCCTCCGATGAAGAGTAGTCCTCCAGGATCCCTTCGGGCTCATCCTCTGAATCGGACAGGCTTGATGAGCTTTGGCTGAACACTTGCATGCCATCTCTTGGGATACAAAAAGGGTGCAAAAATGTGCCCTCTTTGTTCTCGGGTTCTACCACTCGAGTCTGCTTCTCTCCTCGGTTCACCTCTTGATGGAGATCATGAGCAGCCATGTTGTTCATTGGGTGGGCCATGCTTGCGTACTCCCATTGTTGGGCTAGTATGAGGTCTGCCTCCTGAGCTCCAAATGACTGCATCTCAGGCCTCGGCTCAGTGTGAGGAATGCCCCATGATGAGTACTGCGTTGGCCGGACAGGAGCAGTAATTATCGGAGGAAGCGACGGAGTTTCTCTCCACTGCCACTTTCCCGATAGGAGCAGAAGTCGTTCCGCTCGTATTGCCTCCTCAAATATTTGAGGGAACCTTCGTTCCCATGATTGTGGTAGAATGAGGCTTACGTCCGGGTGGAAGGCCCGAACATAGAAGAGATGGGCTTGGGCGGGCGTCGGTTGGATCTCCAGTGGGATTCTCTTCCAACTTCTACAGAATCAGACATTGAAGTCCGTGATACCCTCCGAAGGTGCTCTCTTGATGGTGGAGAGGTATGCGAAGAGATGGAAGGGGTCCTGAGAGCCATCGAACGTTTCGATCAATGCCCCCGCTAAGTCATCCCATGAGCAGATGCTTTTGGGCCTGAGCAATCTGTACCACCGCAGCGCCCTTCCTTCCAGAGATAGAACAAGAAGTCTGATCATGACATCTTCATGGATAATGTCATGGAGGGTCGCTAAATCGGCAACATCTTCAAGGTGCTCTCGGGCCATTCCCGCGGTGCCGCTGTATTTTGTCAATGATTTCAAAGCACTTTTGGGAATCTCGTGGTAGCTTTGGATATTCAGGGGGCCTGGATCATTCCAGCTAGGAAAGCTTCTCCCAGCCATTACGACAGCAACCTGTGGAAATCATGGTTGTCGTCGCTGAGTCGGAGTCGTTAGGTGGACATTCTTTCTCCGCTTATGAGGTCAAGGCTGCTCACCGAACCTTGATTCCTCCGGGATATCTTCTTTCAGATTTGAAAGGCGCCTACGACCAGGAAATCTGGATCTTCAACTCAACTGAGTCGCCAGGTGATTTTATCAGATGAAGACAGGCCAGAGATTCACCGAACTCGGACCTTCTTAAGACACGGGGAGTCCTGGTTACGAAAACCAGGTTTAGGCACTGGTCTTCACGACTTTAGAGATTCTCGGGTAAAACAGAGTCGCCAGATGCTAAGAGTCTTTTAGTAATGAGAGCATCGATTCTCACTACTACTCAGAAGATGAGACTGACCGGATCTCACCGAGAACTTGTTAGAACTACTGGCTCCGGTGAAGACGGGCTAGAAATTTTCTCAAATATGGGACCTTGGGTCCCATCGGGCGTGCTAAAAACTGTTGGTCATCAAATCCGCATAGGAAAGGACTTTCGGTGGGTTTGCGTGCCCTGGACCTGCGACCAACATTGAAAGGCCGAGGGGAAGAGATGCCCCTCGTGCCAATCTTCGGAGAAAGGCCGGCTCCTATACTAATCTACTTTTGGGGTTTGAGACAAGAGTGCAGGAAAGAAATAAACAGAGTAAGGGTTAGGAAAAGAAATAAAAAGGGGTAAGGGTTAGAGAAAGAAATAAAAAGAGTAAGGGTTAGAAGATGATGATTTAAGGTGGGAGAGAACAGGAAGCACGATTACTCGCTAACAACTCGAATAGCAACAAGAAATACCAAGAATAACATGAAAGAAACGAAATGCCGAACTTCCTATGTATCCTCTGGACGGGTTCGCAGGGTTCTCCTTTCTCTCTCGTTGGAATTCAGGATTCAGAGTAACGACGATTGAGATAAGGGAATAACAGAAACCTCGATCCACCAGGCAGCATAAAGGAAAGCGACAAGGCATTTTTCCTCTCCTATGTATCCTTCAGGGCGAATTTTAGGGGTTCAGTCCCCGATCGCACACCGGATTCAGGATTCGGCCCTCGGTACGCGAACGAGAAAAGACAAAAGAATTAAGCACAGAAGGCAGCATAAAAGAGAGAAATAGAGCACAAAAGGTCTTTAGTATTAAACGCAGGACATCAAGTTACAACAGCTTTCTAGCAGAAAGTTCCCCCCTTTTACATTACAAAGCCTAGGTTTTTATAGAGGACCCGGCCCTCTGAGTCATTATTACAAAAAATGGCGGAGTACACCCTCGGGCCCTGAGAAATCGGTGCCTCACTGCTGCTGCGAATGATCTCTCAAATCGGCTACCAAAACTGGCAACTGTGGCTGGGTCAACCATGGAAACATTCATTTAATGCACCGCCCGAGTGTCCCTGGCTTTTGGATGCTGTGCTTGAGTGATCGTTACGCCCGTCGGGTTTTACTTCGAGGACTGTTACGTCCCTTTCGTTTGCCAAAAATGGTCAGCGGACTTATCGGGCAAGAAAGGGGGTATTTATAAGGGGCCTTCGATCACCTTGGGAAGCTGCCCACCTTGGAACGTGGGCCCAAAAAGTGCTTCGCTACATCTCCGCCTCGCCAAAGCCTTGGGCCGAAGTAGATTCTCCTTGATTTGTTCTTCGCAAAATAATGCTTCGTAGAAACTACTTCGGGGATGTCGAGTGCCGAGCGGATTCCATCTTTGAAATGGGGCTCTTTGTCCTTTGCTGGCGAAACTGCTTCGGCTGGAAAATGTTTCGGCCCGATTCTTTCTCAAAACTGCGGTTCGGGGAATATCCTCCCGAAGCACTTCTCTGTTTTCGACACATTGTCATTTTGCTTCGGGCACCACTGCTTCGGGTGAAAACTGGTCGAAGTAGGTGTCAGAAATACTTCGGGCCCGAAGTAGTTTCCTTACCTTAGCTGATTTGGATTATGCTCTCCTCCTTCGGCGAAGTCGTTTGGATGCTGCTTCGCAAAACTTCCGCCCGAAGCGGCTGCTGAAAATGCTTCGGGTGCGAAGCGTTATCTTTGTATTTTCTTTGGCGATATTACTTCGCAAGGTTTTCGCCGGAAGTGGTGATTTGAAGTGCTTCGGGCCCGAAGCTCTTTTCACATTCTCCTTCTTTTCCTTCGGCGAAGCTATTTTCCTTGGCCTGTTTGGTAGCGAAGCTCTTTCTTCTTCATTTTATAAAAGGGGCGATAGGGAGAGTCAAAATTGTTGTAACTTAAAATAAAAGAAAAACTTTCAACAAGGAAATATTATACAAAATTCTACTATTCTTCTACCCCTTGTATAATGTGACAAAAAGTGTCAATAGTGACTAAGGGTTGAATAATGCTTGACCAATGAACATTATGCTACGTAACAACTTTTTACTATGGCAAAATGCACAGAGAATATTTGACTATGTTTTCAAAGCTATATTTCTCCAGCTTTGCAACTTTGAATTCTATGAGGTAATCAAATCATACCTTCTAAAGATATTCCAACTTATTATTTAGCAAGATCTCAAGTTTATCTTCAAGAAACACTCTATTTTATCTTCAAAAAATGCTCTTCTATTGTCTTTAGGTGACACTCTTTTGGAGGTGCTCTTCTGTTGTCTTTTGGAGGTGCTCTTCTAGAGTCTTTATGGATGTTCTCTTATATTGTCTTCTTAAGGTGCTCTTTTATTACTATGTGATTTTCCAAACTATGTTTGCTTTGGCTATGATGTGCTCTCCTAGAAGCACTTTCACTTTCTACTCTAGCTATGGCATGCTCTCTTGAACTGCACTTTTGCTTGCTACTATGGCTATGATATGCTTTCCCAACTAGACTGCACTTGGTTATAATGTGCTCTCCTAAACTAGACTGCACTTGGCTACAATATGTTCTCCTAAACTGGACTACACTTGGCTATAATGTGCTCTCCTAAAATAGATTGCACTTGGTTGTAATGTGCTCTTCTTATCCTTTGTTTGTGTAGGTTCCTTCATTAGTGGCTACTTAGATTCCCTAAATGTTGACCATTTAGATTTCCTTGATGTTGGTTGCTTTGATTTCCTAGATGTTTTCCACTTAGATTTTCTTGATGTTGGTCGCTTAGATTTCCTTGATGATGGCTACTTAGATTTCCTTCTCCTCTGGAAACTCATATTATTTTATTTTTTGGTTGCTTAGACTCTTTTCTCCTTTGGTCACATAGATTTTTCTAATTTCTGGTTGCTTGGATTCTTCTATCCACTAATCACTTGGGTTATTCTACCCACTAGTTTCTTGGATTTTTCTATCCATCAACCTCTCAAATTCTCAAGATATTGGATGGCTTCTCTATTACTTTTAATGTAGCTTTTTCTAAAATGTTTGTGCTCTTTGGTCTACTATAGTCTGTTTAAATTGCTTAGGCATATTTTTTCTTTTGCTTGCTTTGATATATTAATATTGCACCTTGCTTCTTGAATATTTGTGTGTCTTCCTTGCTACTCCTAAAAGTTCATATAATTTGTTTCAAAAAATGTAGAAATATTTAATACTTTTCCATCTCCTTTCTACTTTACTCAATATATTTATCTGAGTTCTCTTATATTTTCTATCTCTGCACTCTCTCTCAAAATTATTTTCTGAGTGCACTATGTGATTCTCCTCCTTTTTAGAGAATCCAAATTAATATTAGGGTGACTTTGAATGTCCCCTCACATCCAAATTTATTCTAAGTTGTCTCTTAATATTTTAGCTGAGTTCTTTATGTGGCTAGACTCTAGCATCCAAATCAGGGTGACTTTTATATGTCCCCTCAATATCTACTCCTTCAAACCTTTAAAAATAGAGTCCAAGTCTTCACTACTTTTAAAGTGGACAGACTCTAAAATATGACTATCAAAAATGGATAGAGTTAAGTAGTAGCTTTGATACCACTATTGTATTTTAAGCCAAACAATCTCAAGTTCCAGTATAATAAAGTAACAATATCCTAGGCCTTAACATAATTTAAAAAGAGTAGAATTAAATATAAGAGAAATAAAAGTATAGCCAATATAAATTACAATAACATTCACTGTAACATAAAATATGAATGTAATTGGCCAAAATCATTCACGTACTAGCATAAAAAATACTTGCAATAATATTGCTCAAAATTTGTATACAAGACTCCATGTTATAAATGCTTGCTATGGTGATTATTTATAGTTTGTTTTCCCAATACAATATATGGAGCTTTATCTCCATAGTATAGAGATAGAAAGGTGACTCTTCCATACTTGACTCTTGCAATCCTCACATGTCTAGGAGTTGCAACCTTTCCTATTCTTTACATAAGACAAGACTCTCATGTTCTTTGGCTTCTCATATTGCCACTTGTATACAAGGCTCTCTATTCTCTACTTACATGCACACTTAATTCTATGACACTTGCACACTTCTACATGACACTTACTCTCCTACATGCACTCTTAATACATGACAATTGTGCACATCCCCGCATTACATACTTTCACACTTACATACATGAAACTTGTGCAGTTTCTCTCATTATAGACTTGCACTCTTACTTACATGACACTTGTGCATATCCTGCACATTATACACTTACATGACTCTTGTGTATATCCTGCACATAAACACTTACATAAAAGAAAAATATAAATCACTCACCTAAACTATAGACTCAAACCCTAGTATTTTACATAATTACATTCATACCATAATGGTATCATGGAAGTACATTTACATGTATCAAATAATGTTATATTCTCCAACATTTTCACATCCTAAATAAATTATTAAGTCTCTAAATCAGCAAGCTATTCTTCTCAAAGTTAAGAGAGACATTATGGACAAAGACCAAATATGGTATTGATAGCCACATCATCCTTGTATTTGTGATATAAAATATAACCACCACATTTTCTTCACCTTTCTTATATTTAATAACAAAATCATAATCCAAGAGTTTAATCATCCATTTATTTTATTGAAGGTATGAGAGATACTGTTCTAATAAACGCTTCATGTTATTATGATCAGTCTTAATGATGAAATGACTACTCAAAAAATAATTCCTTCATTTCTCTATGGCATGTAAACTACCTGGTATTTCCTTCTCATAAGTGAATTATCCCAAATTCTTACCCAAAAGTTACTTACTTTCAAAGTCCAATGGGTGACCATTCTGCATTAAAATAGCTCCAATACCCATGTTGGAAGCATCAAACTCAATGACAAAAGACTTGATAAAATTAGAAGTGGCCAAAACTAGAGTATAACACAACTTCTTTGAGGGCTTGGAAGGCCTAGGAAGCAGCTTCAGTCCAAACAAAAGCATCCTTTTTGGTGAGGGTGGTGAAAGGCACAACAATCTCGCCATAGTTGTGGATAAATTTTCTATAATAACCTATAAGTCCTAGAAATCCACAGAGTTTTTTGAGGTATTTGGGCAAGGGCCAATATTGAATAGCTTGAGTTTATTAGGATATATCTTGACTCCATGAGATACTATATGTCCCATATATTGTACCTCTTGGACCCCAAATGCACATTTGGACCTTTCAATAAATATTTTTTCCTTTTGTAACATATGGACTTTGTCAATATGAAGTAGATGATCCTCCCAAATTTTGTTGTAAATTAAAATATCATAAAAAAATAGGACAAACTTACTAAAAAATAATGAAAGACATGGTTCATGAGATTTTAAAAGTGGAAGTTTGAAGAAGCATTAGTGAGTCTAAAAGGCATGACTTTGAACTCATAATGACCCTCATGTGTATAGAAAGCAATATTAGGATCCTCTTATCTAACCATAATTTGGTGAAAACCATAACACAAGTCTAGTTTAATTAAGTATCTATCACCATGCAATTCATCCAACAAATCATCTATAATAGGGATAGGAAAATTATCTTTGATAGTGATCATGTTAAGAGGATGAAAATTAGGACACATACACCATGAGTTATCCTTACATAATACCATCATCATCTAAGAGGAATATGGACTAGAGCTTGGATGGATGATTCCATGCTCTAACATTTCTAGGACCAGCTTCTTGATTTTTGACTTTTGGAGTTGGGGTAGCAATAAGGATGCACATTATAAAGTTAAGTTCCTGGAATTAGATGGATGGCATGATCATGTGTGTGCTTGGTAGGTAGGCCCCTTGGCTCACTAAATACCACCTCATATTGATCCATAATACTTTGTATATCCAATAAAATAACTAGAAGATATGGAAGATTGAACCTCCATGCAATGGACTTGGGCAAAGAATCCAATACTGCCCTTCCTCAATATATTTTCCATACAGTGGGAACTAACTACCTTGGAGGAAGGGGGTTGAATTCATTGGATATAAATGACCCTTCCATTCTTTGTCCACTTGATATATATTTTTTGTATATTGATAGTAACATCACTGAGTTGAGATAGCCATTGTGCTTCCAATATAACATTTGAACTTCTTAGGTTCATAGCAAAGAGATTTCCCACCCAAGTATTATCTCCTATTTGGATGTTAACTTTAGTGGTTTGACCCACACACTATACAATACCCCCATTTGCAATTAAGACTTAAAATTTATCTTGATTTGAAGTATTGATATACAAGCCTAAGGATTTTGTTGTCTTAATATCTATAAAGTTATGTGTGCTACCTAAATCAATCAACATATTGACATATTATCATTTAATAAACCCTTGTATCTTTATAGTGTGATGAGTTTGGAGACCCATAAGTGCATGAGCAAAGAGAACCACAATATCATTCTATTTTTCTGCTTCATCATCTTTTGTTGGTTGTCTTAGTTTTGTCAATTACTCATGTTGTAATGAATCTTCATCCTTAAAAATTGATGTGTCTCCATATTCCAAGAGAAATTTACAATGTTCTTCACAGGACTGATCTTAGGGATGGTTTGAATGACATTTGAAACAAAAAGATCTTGTGGAATGCTCAAAATTATAGTAAGGACAATGAGAGTTGAAATCACGTCTATATGAAGGACCAAAATCTTAGAGATTTTGTTCTATTGTTAGAGCTATAATTTGTGCATCATCAAGAGTACAAGGATCATGCATATCAACTTCCTTTCAAATTTTATCCTTAAGACCATAGATAAAGGTAAATACCATTGTTCAACTCAATTGTTGGGTATAAGTGAGGAGACTTTTGAACTCAGAGCAATAGTCTTCCATTATTCCCTTTTACTTAGTTTACATGAGACATACAACATATGATGTGAAATATCCCTTTTCAAATATTCAAAAAAATTATTCCTTGAATACAAGCCATAAAAGAGAGTCACCATGTTGGCAAAGCTACCATAACAACCATTGATAAGCTTGGGTACCTAATTTAGAAGTTGTTAATTCAACATGACCTATTTCTTAAATATGATGTAAATGAATAAGGCCTTCCATTTTGGCCAACCATCCTCAAGGGTTGACACCTTCAATGGTGTGAATGTCGATGCAAGAAACCTTAACATCATGAGGCTATTCCAAGAAACTAGAAGCACTAACTATCAAGGAGTCTAGATCAAAGGTAAATCCTAGATAATAAGAGCTAAAATCTAGAGGATTATGACTAGGTGGTTGATATGGAATAACATTAATAGTTGGTGCTTGATGAATGGTTAGAGGTTGGGGCTTGACAATTTGCTATAATCCTTGGACAAGAGGAGGTGTAGTAGTGGATGGAACTAGGATTCCTTCAATTCTACTAAACATGTTGGCAATGGTATCAATATTTTGTTCTTGTTGTGAAATATATTGATGTAAACCAAGTTTAAAATTACTAGGAAGATGAATATAACTAGTAGAGGTAGCGGGGATAGGGACAATAGGAGGAGAAGAAGAACTAGATGTGTTGGGTGGGAAAGAAGCCATGGCATTTAAGGAAGAAAGAAGACATTGATCAAAACTATTGATATTAAAGGAAGTGTTGTGATGATTACCAGGATTTCTAGGTTGGTGCTTATTTCTTCTCATACACAAATCCTCTAAAGCAATAGTACATTATAATAAATCATTGACTCATGCCCAACCAATATTCAACTTGAAGAAACAAACACCAAAAGATAATTTTTTCCCAAGGATTCGATGACACAAGATACTAGTCTTTTACCACTTTTAGATATATATATATATATATATATATATATATATATATATATATATATATATTTTTTTTTTTTTTTTTTTTTTTATTTATTTATTTATTTATTTATTTATTTATTTATTTATATTATTTTTTTAATTAATTCTTTCTCTCTTTCTTTTTTTAAGATGAAAATTTTATTTAAATAATTTTATTAATTATGGGGAAATGGTTTTAAAATAATAAAGAGCATGAGCGAGGGTCTAATTAATAATATCGATATGAGAAAGAGTGAGAGCAGATGGGGTTGGATGGAATTTAATTTAAAAAGAATACATAATGGAGGTGTTTAATAATTTTTAAAAAATGAAATGTAAAAGTAGGAGTTTAATAATTAAAAATAAATAAAATGTTAAATCATGGATATGCAAGAGAAGAACGGAAAGAAAAATGACAAGGGGTATTTAATAATTAAAAAAATGAAATGTAAAAGTGGAGGGTTTAATAATTTAAAAAAATAAAATGTGCATGGATACGCAAGGAGAATGAAAAGACAAATGAAAAGGGGATTCTTGCTCTCTATTAATAATTAAATTAAGTTTTATTTTATGTAATTATTAATATAAAATGAAAAACATGAGGGTTTTCAAAAGCTAGGGTTTTTTCTGCAGAAAGAGGGCTCTCCAAGGGGTGCAGCATGGAGATTGATGTGGACAACGTCTCTCCAAGATCTTTGTCAAATGATGGAAATTCATCGTTGGGTGTTGCAGGTGACCATTTACCCAGGATGAAGACTACAACATTGTCATTTCATGCCAAAGAGATTGAGATAGTAGTCGACTCGGGGTTCTTGGCTCCGAAAGTTGCATCGCATGCCAGTTATGGTGGGATTCACACAGTTTCACCCAGCAAGAAAGAGAATGAGCTCGGGCCACCGACTTCTAGTTCTATCTTTCATCCCCATAGAGAGGGCAAGTCATAGGATGAGGAGCTCTTTGTTTCACCTTTCAGCAGTTTGCTAGTGGACCCCCTATTTAAGTTCAAGAAGAAATCAACCCAACAACCAAAATGGGAGGATGATCATCTGGGGCTCGAGGGAGTCTCTAGCCCTGCTCATGGATTTTCCTCTAGATCTGAGCCATACCTCTACCATGACATGCAAAATAATGTAACTCTAGGAGAGGAACAAGATAGAAGTGAGATTTCCAAAGGTAGCAACCCACGCTCCCATTCAAGCTCCCCCACTAGATTGGGTGCCATGTTGTAGGGGGAGCCAATGCTAGCTCCCCTTACGCCCATGCATTGCTCAACAACCTAACTTTCAATGGTAGCAATTCTCAAGCATCCCCAACAGCTCAACTGGAGGACCTTCATTCCAACATAAGATAGAATAATGTTGACCTCGCACCCTCAACCCATGGACCTGGAGGATCCGAACAAGGAGGTGGTGACCAACATGTACCAAAGGAGGGAACCCTCAAAGTTGGACATGTAGGAGGAAATCAAAGCTCTGAACAGGTAAATCAGCAAGCAAAAGAGTCAGGTACCTTTGAGTTTGAGTTGCAAGATGATTTTACTAAAGAAATAAAAGAATTAGAAGAGTGAACTATTGTTCTATTCTTTTCTAGAAGAATCCCCCTTGATGAAGAGCTCAATCGGTGGTTTGTCAAAGTATGGGAATCCAAGGGTTGGATGATTACCTCTCATCACCACCTTGGTCAATCCTTCGTTTCTGTCACTTTCACCTCCAAAGACTCTTGCTTAAAAGCCCTAAGACTCGGCACCTAGATGATTTCTGGTCAACTGGTCTTTCTACAACATTGGGCATTCCAATTTGACCCTGAGAATGTGTCAAACATGAAATACCCCCTTTGGATTGAACTCCCTTTCTTAAACTTGGCATGCACAAAGTACTTACCTCAGATAGCTGCTAGGTTTGGAAGGCCATTATTCCTCCCATCCGAGCCCTCACACTTCATGCGCTCCCACCCACACATCTTGGTTGAGACTGATGTCTCCAAGGACCTCCCGAGTAAGATCTTATTCAGAGCCCCTGGTATCCAATTTGAACAATGAATTAATTATCTCAACTTGCCAAACTCATGTTTCTACTATAGATAGCAAGGCCATATGATTAAAAACTATCCGATGAGACCTCCCAAACAACAAAACCAACCTGCTAGTACTCCTACTACCACTACTCAACATGCAAGCAAAATAGTACCTCCTATTCAGCCTTCACAACCTTCTGGTTCTCATGATGTGACCTCTTTCCCTACTCATTCAGTTCCCCAAGCTTCTAACTTGGTAGTTACCCACATCTCCCTTCAGCCCCCTCCAACTTTTGAGGCTCCTATGGAGCAAACTCCTCATGAAACAATCGAGGAGGGTTGGGTAACCCAACATAACAAGAAACACAGGTGCAACTCATCAAAGGATGCCTCCCCCTCCTTCCAGAGGTGTCCCCAAAGACCAACACCTAGGAGGTAAGGAATGGAGCCATAAGCCCACCAACTCTCACTCCAACAATACCTCCTTAGCCACACGTCAGTCCAAGGGAACAGGTACTCTGCATGATTATATGCAATTTGTACCCACCCGAAATGCCTATGATGCTTTAGCTGACAATATGTCAGATTGATGTCTGCAAGAATCATGTCTTGGAATGTGCATGGCATCACGCTATGAGAGCAGCATTTTTCTATCTGGACAGTCATCAAGAGAGTTTACCCATAGATTTTACTATTGCAAGAAGTCAAAATTTCAGGTTTCAGACTCAAAAATACCCTTAAGACCCTATGGGGGGTCGAGGGGGCCTTGTGTACAAATCATGACGAAGGGAGGGGGGTTGTCCTATGCCTCTCTCAAGAGTTGTGGGACTCTATTTTATTATCAGGAGAGGACCCAATGCATAGAGTAGTGTGGTGTACAATAATATTTGGTGGTAGGAAATTGGGTATTGCAGTTGTTTATGCACCCAATGATGCAATCAAAAGGGCAGCCCTCTGGGATTGGATGTGCTTCAATTTTCCTGAAGTAGATTGGGTAATAGGAGGGGACTTCAATATGGTAGAGTGGGAGGGAGACATATTGGGGGGTGGCACTCCACTCAAACAGTCGAAAGAGGCTAGATCATGGTCTAGGTTCAGAAGGGCCTGGAATATTTATGATCCCAATTGGAACAAGAGTGCTAAAAATCATGGTGCTTGGTTTACTTGGAGCAATGCACGATGTGGGGATGCTCTCAGAATGGTAATATTGGACCGCTTCTATGTAGCAAAAAATATTGATATCCTCCAAAATGATTTGTCTCATCCAATCTATTCAGTGGTAACTTCAGATCATCTCCCCATTACCTTGAGTATTGGGTGTGCCCCCATAAGGAAACCCAAAAACAACTTGCCTTTCAAGTTAAACACTTCCTTGCTCAAGCGCAAATATTGTGTTAATGGAATCAAGAAAGTGTGGAATCTCTTGCCAAGGCCCTCGGGAGGGAGAGGGTGGATTATGTGGTGGGAGGAAGCCATCAAAAGAACAATGGATTACCTTCGAGGTTTTGGAAAAATCCTAGCCTCTCTTCGCAGGAAAAAAGAGAAAGAATTGGAGCAAGAAGTTGACCAACTCAGCCACCACCTCAGCCAGAATATTAGCAGCATCCCTTCTCAAAAGTAGTTGGGTGAAAAATAGGTAGAGTTAAGGCAACTCCAAGCTTATAAAGCCCACGGGGTGCAAATCAAGGCACATCTTTAGTGGATTCGTGAGGGTGATAAAAATTCTAAATTCTTCTTTAATGCCATTAAGAAGAAGAATAGATCAGATAGGATAGAGGTTATTAAAAATCCTAGATCTGGCCTACAAATTTTGATGGAGGACCTCCCATCCTTCATCCAAGAGCATTTTGTAGCCCTTTTCAAAAGTGAAGGGCCCAACACAGAAGTTGAGTTTTTTAGAGAATGTTGCAAATAATGCATATCTCCCAAAGTATCTGAAGAAGATAGAGCATTTTTGGACAAACCTCTTTCATAAGATGAACTTCATTCTGCCCTCCTCTCTTTGGTGAATGAAAAAGCCCCAAGCATTGATGGGCTTCCAAGTGAATTTTTTAAGACCATGTGGGAGACTATAGGAGCTGATTTTCTGCGGATGTGTGAGGAGGTTATTACTGTTGGAGGCCTTGGGGAGGCCACTAATCAAGGATTGATCAGGCTCATTCCCAAAATACTTAAGCCAAATCTGCTTGTTGATTGGCATCCCATTACTTTACTCAATTCCTCTTATAAAATTTTGGCTAAGGCTCTAGCTAGAAGACTCCTCCTAGTGGCTACAAAAATTGTTTACCTAGAGAAAACAGGATTCCTAAAAGGTCACTACATTTTGGATAATCTCCTTATAGCTTGGGAAGGGATGGAGTGGGCTTGAGCATAGGGGCTCAAGGGCCTTTGCCTTAAGCTTGATTTTGACAAAGCTTATGATCGATTAGAGTGGCCCTTCATCTTAAGCATGCTCCATTGGCTTGGTTTTGGTAATAGATTCATCGATATGGTAGCTTCCCTCTTTCCAAATGCTTCTACAAGAGTGGTTATTAATACAAAATTATCTAATAGCATTCCTATGGAAATATTAGTTAGGCAAGGTTGCCCATTGGCCCCCTATCTATTTGTAATTGCAGTTGATGCCCTTGGTTATCTATTGGAATCTGCAATTAAAGAGGGGAGGATAAGAGGTATCCCCCTTTCGGATGGCTCCTAGCTTATCAACTCTCACTTCGTAGATGATTCTATGCTTTTTCCTTTGGTAGATCAGCAAAATCTTGCGAACATCCTTGAGACAGTTCACACCTTCTGTAGGGCCTCTAATGAAAGAATCCAAGAATCTAAGAACTTTGTTATTCCCTTTGGATTTGATGATAAGCTAGATTGGATACCCACAACATGGAAGTGGGTGCAAAGAGGAGAAATCTCTAAGTATTTGGGCTTTCCTTTTGGTGTTGACCTTTCACCCAAATCTATGTGGGATTGGTGTATGGACAAATTTACCAAAAAATTGGACTACTGGAAATCTCTGGAAATGTCTCAAGCAACTAAAATCCAGATTACTAGAAAATATTTAGCCCCCTTCCATGTTTACTTCTCTTCTCTTTTGACTCCTAGCAAGGTTGGGTATGATAAGATGAACAGTATGCTTCGAGATTTTTTTTGGGTAAAAAACCTAGCCAAACGAGGCCTCCCAATGGTCTCCTGGAGCAATTGTTGTAGACCAATTTCATGCGGTGGGCTAGGAATCCCCAACCTTCAAGCACAAGGCTATGCACTCATGGCTAAATGGATGCAAAGGGTGATCATAGGGAATGATCCATGGAAGGTTTTGGTGAGGGAGCATTTGAAAAACCCTTGGGTGGATGGTAAAATTTGGGAAAATATGTCATACACTGATGTTCTTTTACAAGCCCCTTATTTCTCTATAGAAGGTTGTAATATTCTCAAAGGGATTTGGAAAGCATGGCAGTAGGTGCATCAATTTCTTTCATGGCAGCCACCTCTAGAGCAAGGCCCCATAGATTTCCTCCAGCACAACTTATGGTGGTCACCCCTCCTCACCCTTGATGCACAACCTCTTGGCATGAGTCCCTGGTTTCCTGCTAGGCGTCTCTTCAAAAGGGGAATGATTCTGGTGGGTGACATTTGGGAGTTTTCTAAGTCCTCTTGGAAAAATTGGAAGCAAATCCAGTCAGAATTTGGCCTCTACCCTATTGATAAAGTAGTGATTATGTGGATCCTTTCCATCACCTCCCAAGCACCTTAGCCTCTATCTTCTCCATTGGAAGCTAGTCCCCGTTGGACTCATTGGAAATGGTTTGGAAATCATGACTTATTAAGGATAAATCTTATACCGAATCAAAAATTTCTTCTTTCCATTACCAGGGCAGCCACCATATTTCATATATGGAAGACTTGGTATAAATCTATTTTTGATATAAATCAAGAAGATATCTCTAATATCTCAGTAGCTAACATCTTTCCTATTATAAAATACCAATTGCAGGCTGATTCAATAGGTGGCACTCGTAAGGATAAAGCGCTTCAAGAAGAAATCATAGCTCTAAAGAGGTATATCTGTGAGACCTCGACTTATATCTTGGATAGAATTTATAGATTAAATAACATGGTAGGTGAATTAACTAAGCAATATAGCTTGATGATGCATAATCAGGTACACTTGATGAAGCATTTAGGTTAAGTGGAATTATAAGCCAGCAAAATTTATTTCAATCCTCATATTAGGCTCTCATTGCAATATGAGGTGGAGCAAGGTCACTTAGACTCTTCTCCTTGGTAGATATTTCCCAGCATGGTTGCTCCATTGAGGTTTTTGTTTTGGCAGTGTAGTAGTATCTTCTCAGCAGATAGTGTGCAAGCCACCCATTAGAGGGAGCAACCCAGTAGTCTCTAGTCATTCAATTTTATGTCAGCATATATTTTTAGATTCCTGGTAATGGCATACTTTTTCATCCCCATGACAACCACTGGGGATATCTCAGCTTTTGAAATGTGTTACCAGGGATCACTTGTATCACTAATCACTTCCAATGCTTGTAGTCGGGTGCCCTGAGTGTCACAATATTTCTCAATTCTTATTTGTGTTGGTCCTTCATAGCCTCATGTTGTAATATAGCAGTGGAGGCCTAAGTGTGGTATTTTTTGTGTTTATTTTTGGTGATGGATGCCCTACATGGCCCTGTGAATGCACGTATGTTTGCTTTGTCCTATCTAGAGGGAAGTCTATCATGGATATTATTGCTCTTGGGTGTTTAGGTCTATATGTAGGCACCCAGATGATGGTTAGCCTTTATATTGTATTTATTCTCTTAATATTTTGGCTAATATAAATCAGGCAACAATTTCAATTAAAAAAATTATTAATATAAAGTAGTGGTGGAGTTAAGCCAAATAATTTTAAGAAAACCCAAGAAATCAAATGTACCTCTTTGAAATAGATTTTTTTTTAAAGATGAAAATTATATTAAAATAACATATTCTAAGTGACAATAATTGGCCTACCACTTTTGTAAAATCCTAGGATTCTAATAAAACTAACTCTAATATCTCCTTAGACCATAAATTTCTTAGTGTGATTCAAAGAGTAGAAACTCCTATCCTAATTACAATTCTCATTAATATTATTTCAAAGGATCCAAAATTGCTTCTCTCTCATACCATGACTTTGGGGGCTATCCCAAATTGGCACTAAGAACACTACAAGAAGCAACATGATGTCATACCAAAGGCTAGTCATCATAAACATTTACCCTGGTCTTATACACTTCATTATCTAAATTATTGTTGACTAGTAATTAAACTTATTTGTTCACCTCCATCCAATCTATAGTATTCTTGTCCTGATTTGATGGTATTTTAAGCCTCGTTATTAATATAAATATCACATGATAAAATATAAGATATGCCACAATATAGTAATATCAAGATAATAATGTAAATAAAATAATATGATCCAACTAATATGTATATCAAGGCTCATAATATATCAGCTAACATCCATTAATGAGTAGTGATATGAATGTAAATAGCTTGAATCATACATGTACAAAGCATGTAGCACAACTTACAATATTAGTTGCTCAAATGTATGTAAACTTTATTACTCCTCTTTCTCTTACAATATAGCACTTGCTTTTCTACACTTGATGAATGATGATTGATGTTTTATTGATTCATGCTTCTCTATGGAGTACTATATAGCCATAGTAGAATGACTCTTTAGATACTTGACTATTACTTTCCTTATGCTAATTTCAGTAGATTACATTTGGCTAGAGTCTTTCCACAGAGTTGCAAAAAAACTCATGAAGACTAAGACTTGGCATTCATTCCAGTAGATTAACAAATCAACTAGTGAAGATTCATCATTAACAAGATTCAGAATCATCTTACTAATACCTTGTTGCAAGAAAAGGAATTCGAGGGAATTTCTATTGTAGACCTGCACATTGTAGAAGAAAATGCCACATAAGCCTTAATTGAAAATAAAAAGGCCACAAAAGCCTCGATCCAAAATAAAATGCCAAAAAAGCCTTAATCCAAAATAAAGGGCCACAAAAGCCTTAATCCAGAAGAAAACTCCATAGAATCCTTGAACCTAAAGAAGACTCCAAAGAAGAGTGTTTGAACCTAAAGAAGACTCCAGAGAAGAGTCCATGAAAGATAGGAGATTGGTGATCTCCTTTGTTGATTGAAGACTTCCTCTAGAAGAAGCTGAAGAGACCCATCAAAGGTCTCATTGAATAACTTTCATCCTTGGAAGAGATAGAGGACTATCAAAAATCCTATTCTAGAGATCCGTGAAGAAGATCTCATTGCCAACACTTTCATAGTTGAAGGTTGAAGGAAAGATCTCATCAAGAATACCAAAGAAGCTGCAAGACTAAAGACCTTAGAGAGGTCTCAAGGAGAAACAAGGAAAAGGCTTGGAGAGCCTCATTACAGAAATTGGAGAAGCCATCAAAGAAGTTCCTAATAGAAATCATTGGAGAAATTCACTACAAAATATAGTGGAAGAACTTGGGATGATTATTGTCATTTGATAACAAGCCCAAAGAAAAAATATTTGGAAAATAGTTTTTCAAAATTTAGAGAGAAGATTCATGAAGACCTCAAGACCTTTAGATTCTTGAGAAGAAATTCTTGTTTGAATTCAAAACTCAGACAGAAGAAACCTACCAAATCCAATAATATTTGGAGATTGCCCTTCATATCTAAAGAAGGTACATTTTAGAGATAGAGATTTTTTGGATTCACAATAAAATACTGAAAGGGTTCTTGAAGGACAACATTTTAGTGAATATATTGACTGCTAAAGGGCAGCAATCAAGATAGTATTACTAGCTACAAGACTTTGGAGTTCCAGGCCAGATCCTAAAGGAGAAGTTGAAATCATCTACTATAATTTCATAGCAATAGACTAGAAGCATTCACAACTATGAGCAACCACCATTCCAAACAAGAAATTTGGTGAATCAACTCATCAAGATATTCATCATCAAAAGCAAGCAACTTAGGTGCAAAAGGCTCATTAATTAAACACTTAATTCGGATTACTGCTTAGCTTCATTAAGCACCTTATTAGAATTCAAAAGTTGTAAAATATAAGGTTGCATTTTAAGTCCTCAAAGAAAGTGTAGAAGATAGTTTTTGTTAAGGTTCATTACCTGCACATTAATAGGATTTAGATACATTCTTCCTATTATCTAATTATTGAGAAAATGACTATATTAAGAAATTTGTAGTGATCATTAGTGCATTTGAAACTACTTTAAGAGCTTATTAATAGAAGCAATAAGGTGAGATTATTAAAGTGCATTAATTTGAAAATATTATTGGTTCATTGTATTATACTAGTTGTTTATTAAACTAGTTACTCTCAAAGGGTTATTTTGTATATTGATTGTTAAGATCAAGGGCACAAAAATCTGCAAATAATCAAAGTGTCTAAAGACACTATTCAAAAATCAATACCTGCAATGTATTGTGGCCTATAAAAGCCACCAAGAAGATCGAAATTCCTCCAAGGAGTGAATAAAAATGAGGCGGACATTAAATCAATGATAGAAGCTACAAATCAAGACTTGGTGAGTCTCAGATTCAAGGTGCACTAAAATTTCTTTACAAGTAAAATATTAGTGCATATATTACTCCTTAAAAAGTATACTATCTACGTGATTATTACCTTGGATTAATTACTAAATTAACCAAGCAAAGGAGATAGTTGTCTAGCAAAGAAGACAATGTCAAATCAGCCCTTCCCTACAAGGATTATTATAGAAAAACCACCATCAAAACTAGCAGGAGAATCTTGCAAAAGAAGGTGCAAAAGCAAGGTATTCTATTATAAGCATATTTAAATTATTTTACACCATAATATCCTATCCTACGTAGCAAAATGGATAGAGTCTAAATGTCATAAAGACACATCCTTCACAAGTAAGGATCATCTCATAAGCGACTGTAGAGGAGCACTATCCAAGCAAGTTCAAAAGAGCCTTCAAGAAGCTCACATAACCCACGGTTTTGTACAATCACAACGAGCAACCTACAAGCATACATAGCATAGCACAAGGAAGGAGCTATCATCTACAAAGGTAGAAAAATAGTATTTTTAAAGTAAGAGAATATTAAAGCATGAGGATAAGAGCAATACCCAAGAGATAGATGTTCATCCAAAAGGAGCACTCAAAGCCACCATTGGAGTGTCTCAAAACCTCCATCGAAGTGTTACTCATCATCCTAGATTGAAGCCACCATTGGAGTGTCTCAAAACCTCCATTGAAGCATTGCTCATCATCCTCACCAAAGCCACCATTAGAGTGCAATAGAACCTCCATCATAGCATTGCTCATTATCTTATCCGGAGCCACCTATGCAGGAAATGTGTTGGCTTGGAAGAAGGTGTTGGAGATAAGATATCAAAAGTATTGGTTGGCAAAAGAAGAGGTAAGAAATAATACGTTGGAGAAGGTTTACATGCAAAAACCCTAAGTGCCACTTGGCACATCCCTTCTTGGTGCCCTCATATTGCTCAACGTATGTTCAAAGAAGAACGTTTAAGAAAGGCATATTCGGTTACAAACTGGGAGGTTACTTAAGCTTAGCCATCATTGGGAGGTTACAAATTCCCAACCATCATTGCATAGGAAAATGAGCATTAGAAGAGCTCATATCTCGAATGCTCACCTTAGTGTAACTTCCAAGCGTCACTTGTCATAAGGAGGAAGTAGGGTTATGCATAGTGGTGAATATTTGCAATTTGGGTAAATATTAGGATTTCCAATTTTGAAAATTGGTGAATATGAGGACCCTCAACGTCGGCCCATTCGCCTAAAATTTTCAACACTAATTTTTTCTTAGGGTCAATTTGCCATAATATATATCCAAACATAGGCATATTTGTACTCATTGGAAAAATCTTTTCGATCTTGATCTAATGGTGGTATTTTATTGAATTTATAAGGTGATTTAATAGGTCAAAATTTGTCCTAAATATGGCCTTACTTTTTAGGTCTTCAAATGCTCCAAATTTTGGTGTGAATATGATTTATTTGATTTACTTAGGATTCACCATTATTCACTTTGATTTTTATTAGGATTCACCATTTTTTTACAAGTACATTTTGAGTCGAACCCCTTATGTATAACCCTAGGAGGAAGGCCTCTTCACTATTTAATAGCACCTGTTCCTAGAGAATGACAATAGATTTTAAGGCACGCAATCAAGCATATAAGGTGTGGAAGCGCGTTCATAGCAAGCATTGTGTAAGAGTGCATTCAAGACATGAATATTTAGTACCAGAATTAGACACCCAATAAGGTAAAAGATCCACACAAGGAGGTGGAAGATTCAGATAAAGCATCCATTAATGAAGGAGCATTAAATGCTCAATGACATCAAGCAATAACAATGTCCATTCAAGGAGCATTGGATAGGAATGCAATGCTACAAAACATTGAAGGAAGCCTATACTAAGGTATATTGTGCATCAATATTACTAAGGTTATTTACTTGCTTTAATTAAAGTCTAAAAGGAGCTATAAGGTGATTTTTATAAGGTTTATTATTGCATTAGATAATACAAATCAACCAAGCATTAGTAGATAATAAATCAAGTTTATATTTCAAAAAATTAATTATTGAGGTGCATACACAATATAATATTTGCAATAATCAAGTAGGAGATATAAGGTTTTCAACCTTGATAAATCATTATTAAATTGTAAATACTATTATTTTATAATATTCCAAAAATTAGGGAGATATAAGGCATACCACTTCAAACTATTTACATATAATTGGAATTTATAAAATTAAAATTATTTAATAGAGAAGCAAATAAATTGCCTACATATAGAGTTGAACTTAATTAGTAAAATTTATCTCATACTCATTCAAAGGAGACAAAAAGAGATCTAAATATTAAAGCATACTTCATTGGGAAAGATAAGGTAAAATTAAAAGGTTGATTATTCTCAAAATATTACAAAATCAACTTAGAAGGTGAACTAAGCATATTCTAATTATTAGGAAAATATAAGGAAGCCCACAAAACCTAAAACTAAGAAATTTTTTATACCTAGAGAGCCATCATGACCATAAAAAAATTCATCCTTACATAATCTTAACTACTTAAGGGCCCAAATTACTTCTCATGGAAAAACAAAGTGAGATTCATTCTGATATTTGAAAAACTTTGGGATATTGTCAAAGGAGCAAAAACTAAACCAACTCAGGGAGAAATAGAGATTCAGAAGTTTGAATAAAGTGATGCTAAGGCATTAATGATAATAAAATTTGCCATCATAGATGAAATACAAGCTAATATTAGCTCAGCAGGGACATATGCATATGCTTGAAAAATATTAGAGAAAATATTTGAAAGGAAAAATAAAGCCACTTTCTTAAATCTTCAAACTCAATTACATTCCTTGAAAATGAATAGTGGTGAAAGCATAGAACTATTCTTAACAAATATAGTAGATATCAAGGTAAAATTACTAATCCTAGGAGAAAATGTTGAAGATAAATTTCTTTTTAAAGTAACCTTGAGAGCACTTCCAAATAGCTACAAGCATCTAGTTAAAAATTTACAAGTTCTAAGCAAAGATACAGAGTTTGATGAGCTACTCAATATTTCTCAAAAATATGAGATAGAAAATACAGTGAAAGATGAAATAACTAACAATGCATTCTCAAAATATAATCCATACGGAAAAATTACTTAATCATCAAAATTTTGAAGACCATGGAATAACGGATTTTGTTAGATATGTAGAAGAAAAGGGCATAAAACTAGTTACTATAGATTTAATCCAAGAAATCAGAATCAAGGAAATCAGATGAAATATGGAAGCCAACCAAATAGGGCATTTCAACCAAGGTATTATCAAAATAATCCCTGATAGCAACAATCTCAGCATCAGAACTATTATCCACAGTTGGAATATTGAAAAGGGAATCAAAAAAGACATCTAGCTCATAATATTGAAGAAATTGAATAACTAAAAGATACGAAAAATGATCAAGAAGTCAAAGCTCTTACAACAATGGTAACATGGTATGACACTAACTACTTCCTTGAACAAGATATAGAAAAAAGAGAAGAAGATCCATATTGAAGACTAAAATCTTCAATACCTAAATTAGTAATACAGGAAGGTGTTAGAGTATATTACATCATTTGGGTCATGTAAATGTACCACCCTTGGTACATAACTAGAGTAATAGATTACTTTAGTGGGTAGTTAGCTAGTTACTTCAAGTAATGTAATAAATGCACAAGTGTCTATGTGCAAGTTGTAAATGTGCAAGGTGTCCCCTTGTATAGCTAGGTAGAGTGTTGGTCAAGCAATCCATATTTCTATATAAAGGGCCTCATAGTGAGTGATAATATATCAATGTAGGTAGTAGTAGGTATATTGGGTAGATCACCATATAGATTGGTGATGAAGTACAATGTAGTTCTTTAGCATCAATTCTAGAGTATTTATTTCCTTCATACGACATTGTATCATTTTCATCACTTTTCATTAATAGCATATTTTTGCATCTTACATTTTTATATATTTTGCATCCCATGATTGCATTCTCCCTTGGCATACACCATCAAAAGCTAACATCTTGGTTGCTCCATCTGTGTTGATATTTTCCTAATCTAGGGGAGGGGGCTTCCAAGCCCCGTGAATCTTCCTCATGGCAACATTCTCTCCTTGCTAATTTTGTTGCTCCCCCACATGAGCTTTTACTATTTATATCATCTTGTTTAATATTTTTTTAAACTATCTCTATCGAAGTGTATTCCTCTAAAAATTTGGGCATTTCTTTCCAACCATAAGTGCCACCACATAAATCTCAGACCCAAATACCAACCCAACTAACTGGTTTATTTTGTAACCTTCTTCATTTCTAGATCTCCTATATATTAGTATGTGTTAACTATTGATTGACAAGAACTTTGAAGAGATCAACCCATCGATTCCATAACTTCAGATTAAAGTCACACTGGAAGAGCAAATGATATAATGTCTCCTCCTAGGTATTGTACATGATACATTTAGAGGGGCCATGGAAACCCCTTTTGTAATTTATCATAAGGAAGCTCTGATGCATAACATGCCAAGTAAATAAATTGATTTTTGGCCAATTATTTTCCAACCATACTCTATCCCATGGAACATCTAGTTGCAACAAAGGAGGAGGAAATAATTTATTATAACCCTCCCAGACTATATAGATGCCTAAATTCCCATGACCTCTACCTATATTATCCTCTTCCTCCTTTCTTGTAAGGTATCATTGCTTTAATATCCTCTCTAAAAGTGGTAACACATTCTGAGAGATCGGGACTAACCACTCTTCTAATTGCTTTAGTTGCATGAGAGAAGGACCCAATTTTCCTTATATTTAGATAACATGTTGTCTTAATCCAACCTCTAGCCTCCAAGCTCTGTTGAAGGGGTTGTAACTCTAAAAATTTTGAAATTAAGGAGGGGTATTGGTCCCATTAATTGGTCCAAATTTTTGCCTAATTCCCTCTACTCACGTTTCAAAATAGTCCTGGTTTTACCACTTCCTCTCCTAATTTTAACACTTTTCAAACAACAAAATTTTGGCCATTCATAGGAATGCAACCTGCTTCCTCATGGGGAATATTACCCAAATACTTACTAGTAATAACTTTTATAAAAAATGCTTCTTGAACAGAGATCCATATCCAATAAAGCTTACCTACTAGAGCTTGGTTATTCAATGTTGCTTTTCAAATTCCTAATCCTCTACTTGCTTTTGACAAGAAAAATTTTTGCATGAGCGAGTCTAGCTCCCTCAGGATTCCAATTGGAGCTGCAAGGATAGAGAACTTATAAATTGGTATTGCTTGAATCACTAATTAAAGAAGAGTCACTCTTCCTCCAAAAGAAATTCAACAATGCATCCAATTATTTACCTTCCCACCAAATCCATCCACTAGTATTTTACATTCTACCACCTTTAGCTTCTTATAATGGATTGGAATCCCCAGGTAGTCTAATGGGAGGAAGCCTTGAGAAAAACTTAAGATGTTTAGGATCTAATATTAAATCTCCCTTTCGGTATTAAAGAACACTACCTTGGACTTGATTGAATTCACTTCCTTGCTTGTGGCTTCCAGATAAGTATTTAAGACAACTTTGAGTACTATTGCCTCCTTGACATTGGCTACCCCAAGCAACCCTGTGTTATCCACAATTTATAAATGGTTCAAATTAATTTCTCCCACATACACTCCTAAGATAACTCCTTGTTTTCTCTTCCTTTTAATAAATCTACCCAATCCATTAGAAAGAATAATAAATAGATACAGGGATATAGGATATCCTTGTTAAAATCTCGTAGAGGCCTAAAATGGAACCAAGGGAATACCATTGATGAGGACTAAGGAGACCGAAGAGACACAACTCATGATCCAGTATATTCAACCTTGAGAGAAACCAAAGTTCTCTAACATTCGATCCAAAAATTTCCAAGGAACTATATCATAGGCATTAGACATGTCTAATTTGATAAACATACCTCTTAAACCTTTTTTATACAATGTGTAAACTGCTTCTTGTGCCAAGATTACTCCATCCAAAATTTGTTGGACCTCCACAAATCCTCCTTGCTCTAGAGAGATAATATTATCTAGTACCTTCTTGAGCCTTTCAGCCATCAGTAATAATATTGTAAACTACATTACAAAGTGCAATTGGGTGAAAGTCTCCAAGGTTGGAAGCCTCTCCGACTATAGGAATCAAAGTAAGGAAAGTATTGTTCATAGCCCTACCTTGGTTACATATTTCCTTATGTCATCCCAAAAATTCTAGAAAAAATTCAATCAGGAACCCATCAGATCCTAGGGACTTACCGGTTCTTATGTTGAAAACTATGTGTCTCACCTCCTCCATATTCATAGTTTTAAGGAGGGCTTGGTTTTGTTTAGCTATTATAAAATGTGGGATACAATTATCTCTTCTTATGTTGGAATATTAGGATAAGCAGAAGCAGAGAAAATATTTTCAAAGTAGAATTTTATAGCTTGATGCATAGCTAGGATAGTGTCCATCACATTACCTTTGTTTCTCGACAAGAAAACTAAAAACTTTATTTTTTAAAGAAACAAATATCTTCATTAATTTCTACTAATTTTGAAATTGTGCTCTGATATCATGGTTCTGAAATCGTGCTCTAATACCACTTGTTACGATACCACATAAATATTTAATATTTGTGATAATACTTCAATATTAAATTATTATTAACAGCATGTAAACATTAATAATTCATATTCAAATACCACAAACAAAATACAAATATCAAATCCAAAAATAAATTAATGCAATAGCAAATGCACACTCAAAGAAGACAAAGTCTCTTAGTCACTTTAAGAGGGCAAAGTCTCTTATGCATGCCAAGGCGACTTAAATCCAAATTATTTAATGATCCAAACTAATAAAATATTCTTCCTATTTATAGATAAATTAATAATAGTCTAACCCTAATTCTCAAGGGCCGCCTAACTAAATTTATGACCCAAAATAAAAATAATTAACTGACGTGACTATATAAAATTCTTTACTACCATACAATAACTAGGTAAAATAAACTTTTAAAAAAATCCATGCATGCACAATTCATTAACATGCTATGAATATATACATTAGGCTTCACAGAATACTAGATAGGTATTTTACAAAAAAAATTTCTTACACAACACAACACCACCTTTACAAGTAAAATGATAGAACTCATAGTTTTCACTAAACATAACATGACCTCCATACCTACTTTTTACAATTAGGTTTATCAAATTTATCAAAAATGACATCAACTTCAATCCACATGAAAAGTGAAAATTTTTAAATATTGTGTATAGATAACAATAGAAAAGCTAACCAATTGAAAAAAAGTCAAAAAAATAAATAAATATGTATTAAGCAACTTATGTAAACATAAACTATATGAAATTTGAATTTTTAATATAATTAAATCTATATTTTTAATCTAGTTCTATCTAATTTTAATATCACTCCAACCTCATGTGATTTTATTTCTTTTCTGCCTTTAATTTCTTTCAAACTTAAAAGCTTGTAAAAATTGAATTAGAATCCTATCCTTATAACTACACTCACTATGTACCCAAATAGGCCAAGACTATAATAGAACAAAAAATATCATAATGCACTTCTCTCTTATTATCATTCATATATATAATCAAATAAATTATATGAATTTTTGTTAGGTTGTATATAACTTCAAATAAAGTATATGAATTTATACGTTAACTCTTTTTTCAAAATTAGATTGGAGGGTTCGGCCTATTGGTTAAAGCGCTCCCTTGAGAGGGTGGAGACCATAGTTTGAATCCCTTAAGCCTTGTAAAACTGAAGGGCATTTCACACCAACGTTGTTGGCTACATTAAAAAGTTTACCCAACACAACTGGAGGTTATAGCAAAGGCAATATCCATGATTCAAACCCATGAAGAGGCAATGAAAAATGTAATGAGTTACTGATTCCTCTAGTATACGCCAAAAAAAACTCTCTTTTAAAAATTTATTGAAATAGTTTAATGATAAATACTATAACTCTAAACAGAGATCCATAGTTCAAAGCCTACGAAATGTAGGGTTGTACATCATGATTCAGTAATTGAAATATGGTTGATAACCATATATTAAGTTATAGATTCAAAAACTAAACCAACACCAACCATATGTGCGGGGGGGACTCGCTAAAACCCCTACTTCCCCGCTTGAGGGTCTCTTTCCAAAGGAGGCCCTAAAGATATGGATATCTTCTACGCAAGTAGGCTCTACACAATGTAGTTTTCAAGGTGTAAACGTTGATGTTGTGCTTTTTTAACGATGTTTTACGGGTTTATTCAACAAACACCTAAAGTTTTTTTATCGCTATAACTGGCTCTTTTTTTAGCCTTAAAATTTTATTTAAACTTAAGGTGAAGATCACTAAAAATGTATGCTAAGCTTATATCACACAAATACAAGAAGATCAGAGTTGACCTAAATGTTTTTTGTTTTGATAATGAGCTAAACTAAAGAGATATTTTTATTTCAAGGCAAAAAAGAAATGATGCAAGAAGACAAGTTAGACTATAGTGTGATCTATATTCTTTCAATTTCTTGCCTAAGTACTTGGAAATGAAAATAAGTTTCAATATAATCTATGATTTCTTGATTTCGACCAATATAAATGTGTTTTGTAAAGCAAATTGAAATCTAGACTAGGGTTCCTTGATTTTGATGGAACTAGAAAGAGAATTGGAAAGAGATGATCAATAGTACATAGAAATTAGTACATATAAATAGGCATGAGAGCCTATATGATATTATTACAAGTGTCATGATCTCCATAACCCTACATATATCAATCTATGTGATATGCATAAGATAAAGTACACATTAAAATATTCTAACATCCCCCCTTAATGTGTACTTTTCTAATACACAACGGATAATGTCTAGGCTCATGCTTTTTGGCTCTTGCTCTTTGACTCTTCTACTTTGAATAATATTTCTAGATTCATGATTTATCTCTAGGTCTGTTGCCTCAGGATCAGTCACTTCCTTGAGTCAGTTGCCTTTGGGTAAGTCTTTATCTTAGTGCCTCAAGGTCAACCTCTAGGTTTATTACCTTTGGATTAGCCTCTAGGTCTGTTGCCTCTGTAGGTCACTACTTACTAGGTTCAGCATGGGTATGATCCCTCATCATAGTGAAACTCATGTAGAATATGTCGGTCTTCGTCAAAAATTCACCTTTATACAAAAAATGTGAGTCATATGCGAGTGTCAGATACTATTGAAAATGCACTCCAAATTATAAAACATGAACCATAGACTAGAATCCAAATAGAAGCATGGAGAAAGAAGAATCTTTTGAAGTGTCTATGTTTGTAGTCTTCAGAAGTTGATTTTTGAAGTATCAATGAATTATGTAGTCTTCATATGGAGTCTAGGGTGTCAAGATTTCGTAGCCCTTATATTGGTAAGCATCCTTATGGTAACCTTCTCATCCTACCGAAATGCATGGATAACCAGTCGCTACATCCACCAGGTGTGATAAAGAAGATAACTAGGTACTAGGTTCACTTAAATTTTCCATGGAGTGTTGAGTTTAACCTAAAATACACTCCATAATGCAAAAAACTTTGAGCCACAAAAAAGGTTATTAAACAGCTTCAAAACTAAAAATGAACACCACCAATGTGTCCAGCTCGAAAAATTCTTTCCAATGACTATATAAGGCTATAGTCGGATCTAAATGGGGCTTAGATTTGTGGGAAATACAATTGACTCTCTTTGGATAAAAATAAGAGGGAAACAATGTCCCTTTACAATTGAAACAAGAATATTCCTAGCATCAAAGAAATTTCTCTTTGGAATATTCCATATGGGTTTTTTGAAGAACTACTTTTTTACGAGAAACAAATTCAGTACCTATACTATTAAAAAATTAAAGTGGTGTCCCCTCCATTTTATAAAATATGCCTCGCTAATAAAGCAAGCACATCCCGACAGGTAGTTGCCCTAGTGGCTAAGATGATGGTTGTTTCTTAAGTGATATTGTGTTCAAACCCCTTGAGGGTGGTTGTTGATGTAATTTGTAAACGTTCTCCTAAAAAAATGCAAGCACATGGAAAATAAATATTTATTATAATTGGAGCCTAATAAAATTAAATTTACCACTTAGTGAATAAGAGGCGGACTATAGTGGCGCACGAATAAGATTCTAGCAGGCAGCCACAGGGTAAGAACCATGCATGGCAATGATATGATATGTGGTAGCTTGTCCATAGGTGCTATGGGCACATGACAAAAGAGAAGAAGGGCCATGAGTCCCTTGCAAAAAATACCTCACAACATATTGCAGATACCAAATTATGACAATGCGTTGAAGATGATGTATCTGAAAATCTAATCGAGATCTCAAAATATCGCCAAGAGAAATTCCAATGCACAGGTGGTGAATTAACACTCTCCATGTTTACCACATCATCCTCCATTGTGGGGTCTAGGTTGACACTTGGGCTTTCCTCGACTACTGTGAGATCCAGGGGTCAAAATATGTTCGTCACCATTTTCCTAGTTGAGATCGCTCTTCATCGAGGAAGTTTTTGACTCATGTTACTCCAGCTCTAAGAAATATTTCAAGGGTAAGGGTACCCAATCAACATGAACTACTGAGTTCAACACTATAGAGAAGTATGCATCTCCTCCAAGTGAATGACGGGTAATGATCCACCAAATAATAGTAATACAAATATGGTGATGCACGTGATGTACAGTGATCTGGTGAATATTTCTTTTTAGCACCATAATTATAATTATATCACTATGTCCATCAGCTCAAAAATCTTGGATATGTAGAAACGTAGATGAAGTGTACCATCTCCTCCTCATCATCCTTGTAAGCATTGCCCCAAATAGAATATTTGAAGCAAATGGATTGGACGAGAATGCCTAAGAACATATACACACTGAGTATACAACAAAAGGTATTGTGTATAAAAACAATGATGTAGAGATATTTTAACACGTGCTACACTATTGCAAAAGGTCCTCCACCATCATTGCATAAGGTACGGTGTTGTTGTGCAATGGCACATTATAGTTGAAGTCATTGCTAGCGAGGATGGTGCAGGTGATATGCAATATGGTGCACTGGATTATGCGCTCCATGATGTCACAATCAAGGTCCATGACCTCATGACAGGCATGTCGTAGATTAAGGTCTATAGAATTTATATATATCCTGTAGAATTTACTAGAAGTTTAAACTTAGTACAGAATAAAAGATAATGTAGCTCAATATGATATACAGAAAACTTCCACGACTAGGAAACAAGGTTGGAATAACTCAAGTCTCTCATACGGCTTGATAGAACTCATCTGGTAGTCTTCTCATAATTTTTTAGAAATATTGTCCCTTCTTCGTTTATCAAAGCTCTACATTATTCGTCGAAGGAGGGTAGAGACAGATTGGGGTATGACATGGCAGGGACACCAATATTCTCAAGGGTGTTCATCGATTCTATGTAGTACTTCCTTGACCTGAAAATTAGGATGCCACCGAGGTGGATCAACCTTAGTGACTTTGATAGCATGGTGTGTAGATAAACGCACCCTTAGAGTAGTAGCACGCGCATCAAAATTATAGTTTTTGATGCCTACATTTTGAAGGTGCAACTCCCATGTGGCACCTATTAGTTGCAATGGTGTAGCGTGTTTCCTGCGTGCATTGTGTGCCCTATTGTGGCACCTATGCATTCTATGGGTGCTTCACAAAAAAAAAAAATATTCACACACCTATGTGAAAAGGTCTCATGGGCTTTGCCTGATCCCATTAACACCCCTACACCGGATCCCATTAAAAATACATGGTTAAGCATGTTTAGTCAAAGCAGGATTGGGATGGGTGACCTCCTGGGAATTTTTGATTTTTGCACTCATTTTTTAATAAAAAACAATTAGACCAAAACTTGGTAAAATTCATGGCTCCAAGAATTGAAGCTTCAAGGACAACCATGAATCTCCATTGGCTTTTTGGTTTTTGATCCACTAAGAAAGTGGAGAGCATACTTCCTAAGTTTTTGGAGAAGGTAGGAGAGGAAGTGCACCACCAAACGGGGGGATGAATGAATTGCCAAAGAGGCAATTCCTCCCTCAATATTTTAGGCAAGAAGGGATCATGCTCTAATACCAAATGATGGAACTAGATAAAGAACTAGAAAGAGATGATCAATAGTACATAGAAATGGGTACATACATAGGCATGAGAGCCTATATGATATTATGAGTATCATGATCTCTATAACCCTAGTATCATGATCTCCATAACCCTACATGGATTAATCCATGTGATATGCATAAGATAAAGTACACATTAAAATATTCTAACAAATTTTCCAAATGAAATGTGATTTTAAATAAAAATAGTAGCATATAGAGAGTAGAATGTAGGAAATGATGAAAAATAAAGTTTAAAGAAGTTCCAAGTGGCAGGATTACCTCAATCTGTGCCTATACAATTTCATCATTGTTGTCAAAAATTATCACTGGTGCATTTGGTCCTGATTGGTGAATTTGAAACCTACAAAAGAAGATTAAAAAAATTAGGTTTTTCTACTTTGGGGGATCTGTCTGGTTGTTGGGAAGATAAATCTTTATCTTGTCAGTTGATCAGACCCCAATTTATGAAAAAAGTATGTTTTCCTTCCTTAGAGTGTAAATGGAGGTTTTAATTTTACCAGTAAAGACCAAATTTTCTAGTGGTAAATTTGGTTGCAATTAACCAATTTGGTCTATGTATTACAGAGAGTCAAAATCACCAACTACTACAGTAATTGGAAAATTTGGTCTGAAATGGGGTTGAGATGACTTCAAGGTCAAATTTGGAGTGGTTTTGGGGAATTTTATGAAATGTTACAATGGTGATGTTGTATTGAGGGTATGCAAGGTCTACAACTTACAAATTTTGGGATTTGAGTCCCAAAATCTTACAAATTTAATTATGGAAGTTAATGGTATGCAAAATGAGTGGATAGTCAAAAATGGATGCAATTTGAAATGTTTTGAAAGTATAAAGGAATTCAAAATGTTCACAAAAGGGTTAGGAATACAATGAAATAGATTAACTAACCCTTAATCAGAACAAAATGATGAAAAGCAATGTGTAATGAAGTCAAATGCTATGAAATACAAGTGTTGTCATAAATTTATGAAATCTACAACAATGAGAGAGATGAATGCATGAGATAATGATTGAGAAAAGGTTGTTGGTGGGATAACAAGACAATGATAGTCTTGTATCCAATACCATAATATATTGGAATTGAAAGAGAAAATATATGACTAAACATGTGAAAATGACATGTAATATGTAGTGGAAAAGAGATGCAAAAGAGATTTATGACTAAAATGATGTCTACAAATAAGAAAAAACTAAATTTAAATATGTATGGAGTGGAAATAAAGTGTTAGTATGTTGATAATGAGAAGAAATCAGACTGAATAAAAAGAACAATAGCTTATTATGAAGAAAAGAAAGCAAATGAGAAACAAAACTCTACAATGAAGAATATTAGCGGTCAAAACATAGGTAGCAAGCTAAAATATGCTTGGATAAACCTACAAAAAAATGTTAGAGTTGAAATTATGATGAAAAAGCTTAAATAAGACCTGCAATGATGATATTAGAAGGATATACCCTGCACAAAGAGATTATAAGTATGAAAATAGAAGGAAAAATGCAAGCAAATGGATATTCAAGTTAGCAAGGCCAACATTAAGAGAGTAAAATGCAATGAATGGAAGCAAAGGAATGGAGAGAGGAGAGGTTCTAGGAATGCTATCACCTAGCAATAGTCTCTCCTTACCTCCAAGAAGACCTCCTTGCCCCCAATACCTCTTTGTCTTACTTGACTTTCCTCCAAAGGAATGCTTACTAAAAATGCTTAAAGAAGAATGCTAGAGAAGGGGAGCTAGAAGAATGTTGATAGAATATAATTAGCTCGAGAATACTTGTTAAATTCTTGTCCCAAGGGTTGTTTAAATAGGATTTTAAGGAGATATTGAGAGAGAGAATTGGTTAGGGTAAACTTAAAATTTGCAAGTCTGGTTCATTGTTGGAGCATGTGAGGTCAAATGAGGTAGTGGGATGAAGGAATCAGCATGCCTCTCACTCATGTAAGAAGATTTTAGTCATTTTACCAAATTCACCACTCATACCAAAATTACCAATGGTAAATTTGGTTATGATTGGAGTATTTGGTCAATGATCAATTTTGACTACTAGGATTTGACTTTTTGGAAGCTTACCAAATTTGCCATTGGTGACCAAATTCACCACTGGAAAATTTGGTACTGATTGACGAATTTGGTAGAGCCAAAAAATAATACCTAGATTATTGGGTTTGGTCTGTTTTAATGTTTGATGATGTTGATGACTTGCTTGATGTGTTTTTCTTTTTTGGTGTGTCAAAATTGGGTGTCTACATTTTGCCCTAGTTTTGATGCAATATCTATGATATTGGGTCAAAATTAAGTAGGACACCAATTTTGACACTGTAATGTTTTTTGTTGTGTTGCAAATGTTGTTTTGAAGAAATGATTGTGATTGCATTTGTTTTAATTTCTTTATGTCATTACTTCATGTATACCTCATTTTTGGTGACGTATGCCTTATTGATGTCTAAAAAGGTTACCCCATGTGAAAAACATTTTTGCTCTATGATGCCCCCTCGAGAATTATTCACCAAATTAAATTATCAAATTTGGAAATACAACTAGAGGATTTGGCAAGAGTTGGGTAGATTGGGCTAAAAGGGGAAAGGGGGTGAAAATAAATTCTTACCTTGTTGCAAAATTTGGAGAGAGAGGGAAAGACTAGCTTTTGAATGATGGCACATAACTGGAGATGGCCACATCATGTGAACATCATTCGAGGGACTATACATGTACCAGAGAAGGATTGAGAGGTGTGTTCTAGACCCTAAATAAAATATATATTTTGGGTTAGTTTTGTAAAATTTTATGACGTGTAACGAATTTAGCACTAGTGGCAAATTTGGCACTAGCAATTTTGATATCAGTGGTGAATTTGGTACTGACAAAAATTTTGGTGGGAAGGCTATTTGACTGTGTTTTAGATGTAGTTTTTGATAAGGAATGAAGGTTTTGGTGAGTCAAGAGCATCGTTTGAGGAGTATGGGATAGCAAATTGGTTGAGCATCGTAGTGAGTGTGATACGAGGATGCTAGCTATGACATGATTGTATCATGTGGTATTTATGCCTAAGCTAGAGTTTGATCCACTATTGTTGATGGCATTGGCTTAGAGATGGTATTCGTTGATAAATACTTTCAAATTATCGATAAGATAGACGACGATGACTTTGGAGGATGTATGGCGCATCCTTAGAGTACCTATTCGAGGTGGGGACAAATAATATTGTTGGGAATGTGGAGTTCTTAGAGTATGGTAACTTTTGAGGGATGAGTTTAGGTTTGAGGATTAATAATGCCTTTATAGGAGGGCATATAGATCGGCTAATAGCGCCCTTGGAATCCATTATATCTAATATTTTGATGGGTGACACAAGCAGATAATTTATGGGTTGGGGATGGAGATTCATCATTGCATGGCTCAGATACCATCATATTTTTATGCTTGGGAGCCAGCCATCTTAGCTAGACTCTACCATACATAATATCGAGTGGTATATCATAAGGGTAAGAGTTTGGTTTGTTGCACTCTCCTCTAGGTCTAGGCTTGGGAGCATATAGCATTTAGGAAACCTGTTAGTGGTAAGGAATCTTGGGCCTGAGCGGCCAGCAACCTATAGGTGGAAGAAATATATTCATCCTTCTCATAATTCACTAGATCAAGCATAATTTATGATTGATGAGCTAAGGCCAGCACACATTATTTGGTCATCATGGAGAGATCAGTATATGTGGCTTGATGATCATGAGCTATCATGAACTAGGAAGGTTTAGTGGTTGAATTATTGGAGGCATGCCTATGAGCTATATTAGTATGATCGAGTTCTCCATCAATATGAGGAGGTACAAGGGATACCAGTTATAGGGGAGATATGGGTGCGATAGATTCATCAATAGAACTGGTGGGATCCTCCGAATATTTATCCTTTCATAGAGGTTGGCATGGATGATCCTATAGTATTGACTCTATTGAGGGATGATGTGGTGGTGACGCCAAAGTATATTGTATGGTATGATGGGTTTAGGCCTCATTGGCTTATAGTGGGCACACCATCAAAATATTGTGCTCAAATTTTTCACAATGTAACCAATGTTTTAAGAGGAGTTTGATAGTGACTTGGGAAGGAGTGGAAGGACAATATGACAGTAAGGTAAGCAATAAGAGGTGGTATCCAAGAGGGATATGGGACTATAGTGGTTGGTGCTTTGTTATATGTATCTCCACTATCCATGATTCTTATGCCATCGATGGCACATAGCAGGGCTAGTCCTAATTGGATAAATGATATTGTATCTAGCAAGACAATTGGGCAAGGCCTAGCAAGATAGGCATCGAGAATAGAGAGACATAGGTGGAGACTCTTTATCAGACCTTGGAGTATATCATATGCAGTTCCTGATAGTCAATGCTTTATGGGTGAGTGAGGTTTCTAGTGCTAGGTAAGGGCTACAGACATGGAGACTATTTCCATCCTTTGGGAAGACTTGGATCAAGTTAGCGAGGAGCGAATAATTGACCATACAATCATTGCTAGAATACGAATAGGCAAGGAGAGGGAGGCGGATAGAGAGTTTATGGCTAGCCTTTGATATTCCTTGGAGGATGTGACTCATGGGATATATGAGGCTCTCTCTAGATTTGGATAGGGGATGGATGTGGGGATGGTGATCGCAATGATGGGTCCACTAGAGTGGAAGGTTGCATCTTGCAGAGCTTTGTGTGAAGAGGAAGAGAGACAATATGACCTATTATTGATAATTGTACTACACATAGGTGCCTATAGAGCGATTAGCACCTTCACTATCATTAACATGATCGAGGATACAGTCAATAAGCGAGTATTTGCAATGGTCCATCCATTTTTTCACCTCCACCTCCAGTAGGAGCTAGAGGAGAAGATACAGGTTCTATTTGCTAGGCATCATGGAGTGAGTGTACCAGTTTTGGGATGTGGTACACCCTCTTTTCATATGGATTGAGTGTATCAATTTTCTCTTTGTGATACACCTTCTTTAGTGGCATGTATTATTTTGAGGTATTATTATATAGTAATGACATTATGTTTGGTTTTGAAATCTTGGTGTTTGTGATGAACTTGATTTGAATCTTATTTTGATATTGTTTTTTTGATGCGATGATTTGATTTATGTAATGCATTGGTAACCAATAGTAGGCATTAGAAATTGATGGATTTCTTAGCAATGACCTTATGAGTCTAATGATGATTAAATGCTAATATGAGAGTAGTTACTTTGTTGAGTAATGACCTAAGGATTAGATGGTAGATAAACACTCAAGTGCATGTTGTGAGCGGTGGTCATTAGACTTGATAAAAGATAAAAGCTCATATATTTATTGCTTGCACAAGTGGTGGTCTCTAGACCTGATAAAATACAATTACCCTTTTGTGACTTGGAAGTGAAGGGTTATCCTTTGAGCCCAGATAACACTTGTTTGTTTCCATAGATGGAAACATAATCTCATTATGCTTAAATGGTGGCCTATGTTACCGTATAAAATACAATCACTTAAGACATGATGAGGTACCTATAATATGTATAAGATATATTATTTTTTTTTAGTAGAGTTAGTTAGTAAGTAGTAATGCATGCTTTGAAAGGTATACCCAAAGGATTTTATGCACTCTTTGAGAGGCATATCTAAAGGATTTTGTGCACACTTTGAGAGGCATATCCAAAGGAGTTTATGCACACTTTGAGAGACATACCTAAGGGATTTTTTGCATGCTTTGAGAAAGAAATTAATTGTATGCTTTGAGAGAATAAGTGATCATATGTGTTGCCCTGATAGTTGTTTCCTATTAGGAATTTGAAGTATATGCAATGGTAGATATGTTTTGTAGATTGTTGATGTTGAGTGTAGATACTTTTAATTTGATATGCTTTTGGAAGAGGTTTGCTAATGAGATGCTTTTGATTGACAAGTTTCATAATGTCTTAAATTTCTTAATGTATGAGAGAGGGTAACAAAAAGTATATAAGTTTGTTACCTAACACATATGCAAAGAATTCACATGTATGTGAGTTATTTGTTAGTAGTTAGTAATGCACGCTTTGAGAGGCATATCCAAAGGATTTTATGCATGCTTTGAGAGACGTACCCAAAGGATTTTATGCACGCTTTGAGAGGCATAACCGAAGGATTTTTTGCATGCTTTGAGATATGTACTAAAGGGATTTTATGCATGCTTTGAGAGGTATACTCAAAGGATTTTATACTCACTTAAAGAGGCATACCTGAAGGATTTTTACGCATGCTTTGAGAAAGAAATTAATTGTATGCTTTGAGAGAATAAGTGATTGTATTTTTTGCCCTGATAGGTATTTCCTAAACAGGAATTTGAAGAATATGCAATGGTAGATATGTTTTGTAGATTGTAGATGTTCAGTGTAGATACTTTGAATTTGATATGCTTTTGGAAAAGGTTTTCTAATGAGATGCTTTTGATTGACAAGTGTCATAATGTATTAAATTTCTTGATATATGAGAGAGGGTAACAAAAAGTATATAAGTCATTACCTAACACATATGCAAAGAATTCACATGTATGTGAGGATTTGGACTCAATACTCGTTGTCGACCTCTAATATGTAAAGAAAATTAGATTTGACTGAAAGTGCATTTCCAAAAGTGTCAATAAAGGCTATTTGAAATCATATACTCCCAATCATGCAATTGTGAGTATGCAGTTTAGGTGGATATAACAAATAGGTTTTCTTTGAAAAGACATATTAGGTTGTGTTTGGTTGTATAGATGAAATGTTTGCTAGATCTTCTAGATCATAGGTTTGTTACCTAACACATATGCAAAGATTTAAAAATACGTGAGGAATGGAGTTGGTACCTAGGAGCACATTTGATGTATTTGAAATATTTGAGAATTTTTGAAACAACAAATCTGGCAGACTAAGGGTAACGCTTTCATATGGATAATCTAAAAAAATAATCCCTTCTCCTTTGCTTGGCTTATGTACAAAGAATTATATATGTACAGAACATGGGAAAAAGGAATCATCTTTTCTTGGAGGTCCATATGATAGCATGGTCCCTAGCCTAAAATATGTGTTGCCTATGTTGGAATAATATCTTTATTAGCTTGTAGACCTTTAGGAAGCACATGAATTTAATGATCTACTGCTTGGTGCAGTCATATATGATTATGGATATGCAAAGTGTTGATCAAGTCCCAATGTTTCCTAAGGTCTTACAAACTAGCAATGATATTTTCTATATTTTTTATTTGAGGAAAATGTTGATTTAGAATTGAACTTTTCTAAAATACGATCAAATGGATTTATTACCCCTAGTTTTGCTGCCTAGAATGTATGCAAATTCCTTGTATATATGCAAGGTATTGACATGAGGAACTCTGATCTGATTTGGGCATATGCTAGAGAAATTGTTGATATAATAAATTTTTGAGAATTTGTTGAGAAGATGTTCATGATGTTCTCTATTTATTAACTGGTCTGAGTATGAATAGATAGAGAATATTTACTCATCCTAATAGGTACATTGAAGTGATGAGAGTATAATTTATTGATTGTCTATTATCGTAGCAAACTAGGCAACTACAAAAACACTATTGATCTAGTGTTTGGTGAGGCTTACAAATAATTGTATGCTTACGAAGCATTGAATTGAAAGAGCTTTGTAATCTGAATGAACTATTCAAATAGCAACTTGTGAGACATTAATATTTGATAGGATTCTAATATGATAAACCAAGCGGCTAGGAAGACCTCATAGATCCAGTGGTTGGTAAAGCTTACAAATAATTGTAGGCTTACAAGATATTGGATCTATAATATTCCCAATCCATGTGGTTTATTTGAAAAGTAGCCAATGAGATTTTGATTTGTATATGATTTCTTGTTGAAGCAATAAATCAAAGAAAGTAAATACACCATTGATCCAGTGCCTGGTAAGGTATACAGATAATTGTATACCTATAAGATATTGGATCAATGGAGATTTGTAATCCACGTGATACTTTACAAAAATAGCTTGTGAGGGTTTTGATTTGTGTTTGATTGCAAACTTAAAATGTAGATTGAACGGGAAAGGGGGACCTTATTTATCTATTCCCTTATAATATTTACAAATAATTGTAGGTCTATAAGAGAATGTATAAATAGAGCTTCTCAGCCCATGTAGTCTACCAAACAAGCAATTTAAAGAATGTTGATAGAATATAATTAGCTCAAGAATACTTGTTAAATTCTTGTCCCAAGGTATGTTTAAATAGGATTTGAAGGAGAGATTGAGAGAGAGAATTGGTTAGGGTAAACTTAAAATTTGCAATCCTGGTTCGTTGTTGGAGGATGTGAGGTCAAAGGAGGTAGTGGGATGAAGGAATCAGCATGCCTCTCCTTCATGTAAGAATATTTTAGTCATTTTACTTCACCCCTCATACCAAAATTGCCAATGGTAAATTTGGTTATGACTGGATTTTTTGGTCAATGATCAATTTTGACTACTAGGATTTTTTCGATCAGTTAAATTTTTTTTAGAATAAACATGAGTTTTAACATGGACCCAAAACCTAATTACAAACTAGAGAAATAGGATAGAAAATATGATAACCCAAAATAGATCAGAATAGGATGCAGTCCTTCAAAATTGAAATACCACTAAGGTTGTCCATGAGACACGGCCAATAAAAATTGGGATAAAATAGAGGTAGCCCTCATGAAGAAAATAGATGCAACAGACGACAAAGAGGATGTTCTCAACAAAACCTCGTAGGAAATGACATCCTTAAGCTTCTTCATATAGTTCCACTCCAACCTCCTGGAGATCATCATTCGACATGTCCATGACGACGTCCTTGTCCTTGCCTTTGTCATCCATAGGAGCGGCAGCAACCTTGACATCCTCGGTAGGGGCTCTAACACCATCCTTGGAGAAAGACTTCTTGAAGAAAAACAAATTCAAAGCATTACGTAGATCGACCATTTGAGACATACAGTTGGAGATGGAATTAATTATAAATTGTTGCATGCACTGGTCTGGGATATCCTTCTCATCGTCCTCGAAATCAATGATCATATTCCATTTTTTGGACCAACTTCTTCAAATGAATAGAGGAGCGAATACTTTTTGGCTCTGGCTCATGGGATTCACTCTTGGCTCTTTTCCTTAATATGCGGACCATTTCGAACACCTCTCTCTTTTTGGCAAAAATCCTGGGAGTGCTAGAGTATTGAGGAGTGGTTTGGGATGAACTGGGCTTTATAGGGATAGGTTTGGCTTTAGGAGTAGGAGGCGGGATGACACCCTGAGGGTAGTGGATCATCTAATGACTATACAGGACTTTGAACAAACCTTGATGAGTAGGCAATTCAGATCATTTTTTCTTACAGCTATGTTCAATAGTATAACTAATGGAGTTAAAAATAAACTAACATTCACCATATTTACATCATGTAAGTGGTTGAAGAACGTAAAGTGGAAGTTGCATAAGACCTTATCAGGGTCATACATAGTGACGAAATCCACGATAGGCTTTATGATGATATTCCACGATAAGGGGAGCTCCTCTCGATGCATTCCCATTCAAACTTTTTTGCATAGTTCCTTACCTTTAATCTCCTTAAGTTTGGCATCCCAATTATGTTTTTCATGGCATATTGATCTGCCTTTGGCCTGTTGCTTAGTGATTTTGACCAAATTTTTGATATCAATATCATATGTCCTATCACGAATTGTCACTCTGCCATTATCCCAAGAGCCTAGGAATGCAAGAGTGATTTTAGAATCCTCCCCTTTAAATTTTTGAAAAAATGGAAGGAAACCCTTGATCGAAAGGATACCTTTTGCAATTAAGTCCATCATGACATAGGATGGCTCGATGAAATTCATAGCTATGGAAAGGTAACGGCTCTGAAGATGCAAAATAAAGGGACAGAGATGGAAATGAATTGAAATAGGATATCTATAAAAATAAACATCCATGGGTTCGAAAGTGGAATCAAGACAACCACCATCTCGACAAGGGTGCCAAGTGAATCGGGGATAGGAAATTTTACACGTATCGAGGTGACTGTGACAAAAAATGCATGAAGCAACATGAAAATGAAGCATGTGGTAATCCATCCCAATCACCCACAAGATGGAAAATGAGTACAAGAAGGAAACAATGGGTAAGATGTGATGGAAGGAGCAAACATGGAAGTAAGATGGAGTGCATGGGAAAGGGACAATGAAAGAAGTGGGAGACTTGGTGGCGATGGGGCAGAAGGACATGATGGCAAAGGGGGAAAGGAGAGAGAGGATGGCGAGAGAGTGGAGGCCAACATGGTAGGAACAGATGACGATGTGAATGAACATGGAAAACCTGCAATTAGAAAAATATTGAAAGGTGGTGGGTAGAGGATTAAGGTTGAAAAACCCAATAAAATTGGTTAAACCATGAACCAAGGTTGCATGGGAATCAATGAAAAAGGAAACAAAATCAATGAGCATTTATCCCATTTGTAGAAGGGCTGACTTGCTCCACGTCAGCAATGGTCTCATTTGAAGATAATCTATCTTGCTCCATGATAGCATCCATCTCTTGAGGAAGGCCACTTGTCCAAGTCATCAAGCTTGTGGAGTAGGCACCAATGTTAGCAAGTTTTTCAGTGGCCTTATTGCTTTCCCTAAAAGCATGCTAAAAAATTATTTCTTGAAAGGTTTGACTGATAGACCTAACTTCATCAATGCAGTTCCTTATCCTCCATGATGGATTTTTGGAATTCTTTCAGTAGTTGATAATATTTAGAGAATCCCCTTCAACCATGAGTTTTTTGGAATATTCTTTAGCCAAAAGAATGCCATGCCACAAAGCTATAGCTTCAACGACCTGATTCAGTTGATTTCCCAATAATTTTGCAAATGCAAGGTTCACCCTAGCACTATTGTCTCTAAGGATACCCCCAACTCCAGCCAATCCAGGGTTTCCCTTGGTAGCACCATCAAATTTTAGCTTAATCCAACCTGAAGGATGGGGAGTCCATTTAGAAAGAGCCCTGAGGTTTTAGGGAGGAATTGGATGACTATCCACAATAGAAAAATTGAGGGAGAGGCCTAAGGAAACCTCGAAGCGGAAAGCAAGATGGGAAGGAAGAGGACAAAGGGAAGATTTTTTTGTAGCAAAGGAAATAATTTTATTCAAAACACAATTTGGGCTTAGCAAGATATTATAGAAAGCTCTACGATTTCTTTCTAGCCATACTTGCCAGAGAAAATGATGGAGACAAAATTGCCATAGCAGCTTGAGACGAAGGTTACAAAAAGGGTTCGGCCATTGGGCGAAGAGGTCAACCATAGAGCAAGGTTCAACCCAAAGGATGTGGAAGAAGTCAAAAAGCTTATTAAGGATGGAATATGAGAAAGGACAAGCAAGAAAAAGGTGGTGGGGGGATTCCTAGTCCGACAAGAAAAGAAAACACCTATTAGGGATGGGTAGACCTCTTTTAAGAAGGTTGTCAATAGTAAGAATATTTTCCTGAATGACCACCCAAGAAAAAAGGGCTATTTTGGGAATTAGGTATTTCATCCAAATAAGATTGAAAGGGATAAGTAGCTCTTCATGGATCATAAGAAGCTGGTAAGCCGACTTGATAGATAAATCCCCGCTATTAGTGAATTCCTAGAAGATCTGATTTGGAGGACTCCCTAAAGGAATGACTGTGGTGTTTAGAAGGAATTGTAGTTCTCTAGATTCTTCAGGATGTGTTGGACTGTTGATGATTTTCCACCTTTTCCTATTATGTTGAGTACTGATGAAATTAGAAACTTTTTGACCAAAATTGATGTCAGTGTAACCTTTGAGGACAACAAGATGAGGATTATTTATTAGAGGTTCTCCTGATAACCATTTGTCATTCCAAAAATTGATTTGTTGCCCATCACCTAATCTCCACCTGAGACCTCTTTCCACAAGGAACCTGGATTGCAAAATCAATTTCCAAAAGGTAGATCCTCTGGAAGGAAGTGCAGCATTGAAAAATTTGTACCCTATAGGTATTTATGGTTGACAATGAGGGCCCATTCAGACTCCACATTTGTAATTAAGCGCCATGCCTACTTAGCTAAAAGAGCTAAATTTAGGAGGTGGAGCCTCCTAAGTCCAAGCCCTCCAGAATATTTGGGCTTGGCAAACTTTATCCCAAGCAACAAGGTGGAAACAATGTTTGTTTTTAGACCTAGACCACAAGAAGTTCTTTTGAATTTGCTCAATCTTATGATAAAATCCTGTTGGGACTTTGAAGATAGACATGAAATAGATAGGAATGCTTTGGAGTGAAGCTTGGGTAAGGGTAACCTTACCAACTTGAGATAGAATATTTCCTTTCCATCCAACAAGTTTCTTTTGCAATATCTCAATTACATTGTTCCACATTGAAGCATTAGGATTACCTATGAACAAAGGGAGTCCTAAATAGGTAGCATGAAAGGATGACACAGGGAATTCAAGGATAGTGGATATCTTAATCTGCCTTTGGATAGGAGTATTGAGAAAATATATCTTGCTTTTGTGGAAATTAATTTTTTTCCCAACTGCCTCTTCATATAGGAGCAAAATATGTTTGATAACCTTGGTCTCAAACACAGATGTAGTTGTGGAGATAATTGTGTCATCCATAAATTGTTGATGAGAAACTAGTCTGGTTTGAGAAGCAGCTTTGATTCCTGAAATGAGGTTGAGACTATAAGCTGCTTTGATAGTTCTGCCTAAGGCTTCAGCAAAAATTATGAAAAGCAATGGGGATATGGGATCTCCTTGACGAAGGCCTCTGCTACTTGGAAAGTAACCTATAGTGGATCCATTAACAAGCACTAAGAACCACGGAGTGGAAATGCACCCCTTGATCAACTCAACCCATTCATGATGGAAACCAAACTTTAGAAGGATGGCAACTAGGAAATCCCAATTGAGTCTATCATAAGCCTTATTCATATCCAACTTCAACACAAAGGCAGATTTTTTAGCTAGATGAGCAGAATGAAGGGCTTCATGAATGGTAATAACTCCATCAAGGATGGACCTACCTTGGACAGAACTTCCTTGGCTAGAATCAATAATGGTGGGGAGGATATCCCTCATTCTGGAAGCAATGGCCTTAGTGAGAATTTTGTAAACCACATTACACAAACTTATAGGCCTAAAGTCAGTCATGGATTTGGTAGTGGGGCTTTTAGGAATGAGAGCAATGAAAGTCGAATTGAAGCCATGAGGAATAGATTTTGATGACTAAAACTCTCTAACTATGGAGCAAACATCAGAGCCAACTATATCCCAAAAATTTTGAAAAAACAAGGAAAACCATGAAGGCTAGGGCCAACTATATCCCAAAAAGTTTTAAAAAAATGAGGAAAACCATCAGGGCCAGGGGCCTTGTCAGGATGCATGGAAAATAAAGCTTGATAAATTTCCTCATCATAAAAAGGAGCCAAGAGCTTGGAATTTGCAATTTCTAAAACCGACTGAGGGATGTGATAGAGCATAGAATTCAGGGCAAGGTCAGAGGATGGCCTGCTCTCACCAAGAAGATTAGTAAAATAAGAAATTGCTTCCTCTCTAATTTCCAGAATGTCAGAAGTGGTGGATCCATCATTTTTAGCAAGCTCCTTGATTCTATTGTGACTTCTATTTCTCATAGTTGAGGCGTGGAAGAACTTAGTATTTAAATCTCCTTCTTTGAGCCACAAAGCTCTGGATTTCTACTTCCAAAAGGTTTCTTCGCAAGCCAAAATGTTATGGTATTCTTCTAGGATACTTCTTTCCTCAGACCGGATTTGCTCATCACATTGTCCTACCTAAATTTTATTCTCAATGGAGAGAAGCCTATCCTCAATAGATTGTTTGATTTCAAATAGGTTCCCAAAAACTTCTTTGTTCCATATTTTAAGATTTTCTTTAACATGTTTTAATTTTTGGGCAAGACGGAATGAAGGGCATCCTTGGCCAACCTATTGCCACCATTGCAAAATTCTGTGTCTGAGGTCAGAATGCTAGATCCACATCACCTCAAATCTGAAAGGCCTTCTGAAAGGATTGTCCTTTAGGATATCCAAGAGGAGGGGACTGTGATCAGATCCAACTTTGGGAAGGGATTGGAGATTAGCATCCCCAAATAATTGAACCACTTCTTGGGATAGGAAAAATCTATCCAGTTTCACTTGAATAAGTTGATTTCTCGATCTTCTATTGCTCCAAGTATATTTGGTATTTTTAAGTTTGACATCCATGAGATTATTAGAATTGACAAACTCATGAAAATATTCCATACTTTTTTCAGGAAATCTAGAACCTCCAAATTTATCCGAAGGATAAAGAGGAGAATTGAAATCTCCTACAACAATCCAGGGGACATTATTGAAATATTCTTTGAGACTGCCAAGGGTTTCCCATAAATGAGCCCTTTATGATAAAGATTTTTGTGCATAGATGTTGGATAGAATCCATGAGGAATTGGTATCTCTATCTTGAAACATAACACTTAAGATTCTTTCACTGGATTGAATCAATTTTCCTTCTAGCTTTCTTGGATCCCATAAACAGATGAGACCTCCTGATGAACCTCTTGCTTGACTGAAAATAAATTCTCCTTTACTCCATATTTTTTTAGCAGCAAAGGTAGAGTTATGATGATCAAGTTTTGTTTCTTGCATAATGAAAATTGTAGGTCTTAGTTATCTTCTCAATGAGCTAACAACCCTCTACTTGGTTAGCCCATTAAGACCTCTCACATTCCATGAGAGGATATTCATTTGGGAACTTTGGAGGATTTCCTACCTCCCTTACCAGTGGTTTGGGGAGGTTTGGTACTTTTTGGTTCATCTCGGGTTTGAGTAATAACAAGGGGAAATAAAGTTTTTTGGATGCCATTAGCAATGTCATCCTGAACTTTGTTTTTCCAATGATCACTTGCAGAAGTTCTTCCCCACTTTTTATCACTCCCACAGTCAATGGGGGACTTCATAGAGCTATGAGTTTGCTTGGGACTAAATTTTGAAGGAACTATTTGTTCGATTACAGGGCTAGAAGACATTATGATATTTGAGATTTTTGTAGGACTGAAGGTCTCAGGAGGAGGATGAGAAGGTCCAAACCTTGCAGGAGAATCGAGGTTTTGAGGAATTTGAAGCTCCATGCTCTGGATAATTTTTTCATTCTCTTGCTCAAACAAATTTGGGTCAAAGAGAATTGAATATTTATTGGGGATATCGGTAATGGGACATACCTCTTCATTGACTTCTAGAAAGATGGAGATGTGATGACCTGTTTACCCTTTTCTACTAACTGCATGGGAGCTTGTGGAGCTTGCCTTTCCTTAGGTTCATGTATCATGATTCCTTTATTGGCTTGAATATACCCCTACCTAGGCTGTTTGAATCCTTTTTTAGGGCCTACATTCTTCTATCCTTGTGAATTATGATTTGGAACTTTTGGCCCAGCTTTATTCCACCCTTGAACATTACGTCTAGGACCTTCAAACTCTTTGATAGGTTCTTCCACAGGTTTAGCCTTTAGAGAAGGATATTAACTCCAAATATGTCCTTGAGTATGACACTCCACATAGAAGGTTGGATTATTTTCGTACTCGATGGCTTGCTTGCAGTAGTAATAATTGTATTCCAACTCAACGAAGGTTGGAAGCTCCGAATCAATGTTCGCATTGACACATATTTTGGCAGTGGTCATCCTTGTCCTAGCCAGGGTTGCATGGTCAATGGCCACCAGAGTACCAATAGTCTTAGCAATAGCAGAGAGGATATCCTAGTACTAAAACTGCCAACGAAGATTAGGAAGCCGAACCCATATAGGAGCAAAATTGATATTATAGGTTTCAGGGTCAAAATCGACATCCCATTTGCATATAAAAATACTACGACAACCCAAAAATCAAGGTCCTCTTGTAAGAATTATACTGGCATCATCGTGATTGCTAAGGCAAATGCCAAAAAAACCTTGAGAAAGGCCAAAATTCTCCATCGACCCAACATTTTTCCACTTGGAGTGAGCCCGCCTCCAAATGATTTCAAGATTAGGACAATCTCCAATCAGTTTACCAACCAGGGAAAAGGATTTCAAAGACATAATTTTTAATCAAACTATCAGGGACTTTAACTTTTATCCCAATAGGTTGCAACTGGAATGGAGGATCAACAAAACATTGCGGTCCTCCAAACAGAACTTTGGCAAACGACACCTTTTCAAAAATGGGGCCCTCAGGAGGAAGGGGATCATGGGGATCTCCTTTTTGGGGGGGGGGTTCATCACCCCAAATCCTAACAGGTTTGATAGGGAAAACATCACAAACTTCACCATCCTCAGGATCCCCAATAGGCTGACCGCATCCGAGGCTGGCGTGGGTCCCAGAATTTTGAATTTGAGCCTTCTCGTCCTTATAATTTTGAATGTTTTTATTCCCACCTACATAGTGGATACAGTCGATCGTCATAGTACCTAGTTCATGCCTCACTAGATGACTAAGTGACTACTAGGATTTGACTTTTTGAAATTTTACCAAATTTACCATTGGTGACCAAATTCACCACTGGAAAATTTGGTACTGATTGGTGAATTTGGTAGAGCCAAAAAATAATACCTATATTATTGGGTTTGGTATGTTTTAATTTTTGATGATTTTGGTGACGTGCTTGATGTGTTTTGCTTTGTTGGTGTGTCAAAATTAGGTGTATACATTTTACACTAGTTTTGACGCAATGTCTGTAAGATTGGGTCAAAAGTAATTAGGACTCCAATTTTGACACTGTAATGTTTGTTGTTGTGTTGTAAATGTTGTTTTGAAGAAAGGATTGTGATTGTGTTTGTTTTAATTACTTTATGCCATTACTTCATGTATACCTCATTTTTGGTTATGTATGCCTTATTTATGCCTAAAACGGTTACTCCATGTGAAAAACGTTTTTTCTCTATGATGCCCCCTCGAGATTTGTTCACCAAATTGATAATTTGGGGTAAATTATCGAATTTAGAAATGCAACTAGGATTTGGCAAGAGTTGGGTGGGTTGGGCTAAAAAGAGAAATGGGTTGAAAATAACTTCTTACCTTGTTGGGAAATTTGGAGAGAGAAGGAAAGACTAGCTTTTGAATGATGGCAGATAACTGGAGATGGCCACATCATGTGAACATTATTTGAGGGACTATTCATGTACCATAGCAGGACCGACAGGTGTGTTCTACACTCAAACTAAAAAAAAAATGTGTTAGTTTTGTAAAATTTTGTGACATGTGTGACGAATTTGGCACTAGTGGCAAATTTGGCACTAGTGGTAAATTTGGCACTAGCGATTTTGATATCAATGGCAAATTTGGTACTGACCAAAAGTTTGGTGGGAAGGCTATTTGACTATGTTTTGAATGTAGTTTTTGATAATGAATGAAGGTTTTGGTGAGTCAAGAGCATCATTTGAGGAGTATGGATAGCAAATTGGTTGAGGATCTTAGTGAGTATGAGACGAGGACACTAGCTATGACAGGATTGTATCATGTGGGCTAGAGTTTGATCCACCATTGTTGATGGCATTGGCTAAGATATGGTACCCCGTTGATAAATACTTTCAAATTACCAACAAGATAGATGACGGTGACTTTGGAGGATGTATGGCACATCCTTAGAGTGCCTATTCGAGGTGGGGACAAATAATGTTGTTGGGAAGGTGGCGTTCTTAGAGTATGGTAAATTTTGAGGGATGAGTTCAGGTTTGAGGATTAATAATGCCTTTATAGGAGGGCATATAGATCGGCTAATAGCGCTCTTGGCATCCATTATATCTAAGATTTTTTATGGGTGACACAAGCAGACAATTTATGGGTTGGAGATGGAGATTCATCATTGCAGGTCTCAAATACCATCATATTATTTATGATTTGGGGCCAACCATCTTAGCTATACTCTACTATACGTAATATCGAGTGGTATATCATAAGGGTAATATTTTGGTTTGTTGCACTCCCCTCTAGGTCTAGGCTTGGGGGAATATAATGTTTAGGCAACTTGTGTTAGTGGTGAGGCATCCTGGACCTGAGCAGACAGTAATCTATAGGTGGGAGAAATATATTTATCCTTCTCATAATTCACTAGAGCAAGCACAATTTATGATTAATGAGCTAAGGCCAACACACATAATTTCGTGATCGTGGAGAGATCATTATATGTGGCTTGATGATCACGAGCTATCATGAACTAGGAAGGTTCGGTGGTTGAATGATGGTAGTTGTGCCTATGAGATATATAAGTATGATCAAGTGCTCCATCAATATGAGGAGGTACAAGGGATACCAGCTATAGGAGAGATATGGGTGCGACATATTCATCAAGAACTCTGGTGGGAGCCTCCTAATATTTATCCTTTCATAGAGGTCAGCATGGATGATCCTATAGTATTGACTCCTTTGATGGATGATGTGGGGGTGACGGAAAATTATATTGTATGGTATGAGGGGTTTAGGCCTCATCGGCTTATAGTGGGTACACCATCAAAATATTATGCTCAAATTTTTCACAATCTAACCAATATTTTGAGAGGAGTTTGACAGTGACTTGGGAAGGAGTGGAAAGACAAGATGATAGTAAGGTAAGCGATAAGAGGTGGTATACAAGAGGGATAGGGGACTACAATGGTTGGTGCTTTGTTATATGTATGTCCACTATCCATGATTCATATGCCATCGATGGCACATAGCAGGACTAATACTAATGGGATAAATAAAACTGGATCTAGCAAGATAGTTGAGGCAAGGCCTAGAAATACAGGCATCAAGGGTAGAGATATAGAGGTGGAGACTCTTTGTCAGACCTTGGACGATGTCAGAGGGAAGTTCTTGATAGTTGATGCTTTATGGGTGATTGAGGTTGCTAGTTCTAGGGAAGTACTGTAGACATGGAGACTATTTCCATCCTTTGGGTAGACTTGGATCAAGTTAGCGAGGAGCAAATAATGGACTAGATAATCATTGCTAGACTATGGATAGGCAGGGAGAGGGAGGTGGATAGAGAAGCTATGGCTAGCCTTTGATATTCCTTAGAGGAGGTGACTCATGAGATAGATGAGGCTCTCTCTAGAGTTGGATAGGGGATGTATGTGGGGATGGTGATCACAATGATGGATCCACTAGAGTAGGAGGTTGCATCTTGCAAAGCTTCGTGTGAAGAGAGAGAGAGAGAGAGAGAAGATGACCTATTATTGATAATTATACTACACATAGGTGCCTATAGAGCGACGAGCACCTTCACTATCATGAACATGATCAAGGATACAATCAATAAGCGAGTATTTGCAACGGTCCATCAATTTTTATCCACCTCCACCTCCACTAGGAGCTAGAGGAGAAGATACAGGTTCTAGTTGGTAGGCATCATGGAGTGAGTGTACCAATTTTGGTATGTAATACACCCTATTTTCATATGGATTGAGTGTATTAGTTTTCTCTTTGTGATACACCTTATTTAGTGACATGTATTATTTTGAGGCATTATTATATAGAATGACATTATGTTTGGTTTTGAGATCTTGGTGTTTGTGATGATCTTGATTTGAATCTAATTAAAATATGTTTTTGTTGATGCAATAATTTGATTTATGTAATGCATTGGTAACCGATAGTAGGCATCAAAAATTGATGGATTGCTTAGCAATGACCTTATGAGTTTAATGATAATTAAATGCTAATATGAGAGTAGTTACTTTGTTGAGTAATGACCTAAGGATTAGATGGTAGATAAACACTCAGGTGCATGTTGTGAGCGGTGGTCATTAGACCTGATAAAATATAAAAGCTCATATGTTTATTGCTTGCACAAGTGGTGGTCTCTAGACCTGATAAAAGACAATTACCCTTTTGTGACTTAGAAGTGAAGGGTTATCCTTTGAGCCCAGATAACACTTGTTTGTTTCCATAAATGGAAACATAATCTCATTATGCTTAAATGGTGGCCTATGTTGTTGTATAAAAGACAAGCACTTAAGACATGATGAGTACCTATAATATGTATAAGATATATGTATTGTTGTTAGTAGAGTTAGTTAGTAAGTAGTAATGCATGCTTTGAAAGGCATACCCGAAGAATTTTATGCACGTTTTGAGAGGCATATCTGAAGGATTTTATGCACACTTTGAGAGGCATACCCAAAGGAGTTTATGCACACTTTGAGATATGTACCTAAGGGATTTTATGCATGCTTTGAGAAATAAATTAATTGTATGCTTTGAGATAATGAGTGATCATATGTGTTGCCTTGATAGTTGTTTCCTAGGCAAAAATTTGAAGTATATGCAATGGTAGATATGTTTTGTAGATTGTATATGTTGAGTGTAGATACTTTTAATTTGATATGCTTTTGGAAGAGGTTTGCTAATGAGATGCTTTTGATTGACAAGTGTCATAATGTCTTAAATTTCTTAATGTATGAGAGAGGGTAACAAAAAGTATATAAGTTCGTTACCTAACACATGCAAATAATTCACATGTATGTGAGCTAGTTGTTAGTAGTTAGTAATGCATGCTTTGAGAGGCATGCCCAAAGTATTTTATGCATGCTTTGAGAGGCGTATCCAAAGTATTTTATGCACGCTTTGAGAGGCATACCCAAAGGATTTTTTGCACGCTTTGAGAGATGTACTCGAGGGATTTTATGCATACTTTGAGAGGTATACTCAAAGGATTTTATACACACTTTGATAGGCATACCTGAAGGATTTTTACGCATGCTTTGAGAAAGAAAGTAATTGTATGCTTTGAGAGAATAAGTGATTGTATGTTTTGCCGTGATAGGTATTTCCTAAACATGAATTTGAAGAATATGAAATGGTAGATATGTTTTGTAGATTGTAGATGTTCAGTGTAGATACTTTAAATTTGATATGCTTTTGGAAGAGTTTTGCTAATGAGATGCTTTTGATTGACAAGTGTCATAATGTAATAAATTTCTTGATATATGAGAGAGTAGCAAAAAGTATATGTCATTACCTAACACATATGCAAAGAATTCACATGTATGTGAGGATTTGGACTTAATACTCGTTGCCACCTCTAATGTGTAAAGAAATTTAGATTTTACTAGAAGTACATTGCCAAAAGTGTCAATAAAGGCTATTTATAATCATATGCCCCCCCAACCATCATATTCACAATGCAATTGTATGTGGTTTAGGTGGATATGACAAATAGGTTTGCTTTGAAAAGTCATATTAGGTTGTGTTTGGTTGTATAGATGAAATGTTTGCTAGATCTTCCAAATCACAGGTTTGTTACCTAACACATATGCAAAGATTTACAAATACGTGAGTAATGGAGCTGGTACCTAGGAGCACATTTGATGTATTTGAAATATTCGAGAATTTGTGAAACAACAAATCTTGCAGACTAAGGGTAACGCTTTCATATGGACAATCTAAAAAAAGAAGCTCTTCTCCTTTGCTTGACGTATGTACAAAGAATTATATATGTACAGAACATGGTAAAAATGAATCATATTTTCTTGGAGGTCCATATGATAGCATGGTCCCTAGCCTGAACTATTTTTTGCCTATGTCAGGATAATATCTCTGTTAGCTTGTATACCTTTAGGAAGCACATGAATTTAATTATCTACCGCTTGGTGCAGTAATAAATGATTATGGATACGCAAAGTGTTGATCAAGTCCCAATGTTTCCTAAGGTCTTACAAACTAGCAATGATATTTTCTATATTTGTGATTTGAGGAAAATGTTGAATTAGAATTGAACTTTTTTAAAATATGGTCAAATGGATTTATTACCCCTAGTTATGTTGCCTAGAATGTATGCAAAATCCTTGTATATATGTGAGGTATTGACATGAGGAACTCTGATCCCACTTGGGTGTATGCTAGAGAAATTGTTGATATAATGGATTTTTGAGAAGTTTTTGAGAAGATGTTCATGATATTCTCTATTCATTAATAGGTATAACAGTATGAATAGATAGATAATATTTACTCGTCCTAATAGGCACATTGAGGTGATGAGAGTATGATTTATTGATTGCCTATTATCGTAGCAAACTAGGTAGCTACAAAAACACTATTTATCTAGTGTTTGGTGAGGCTTACAAATAATTGTAGGCTTACGAGGCATTGGATCGAGAGAGCTTCATAATCCGAATGATCTGTTCAAATAGCAACTTGTGAAACTTTGATTGATATTTGATAGGATGCTAATATGATAAACCAAGCGGTTAGGAAGACCTCATAGATCCAGAGGCTGGTAAAGCTTACAAATAATAGTAGGCTTACAATATATTGGATCTATAAAATTCCCAATCCATGTGGTTTATTTGAAAAGTAGCCAATGAGATTTTGATTTGTATATGATTGCTTGTTGATGCAATAAATCAAAGAAAGTAAATACACCATTGATCCATTGCTTTGTAAGGTATACAAATAATTGTAGACCTATAAGATATTAGATCAATGGAGCTTTGTAATCCACGTGATCCTTTATAAAATGATTTGTGAGGGTTTTGATTTGTGTTTGATTGCAAACTTAAATGGTAGATTGAATGGGAAATGGGGCCCTATTTATCTATTTCCTTATAAAATTTACAAATAATTGTAGTTCTACAAGAGAATGGATAAATAGAGCTTCTCATCCCATGAAGTCTACCATACAAGCAAGCTTGTGGCGAGATTTTGATTTAAATAAGATTTGTGAACTTATCTGGTAAACCATTCAGGGAATAAAACCTCGTTCAACCAATATCTAGTGAGACATAAGTAATTGTGTGTCTACGCAATATTGGTTGGAGAAGGCTTCCGATTTTGGATGGTTCATCGGATAAGTTGTGTTTGGTGAAGTTCATCGGATAGGTTGTTTTGAAGAGCTAAAATTCTCTTTCGTTGCATGGCATGATTATAGGAGATTGTAAGATCGCAATGCATTGAAGAAGCAGTGCTCCAAAAGGGCTTATTAAATGATCACAAGTGTCAAGGAAGAAAGTTGTTTGTTGAGAAAAGTTGTTGATATAGAATGTTGATAAGGTTGGCATAAAGAGTGTTGAAATTATTGATGTAAAAGTGTTTAGGATAGAATAAAATGATAAAGACGGGTCATTAGGATCATGTTTGATCATGTCATGCATCACTTAACCCAAGAGAGAAGAAAATAATAAATTTGATTGATTAAAAAGGGATATAGAAGAATAGATGTAATTAATTTTTGTTATTGTCGAGTGTCCCAAGGTTGGAATAGAAGAAAGGGGAGAGGTAGGGTCATCAAGGTCATAGATAATCATGTCATATATCACTTAACCCAAGAGGGGAAGAAAAAGAGAAAAAATGTGATGGATAAGATAAAGGAATATAGAAGAAGCTAGTAGAAGAAGGGGTTTTGGATTGAGAGGATTGCTCAGCATGAGGTTTTGTTTTGTGGATGCAATACAAATGAGTTTCGTAAAATAGAAAGGATTAGTGTTTGCATAATCACAAACTTGTCATTACTCTATGGTATGATCAAGCAAACCAAGTAGTCATGTAAGGAGCATGGTGTATTGTTTGATTATGACTTTTATGCAAACAATCGTGCATTCAACTATATGAATCAAGCAAGAAATGAAATATTTTATGCATAGTATCATTTGAGATGCATGATGTTGATTGGTTCTTTATGTTATTTACCATCTAATGTGGCTAGATGATAGACCCCTTAACTGAATTTTACAATGGTGATGAAGGGTCCTAACCAATTAGGTTCAAATTTTCCTTTTAGGTTATTGTTGGCATTGGTGATCTTTTGGTTTTCTTTGAGTACTAAGTCTCCAATCTCAAAGGATCTTGGAGGTAGTTTATTGTGGTAGGCATGGCAAAGTCTGTTATGATATGTTTGTAAATGTTCTAAAGCATTGATATGTTTTTCTTATAATAGCTCCAGTTGTTGTAAGTAACCTAAGTTGTATTTATCTCCTACTAAAGACTCTTGCAACGACTCTTAGAGAGGGTATCTCTAGTTTGAAAGGGAAAACGACTTCTGTGTAATAGACTATAGCATAGGGTGTTGCCTCTATGGGAGTGTGTATACTAGTACAATATGCCTACAAGATGGGATAAAGCTGCAAGTGCCAATTCAACCATTTTTGTTTACTAACTTTTCGAGAATCTTGATCAGGATTTTCTTGGAAGACTTTGCATGTTCGTTTCCTTGTGGGTAGTATGGTGTTGACCATTTTTGTTGGGTTTTGTACTTAACACATAGTTTGGTGACTTCCTTATTTTTGAAAGGAGTGTCATTGTTTGTGATTAGGGTAGAAGGAATTCCATAGCAGCTATAGAATTAGTTAAGAAAGAATTTTGAAACTTGGATTCCTGTTACAGTGGATAGAGGCATCACCTCGACCCATTTAGTGAAGTATTATGTGGTTGTGATGATGAATTTATGATCATTGGATGATTGAGGGTTGAGTTTTCCTATCATGTCTACTCCCCTAGAAGAGAATGGCCATGGTGATGTGATTGGTTATAGTTCTTGAGAAGGGACATGGACAAGATTGTCATGTCATTGGTCTTTGTCACATCTCTTGACACATTCATGTGTCTTTTTCCATAGATGGCCAATAGTAACCCATTCTAAGGAGCTTCCTTACCATGTCTAACCCACTGAAATATCCCCACATGATCCATCATGGGCTTCTTTAATGATTTTTTGATCTTCTTCTGTATTTATGCATTTGAGTAGTATACCTTCGAAAAACGTCGATATAGAATAATCTCCAACAATGATATATTTATAGGATTTTATTCTAAATTGTTATCATTTTTTAGATTTGAATCCCACAAGGAAAGTTCCTTCTTTGAGGAACTTGAAGATAGCTTGATACCAAGGTTCTCAAGATGAAATTCATTCAATGGTGCAAATGCTTAGGTGTTGTAAGCATGATTTTAATGTTGACGGCTCATTTATTGATCTTATGACAATAGAAGCCTCCTTGTCTTCTAATTCTAGAGGAATGAGGGATTTTGTGGTAGCCATAGCATTAGAATGACGATTTCTTGATCGTGGGATAACTTCTATAGTAATTTGATCAAAATGAGTTTTTAGTTTGTCTATGATGTCTTTGTAAGGCTTTAGCTTATCATATTTAGTATGATAAACAATCATTCACTTAGTTGATTACTAATTGTAAATCACCATATACTGTTAGGTTTTTTATTTCGAGCTTCAATGCAACTCTAAGACCTAAGGTCAGTGCTTCATATTCTATTGTATTATTTGTGCATGAAAAGCAAAGTTTGAATATAATGGTATGAGTTGTTGTGGGGTGAATGGGACAATTTCTACCCCAGCACCTTTAACACATCTAGCTCCATCAAAGTACAAAATTTAAGTTTCGAGGTCTTGGGCTTCTATTGAGAGAATCGTTTCATCGAGGAAGGATATGTTTAGGGAATGTTTTTATTCTAGAGGGGCTACAACAAGTTGATCAGCTATGACTTTTCCTCTTAGTGATTTTTGATTGATGAATTCCAGATCAAATTCATTAAGGGCTATGACCCATTTAGCGGTCCTACTTGATAGGTAAGGTTTTGACATAAGGTAACATAGAGGGTCTACTCTTGCTATGATGTAGGTTTTTTGGCTAAGCATGTAATACCTCAATTTTAGAGATGATAAAATTACATCTAGGCATAGCTTTTCTAACATGTGTAACAAGTTTTGTAATTTACCAAAGTTTTGCTTATGTAGTAAACAACCTTTTCTCAATGTTGTTCATCATATTGAGCTAATAATGCTCCAAGGGCATGTTTGGTAGTGGCTATGTATAGCAATAATGGTTGATTTGGTTTTGGAGGTATTAGGATGGGTGGTGTTAAGAGATAAGTTTTTTAGGTTTCAAAAGCCTTTTGGAATTCATCATCCCACTCAAACTTTATCCCTTTCTTGAGCAATCTGGAGAAGGGTTGGCATTTGTTTGCTAACTGTGTGATAACCTTTGGATAGCTTGTAGTTTGCCTTGTAGGTTTCTAATTTATTTAAGTTTGTGGGTAGTGGTATGTTGGTTATTGCCATGATTTTGGAAGGATCGACCTCAATTTCATGATGAGAAACAATAAAACCTAATAGCTTTCTTGATGTTATCCTAAAAATGCACTTTTGGGATTTTATCCTAACTTTCTATTCTCGTAATCTTTCGAAGATACATCTAAGGTCTTTAACATGATCTATTTTCTTGGAGTGACTCAAGATGTCATCCATGTAGTCTTGCACGCTTTTATACATAAGATCATGGAAAATCTATGTCATGGCTCTTTGATATGTTGCTTCTACATTCTTAAGTCTAAAAGGTATAATTTGATAACAAAAGGTTCCCCAAGGGATTGTGAAAGTTGTTTTAGATTGATCTTCAAGAGCAATCTTTATTTGATTATACCTTGAGAATTCGTCCATTAGAGATAATATTTCGGATCCCATAGTGAAATCTACTATCATGTCTATGTTTGGTAAAGAAAAATCATCCTTTGGGCAAGCGTTGTTTATGTCTCTAAAGCATTGATACGCTTTTCTTCTAATAGCTCCAGTTGTTGTAAGCAACCTAGGCGGTATTCATCTCCTACTAAAGAATCTTGCAATAAGACTCTTAGAGAGGGTATCTCTAGTTTGAAAGGGAAAACGACTTCTGAGTCATAGACTAGAGCATAGGGTGTTGCCCCTATGGGAGTATGTACACTAGTACGATATGCCCACAAGGTGGGATAAAGTTGCAAGTGCCAATATCAACCATTTTTGTTTACTAACTTTTTGAGAATCTTGATCAGGGTTTTGTTGGAAGATTTTGCTTGTTCATTTCCTTGTGGGTAGTATGGTGTTGACCATTTTTGTTGGATTTTGTACTTAGCACATAGTTTGGTGACTTCCTTATTTTTGAAAGGAGTGTCATTGTTTGTGATTAGGGTAGAAGGAATTCCATAGCGGCTATAGAATTGGTTAAGAAAGAATTTTGAAACTTGGATTCCTGTTACAGTGGATAGGGGCATCACCTCGACCCATTTAGTGAAGTATTATGTGGTTGTGATGATGAATTTATGATCATTGGATGATTGAGGGTTGATTTTTCCTATCGTGTCTAATCCCCTAGAAGAGAATGGCCATGGTGATGTGATTGGTTATAGTTCTTGAGAAGGGACATGGACAAGATTGTCATGTCATTGGTCTTTGTCACATCTCTTGACACATTCATGTGTCTTTTTCCATAGATGGCCAATAGTAACCCATTCTAAGGAGCTTCCTTGCTATGGCTAGCCCACTGAAATACCCCCCACATGATCCATCATGGGCTTCTTTAATTATTGTTTGAGCTTCTTCTATATTTATGCATCTAAGGAGTATACCTTCGAAAGAACGTCGATATAGAATATCTCCAATGATGACATATTTATAGGATTTTAGTCTAAATTGTTATCATTTTTTAGAGTTGAATCCCTCGAGGAAGGTTCCTTCTTTGAGGAACTTGAAGATAGCTTGATACCAAGGTTCTTGAGGTGGAATTGATTCAATGGTGCAAATGCTTAGGGGTTGTAAGCATGATTTTAATGTTGAAGGCTCATTTATTGATCTTATGACAATAGAAGCCTCCTTGTCTTCTAATTCTAGAGGAATGAGGGATGTTGTGGTAGCCATAGCATCAGAATGACGATTTCTTGATCGTGGGATAACTTCTATAGTAATTTGATCAAAATGAGTTTTTAGTTTGTCTATGATGTCTTTGTAAGGCTTTAGCTTATCATCTTTAGTTTGATAAACATCATTCACTTGGTTGATTACTAACTGTGAATCACCATATACTGTTAGGTTTTTTATTTCGAGCTTTAATGTGGCTCTAAGACCTAAGGTCAATGCTTCATATTCTATTGTATTATTTGTGCATGAAAAGCAAAGTTTAAAATATAATGGTATGAGTTGTTGTTGTGGGGTGACTAGGACAATACCTACCCTAGCACCTTTAACACATCTAGCTCCATCAAAGTACAAGATCCAAGTTTTGGGGTCTTGGGTTTCTATTGAGAGAATCGTTTCATCAGAGGAAGGATATGTTTATGGGATGCTTTGATTCTAGAGGGGTTGTGGCAAGTTGATCGGCTATGACTTGCCCTTTTAGTGATTTTTGATTGATGAATTCTAGATCAAATTCACTAAGGGCTATGACCCATTTAGCGGTCCTACTTGATAGGTAAGGTTTTGACATAAGGTAACATAGAGGGTCTACCCTTGCTATGATGTAGGTTTTTTGGCTAAGCATGTAATATCTCAATTTTAGAGATGAGAAAACTATGGCTAGGCATAGCTTTTCTAATGGTGTGTAATGAGTTTTGTAATTTACCAAAGTTTTGCTTATATAGTAGACAACCCTTTCTCGATGTTGTTCATCATATTGAGCTAATAATGCTCCAAGGGCATGTTTGGTAGTGGCTATGTATAGCAATAATGGTTGATTTGGTTTTGGAGGTATTAGGATGGGTGGTGTTAAGAGATAAGTTTTTTAGGCTTCGAAAGCCTTTTGGAATTCATCATCCCACTCAAACTTTATCCCTTTCTTGAGCAATCTGGAGAAGGGTTGGTATTTGTTTGCTAATTGTGAGATAAACCTTTGGATGGCTTGTAGTTTGCCTTGAAGGCTATGTAATTTAGTCAAGTTTGTGGGTGGTGGCATGTTGGTTATTGCCATGATTTTGGAAGGATCGACCTCAATTCCATGATGAGAGACAATAAACCCTAATAGTTTTCTTGATGTTACCCCAAAAATGCACTTTTGGGATTTTATCCTAACTTTGTATTCTCGTAATATTTCGAAAATACATCTAAGGTCTTTAACATGATCTTCTATTTTCTTGGAGTGACCCAAGATGTCATCTACATAGTCTTCCATGGTTTTATGCATAAGATCATGGAAAATGTATGTCATGGCTCTTTGATATGTTGCTCCTACGTTCTTAAGTCCAAAAGGCATAACTTGGTAGCAAAAGGTTCCCCAAGGGGTTGTGAAAGTTGTTTTAGATTGGTCTTCGAGGGCAATATTTATTTGATTATACCCTAAGAATCCATCCATTAGAGATAATATTTTGGATCCTATAGTGAAATCTACTATCATGTCTATGTTTGGTAAAGGAAAGTCATCCTTTGGGCAAGCATTGTTTATGTCTCTAAAGTCTATGCAAATTCGAATGGATCCTTCCTTCTTAGTGATGGGAACGATGTTGGAGATCCAATCTGAATAGTCAATGGCTTTTATGAAGCCAACGTCTAAAATTTTTTGTAGTTCATATTTTACCAAAAGAGCAACTTTAGGATGTATCTTCCTTAATTTTTGTTTAACAGGCTTGGCATCTGGTTGTACTACCAAATGGTGGACTACCAATGAGGGGTCCAATCCTGGCATGTCATCATATGTCCAAGTGAAAATATCATGGAATTATTTTAGTAAGTTTGTGTATGTTGTTTGTTCCTCTTGGGTTAGGACTTTTCCTAATTTGAGAAGATGAGGGTTTTGCTCTGTACCAATATTGACATCTATTGTTTCTTCAATCAAGGCTTGGGACTCATCCTCAAAATGCAAAGGGGTGGCTAACACTCCTAACTCCTCAAGCTCTTATGGATCTAAAGATGCTTGTTCTAATTTGAGAGGTTGGGTAGAATCCAAGTTGAAAATTTATTTAAGGGATTCCTCAATATGATGTTGATTAGAAGTTTCTTCTATGTCATCTTCTTTTGGATTTCCTATTGATTCTGGGTGTAGGATTGTCAACATGTTAATGCTACTAAAGTGTATGGTTTTGCAGGGTGTTTTATTGAGGAGTGACCATAGTTCTTCCTCATCTTCATCACCCCATTGAGATCCATGTAGAGATTTGGGATAATTATCCTCATTGTCTTCCTCTAGTAGGGGTGAAGGTTCATTTTTACTTGGGATAAATCCGATTCCACATCGACCTAGCCAAGGTTTGGCTTCCAAAGGTTCTTTGATGCCTTGTTCATAATGACCTAGGCCTTTACCTTGATATCCCATGTTGGTTAACATTTGTTTAGCTATGGAAAATGTGGGTGACATGTAGCATGAGGCATATGTTTGTTCACTTGGCATGAAGTTGCATCCTTGGATTTTTTCATCAAAGGTGGTTCCTCCATAGATGAAAGCACAAGTTCCTATTTGGACTTTTAACCCTTTCCTATTAGGTAAGCCTATGTCACAAGGGGATAGAAACATGCTAACCAATTCTGCAAAAGGGTCAATATTTTGATGGATCAAGTTGATTTGATCTCTAGAAGAAGATTGAGGATCATCCCCTAGATTTATAAGGGGTTCCTCCAATATCTCTTTTCCTTTGTCTATTTTTGGCTCATTAGATAGTAATGTTGGTTGTATTGAGGGACAAAGGTTGAATTCCTTTTGAATATCTAAGAAATTGCATAAGGCAAAAGGTTCAGGGTCTCCAAGGACATGGATAATCCTCCCTTGATATTCGTATTTTAGACATTGATGTAGGGTGGAAGGGACTACTTTCATGGCATGTATCCAAGGTCTCCCAAGGAGCATATTGTATGTTACATCGCATGATATAACATAAAAGAGTGTATTGAGGACACATGGCCCTACTTTTAGGGGTAAAGTAATGGTGCTCATTACTTCTCTTTCTTCATTGTCGAATGCTCTAATAATAAGGTCTAATTTTTGTAAATATTTTATGCCTAAGTCAAAATTTTGTAAAAATTTGACATTACAAACATTTAGGGTTGATCTATTATCCACTAAGACTCTCTTGATATGTTTATCCCCTACTTGGGCTATGATATAAAGGGGTGAATCTCTTGATATTATTTTTAGGGGTGTATCTATTTCATGGAATGCCAAGATGGCACTATTTACCCCAGTAAACCCAACTATATTGGTGATATCATTAGGGGATATGTCTTGAGGAACTTCTTGTTCACTTAAGAGTTTTAGCAATATCTCCCTATGAGTGGGTGATGTCTTGAGTAATTCTAGAAGGGATATTTTTGTAGGTACTTCTAATTGTTGGCGAAGGTCAAAAGAGTGTAAGGTGTTTTGAGGAGGTGTGAGAACCAAAGGTGATTTATTAGGGATATTTACCTTAGTATTCTTTGAAATGACTAAAGGTGGTTGATCTAAGGATTGGTTTTTTGCTTGTTGTCTAGTCACTGTGTAGGATGATCTTGATAAGTGCATAGTGCCTACAAAGTTGGAAAACTTTTGTTCTCGTGGTGGCAAAGGATTTTGAAATATCCCTAAATTTTTGTTAGGGGAATCTTGTTGGTTGAAGACTATCTTACCTTCTTCTATAAGATCTTGAATAATGTTCTTTATGATGATGCATTTGATGGTTGTGTGCCCTTCCATGCAATGGTATTCACAATATTTGTCATGTTTGTACCAATTTGGTAATTCTTTAGTAGTATCCCAAGGTCTAATGGGTGGGAGTTCTACCATATTTGAATCAAGGAGCATTTTTAACATGATATATTTTGTCCAGTGTTGGTATATTGCCTTTTAGGTTTATCTTGTCTTTGCACTACTAATTTTTTAGGAGCATTTTGAGTTGCATTTACGTTATTGTTTTGATGGGAATCTGTTACACCATCTCCTACAACATGTTTGTTCTTGTATTGTCCTTTGCTAGAAGATTTTTATTCCTCTTTCTTGTTGTAGTTGAGTTGTCCTCACCTTATGAGGATGACTTCTACTCTTTTAGCCATATCAATAGCTTCTTCAAAAGAGGTTATGTTTGTCATTTCTAAGGGATATGATAGTTGTTCATGGAGATTTCTTATGAAAATATTCAAGAGTTCTTTAGGAGGAGGAATGTATTGAAGTCTTCCCATGAGACCTCTCCATTTGGCTAAGAAATCTGAGAAATGTTCAATCTTGGATTGTTTGAGTTGATATAGATCATCTATGGTGACCTTGTCCTCTATATAGACTGAAAATTGTTTAACAAAGGCTTCCATAAGCTCTTTGAACTTCTTGATGGAGTGACGAGGTATTTGGAAATACCATTCCAAGGCTAAACCACTAAGGCTTTTAGGGAATAACCTAAGGAGAAGTTTTTCATCATGATTAATGTCGTTGCATGCTATTTGGAATAACCTTAGGTGGTTAATAGGGTCTTGCTTTCCATTGTACATTTGAAACTTAGGAGTTTCAAAGTTCTTTGGGAAGGGGTGGTTGATTATTGTAGGATCTAATGGTTCATTATAGAATTCTTCAAAAGAATATTTTAGCTTAGATGATCCTTGGAGAGAGGTAATTTGGCGTTCAAGCTCTTCAAACTTAGAGTCTCTCTTTTCAAGGTCTAGAATCTTAGTATTGATATCTTGAAGATCATTAGGTGGAGGATTAGGTGGAGTAGGTAGAGTAAAAAATGGTTGTGTAAGAGGTTGAGACATAAAAGGTAAGGTCATGAAATATGACATGGCTTGGCTAGATGCCATGGTTGGAGGGGTTTGATTAATCCCTAAGTCATGAGTTAGAAATGGGTTTGTGGAGTTAGGGTTTGGAATTGGTATTGTGATGTTAGGGGAATATGATGAAAAGGGGATGCCCATTATGGGTACCCCTATAGATATGGTTGGTGGAGTTGTAGAATCAATGGGTTGTGCCATAGCCACATTAAGACTAGCAAAGTTATTTTGATTTTCGTTGGTTTGTGCCATAGTGGAATGACCATTAGATTGTTCAATGTTATCATGGATTGTAGATGATTCTTTTTCGCCTTGCTCTTTTAGCTCATCCCTAAGGGCATCTAGAAAGATTATTTTGTTTCTTTTGATGTAATCCCTAATATGATCTATAGAATTGAAGGTAATGTTTTCAATAACATGTTCTTCTTGTATGTGGTGTGACCAAGGATTTTCTACTTGATCATTATGCTCGTGTGTGAAGGCCTCATAAGATGAGGATGCTAAACCCTTGCTTTAGGTATTATAAGGGTGTTGAGCCATGTTTTAAATATTTTAATAAGGGGAAGTAAATTTGTTAGAGTTTTGTTTCTAGAGTACTTATAGCAAAGAAGAGAAGATGTTTTGAATCCTTATGTCACCTTGAAAAACAACCCTCCTTATGACTCCCGCTAGCCCACCATAATATACTAGCTAAGAGAGATTGCTCCCTCTAAATCTGTATGTTATTTTATGCAAGGGGTTGTTATCCATTTCCTAGTAGGACTAACAATTGGTTATGTTCTTGTTATCTTTATTTAATGTGATGTAAGCTATGCAAACAAAATTATGTGATCTTGCTTAAGTTTAACAAACTTTTATCTTATTTAAGGCAAAAGGAGTGTTCACGTTGGGTTCACCAAGATGTAGACTCGAAAACCTAACCAGTGCCAAGCGTATGCAGGGGGGACTCACTGGAACCCTTGCTTCCCCACTTGAGGGTCTCTTTCCAAAGGAGGCCCCGAAGATATGGATATCTCCTACGCAAGTAGGCTCTACTCAATGCAGTTTTTCAAGGTGTAAATGTTGATATTGTGCTTGTGTAACGGTGTTTTATGGGTTTATCAACAAACACCTAAAGTTTTTGGATTGCTATATCTGACTCTTTTTCGAGCCTTAAAAGGTTATTTAAACTTAAGGTGAAGATCACTAAAAATGCATGCTAAGATTATATCACACAAATGCAAGAAGACAAGAGCTAACCTAAATGCTTTTCATTTTGATGATGAGCTAAACTAAGGAGGTATTTTCCTTTCAAGGCAAACAAGGAATGATGCAAGAAGACAAGCTAGCCTAGAATGCAATCTATATGCTTTTCAATTTCTTGCCTAAGTACTTGGAAATGAAAAGAAGTTTCAATTTGATCTATGATTCCTTGATTTTGAGCAATATAAATGTGTTTTATAAAGCGAATTGAAATCTAGACTAGGGTTCCTTGATTTGCCAAATGAAATGTGATTTTAAACAAAAAATAGTAGCAGACAAAGAGCAAAATAAAGAAAATGATGAACAACAAAGTTTAGGGAAGTGCCAAGTGGCAGGATTACCTCAATTTGTGCTTGTACAAATTCGCCACTGGTGTCCAAAATCGCCACTGGCAAATTTGGCCCTGACTAGCAAATTTGGAAACTGCAAAAGATCAAAAAATAGGTTTTTCTACTTTGGGGGTCTGCCTGAGTGCTGGGAAGATGGAATTTTGTTTTGTTAGCTGATCAGCCCCTCTATTTATGAAAAAAAGTGAGTATGTTTGCCTTCCTTAGAGTGGAAATGGAGGCTTTAAATTCAACAGTAAAGACTCGACTGCTATTGGACAATTTGTTCTATGTATTCCAGAGAGCCAAAATAGCCAAGTGCTATAGTAATTGGTGAATTTGGTCTGAAATGGGGCTGAGATGACTTCGTTGTCGAATTTGGAGTGGTTTTGGGGAAATTTGTGAAATGTTGTAAGGGTGATATACTGAGGGTATGCAAGGTCTACAACTTACAAATTTTGGGATTTGAGTCCCAAAATATTACAAATTAAATGGAAGTTAATGTTATGCAAAATGAGTGTATAATTCAAAATAATGCAACTTGGAAAGTTTTGGGAGTATAAAGAAGTTCAAAATATTCACAAAGGGGTTAGGAAACAATGAAATAGATAACCCTTAACCATAACAAAATGATGAAAAGCAATGTGTACCGAGTCAAATGCTATGAAATACAAGTGGTCATAAATTTATGAAATCTACAACAATGAGATAGATGAATACATGAGATAATGATCCAATGCCACAGCAAATTGAAGTTGAAAGAGCAAATATATATTACTGAAAATGTGAAAATGGCATGCAATATGTAGTGGAAAGGAGATGCAAAAGAGATTTATGACTAAAATGATGCTTGCAAATGAGAATGACCTGAAATTAAATGTGCATGGAGTGAAAGAAAAGTCTCAGTATCCTGATAATAAGAAGAAATCAGACTATGAATGATGTGAATAAAAAGAACAGTAGCTTATTATGAAGAAAGTGAAGCAAATGATTGAAACAAAAAGAACAGCAGCTTATTATGAAGAAAATGAGTGAAACAAAATCCTGCAATTGAGAAGATTAGCGGCCAAAATGTGGGCATCAAGCCAAAATATGCTTGGATAAACTTGCAAAAGGATGTTAGAGAGTTGAAATGGTGATGAAAAAGCTTAAATAAAACCTACAATGATGACATTAGAAGCTAAAAGCAAAGATATGCCCTACACAAAGAGATTAGAAACATGAAAATAGAAGGAAAAATGCAAGCAAATGGATATTCAAGTTAGCAAGGCCAACATTAAGAGAGTAAAATGCAATGAATGGAAGCAAAGGAATGGAGAGAGGAGATGCAATGAATGGAAGCAAAGGAATGGAGACAGGAGAGGTGCTACAAATGCTATCACCTAGCAATAATCTCTCCTTGCCTCCGAGAAGACCTCCTTGCCTTGCTTGATTTAACTATCAGAATGACTTTTATATTTATGTATATATATTAAAAAGTATTTCCGATCTTACATATTTTCATAGAATTAAGATTTATATATATATATATAACAATAACTTCTTATAACTAAGATAGAATATATATATATATCAAAATTTGTTTCTTATATCAAATGGCATTAGCTTAACCAGTTATATTCAACTTTTATAGAGAAAACCCAGATTTAAATCTTGACAAGGGATACATGCATAAACTCTTATAATAAGACTATAACCAATGTAATGCGATTGAAACCTGTTTCAATCCCAAGTGAAGAAAATTACTTCCTGTCTTAAATGTTTTCATCTATAAGAATAACTGGAAATTTTCCCTAACTTCAAAAGGCCATTTGGGAACAGGCTGTAACTAATGTTTACAAAGCATTATTTCAAGTCAGGAAAATTATAGAATTGTAAATATTGACAAGAAACATGATATAAAGAGACCACATTACATTTTATAAAATGATACATTCACATGGCATTCAACTGAATTCAACTTTTCACATGATCCTGTTTCAATCCCAAGTGAAAAAATTACTTCCCGTCTTATATGTTTTCATCTTATATGTTTTCATCGATAAGAAACTTCAAAAAGCCATTTTGGGCACAGGCATTCAACTGAATTCAACTTTTCACATGATCCTGTTTCAATCCCAAGTGAAAAAATTACTTCCCGTCTTATATGTTTTCATCTTATATGTTTTCATCGATAAGAAACTTCAAAAAGCCATTTTGGGCACAGGCTGTGACTAATTTTTACAAAGCATTGTTTCAAGTCAGGAAAATTATAGAATTGTAAATATTGACAAGAAACATGTTATAAAGAGACCACATTACATTTTATAAAATGATACATTCACATGGCATTCATAACCGAATTCAACTTTTCACATGATCCTTTTACCCAAGTGGTGGTATAGAATATTCACAAGAAAACCAACCCAAAAAAGCCTTTTGTACACTTCATACAAAGACAGTCGTCCTCAAGGAATTCCGTGTTTGATCTTATAAATGAGCTCGGCCTGAAGAACATAACATACTCATGTAACACCAAATATTAGCTTGTTGGATTCTATACAGCTTTCTTCATTGCATGCGGTCATAAGAGCAAACCAAGAGAACAAAACCCAGAATAAGCATGAAGCCACCTCAGTGCTCCAGGCATTTGATCTTCACTATTGCCTCGCTTTAGTTGCTTGGATTAGTCATCATTAAAAAGACTTGGAGCATGGCTTGCCCTTCGGAACCAAGTATTAAAAGCAGACACCAAATGAGTACAATCATCCACGTTTCGAGTAGCAAGATTTAGGCATTGTTGTAACAACCCCTGAGCATCAAGCATTGGCAATGTGGATATTATTCGTAGAAAGACGTCTTCTAACTCTTGATAAAGAGTTTTCTGACTTGATGGTATTGGGGAAACATTATCTTTGCAGGTAATAAGAACTGGAAGCCAATCTTTTACAAGCTGCATCCTAACCTGCAAAGATGAGAAACTATAGCATATCAATATCAACATCGACCATAGAAATAAAAACTTTGCGTAAAAGAGAAAGCATTGGCAATGAGTGAAGAAAAGCATTGGCAATGAGTGAAGAAAAGCTGACAAAATTATTTGTGAGGAATTCTTCAAAGATCTTCAAATGTAAGAAAACCCAAATGAACTTTTGCAAAGGAAGAGATGGAAAAGGAAGATGAACATAAGCATAAACGATGTCAAAACCCAAGACACACATCCAGAATAATGCATTTAGAATATAGAAATAAAACCAAAAACATTTGACATATTTTGAAAGATCAGAATTTGTACGCTCATGTAAACCCGTCCATCTCATGATATAAAAATAAACCCATTGCTGATAGTTCAACCTGAATTAAATATGTATATTTAAAAAGTTCAACACATTGGACTCACGAGTTTTGATGAGAGAAACATATACGGAGTACACACTAAGCCAACAACAAATTTATCCCAATTCTACCGGAGAACTATCCTCTGATCAGGAATACTTATGTCGTAAAATATGGGTTTTTCTGTACCTTTTAACCTTCAGACAAGGATGATCTCCAGTAATTGAAGCCGAAGATACATATAAGATATGGTGAAAACCATCAAAATTTAGAAATAATCCACCTAATTCCCCTTGTCCATCATGTTCTTGTGATGTGCTGTCCATTTAATAAAGCATTTAGAGCAATTTATTTATGAGCTAGGAACCAAGTGGTTTATCCATTCAATGCTTAGGCTAATGTTCTAATTGCCAAACTAAATTCGCAGCATTATGGCTCATGTTCTCATTTCTTCTTATTTGCATTTAGGCTACTTAAGCCTGACGATAAGGAAATAAAATATGACCTTACCTGCATGTTGTTTTCATTTTTAATGGTATGTAGCCTTGTAGTAAGTATGAATCAGAGCCAAAATGGATGCTTAGGCTAATGTTCTACAATTGCCAAACTAAATTCTCAGCATTATGGCTCATGATCTCATTTCTCCTTATAGGCTACTTAAACCTGACGATAGGGAAATAAAATAAGACCTTGCCTGCATGTTGTTTTCTTTTTTAATGGTATGTAGCCTTGTAGTAAGCATGAATCAGGGCCAAAAATGGATGAAGTTAGAATCTTTGCATAAGAGTTTTGCCTCCGCATCCTTCAAGAGTTCTATGATGCGCATGGCCTGAATAAGATCTCACAGGTGATGTTTGATAAGCTCTTTGCACCTCAACTTATTAGTACAGCAAAAACAGGAAATTGAATAGACTTCACCCTTCTCCAAAGGGCAGCATTTAGCAAATTCAAGTTTAAAGCAGCTGCCCCTTCTCTAAAGGGCAGCATTTAGCAAATTCAAGTTTAAAGCAACTGTTATTTATTTTCAATTTTCTCTTGTGTTAACATATATAGACCTGCTTATCAGGCGCACTGTTCATTGTGTAATTTTATCCCTTTTGATTCAAGACCCTTGCTGGGAAATATTTTGCAGTTGAAGTCCCTTTGTTGGTAACTTCACTACCTTGTCCTATTATAAAAGCACCTCATTTGCCCATTGTAATCATCTTGCTCCTTCTAAATCACTTATTCCATTTCTTTTTCACAAAGTATGTTATTTTCTTCAAATCCGGCTGCTGTGTACTCTCGATTATGGATTCTCTTGTATGTTATCATAGTGTCTAGGGTAGCAAACATTAAGACCTGGAGCTCGTTGCTTGTCAAAGCATATAGCGGAAGTGGTTTGTGTATAGCGCAAAACCATGTCATCACCTTTCTCTTGCCAAAGTTGTTTGTAAAAAATCGGGATTTTATTCCATCTTGGAGAAGTGCTCGTGGATTTCATTCACACAGAGACGAGGATCTGGCCAATCTACTTCAGCTAGTGATTGGTGGATCTTTCAAGAGCCTGTGGTTCAAATTTCGGCCTGTTTCATTCCATGGTTGCAGGAAAACCATTTTTTATTATTTTTGAGAAAACACCCGTATCTTGATCACCAAGCTGAATTTTTCAGATTCATTTGCACATCTAAATTCTCTGCAAAATAAATAGCCGGAATTTCAATCTTGCACTTTGGCTGGATTTGCAATCTAGCCCATCAAAATTCACTATTAGTTGGTCAAACAGGTCTCCAGACGAGAGAGAATTTACAGGTAATTTTCCAGATGTCATTCACTTGTCATTTTCTCCCCTGCTATTGGTCTTTTAAAATATGGTCCATAGCCTATCCATGGTGCAGTCCCATGAAGGAGTTTGCCACAGATATATTCCTAAGAAGCATCATCAGGAGCCCTTTGAGAAGGGCAACGCATGGAGGGCTCAAGCCCGACTTAAGCCGGTCCGTTGGGATTTGTGTGATATGAATGGCACTTTTATTTAAGGCAATAGGTATGTGTCAACCTTCATAACTAAATACTCGTGCATAAATAAGATTTTTTTTCAAAAAGAAAAGCTCTGTTTTTAAAAGTTTTTAGAAGTTTAAGGCACTAATAAAGAATCAAACTGGAAACAAAGTTAAGATGTAGAGCTCCAAAGTTGGTAGTGAATATGCCACCAAACTCTTCTAAGGGGTTCTTGAAAGAGTGTGGAATCTCTTGGCAGTAGAGTTGTCCCTATACAACACAGAAAAAGTATTGCAGAAATCAAGAAGACGACCTTGACCAAAATGCGTAATTCTCACTCAGAATGTTACTTGGCCTCATGTATTGAATGTTTTGCTATTACTTATGAGGACCTCGGCTATACACATTGGCAATCCAAGAATTATTTTCAAACGTGACCTTGCAATGGGCTTTGGGAATGCCTGACCTGTCAATTCAAATGCAGATAATCAAAAAAACTTTTCACAATTGTTCTCATTCCAAAAATCTCCTTCCAATCTTCTTTAAGCGACCAGGTTAATTCTAAGACAAGTCGGTCTAATGCAACCAAAGAACTCTCAGGTGAGCCAACATTATGACAGGGCAATGATAGAGAACACAAAATTTGTTGCCTTTGTGTGAAACTAGTGGTGCACTTGCTGAGTCCAAAATTATTTTCTTCTTGGAGAAGGATGCTACAACAGTCTCAGAACCCCCATAGAGGTTTAAGTGTCATTATGAGACATGAATACCTGTCAAGTCTTCTATAAGCAAGCTAGTGCTAGCAAATCATCAATGGACAACTTCTGTTGATCAAACTATCATTGCATTCTTAGGAGGTTGTCAAGAGCACCTACAGCTTCTCAAACAAACCTGTGAATTGATTACTAGTTAATTTATCAGTTATTTGTTGATGAAACTGTCGTTGCATTCTTAGGAGGTTGTCAAGAGCACCTACAGCATCTCAATCAAACCTGTGAATTGATTACAAGTCAGTTATTTCCTCTAATTGTCGTTCTTCAGAATGATCCAGCCAAATATATCCATTTAAATGATGAGCAGGGCTCTTTAGTTGTTTTCTTATGTATGGATTGACGTATGGCCTATTATTTAGGATATCATTCTAACAATGTCATGCAACTGAAGAGATAGCTAGTGGGAGGAATGGTTTAGGTCACAGCTTTACAATACAGTATTGTGCAACAATTGCAAGGGGTAAAAGATGAGTAACAAAACACTGCCAACAACACTCATTACATGCAATGTCAGAACAGAAAACTGCCAACCTTGATTTGCCATAAAATAACCAACCAGCATACTCAAGTATTCATGGGCTAGTAGCTCACGAGGACCTACAACATTGACACAAGTAAACCAAATAGGGTAATGAGCCTGTGGATCTAGCAAATACAGCACAATCCAAGTGTGACCCACTCACAAAATAAGTCAATACTCTTGCAGCATCGCTAAATAATATATTCTCCTTAGAGACGATTCATCTCATTGGCACCTACACCCATATGGAGCACTTGCATCACAAGAAACTGTGACAGGAGTGCTTACATCACAGGAAAATGGGGTTGTGCTAGCTTCACTGAAATAAATCATACATTACATATCGAATATCGCAGCATAAATCTGCTTGTGATGAGATAAACATGATCCTCGCTAGATCCCAGGGCCATCGCCTTAAGCCAGGTCTTAGCATGAGATGGAACTATGTTGAAAACGCTGGCTAGCATTATCTCAAAGCAAATGTGACCTAATGCCACTCAACAAAATTCATATGAAGCTCTATTCGCTTAAATCAACCTTAGATTAGGCAATGACAAAGTTTATAAAGCCCTAAACATAAGGTCATCCTCTCCAAACAAACACTTTCACATTTGATCATTCTAAGTCAAGGCTGAGAAAATCATGCTTTGAGATTAGCCTATTACTATTTCTATTGTTGAGGATGTCTATGCATGTACATCAATTGGCCTTAAAGCTTAATATGTCACAAACTTGCAAAATAAATATTTCTTGCAGCATAACATTCATAATGAGTGTTATTTTGTTCCCAAACACAAAAGTGATATCAGATTCACTAGATGGTGGAATTAAACTCCGTACAACTTATTTCTTAAGAGATTATGGATGACAACTTTCCAAGTCAGCAATTGCAGTAGGATAGTTCCAACAACAAAATTGCAGAAAGTTTACTAACTTCGTCAAGAAATTAAACCTCCCAATGCTGAGTGCTGAAGGGGCTCAAAATCACACGTCTTGACTCACTAAAATTAGTGAATTAATGACTATGGCTTTTTTAAGGCCCTAGTAGTAAATCATACAACTATGCACATACTTGTCATAAAATTGAAACCCAACAAATGGTATTGTAGGCAATATTTTCCAAGGATTTCATTTAGCACTACAAAGAAATTTCAGTCCCAAGGCCTCACCGAGGAATGTTGCCCAAACGAGAATACATGCTAATGACCTACTCACTTCAAAGGAGCCATGAGAATTCCCAAGCTACTTTAATCAAGCCACATGAGAATTTATAAGGTCAGATTTGCTTATAGTTTATCATTAGGCAAATGCCAATGAAGAACGACCTTATTTCCAAGGCAAGATTTGCTTATAGTTTATCATTAGGCAAATGCCAATGAAGCACGACCTTATTGCCAAGGCAACATTAAATCGATTCCAAAAGTTGGCGGCCATAAAGTAATTAGAAGCCTAATACGAATTAGCTTGCTTTATGCATCTCATAAAATATTAACCAAACCACTAGCTTCAAGGACCAAGTTGTTATTAATTGAGGTTGTTACATTCTTATAACATGAATACAGTGTGGGAAAGCATGGAGAAGGCCCATGCCTCCAAGCAACATAGGCTGTTGATCAAGATCAATTTCAGAGAGCCCTAGAGTATAATCAAATGGTCCTTTGTCATTACCTACGACTAAGATGTTAAGGCTTTAGGCTGTAGTTTTTAAATGTGTTCCAAATCCTTTTCATCTATGTTAAGCCCAACATTATATTTATTATTAAACATCAAAGAAATACTTTAATTCAATCTTCCAATGGTGCCTGATAGGACTCACATCATATATGATTACTGTTGACATTCTAAAATATAATCATGGGCTTTGAAAAGCTGGAGTTACAAATTGCCCCCCAAACCAAGATTCTCCAAGTCATTCACATCTGCAGGTGCAGCCCTGCAGAACATTTGAAGCAAAGGCAATGTAATGACTGTTATCCTTCCATTTTCCACATCCTGCCTCCCTAAGTGGCTTGAAAATTCCACGTTATTCCCCTCTGCAGATGCAGAGGTTTCAAAGTAAATGAAGAAAATTTATAACTGTGAAGGTTTGGGACAAGCCATTCTACAAAGCCTAATCTCATAGAACGTTATCAACCCCATATAACAAGATGTTCTTAGAATTGGCAGGTCCCACCGTGAATTCAGGTCACTCCAATATGCCACATCGGAGCCTCCAGGTCATTCTTATTTCAAGAATCGACTTGCCTTTCAAGCTGCTAGTATTACAAGCATTAAAGAGCATGTTCCCCAACAATTTAGCCTTAAGCCTCCAGGTCATTCTTATTTCAAGAATCAACTTGCTTTCAAGCTGCTAGTATTACAAGCATTAAAGAGCATGTTCCCCAACAATTTAGCCCTAACTTTGGCATTATTTAACCATTTACTTTGGCATTATTTAAACCATTAACTTTGGTATTATTTAACCCTAAAATCCTGTTTTTACCTCCCATTTTTATAATACTTATCTGCAAGTCACATTTACACAATCATGTTACACTCCCCATTGTAAAGAATTTCACCTTTAAATTTTGAAATTAACACGAACCCATTTCTCAGTTCAACAAGTAGATTCCAATGGTGGTGGTGTTTTCATTTTAAACTGTGGAATCATCAAATTTTCAGAGAACATCTCATCCCTGTCATCTACTGCCTATGCAAGCTCTTGATAGCTTTTACGCACTTTTGTAGAAGGCTTGCATTGTCTTGTAAGTTAGAAATTCTTCATTTATTGTTTCAGCCAGTAGCTTATTAAGGAAAATCAAGCATTTTCTTGCCCTTCTACTTGCAATTTTGAAATAAAAAAGAACAAAATTCTTCCTAAACTCTTGTTAAATTAGGGTTTAAGATACTTCTCCTATCCAAACCAAATGTCTCTGTGTTATACAACCTGAAAATTTTGATAGGAAATGCAGAAATTTCCTTACTAAAATTTGTAGGGTTTTGGAAATATGGCCACCTGTTCATTGAATTACTGTTTTCCCTCGCATATACTCACAAACTTGTAAACTATTCTGAGTTTTGAGCTGTTAAAGTCAACTCTGCAGTTTTCTTGGAATTATTACACCCTTGTGTTGAGGAATTGATTCACATGTCTTATGCTCTAAAAAAATTTAGAATATTTTAAATTATTTAGTATTTAGATGAAAAATATATTGATTTTATCAAATAGCATTAGCTCAACCGGTTATATTCCTCAACTTTCAAGGAGGAGACCCAGGTTCAAATCTTGCCAAGCAAAACATGCATAATTGTTACCAAGCCATTATAATATCACTATGTGGTCATGATGTAATATGGGTGGAGCCCGTTAAGACCCATTCAAGAAAAATATATTGAATTATTTAGTATGTAAATAACAATGTCTGAGACGTTGTATATTTAGCAATATCTGGCCATGCAATATTACAGAGAATATTGTGAAATTTGAAATGCTGGGCTATGGGAATGTGCATTTCCTGAATTTTAGGATTGGTGGGAAGGTTTTGCTCATCTTGAAAATTCCTGAAACCTCACCATGTGTGTTCCACATCACCTATGATGTTTTCAATACCTAACTCCCTTCTTTTTGCAGATGCAGAGATTTTATATCATTTTGTCTTCAAGGCTAACTGCAGTTTTCTCGCATTGAGTTCTAGCAACCCACATGCCCTTGACATCTCTTTTTCCTCAGCAGAAACCAGGATGTTGCCCCTTTTTATGCTTTTAAATTACTAATCAAAAAACTTGTTGCTTGTTTCCCATTGTCCACATTTCCCTACTTTGTCGAACTGCTTCTCTCAGCAAATGCAGAAAAGGGAAACCCAAAGTCCTTATTTAAGATCGGAAAAATGCTTGATTTGATTTTTGCATCCCATATCTCTCCAAATGTCATAAAAAATGTCTAAGGTACTGACTTTCCCACATCAGCTGCAGGTTCACAAGGTTTCATAAAGTGACTGGATAATAATTAAATAAGGCACACGAGTTGGAAAAATTATATTTTGAGAAGCATGGTCCGCAAGTGCTAAGAAATTCATATCACAGATTGCATGCACCATATTTTATATATTCCATTTGAGAAGACCCACATCCCTTGTCCTGAACAATGAAATCCAACATTTTGAAAAATTATTTAAATGCAGGATGTGGGTTTGCAAAATTACATTTTAACATGAGCACTGTGAAAATCCACACCCCACATAACCATAAAGTATAAGCCCTACTTAGAAAAAAAATTCAGTTATCATATGCAAGACTGAAGAAATTGGCCTTGTCATATGCATTCAAAATCTGACTCCCAGATTATGTTGGAGACTTTTCACAGTCTGCATGAACCCAACACCCTAACAATTTGCACATGCAGGAGTTCTTCTAGGAGGGAAAAAATACTAAGAGCTAAGCATGCTGTATACACCCAGACCTGTGTCGCCATGGATATTTCAAAACCTTTCCAAGATCCATTAAGATTAAATCTGAATCAAGACAATGGGATCAACAAGCGGATTATGAAAACATTGCATCCTGATGCCACAAATGTTATGAGATTTGACACATGGCAAGATATTGCAAAGTGAAAATGATAGAAAAGACAGAAAATTTTAGTCATGAGACAAACTTCAAAATGAAGTAAGGAGATCATACTTTAGTAGAAACAGGATCAGATCAAAAATTATTTAAATGCAGGATGTGGGTTTGCAAAATTACATTTTAACATGAGCACTGTGAATATCACCCTCATGTCACAATGAGAAAATCCACACCCCACATACCCATAGAGTATAAGCCCTACTTAGAAAAAAATTTCAGTTATCATATGCAAGTCTGAAGAAATTGGCCTTGTCATATGCATTCAAAATCTGACTCCCAGATTATGTTGGAGACTTTTCACAGTCTGCATGAACCCAACACTCTTAACAATTTGCACATGCAGGAGTTCTTCTAGGAGGGAAAAAATACTAAGAGCTAAGCATGCTGTATACACCCAGACCTGTGTCGCCATGGATATTTCAAAACCTTTCCAAGATCCATTAAGATTAAATCTGAATTAAGACAATGGGATCAACAAGTGGATTATGAAAACATTGCATCCTGATGCCACAAATGTTATGAGATTTGACACATGGCAAGATATTGCAAAGTGAAAATGATGGAAAAGACACAAAATTTTAGTCATGAGACAAACTTCAAAATGACGTAAGAAGATCATACTTTAGTAGAAACAGGATCAGATCAAAGATTTTCCACTCCCAAAAAGGTAGCGAAAAAAGACCCTCTATATCATCAGATGGGAAGGCCATCACAGTTCACTTGAATCAAACATTAGAAGGAACAAAAAAGGATAAAAGGGATGAGGAAGCATATTGTGCAAGTTCAAATTCAGAAGGAATTCAAGATGTGAAGGAAGATGTGGAGGCAAATGTTAAAGCAAACAAGGCAGAATAGGTCAAGTATAATCCAGGTAAATTGTCTTCATTTTCCTCGAGTAGGATAAAATCATCTCCTTGCAATCAAAATGAAAGTAGTGTAGAGTTTATCCCTTATGCCCTAGAGTTTCAAGAGCAACATAATAAACAAAGAAATATAGAGGACATCCATGAAAATTTTGGTTTTCAAGGCAGCATAAATACTATGAACGATAGTCCTTGCACTTTAGGGTTTCCAGGGCAACATAAGGAAAAAAGGTTATTCTTTGCATTTTAGATTCTCCATTGCAAAATAAAGCTACAGATGATAAGTCTTGTTATGAACAGTTTGAAAAAATAGAAGAGTTTGATGAAGATGAAAGTGTTAATGGGAATGGAAAAAGGAGAGGAAACCTTAAAACACGAACAAAGAGAAAAGAAAACCCAAAAGGACATCGATATGAGAAAACAAATACAAATATGTAAGTGTTAACAAGTAGTAGGGCTAAGCCAACAAATTAAAACAAAAAATGATGATGAAAATGGTATCTTCGAATATTAGGAGTATAAATAAGACCCCTAAAAAAAGAGTTATAAGGGAATTAACATGATATTATAGTCCTAAGTTTGTATTAATATAAGAAACAAAAATAAGTAGTGAAGAATGTAAGGATGCATTCAAAAAGGTTTGGAAGATGAGGAGATTGTCTAGCAATTTTGACTATATGAGCTTCAGAAGTTATTGCAACAATATGGGACAAACAAAAATGGAGTGGACAATTAGTAGAAGCAAAAACTAATCGGGTTGTCAGTCTTTTTTGCAATAAAGAGAAAAAAATCAGAGTTGGGCTTATATATGTATATACTCCAATAATGGTTATTCCTCATGAAAGATGTTGGAAGGACCTCAATTTATTTATATAAAATTCAATGATGAGTCATAATTATGATTTACAGATTCTTGGGAGGGACTTCAAGATATTTCTATCTTCTTTGAAAAATAAGGGTGGTACTCCTCGATGGTCTAAATCATGGAGGATTTTGCTTCATTTGTCAATTCAAATGGCCTTTGATATGCTATTCCTTCAAACTTTCACCATGCATGAGGATAAGAAACTCATTGGGCAAACTCGTATAGCAGAAAGATTGAACAAATTTTTGTTATCTATTACATGGTTGCAAAGAGTATACAATCTCTTCAAACATTTTATTGAGATGTTATTTACTCAATAATACTCATCCTAAGCCATTTCAATTTCAGTCTATATGGCTTCGACACCCTGATTTCTTTCAAATTATTACGTTATAGTGGGATGAAGCAAGGTTTAAAGGATCCTGTACATACAGGTTTGTTCAAAAGATGAAATATCTAAAGGCAAAATTGAAGATTTGGAAAGCAAATCATTTGGTAAAATATTAAAGCAAAGCAAGAAATTAAATCCATGCCCAACATTTTACAAAAGATGGTAGAAATCAATGGAATGAACCTAGATAATTATGTGAAAGAAAAAAATCAAATGGCATTTAGCTCAGCCAGTTAAATTCCTTGACTTTCGAGGAAACGACCCAGGTTTGAATCCTGCCAAGCGATACATACATAATAGGCAAATTGTTGTAATACCACTATGTAGTCATGATGTAAAACAAAGGTAAGGCCTGTTTCATTTTCATATAACCAATTTGAAAAATAAAAAATAAATTAAAATTATGGACATGAAAACAATTACTTTTTTATTATCATAATGTATTGAACAAGTAAGAGCCATATTGAGATGGCTTAAGGGGACATAAATACCAAATTTTTTCATGCTACAACCAAATAGATTTGTCTTTTCATCAAATCAAAAACTTTCAACTATAAGTGGGAGATATACTAAGAAGAAGATACACGAAGGAAGCAATTATTAGTTTCAAAGATATTCTATCAGATGATGGGCAAGATAAGTAGGTTCAAGTAAGATTTTGCAAAAAATATTTTATTAGTGATCACACAAGGACAAAATAAAAGCTTGATAGGGAAGATTTCTATGGAGAAGCTACGGTAGGACAAAATAAAAGCTTGATAAGGAAGATTTCTATGGAGAAGCTACGGCAGGACAAAGTAAAAGCTTGATAAGGAAGATTTCTATGGAGAAGCTACGGGAGGTAGTTTTTTCTTTCCACACTAACAAGAGGGCCCAATAGATTTCCTGCAATTTTCTTTTGGAAATTTTGGGAATTGTTGAGTGATGTGTTGGCTGCAGTTGAAGAGGCCAGGAAAAAGAAGCCTAAAATATGTGAGATTATGCCAACTTTATTGCATTGATTCCCAAGAAAAGCAAGACAAAATATTTTGATAGTTTTTGTTCAATAAACCTTTGTAATATGATTTATAAGATAATTTCAAACATTATGGCAAATACATTAAAAAGCATTCTAGATTGTGTTATCTCAAAGGAACAAGGTGGTTTTGTTCGTGGCAAACAAATTCTTAATGGTGTAATCATTGCACAAAAGCCATACATTCTCTTCATTATAATGAAAAAACAAGGTATGCTTCTAAACTTAGATATGAACAAAGCATTTGATAGGATTTGTTGGAGTTTTCTACATGACATTCTCAGAAAATTTGGTTTTGATCAAGGTTGGTATGAATGGATTACATGTTGTTATAGCACTCCAAAATATTCTATTTTGATCAACTGATCCCCTATGCTGGATACTTTGAATCTCTGTTGTTAGACCCGGCTTGAGTCCCAAGTACTCGACGAGTCCGTGTCAGAGTGGACTCAGCCACGTTGAGTCCACTTGGACTTGGATTTTCCTTGGACATGGGCAAGTCCAACCGAGTCTGACCAAGACTCACGAGTCCCAATGTTGGGACTCGACCGGCCCACAAAAAGTGGCCGTGCGGCTAAATAATATTTTAAATTTTTTTCATATATCAATGTTTTGTTGGGACTCGACCGGCCCACAAAAAGTGGGCGTGCAGCTAAATAATATTTTAAATTTTTTTCATATATCAATGTTTTTTTAATTATATGTCAAACTTTACCGTTTCTATTTTAAATTCCACAAAAATAATGGAAAAAGGTCTTATCCAACTAGATTAACCTACTAATTTTCATTACTTCAATTTATTTGTCACAGACGTAGAAAAGACACCCAATTGGTTAGAGATTGTTGTTACACAATTCTCGGCCCACGCAAAGTGAGCAGCGGCCGGCTGTTTTGTTTTATTTTTTCACTTTTGAGTCTTTGCGGTGGCTGAGAGAGAGTTTCCAAGGAGGGCAGAAGACATTCTACAGCAAACAAACACGATTTTCCTCGATTTGAGGTAAGTAAATTTATTTCTCCATCATTTATATCCTTTTTAGCAAGTGTTCCACTATATCTAGGGTTCGCCTTTATCACTATAACCAAATAAATAAACAACACCCAGCCGCAGTCCATACAAACACGCCCCGTCGCATTGGCACTTCTAGCATCTGAAACCAAAAAATTGCAACCAAGATTCGCCCCACCTGTGTATTTACTATTTATTGAAAAAAAAACCACTTCTAATTTCCTGGAACTCAATCTAAATCCTCACGGCATACAACAAACTTCGAAAACTTTAAAGCACACAGCTTCAAATACCACCAAACCAAACCTAAAACCACCACAGGTAACCGCGAAGCCACCAAACCAAAGATCGAAATAGGAAACCAAAGCTGCAGCCATAGTGGTCTCGCAAACCTGCTGCGTTATAGCCCTGCAACACCAAACAGCAGGCACGATGATCCTATTTTTATCGCGGCCTAAACAGTATAAACACAGTTTTCACTACACAGGACAAAAATATCGTTAAAAGTAAATAAAGAAGGTTTCTGCTGAGTGTTTGCCAGCTGAGGGTTTCTGCTGCGTGTTTGCCAGCTTGAGGTCGGCAGTTCCAATCCCGAACCCCTCCGGGGTCCCTCACTTGGAGTAACTCAATCCCTCACAGCATACAACAAACTTCAAAAAATTTAAAGCACGCAACTTCAAATACAGCCAACAAACCAAACCTAGAGTCACCACAGATAAACGCAAAGCCACCAAACCAGAGGTCAAAATAGGAAACCGAAGCTGCAGCCATAGTGGTCTCGCAAACCTGCTGTGTTATAGCCCTGCAACACCAAACAGAAGCCACGATGATCTTATTTTTATCGCGGCCTAAACAGTGTAAACACAGTTTTCACTACACAGGACAAAAATATCGTTAAAAATAAATAAAGAAGGTTTCCGCTGAGTGTTTGCCAGCTGAGGGTTTCTGCTGAGTGTTTGCCAGTTTGAGGTCGGCAGTTCCAGTCCCGAACCCCTCCAGGGTCCCTCACTTGGAGTAAAAGCTTACCAAGGTGGGCAGGTGGTTATAGTGGTAGCATTCCAAAGGAGACATTGCTTACCAAAGTGGAACAGAGAGTTACACTGGTAGCTTTCATATTATAAATTTATTATAATAAGAAAATTTTAAACATCATAACAGGAAAAATACGTAATAAATTGCAGGATTAATTTTTAGATTATAACCAAAATATGTTATACTGGTAGCTTTCATATTTTTTTTAGATTATAATATTTGTTTATTATAATAAATTTATAATATGATAGTTGTATCATATTATAAATTTATTATAATAAACAAATATTATAAATTTATTATAATAAACAAATATTATAATCCAAAAAATATGAAAAATAAAATATTATAAAAAAACTTAAAAGTAATATTATAAATTATTTTTATAATATTATAATAAAAATAATATTATTATACATGCAATTACAATTTTTTCTCATGTGCCCTTGACTTTCATTTTAAAAAAATTATCTAAAATAATTATTTATATTAAAATATTATAAATGTAATTTTTTTTGTTATTAAATAATTTTAAAATAAGATAGGTACATAAAATATTAAAATATTTTGTTATCCGACCAGTTTCGGCTTTGTGTTTGCCAGCTTTAAGTCTACGGTTTTAATCCAAGCCCCTTCAGGGTCCCCCTTACTTGGAGTATAAGATTTCCGAGGTGGGGAAGATGCTTATAGTGGTAACTTTCCAGATTAGAACTGCGCCCACAGGGATAAAATGATAGAGACTTTGTCGAGCAAAAATAAAAATAATAATAATAATTTTTATTTATAACAAAATATTATAAATGTAATTTTTTTATTAAATAATTTAGGAATGAGATAAGTACATAAAATATTAAAATATTATAAATGTAATTTTTTTTTGTTATTTAAATATTTTTTTTAAAGATAATAGCAGACGGAAAAAGGATCCTATTTGAAAATATGAAACAGAAGGGTCCAAAAAGGGGCACATAACTTGCAATTTTTGTAATACGAAGATGACGGAAGGCATAAACCGCCTCATGTATCACTTGCCTAGGCAAAAGAATCACGATGTTAAAACTTGCAACCAGGTGCCCGCTGATGTTGTGCGAGAATGCAATGCAATTCTCACTGATTTTGTTGAGAAGCGCAACCTGAAGAGAAAATAAAGTGAGGCCATGGCATCACCTCTTGTGCAACAGACACAGGTAGCACACTTGGGCCATCACCATTTGCCAGGATTAGGCAGTGCAATGGCTCCAACAAAAGCCCCTGAGTTGCACACCCTAGGAGTGGCACCAACGACTCCTTTACAACACAGTCCACGACAGGGACACAACCCACGTTAAAGGGTATGGCCGCATGGAACGAGGAGAGACACAGGGCAGACAAGAATGCGATAGCTTCCTTTTGGTATTTTTCGGACTTGTTGTTCAATGTGGCAAAGTTTCCATACTGGCGGGGCATGGTAGATGCCATTGCAGCATGCGGCTCAGAATTTAAGCCGCCCACCTATGCTGACCTCAAGGGCCCTCTCCTTCAGGAATCTGTGCAGGATATTCAGACTTTACTTGAGGAGCAACGCAAAATTTGGAGGGTAAAAGGCTGCACTATTATGTCAGATGGGTGGACGGATGGGAAGAGCAGGATGCTGCTCAATTTTTTGGTTGCTTCATTAAATGGCATTGTATTCCTTAAATCAGTAGATGCATCGGCCCATGTGAAGAACGCAGATCTTCTTGCACAGTTGTTGGGTGATGTAGTGGAGGAGGTGGGAGCTGAAAATGTTGTCCATGTCATCATGAACAACGCTTCAGCTTATGTGGCAGCAGGGAGGCTATTGGAGGAGAGATTCCCACGCTAATTTGGACCCCATGTGCAGCCTGTTGTCTCGATTTGCTGCTGGAAGACCTTAGGAGATTGCCTTAAATGATGGAGGTTGTGCAGAAGGCGACAGCGGCAACAAAATATATTTACAATCACAAATGGGTGTTAAATGTGATGAGGCAGTACACTGGCAAAGGGAGATAGTATGACCTAGCGTGACATGATTTGCCACTAATTTTATTACATTGCAAAATCTCTTGAATGCACAAGGGGCATTGAAAAAAATGTTTGTTGGTGATGAGTGGATCACAAAGCATGGAACCAGGTTCAAACACACCGCCGAATGGAAGAGAGTGTACAACATCATGTTTGAGGAGCCCTTTTGGATGGCCATGGAGAAGGCCATCAAGGAACAACTTACAAGATTAAGTTTTTTATTTTTATTTTTGTTTGTTAGATGATTTTACATGTTTATTAGGGGAGGCATTTGCTAATAATGTTCTTTTTCTTCTTTTTCTTTTTATTTCAGGTACTAGAGCATTTGGTGAGAGTTCTTCATCTTGTTGATGGAGAAAAATCACCAATGGGTTATGTGTATGAGGGCATGGATTGGGCCAAAGAGGCAATTGCCTCTTTTTATAACCATCTACCACATACATACAAACCCATTTGGGAAATCATTGATCGATGTTGGACAACCCAGCTTCATAGCCCTCTTCATGCAGCGGCTCCTTAATCCCCAATTCTGTTTTGGAAAAACACTTTGTACTAACTATGAGGTGATGGCAGGCTTAAGGATATGTATTGACCGCTTAGTGGTTGATCCAAAAGTTCGTTCAAAGATACAAAGTGAGCTTCAATCTTATTAAAAAGGCAAAGGCGTCCTTCCGAAATCCCCTGAATGCACCAAACGACGTTCAACTTTGTTGCCATGTAAGTTATTTTATCTTTTAATCTCAATTTCAAATTTTACATGTAAGCTTGTGAAGTATTAATTCTCTTTCTTTTTGCCTTTTTTCAGATTTATGGTGGGAGGACTTTGGGACATATACGCCCAACCTGCAGTGCTTTGCAATCCGCATTTTATCTCAACCATGCGGCGCTTCAAGTTGTGAGCGCAACTGGAGTGTTTTTTAGCACATACAGTCCAAGAAGAGTAAGAGATTGACACAAGAGAAATTGAATGATCTTATGTTTGTGCATTACAATCTACTCCACCACAAACAAATAGCAGGTTTTGATTATGAGGCCATTGACCTAGACCAGATTGATCCATCCTCTGAATGGATCACGAAAGAGGAGCAACCTCTAGGATCCCCTTGTAGAAACTTGAAAACCTAGTAGAGGAGTTACTGGCGAAGGAAAAGGAAGAGCAAAGGGCATGAGAAGAGGCACAGGGATCCACACCGCAGAGGGAACTTAAAGCTTATTCTAGGTCCAAGGGCAAATCAGTTCTCAAATAGTTTGACTCTTGAGAGATTGTATTTGCTTAGTGCTACTGCTATTTGATTTTGTATTTCGTCATGGCTCATGAGAACATTTTGTACTGTAAACATTTTGATGAATACAAGAAAGAATATGCCCCTTTCTCTTGTTAATTTCTTATTTGTATAATGTTGAATGTTGAGTAAGTGTGTTAGAAGGTACTAATAAGTACTATGCATGAAAAACTTATTTTTTCAATGAAAATTTATTTTCTTTTTTTCATTTTTTCTTTTTGCCGAGTTTTGCAGAGTTTTCTTGTCGAGTCTCGAGTCCGATCCCTAAGAGGACCTCACCAAGTCCAAATCGAAACCAAGTTTGACAACCATGCTTTGAATCATGTGGACTCTGCCAAGGTGACCCCCTATCTCGTTATCAATTTATTGTTCTTGTTGAGGCATAGGGGAGAGCTTTCTCAAACGTAAAAAAGGAAGGGACAAAACAAAGGTATTATGATTGCAATATACGATTTCTTTGAATCTCATTTCCACTTTGTTGATAAGGGTCATTACTTAGTCAACAAAGTTGTGAAGCTTAAATAAATATTATCATGCTATGATAAAGTTGTTGGACAGTCAATGCTACAAAATCCAAGATCCTTTTCATTAACACTGCCTAGATTTACGACAGATATTTATGAGGATTTTAGAGTTTAAAGTTTGAAAATTGCCATCAACATATTTGGGTATTCCTTTGTCTAATAAAGGAAAGAAGGAGCTTTGGAACTCAATTTTGGATAGAATGAAATCTTGTTTGGCAGGTTGGAAAGGTAAGTTCTTAACCATGGCTAGAAGGCTACAACTCATAAAGATTACATTACAATCTATCCTTACATATATCATGTCACTTTGAAGATTGTCAACACGTATAGCATCCAACTTTGATGAAATTCGTAGAGATATATTTTTTTAAGAAAGAATGTGAGGAAAACTTTAGGTTCTCTTTATAAGAGGGATAGAGTTTGCAAAGAAAAGAATATTGAAGGGGCTGGCTTGTGAAAAAGCAGAACTGTGAGTTTGGCCTTGGACACAAAAGTTGGAGATTATTCAAAAATCAAAGAAAGAGTTGGGCAAAAATGTTAATTTGACAATATATAGGTTTTATTGATGGAATAAAATTGTCCATCAATTGTTGACAAAATGAACCCCATCTAGAGGCTTGACATTGAACTTCATATCTAATAGTTTGCAATTGATCAAGAAACATTTAAGATGGGTCATTCAATGAGGGGGATTCTGCAAACTTTTGGTATGATGCTTGGTTTAAGCCTTATCCTCTTATTTTAGATCCAAAATGGCAACCAGTGGCTTTGGCAAGTTTAGTTTATAAAGGTTCAAAAGTCAAGAAATATATTATTGTCAGCAACAACTCCAACTCATGTATTTCTATTAGAAACCTAATTGAAGGAGAGGACTTCAAACAAATAGCTGATGTGCTTCAAAAGGATGCTTCAAGAATTGTATTTGCCCATTTTTATGTAAAAGGATAAGTAGGTTTGGAATCTATCAAAAGATTGTAGATACCCAGTCAAGTTGGGACATAAGAATGTGAAGTAATCAGACTTTGCTATTGCTGCTCCCAAAGATTCCCCTTGAAAGAATGTTTCGTCACTCGAGGCCCTCCCTAAGGGCCTCAACATTCTTTCGAATCATGGAGTCTGCAAAAAAGAAGCCTTTTGTAAGATGGATCTAAAAACATCAAATCATTTACTTCATTGTTCCTTTGCTTGCACCATTTGGGACAGTTTTTTCAAAAATATGAGAATATATTAGGTAGCTCCATTAACATTAAAAGAGTTGACAACATGTCGGATTAATTGTTTCAAAGCTAAAGCATTATGTGTCTTATGTAGGCTTGGTCCTACCATTATTTGTTGAAATTTAAGGCTTGAGAGGAAAAATAAAATTTTAATTAACAAATTTCGAAATCCTACCCAAGTTTGGAATCATATTATTGCCTCACTTGTAGAATGTTTATAGACATGGTGCTCGTCATAGAAAGTCTAAAGTGCAGAAAAAGAGGTGCTGCTGCCTTGGTTATAGAATTTGAATATATGTGGAAGGGTCATCTACGACAATGGAAATAACACAAAGGATCTACTTTGATCTATGATAAAATGAAAATGGCCAGAAGTTGGTTTTATTAAAATTAATTTTGATGGCACTTCCAAAGGAAATCCAAGAAAATCTGGTAGAGGTGTGTTTTCGGAGGTGTGTTTTCCGAAATAAAGAAGGCAAACTTCTCCTCACTCAGAATCATATGGAACTTCAACCTACAGCTATGCAAACGCTAGGGCAATTCTTACAGGCATCAAAATTGTCATTGAAAAAGGATAGAAATATATTTCATTGGAGGAAGATTCACAAATTATAATTAATGCCAACAAGAAAAATGGATGTGGGAATTCGGCCAAGAATAAAATTAATTCTGATGTCCATCAACTATTGTTGGTGGCAATAACATGGAAATCGCAGCATCTAATTTAGACAATTGCAGTGTTGATCTTCATCTTGGCAAAATTCAAATTTTAGAAGGCAACTAGCTGAGTTTGACTTTATCTCTTAAGAAATTGATGTAAAGGATCTGATTGCAGAAATGTAGTAATTTGAGGAAGATGAGGCAAGTTAGACATGGTTTAATTGACCTGACAGCAATGGAATGTTTTGTTATTTTGAGGGAAGTGGCTCCCAGTAGAAGCCACACAATTATTTTTTAAACTTATGCAAGCATATTCATATGGGAATAAGTTAGGCATGTTTTCACACATATATTTCAAGTTGCAACATCAAATTATTTTCTATTTTATTCTATTTTAATACATTTGCATCTTTTTAGTATCTCAAATTTCATATCATACATTTGTGGAAAAATTCCCATTTACTTAATTTCTTTCAAACTTCAAGCTTTTTCAAATTCAAATTCAAACATGAACCTTGTGACTGCATGATACTGATTTGTGTATCATCAATATTCATAGGTAAGTCCAAGCTCTATGTGCTGAGTGTATATTCACGTTATCAAGGGAATGGAAGTTGGGAAGGCCCTTCTCCAAACCAACATAAGCAATCGATTACCTGTACCAAGGCAAGAAGGAAGGTCTATCACTTCAAGACCTGATCTTCACACCAACTACAGTGAAAGATTTTGGCCTTTTTTTTTCAACAGCATGTGAGAAGCTTTGTAAACCTGTTTTGGAAAAAACTAGTTACAATATAAGGGCCAGTCTCTCATTTGGCGTATTAGAGACAGTCTCTGATTTGGTAATCATTTCATTTGATGGCAACTATCCTTCTGTAACTACATTCAAGTTGTCTCAAAAGCAACAATCATGCTCAAGAAGGCTTTTTTGCTTTGTCTATTATTTTCACGACCTTATTATCAATGAGCTTGTCTGCCAAAATTCATGTAAGTATCCCTACATGAGCCTCCCATGAACAATATAAAAATGTAACCATCTATACTTGTGAATCCCTAACAAAAACTTGCAATAAACACTATTTCGAGCGCAACTATGGCTAGGTTACAATTTGCATGAGAACACTAGGGGTAGACCGACAAGAGAAAGGGGACTAGATCTGAATTGTAAACACTAGAGAAAAAGATGTTCTAAAGGAAATATTCTGTTATAACTACTATAAAACCTCAATCTAAAGATCTCAAAAATCTTAATTAAGAACTGGAATAAGAAAAGTGTTGCAACTATTGTGATTTTAAAATTTAAAATCAAAAATTATGCTTTTGCCTTGCTAATGTCCATTACCACTGCGGCTGTTACATGTCCATCTTTGGCAAATAGCATGGGAGGTCAAATTTTGATGCAATACATGGTGAGCTGAACCAAACTGAAGATCAATAATGATAAACATAATTGGAACAACATAGTGAAGATTTTGGAATAGAGTAAACTGATGATAAATAATGAGAAGATTTTGGAATAGTGAGGAGGAATGAAATAATAAGTTAATTCTGGCACAAAGTTAGAACGTCACAATGGAAGAAATTAAGTTACTATTTCATATGCATATGTGAAACAAGTCATAAAACGGTGTATTTATGAATAAGCACCCATTTTTATGTTTTTGAAGAAAATTCTTGGTGCACAAGTTGACACCAAGTTTTGGCCAAGGCAACATCTCTTCTATTTTTGATTTGGCCTGAGTTGGCATCCTCGCTTTTTCAGGAAAATTTCAACTTTTTTATGACTTCGTTTTGTTTGTTTGTAGTGATGGTGAGTACTATTCTCCTAGTTTGACAAAAGAAAAAAGTTTATGCTCAGCAGTCTCCAATTTCTACTTATAGAAGAATTCCAGATGTTTTCAGCAGCAGAGTTCATAATATTGTAGTAAATTCAGTTTTCAATTTTGACAGTTTTAAACTCTAATTTTGTACCTCTTCAAGGCACTAGAATGGAGAAAAATGTCAGAGAAACATGTTTCAGATTTTAAGATTTCATTATATCCTTCCATAATCATGAATATTTGTGCTTCATTTTAAACATCTCCAAAGTCAAATTTCCATTGATGTTCTCTAAGTAAACATAAAGCACGGTCTAAACTGACAATCGAGTTGTAAACTTAAATACACTAGCTACTGTATCTGTAATAATGGGGATAATCATTTATATTGAGGGAAGCTAAACCCAAAGAAGTTATATAAGATTTATCGTAAGATGGTCAAGTATTTTACCTCTCTCTGAGCAAGAACAGTCCCAGAAGCAACTGCACTGGCAAGGCGCCAAGTACAACGTAGGACAAGTTGAGGGAGACCTGGAGCAATGTTTCGCCATGCATCGTCTCTAAACGCCCTTTGTAAATTTGCGGTAAACGTAGCTTGATTGCTCCATTCTTTTACTGCAGTGTCTGCAACTTTTAATTCAGTCATTCTTTCTGCAAGCCATAGCAAATGCCTTGCATTAACAACTGCTGCATGGAGGCTCATCCGCTGTATAGCTTCAATCTCATCATGATGACCTCTCAGATTGGGGCTACAGTACTCCTCTAAGTAATCCTTCACACTTTTCAAACTTGTAGCAAAGGCATTCTCCAAAACAAGACGAACAGCATCTCGAGATGAATAGTCACGCAATAATTTAGCCACAAACGCCTTAACAGTTGCACCGTTCAAATGACTATGTGTTGCGGTATATATCAAACCATTCAGCATATCCTCCAACACACTGTTTTTCGCAGGAGTGATTCTTGCAAGGAGTTCTGTAGCTTCCCCTTGTTGAAGGAAAGGGACCAATTTAATAACCTCCCTCTCTTCTTCCTCTGTCCACGGGACCGCCTCCAGGAACCGTACACAATAACTTATACATTCATCATACAAGAGTTCTGAAGCTATAGGCAGAAGTGCGGTCGCACTAGAAACATCCTTGATTATTCCAGAAAAATCCTTGGAATAAAACAGCTGAAGAAGATTATGATAGGTTTCCACTGATCTTGAAACAGGCACGCTCAAGTTAATATGTATTGGCCTCTCCAATTCATTATCTACAGATGTCTGCCATCTTTCTGATAACAACGCAGCAAAATACCTACTTTCTTTTAAAACATTAGAATGCAAATAAACCACAGAAGGTTGCTCAACCTCCACAGTTTCCTCCTTATCCTTATCGAATGATGTCGAAACTCTTTGCAGAGTCAAAACAACATCCGCAGTGGCAAAATCATTAAATCCTCCAGCCTTACTAGACTGACAATGTTTAGAAGCATGATGGTCTAATTCATTCTCTTCAAATCTCCCAGTATTAAGCTTCTCTTCATTGTATTTCACAATATCATGCTTCTCTTCACCCAATGCGGACAACCGACTGCTGCTGCTGCCAGCACGCTGCCTCTTTCTAGATGTTACCATCATTCTCTATCGTTGAGATGATCGAAACCTTGGGCACACAACAAAATTTACAGCAGAGTATGTATGTAGCAGTTTAATATAATAAGAGCAAAGCCCTCGCCTGCATCAAACAAAAAACTAAAATCCATAAATACTAAACCCACAAGAATTATCCAACCCCGCAAGCAACCTAAATGCCTTCAATTTTCAAAAATCACATAAAACAAATCTAATCTTAAAAGCCCATGCACGCACATAAATGCAATTCCCGGATTTTTTTTCCCCCTTTTAAGGCTAAATAAAGGCATGAAAATTTCAGTGTATATCATTCTAGGTTTTTTACATCAGATGCCTCAAATAACAGATAAAACACATTTACAATCCCAATCTTTGGAGACAAAGAAAACAGACATGTAAATTACAGTGTGGATCCTTCCGTTTCTTGGCATAAAATGGTGCACTTACAAAATCACAATTCAAACATTTTCCAGAAAAAATGAATTTCACGCTCCTTAGGGGTAAAATTTCCAAAAACAAAACAAAATTGCTACTAACGGAAATTTTAACTAATCTAATGGTAAGAGCAACCGACCGACTCTGAAATCGCCCCTATTATCGCCGTCTTGGATCATAGGTATATATATGCTTTAAAATGCTAGTAGCCTTCACCCAAAGCCAATTAAAATTATATTTTTTTCCTGAAAGTTCTTGAGGGTATATATATCTGCTTTAAAATGCTAGTAGCCTTCACCCAAAGCCAATTAAAATTACAATTTTTCCTGAAAGTTCTTGAGGGTTAGGATTCCATGGAAGACCAACACTTCAAAACAAAAAATGAAGGGGATTTGTTTTTTCTTTTAAACTACGTGGATCGCTTTCCGAATTCTCCAAAAATGATTCGAAAAAACATCAGAAAAATAACTGCTTAATGAGGGCAAAATCAAAAGGATAGTACCTTCCATCACAATTTTGTTCAACGAAGACGAAAATGTGCTATGATCAATTCCCGGTTCAGTTCAGTTCCGTTCCATGTATGGATGTCAAACATTTCCGAATTTTCGGTGTGGCTGCCACAAAACCTCTCCACCGTCTCCATGGCTGTCCGGATAAATTAAGAATATTGGAAAAGTATGGCGGATTTGTAGAGTAGTGATAATGCAAATTTAAATGTTGTCATCGGATAGGGCAAGCCCCACATGGTCCGATTGGAGGGAACCTCTATATGAGATGGTGCCACGTTGATGAGGTCAGAGTCTCATTCGTTAGCCGATGCGGTGATCGTGATCCAAAGGTAAGGAGGATACCAAGGTTGTAGACTGTGGATGGGCATTGTATTGGTGATAGGTATGTTGGCCTGGGGTTTTCTAAGAACTCTCCACCGACATTAAATGTCCTTTAATTTAAAGCAAAAGCTTTAGAACTAGGGTGGCCCCTAAACACCAAAAGGAAAGTAACTTTCGTTGGCAGTTTTTAGTGTGCATGGCCATTGTCATCTGCAATTATTTACAGAAATTAATGTGTATGAGGTCATGGGTCATGAATGACGATCCAGTCCTTCTCCAACCATGGTTTCGTTATCATGGTGATGGAACCTGGTACATCACGCTAACTACCGAACATGGGGTTAACATGGTGCATAACTCCTCGTATGATTTGAACCTTTATTAAGATATGGGACAGAATCTCCATATAATTCTATTTACTAAACATGGTGTAATTTTAATGATTAAATATGGTGTGTAATTTTTTTTTTTTTTTTTTTTTTTTAAAAAAAGTAATATTAAGTAGTACAATTGAGGTCAGGATAACAATGTAGAAACTTTTTTTCCGTATTCCGAATTTAAGTTATGAAGATGAAATACCAACGACATATTGTTTGGGTATTTCTTCTTCATGATTTGAACTTAGATTATCAATATGGAAGATGAAATACCAAGGACATAGTGTTGGGGTGTTCCTTCTCCATTATTTGAACTTTGATTACCAAGATGAAATACCAACAACATATCGTTGGGGTGTTTCTACAAAGATTTATTTTTCATGGTTTGAATCTTGGACCTTTTATTGAATTTCCACCATATTTATCCATAGGTTCAAGAAAAAATATATTTTTTTTTTACAATTAGTTATATGGAATTAAAACGTGCGGGATAGTGCAACGTTTCGAACTTTGGCTCTTCTTCGGGGATGTTCAAGGTTCAAACCAAGGCATGGGCAAGTTGTGTGGGTGTGTGGAGATCGTGCATTAAATTCTCTATTCATAAGCATAGCTTTCGGCTTTAGGAGGGGTCATGGTTGGGAGGGCGTTGGTCGTAAGCAAAAAAAAAAAAAAGGCGAGTATTACATAGTAGTATTATAACAAAACTTGGATATATTATTCATATGTCACTTGACAAGATTCCTAAAACGGGCGGGTATTACATCATTACCACATAGTGGTATTATAACAAAACTTGGATATATTATCCATATGTCACTTGGCAAGATTCCTTAAACATTGAAGAATCTAACCGATTGAACTAATACCATTTGATAAGGAAAAATATTTTTCAAATAAATTTGATTTTTTTTTGTTTTTTATCCATAAGGAAGTTGGTTACATCCACAATCCTATCCTTTTCTACTATAACATCCACAATCCTTATCCATAGTCCTTTTCTACTGTCAAGTCGAGTCTAACATCCACAATCCTTATCCATAGTCCTTTTCTACTGTCAAGTCGAGTCTAACATCCACAATCCTTTTCTACTGTTAAGGGTTCAAATCCTAGGGCTGCCCCAACAACACCTATTCCACTTGTTGCTATTTAACCTAATGTGAGGAGGAGCATGGGGGATCGAGATTGATACCATTGTTGTTGGACTGGTGCGCACTCAACGGATGCAGGTCATAGTCTTTTTCTACTATCAAGCTGGGTTTAAATCCTGGGATTGCTCCCAACAACACCTATTCCACCTTGTTGTTATTTAATCCAACGTGAGGAGGAGCATCGGGAGCTCGAGATTGGTACAAGGGGCATAGGACAGACTACTACGTGAGGAGGAGCACCGAGAGCTCGAGATTGAGCTCGAGATTGGTACTATCGTTGTTGGGCTAGTATTCACTCAAGGGACGTAGGACAAACTACTACCTTTGTACAAACATGTATGCCCCGAGGGTTTGATTTTATCTTAGTTTTAATTTCATTATGGGTTTATCTTATCTTAATATTTTAATGTCATTTAATATAAATTAATACAATTTTTAAATTTACAATTAATTAATTAATTAATTAATTAATTATATATTATATTATATTATAATATAATATAACATAACATAACGATGATGTTAGATTATATAGAACAAGAGATTGTATGAATTATTAGATCTAAGGGCAATTTATTCTATAAAAAACGAATTATCTTGAAGGAGTTATATATTTACATAGAGTTGTTTGATTTAAATCGTGTTATTTTGTGCAAAATTTGAAAACCTTTGAAATGAGTGGTCATTCGAAAGAATTTAAGTATTGAGGGAGATATGACCATGTGAAGTGCCGCCAGTGTAAGGATATTTTTTCTTTAAAAATGTCATCCTTAAGGAATCTTTTCTTTAGGAAGGTTTGTCTAATTTAAATGATTCTTAGATTAATTTGTAAGAGCTTTAAAGTAAGTGGTCATATGAAGGAATTTATTTGAGCTGTATTGACATAGATATGACTTTATGAGGTCAGTTATTGGGAACAAGGACAATAATAAATTTTCAAGTCGCAAAAAACAAAATTATAGATATTTGTCAGCTAGGGTTAAGATGATGTGAGGTGCAATGGAGGGCTATGGCATTAATGAGATAGGACTTTTTATCTAAGAATAGAAATTTTTTTATATGTTTTTTTTCTTCATTATTGTAGAAATTTTACATGTAAATTATTATAGGTTTATTTTCAAATGATATAATCACTATAGGATATATTGGTGATTTTAATAAATTTTAAGTTACAGTTTCCTTTCCATGGCTTAATCTATGGCTAAATCCTTATATCCATCCCTAGTAGAAGAAGTTAGTGAGGACCTCACAAATAAGTGATCCTTGTTGCTCAAAGATAGGTTAATTTTTGGTAAATTTGATGGGTCTTGCCTGGGGCTTTAACCTTGAGAAAATGGATTAATAGGAATTGGAAGTCTCTAGGTGTGATTTTATGCTACATTGCAAATGTTTGTTTCATCCTTACCAATGTCTATGGACCTACAACTCAATTAGATAAATTAAAAGTATAAAGTGGGATTGAAGCCTTTATGAGAAGTACAGACCAAGAAACCCAATTCATGATCATAGGAGTCTTTAATGCCATAACCAAGCTGGATGAAAAATTTGGGGGGATTAGAAAAATAATCCAAAGTACGAGAGATTTCTCAACTTTTATTCAAAACAATAATCTATGGGAGGTTGAGTTTAAAGAGGACAACTATACATGGACCAACAACAAGAGAGGCCATAACCTAATAGTAGAAAAATTATACAAATGCACTCTTAGATCATTAGCTAGATAAAGGAACTTGTAGTAAATTAATACCTTGATAAGGATTGGTTCAAATCATTGGCCAATAAGAGTTAAAATGGTGGTAAGTGAATTCAAAAAAGATAATATTTTAAATATGAGCAAATGTGGGAAGACCATCCTTAATTTGTTGATATGATAGCAAAACGTGGAATTCTTTGGGAAACGATGGGTTGTATACACTTTCAAAACAAATTAAATCAATGACATCTAGATTTAAAAATGGAACAAAAACACTTTTGTAAACATTTTTGAGAAGGAAGAACTAAAAGAGAAACTTCCAAAATTCTAAAAAGGTGAGCATAATAATCTAAGCTTAGAGGAAAGGGAGTTGCGTAGTGAATATCATAATATTTTGAGTAGGGAAGAGAAATTTGAAGACTAAAAGTGAGATAGACTTGGTTAAAAGGAGATAAAAACATAATTTTTTCATAGGATGAAAATAGTACATATATCAGCATCTAGAATTAGTAGAATTAAATCAGTAGAAGGGGTTTGGATTGAAGACAAGAGTAAAATAAAAAAGGACATAAGGTTTTTTTACCATAATATTCTAGGATTTGAGGAGTTTGAAGTACTTAATGATAGTCTACTACAAGTACCTTTAGTTATAACATATGAAGACAATACGAACTAATGGAGCCTATTACTGTAGAAGAAGTTTGTTTAGCTCTTTTCTCTTTTGATAAGGATAAATCCCTGGGTCTGAATGGGATCTCTACAACATCCTATCAATATAATTGGGATATAGTGAATGATTCTTTATTGGTGATAATGGAATAGTCTAAGGTTAAATAGTACATACCTTATAAAATAAATGTAACACATCTTATCCTGATTCCAAAAAAGAAGGATGCATAATTGTTTGATTCATTTAGACCCATAAGCCTATGTAATATAACATATAAGATAATATCCAAAGTGATGACAAATCAATTAAAATCATTGTTAGACAAAATTATTTTAGAAGAGCAAGGAGGATTTTTGAAAGAGAGACAAATTCTAGATGGCATCATACTAGCTCATGAAGTTATATGCATTCAACAATTTCAAAAAAATAGAGAGCAATGATCTTAAAACTTAATATCAGTAAAGCCTGTGATAGGGTTAATTGGGATTTTCTTTTTGTAGTATTAGAAGAGTTTGGATTTGGGAAAAAATGGGTCAAATAAATTAAAGCTCATATCTCTATAGTATCATATTCAATGTTGGTCAATGGGCTAGTAACATAATCATTTAAATCCAAGAGAGAGATCTTTTATCATCATTTTTGTTCATTATTATGGCAGAGGTTTTGGGTACGAACTTGAAGAAGTCTAACAAAGATAGGCTAATAAGTGGACTGAAGGCTAGTAATAATATTGACAAAATCACCCATCAACTGTTTATAGATGATGCAATACTTTTTGGGAGGACAAGGATAAACGAGGTCAAAGTTTTGAATAAGTTATTCAAGGAATATGAAAGAGTGTTAGGACAAAGTTAATAGGACAAAATCCAAAATTTACTTCCTAAACACTCTAGCTAGAATCAAAGCAAGGATATGTAAGTTCAAATGGAAAAGGTAAATTTTCCAGCAACTTATCTAGGGATGCCATTATTTGAGGGAAGAATGAGGATAGAATTATGGAATCCAATAATAAGTAAAGTTTAGAATAAACTACCAGCATGGTTATCATTACCATAAAGAGTGCAACTAATTCAATAGAAAAAAGTTTAATCTATATTATGTGGTCATTTTTGTACTCAGGATTATATGATAAAATGAAATTTCCTTTGGCTGTGTGATGATAAAACTAGTGGAGGTCTCGGTTTAAGAGTTGTTGCAAATGCAAACTTAGCTCTTAGGGAAAAAGTAATTTGGAGATTATAAAAATATAGTCAAAGATACTGGGCAAGAATTCTTTTAAGTAATTTGAGTCCAATGATCCAAGCTTAATATTTGTTGCATTCTCGCTACCAGATGGTTCTACACTATGGAATAATTTTAAAAAATCAATTGATCTAGTGATTAAAGGTCTAAGATGGGTGGTTAGAATTAGAGAAAATTTTATATTTGGATGGATACTTGGTGTGATAAAAAATACTCCATCTAAATCCAATTTTGAAACCATGCATGATATTACTTTAAGACAAATATGGTGATAGAGTTTCAAACATTATGTACAAGGATCGAGAAGGAAGATACAAATGGAGAGAAGTATTTTTTACAAGTAAACAAGACATTGATTCTAGGAGGCGATTGAGCAAAAATATAACAATAGTGATTATTTTGAGGGCAGCCAAGGATAAGCTAATTTTGGAGTTGAATAACTTAGGAGAATACGCAACAAGAAGCAGATATAATGTAAAGAACCAACAAAATAGGAATATCGCAAGAATATGGAGAGATATTTGGGATATCCCAAGCATTCCTAAACTCAAAATGTTTGTTTGGCTAATAGGTCATAGAAGAATATTGTCATGCGATAACCTTATGAAAAGGGGTTATCATGGCACCTCACAATTTGTTCTATGTAAAAAGGAGGAGAGTATAGACCATCTCTTGGGGAACTGCTCAATAGTCTAGAAACTATGGCAATGAATTCTTAATGTGTTTGGTAAATGCATAAAGATGAATGACAAAGCACTTTTAAAAGTTAGGCTTTACAAAAAATCTAGGATATATCAAAAGATACAAAATTTTGGATTATATAGCTAGAAAGGAAGAGAAGAATATTTAAAGGAAAAGAAAACAATTTAGAGGTAATTAAAAGGAAGATTTGTTTAGCCATAAAGGAGTCTAAACCAAAGACCATGTGAAGTCAACCATTTGAAACAAGGGTAGTGATGATTTTTCAAATCACAAAAAAACAAAATTACAAATATTTGTCAGCTAGGGTTTGTATGATGGGAGGAGCAATGAAGAGTTGGGACTTCAATGAGGCAAGACATTCTATCTAGGCATAAAAAAATTAGTTGAGTTTCTTTTTCCCTTATTTATATTAGAAATTTTGCATGCAAATTATTATAAATTTTATATCAAATATTATATTTTCTATAGGATATCAAGTAAATTTCAATAGATTTTGAGTTTTAGTTTCCTTTCTGTGGATCGATTTATAACTAAATCCTCAAAATCATCTCTAGTGGTAGAGGTTAGTGATCACACTATAGAGGATTGATCCTCATTGCTCTAAGATAGGGTAGTTTTTGATAAATTTAATGGGTATTAGTTAAGGGCTTCAACCTTGAGAAAATTGATTGATAGGAGTTGGAAGTCTTCGGGAGTGATTCTACCCTTTCTTCTTAGTCATTTATTGTTGTAGGGAAGAAAGAGATAGAATCCTAAAATGGGGTCCTTGGTTTATGGGAAGAGCAAGACTCTTTCTTACTTGCTGGTATGAAGGCTTTTCACATGAAAATGTAAATCTATCCCTAGTACCAGTATGGGTTAGGATGTATGGGTTACCTATTGAATTTTGGGAAATATATACCTTCAAGAAAATAGGAAACACTCTAGGATAATTCCTTGAGATTTCAAATACTACGAAAGATGGATTCTTGGCTATTTATGCTCGGATATTGGTCATGATTGATATAAGTAAAGCTTTACTAGAATTAATATTTCTTAAGTATGGGGATAAGATGTGGACCCAAACCATAGATTATGAAAACATATCTTTTAGATGTAGAAGATGTCATGAGGTGGGGCATATTGAGAGATCATGCCCTAAGAAGAGCCCAACAAAATCATATGTAGAAAATTGTAAGAGAAACTTACAAATGGATATGGATGAAGATGGTTTTCAACTTCCAAAAAATAGATCTAGAAAAATGAAAGCAAATAAATAGTGGAGACCAGTAAGAAAGGATATTGGAATAAATACCAACTCTTTTGAGGCTTTAGCCTATGAAAAAAGTAGATCAAAACTTAGAGGACACAATACAACAAGTTCAACATATTAATAAGGAATTGTCTATTCAATGATCTTGATTTAAGGATGAATGTTCTCGATGAACCTAAGGAATGTGTCTCATAAAATTTTGAAGACTCTCTTGAAGTGCCATGCACCATTCAAGAGAAAAAAAATGGTAAAGAAAATGTATTTTTAGAAGTTAATACCTCTACCTATATAAGAAAATACTAGAAAATGAGGAGGATAAGTTATAAGCTTCTATAGAAAAGTCAGGAGAGGATAAATATGATAAAAATCAAAGTTGTTAAATAATATTGAGGAATATAATAATAAGACCTACTCATGATATAGGCAAGGAAAAAAGAGAAAAACACTCAAATTATCAAGCAAGATCTAAGGAAGCAAGAACAAATATAAAGAAAGGAACACAAACTAAGTTGGTTGAACTTATCTTTACCAAACAACAATGATATTGGTAATTCACAGGCGAGGCCAATAGCCCCTAATGAGACATGATTATCATCTCATGGAATATAAGGGATGCTAATGCTCCCTCAAATCAGAGGTGTATTAGGGACCTTTGTTTAAGTAATAAGCATAATATTCTTTGTATCCATGAAACCAAAACGATAAAATAAGTTTCTAAAACTATGAAAGCAGTATGGGCGAGATGTGAATGAGATGCTATGGATTTTGAAGGAGCCACAAGGGGAATTCTAACTTGTTGGAATCCTACCAGAACCTCCTATGTAACTGTTAGAGTAGTATTACCTTATTTGGTAATATCTCCTGGGTAGATTAGTTTATTTGATTGTTACCTAGGTTAGCTACTGACATTTTATTTTATCGACATCTTAATTTATTAGCGAATATTTGTTGTTTATTAGTTAGCGTATTGTTAGTTCGCTATCTTAACGATAACAATTTGTTAGGCTATCTTTCGTCTATAGAATTGTATTTATTCATCGCTTAGCTAATAATATTTTATCGCTTTCCCTAATATGGTATCAGAGCTCCATTCTCGGAGCTCATCTTGTAGCTCCTGAGATCCTGGTTTGATCTGTGACCCGTGCACACCCACTGAGATCTAAGGATCTCTAGCCTAAAGTTGGATCTGACGCTTTCTAAGGCATAGGTCGAAGTCAAGATCTGACACATTGGGCCTATGACCTGCTAGCCCAACAATCGTAGACCACCCAGATGATGGATTTGGTCGATACCAAACTGTGACATCGAGTTGGATGGACTGATTCTTGGATGCAACCTATCGACTTTAGCACATACCTAGCGACCTGACTGGCTACCACTTGACGGACTACTCGTGAGCCTAATGATGGTGACATAGGAACCAGACTCGCTACATGGCCAACTATATCTAACTGATGGGACAACTTGGTGACTGAACGAAGCAGGACGACTGACGTGACTAATCGAGGACCTAACGGCCTAGACAGGGCAAGGACAACTAGATGACTAAGTTGGACAGTTCAGGGGACACATAAAGCTCGGATCGGGCAGACCACATACCTGATAGCTAGACATGTGAAGGACTACGATTCTAGGCCACCTAAACCTAGACACATGGAGGACTGTGACTTTGAACAACTGATTGCAATGAGACTTGACATGTTGACAAAGGATAGATAGGCGAATGGCTCAGGCAAAAAAAAACAACTATAGTGGAGGACCGACTACCAATTGGTAATCACTTACATTGGTACGCCCTTTGTTTTTTAAACCATTTTTTGACCGCAACATCCCACATGTGGGATAATTGAGCTAGACTACCTTTATTTCTCTCTGTAGAGCTCACCATTTCTACGACGACTAGTGTCCTTGTCTCTTGAGTGTGCAGGTGAATAACAACGTTGGGATCGGTGGATCTGATCACTATGGAGGAGCACCAAGTCAAGCACACATTATTGGCTGGATCTGAATCACACAACCACCCCAAACATGGTGGAATGCCCAAGAGGATATCGATGCACCATAATGTTGTTGACATGTTGAGCAGATGCACAAGCCCAAAACGATATGTTTCAGGTGAGAAGCCAAAACTTTGCAGTTTACAAATGCGAAGGGTTCTCATTTTAGAACATGCCCAAACTAAGCGATTTGCTTTAACATGGTGTGATATGCAAAATATACCCAAAGAAAGTGTGTAATGATGTGATTTATCAAAGAAGCTGATATGGTTTCTGTGCAAAGCTTCGAGGGATGACAGTATCCCAAACAAATATCAGATGGCTCTTGTTAACACTATCACGACAATCGAAGGATATTTTGCTTGTTTCATCTTCGTCATTTGCAGGTGGACTCACAGAGTAGCCACCTGTAATAGGCTCACTTTCATGGAGGAAGCAGTTATCATCATTTATAGGTTTGTTTTACCAGATGACCATTGTAGAGCCTTTGATAGAAATCGACATGCAGTGTCGATTGGTTTTGTCTCGCCAAGCCATTTCACATCTACCGATTATGTCATTACCAACAAAACATGATGAACTGCAAGCGACGAAGAAGACGTCGAAATGTTGGTGGAGTCATCGAAGCAAAGGAGAGTAGCTCCCACGATGCGCTGCTGGTGGCAGTCGAGGGGATGCATCGCCCATAGAGGAGCACCGTCGCGGAGCGAAAGTGCCGTCCAGGCTCGTGGAAGAAGGGGGGGCCACCTGATTGTTAAGTCGGAGGGTGTCTTCTACCCTTTCCATCAGTCATGGTAGTTGGTGTGGTAGGCCACCGCCCGAAAGAAGCTATCGACCGACAGGTTTGGGGTTCAAGCCCCATTGGGGCCCCACATAGTGAAACATTTTTTGCTCCTCTATTATGCATTTTGATATCCTTTTAATAGCAACATTTTTATAGTGTTGTACAAACTTTAATGTGGTAGCACAAAACAAAAAAAACTTTACCAACCCAAAATTTGCCATTTTCTTTTGACAATATTGCAAAAGTTGCATTTTTTTGTTGACAACATTGCAAAAGTTGCATTTTTTTGTTGACAATATTGCAAAAGTTGCATTTTTTGTTGATAACATTGCAAAAGTTGCATTTTTTGTTGACAACATTGTCAAAGTTGCAATTTTTTGTTGCCCGCTTGTAAAGATTGTAAACTTGCAATTTTACACATCATTGAAGGCCATATTGTAAAAGTGCATTTTTTGCACTAAAGGGGGATAACACTTTTTTTCCTCCATATCCTATTTTGCACACAGGGGAGCTATCATTTTGCAAAAACAAGGGGGGATACATTAAAATTTTGCAAACAAAAGGGGGGAAGACTTATAAGGGTGCATTTTCGGCAATGACCGACACCTTAGTCAAAATATTTTTTGCAAAATTTCATTATAAAAGGTGCATTTTCGATAGCGACCATCACCTTAAAAATGGGCAAATCAAAGAAAAAGCAAGCCCCAAAACAAACTGATGATGTTGAAAAATCAGTTAAAAGTCCCTACTTTCCACCAGAGATGGATGGGGCATATTTTTATGAAGATGGCACATTTCTCACACTACGTAGTGGTGTAGATGCCATACTCGATGATTATGTGTCTTGTGAAGACATTCAGAAAAATGGTGTTCTTATCCCTATTGGCGTTGTAAGGGCAATATACATGTCATTGGTTTCTCTTGACATTGCTCAACGTAAAGTGAAAAGGGACATTAGTGAGGAAACAAAGGTCAAACCCCTAATGGTCGATGCTTGTAGTGACACAAGTGACCTTCAGCCCATGGTGGCAAATGCTTGTTGTGACACATGTGACCTTGAGCCCACTATGGCCAATGCTTGTTGTGATACAGGTGACCTCATGCCTATGATGGCAAATATTATTTGTAGCACAGGTTATCTCATCACAGTAGCAGATTTTGCTTGATTCTAGTGACTTAAAAATTGAAACTCCTCAAAAAGAGCTCCATAATCTCATCAATAATGACAAATGCCATATTGTTAAAAGCATTGATGAAGATGATGAAATTGGGTGTTTTGAAAAACACACCAAAGGATTTGGATCCAAACTAATGAAGAAAATGGGATTCAATGGTGAGAGATTAGGTAAATAGGAACAAGGCATTAAAACTCCAATAATGCTAAATGTCAAGGCAAAGAATGAAGGCCTTGGTTATTATGGACAAGCAAGTACCAGTAAAACCATGTTTGTAAAACCTAAATCTCCTACAACTCCTAAAGGTTTTGTTGCAGTTATTGTGGTAGAACATGACATGTAGCAGCTATGTGTTGGAAATTACATCCTTGTGACTCATGTGGATGTGCAAATCATTCTTCTTCAAGTTGTTGGTACAAACTAAAAATTGCCAACAAGGTTCATATAGATTGTGGATGGAAAGATCTCACACAATGGACCATGATGAAAGAAATGTTGTATGGCTTCTACCAAAAAGGTAAAACCTATGATAGACCCCAAGGCAAATCCAGTGACAGACCAAGTGGCAGTCCCAGAGACAATGACCCAGAGACAGACCTAAAGATAGACCCAGAGATAAAGTTCCAAATGTAGATCTACAGGCAAATCCATAGGCAATGATCCAGAGGCAGATTCACAGGTAGATCCCAAGATAGTCCCTAAGGTACTCATCTAGCAATAACCTTAGAGCCAGAGCCAGAGCCATGAGCCAAAGCTAGAGCCCGAGACAACATCTTTCATTTCTCTTCTTCTTCACTGTATTGGGATAGTTATATTATTACCCAAATAATGTAATAAAGGGGGATGTTAGAGTAGTATTACCTTATTTGGTAATATCTCTTGGGTAGATTAGTTTATTTGATTGTTACCTAGGTTAGACACCGACATTTTATTTTGTCGACATCTTAATTTGTTAGCAAATATTTGTTGTTTATTAGTTAGCGTATTGTTATTTCACTATCTTAACGATAGCAATTTGTTAGGCTATCTTTAGCCTATAGAGTTGTATTTATTCATCGCTTAGCTAATAATATTTTATCGCTTTCCCTAATAGTAACATGTTGTAGTCTGGTTTGTCATCAAGCCAATGCTAGAACTGTGATCATTATCTTTAAGGATTTAAACGTGAGCACCCACTAATCGTAGCCCAGACTAAACATTGGAAAAACCAAATTACTTTGATTCAACCTTCAGAAAAGGCTGGTATACCTTGTCATGTTAATGGGTGTTGACTCTATTTAGCTCAAAATAGTAAAAGTTTAAGGGTAGAAATGGTAGGGTTATAAATGTATGAATAAAGAATGGATGGGTGAAGCTAACAACACAGACATCCAGAAAGCATCCCTTGATGAATTGAACTTCAAAAGCAACATTCAAGACTACCAACATTCAAAACTCTGCAATTACTGTATCGACGACCTTTTGCATACCCACAAAATTATTCTAAACATCTAAAGCACTAATTATCCAAATTAACATAATAAGATAAATGCCTCGACTAACAAAAATAGAATTCTCGAAAGTATGTATGTAAGAATGAATTATCCCAATTTACTCTAATTTAGTTGTCCAAATTAAAAAAATAGACTAACCATAGTAGCAATAGTAGAGATAATTTCACAGAATTATATCCAACCAATCAACACAAGCGCAAGTTTGAGGTAAACATCCCTTGTAATGCTTCATTCACCATTTTAATAAAATATACACAATAGTGCAAGCAAACACTTCAGAGCTGACTTTTTGAAAGGAGGTCACTGCAATTATTTATAGTTTTACAATGATAATCATTTTTAAGCATTACAGGGAGTTCGATGTTTCTTGATTATCTTGGCCACTTGCCATCCATGGTGCCAACCAGCTACAAATTCTTGATCTATTACAACCAAATTCAGTTCGGAGACACCTCTACCATTGATGGTTCTTGTGTTCTTCTTTCATTCGTCGATTTGCAGCTAAATCTGTTTCATCATAAACTTTTGGAAGCTTTTGGACTAGGAGCAGCGATTCAACCTTTATAACATCTGATTTATCTTTTCCCTACCTTCTACAACTAGCAAGCACATGAAAATCTGTTGAAAATCTGAATAACAGGAAAGATTAATAGTTGTCATTGATCTATGAATCAGACGACTATAGTTGATTGTCACACGAATGCCCTTCACTTGAACCTCTCTTATACTTGCTTGAGATGAGAAATCACACGAAATAAAAATTTTGCTTACCTCCTTTTAGCCTTTTGAGCTCAACGCATTTATGTTGTGGGCCACTATCAAAGAAGACAAAGAATATCACCTTTATTATTTTTGTCCCTCTTGGTCATCTTCTCTTACGTTTTCTTGTTCTTCAACACTTTTTAGATTTATGCACAATCAATGAAGGGAACGAGAATTTATGCATGGATGCTTTTCTCAACTTTCCACCTTTTCTCGTGCTTCCTTGTTTGCTAGCGCTTTTTAGAATTACGCATATTTTACAAAGGCAACAGAGAATCTTATGTGGACATGTTTCCCCATATTTTGCCTTTTCTCATGATTTCCTGTTTTCCAATACCTTTTTGTTTTTGTGCGGATTACAAAGGGGTCAGAGAATCGCATGTTGCAAACCTTTCTCCCTTTTCGATCATTTTTCATGATTTCCCATTTGCTTGTGCTTTTCAATTTGCACAGAGATTACAAAGGGAACAAGAAATATCGCTCTCCCAAATTTCTCCAATTCTATCTTATTTCGACGCTTTTATGTTTCCTAGTGCTTTCGTGTTTTCTTGTGGATTACAAAGAAGACAAAAAATCTCAGCGCATTTTCTTTCCTATTTTTGGCTATTTCTCGTGCTTCCTTGTTTTCTTGTGCTTTTTTGTTTGCACGCAGAATACAAAGGTGGTGGAAAATCTCAGCGCACCCTCTTTCTCTTTTTTTGGCCATTTTCAACTCTTTTTTGTTTCTGTGCTTTTTTGTTTTTTCTCTCCATAGTCAAATTTGCGATTTTTTGGCTAAGTAGAGATGTAGCTGATTTTGACCTACATTATTGGTGCCTCTTGGGGAGTCTTGCTCGCAATTTTTTGGAACTCAAAGCCTTGATAATTGGGCTTATGGAGTCTAGGGAAATGAAAATATGGAAGATCATGAAATGGAAGAAATGATTGAAAGGAATGGAATGAAACAAATGTCTTTGAAAATGGCATGGGAAAAATGGAGGGATGTATGAAAATGAATGGAATGATGAAGTGGATGGGGAGTGACAAAATGATATGAAGGGATATGGATGGGGTAGCTAAAATCCAACTGCTTTCTCTTTGAATCTTTTGACTTCACATCTCATGGCTATTTGCAGTATTATGGCTCAAAAATTGCTACTCCATGACTACCAACTTCTTGATCAAAGACATCCAAAAGCTCATAGTCATGAAGAAACTATTTGTGAAGTAAAAAATGTGATTACCCTGCATCAAGGAGGATTTATCTTATAGGCGGCCTTCATATTCTTATGGCTCTATATGTGTGCAGGCCTATGCAAGTTCATGTTTTATTCATTTCTTTGACACCTATTAGACTGTAAAACTTCACCAAAATTGTGTTTCTAAATGGTCCCTTTCATTGGACCTGTTACTCTTCTTGCCCTTCATCTTCTTCTTCTTCTTCAACATGGATGACTTCTATGTAGGGCTTTTCATGTATAATCTCCTGAACTTCATCATCTTCTTCCTCCTCTTTAACATCTTCCTCATCTTAGTCTTCTTTTTTAATTTGATTCTATCCATTAGATCTATCTTCATCGGATCCATCTTCATCGATATCTTCTACATTGGCATTTGCTTCGTTGATGTCTTTCTCACTAAGTAGTTGGGTCACATTGCTAAGTGTGCTCAAAGCTTCTTCCCAGGTTTTATTTGAAATTCTTGGTACTGACAAGATGCTTTGATGAATATGTTGTAAGCTTGCTAACCTCCTATATGATGGTTGAACTTCGTTATTGCTAACTTCAGTCATGATATCTTTGATTTCTATCAGGCTCTTAATCAACCAAATCACCTTATCTTGTTGTATTGGGTCAAACCATATTTATACTTCGGAATCATCCTCCATGATAGATTCTAAGCAGGCTCCTAGCACTACTTCTCTAATGTATTGTTGATATTCTTCGAGGTAGTCAAGAAAACCAAGTTGTCTGGTATGAGACAACTTCCTCATAATTCTATTTGTTTTGCTTTAAAGCCTATCTAACACTTGTTAGCCTTTCATTAATAGTTTATTCTTGGCTAGGATATCTTTATCTATATTCTCAGCAATACATTGCTGCCTGTTCGAAATGAGTCTGATCATAACTCTGGACCTTGTCTTAGCCAATCTACAAATATTCTCTGCTGGGACCACTTTGTGTTGAATCTCCTCATGTAATTTATTGAAGGTGTTCCTGGCGCTTTCTACTTCATTAGTTGTCTCATCTAAGAACACAAAGACTGATATGGCCTCTAACCCCTTTGTCTTGATTTCCAACCAAATTTCTCTTCTAACTTGTTTCACATGGTCCTTAAAAAATCCAATAGGTCTGGCTCTTCCATTCAATAATTATTTTTGTAATTGATTATTCTGATCAGTAAGAGCTCTTACTTGAGCTTGAAGGCTCTTGGCCTGTTCTCTGTAATTGGTAGCTTCCTAATATTTATCTTACCAATTATTCACCTCATCCTTGAGCGTATTGAAAAGACTTTCATGATATTTGAGCGAAGCTTCCAACTATTGTATCTTTTCATTTAACACTTCATTTTCCTCTCTCCTGATATCTCCTTGTAAGAATATTGTGTCCATATGGGCCTTAGCCATTACTAGCTCATCAACAACAAGCAATTGCATGATATCCACTATCTTTTCTATTATATCATAGTCTTCCATAGCCATCTCCTTCCTTGGATTATTCACCTTGGGGGTGGCAGTGAGCTTTGTTCTCTTCCTAGACACCGAATCAACAATGATAGTCTTTCTTTTACAAGCTGTCTCTTCTAATGGTCTTGTCAGTTGTTCGTTCCACCAAGCTGTTGCATTGAAAGAAACTTCATCTATTCTTTGGTGTTGGGCCATGACAGAATCAGTGGTTTGAATAGATGTAGCAATCAAATATGATACAAGATGGATAGGAGTATGTGGGGAAACTAAAATAGTGGGATATTGGCGTGAAGAGGTAGACACTATAGCTTTGGTTGACGATGGGTTTAGAAGTAGTGTTGCAACATGTGGTCCTACTGTTATTGTAGTTGAAGTTGCTAATGACACAGGGGGTTTTGTGGTGGGGAAAGCAAAATTTGAACCTCTATGGAAATCGATGAAGGTTGAGTGAGTGAAGACGAGGTGGATGTGGGAATATAAGATGATATACCTGGGAGAACTTGAGATGTAATGGATGAGGAAAATTTCGCTAATTGAACTTACTTTTTAGAATGGGAGGGGACTGTCTCTTGGGAACTTAAAGGAGGTAGATTGGGAGGAGAAAGAGAAGAAATCATACCTGAGTTCCTTTATGGAGACTAATGTATAATTTAATTTGGGCTTGATTGCTCTCATTCTGGATCTTGAGTTTGCTCTATTGCTTGAGAATCTTATTCTGCTTCTTCCTCCTCCATTTCCTTTTCATATGTCCTATGAACCATTCCAAAGGAGGCATCCAATGGCTGCGACTTAAAATAATCAATCGTTGATTTTTCTTCTTGAGCTAGTTCTTGGAGCTCTGTTTATGATTTCTCAAGTTGGATTTACTGTTGGGAGGCAGTGGGGCGTGCAAATCTCACTACATAGGTACCGGTCATAACTTCATCTTTTCTATGCCTTGATTCTATATATCCTTCGACGGATGCCCCTAGGGCTAACATTTTTGGTCTTCGTTCCACCTGAATTATTTATGCATTGCCCACCTCATTGGGACCCAAATCTCCTTCTTCATAACCTTATATCGACATTAAATGTGCGTCTGGCCCATATGTCTGTAATTGTCCCGTTGGAAACTAAAAAATAACTTGTTTGCCTTTTCCTTCTGGGACAGTTGTCGTAGAGGCCTGAGTACAAGGAGGAGAAGATGGAGGAGTTCTAATGGGACTAGCTTCAGCTTATGTCTGCCAATTTGTCTATCATTTGTTTCTCCTCCCTGACCTATAGGTTTTCTAAAGCTCAATGCTAAAAATTTCCAAGTACCTTACCAATTTGCAGCATACTGGTCTTATTTCTCCTCAAACATATTATCATTCTTCATGGAATATCTAGATTTTATTGTATTGGTTTCTACTCGCATTCTCCAAAATTCAAACATCTTAGCGGGTTCCAATTTTCTTTCTTAATTATTTCCTTAACATCATCTTCTATATAGACATGCGTTGGATTCTGCTCTGGATCATAGTCTACAACATGATCATAGAAATCTCTCCAAGGGGGCAATGCCTCCATGTTTTGAACATCCCATTCCAATTATGATTTTTCATCATTATTTATGAATTTCTCAAGGTGGGGTCGAAGAGTTCTTTTGAATCTCGTAGTCTTAGCTTTTGGGTCAATTATTTTTTCTAAAAATTTATTCTGTGGATCATATCTCCATATGTGCGGGAGTTCTACTAGCCCCAATTCCCACATATATTTCATGATGCTCTTATACTGCCCCTTTCTGTTAATAGAGATATCATTCACCTTAATGGGATAAGCGCAGGTGCCCTTCCTACCTTTTCCCATTCCAAACATAACATTCATATAATCCTTCTGGTGGTAATATTCTAGGGAAAACATTCTCTCGAAAACATAATGAGGTAGGATGAAGGGTTTCTCAGTAAAACCATACAGGCGAATAATTGACCCCGCAGTGAATATGTACCAGTCACCTTCCTCTTCCCCTTTCTTTCTTAGCATATCAACTACCAATTTAGGTACACTGGGTATTCGTCCATGAATTAGCTTTAGGGAAGGCCCTAGGAACTCTCTGTTAAAATTATAATAAGATTTTATTTTACTCAGCATATTCATCCAGGAATAGACGACGAGAACAGTTCCATTAGGGTTTGCAATTTTCACTGGGATAAATGATAGCTCCAAGTGATTGAAATAAAGGAAGAGCCATACCGTGTGATGACCCTCCCTTGGCATACATTTCATTTGATGGATTAAAGTCTTGTTTATGATATCTTGTGGATGGAATGTTTAATTATTTCGTGCTCAATAGAAAATTATGATGTATTTAAATGAATGACTGATTATTCATGCCTAGTCACTGTAATTTATTTATATATATTTTGAGAAGAATGCGATGGTTTTGTATTGTTTCATGACCAGGTTCTACTCGAAGAAGGTTAAAACTTAATTTTGTTCTCCTTTTTTAAGAAAGGAAATGTAATGCAAGATCTATTTTGGGTTGACATTTAAGAAATAACAAGGAAAAATCATATTATTTGCGTAAATATGTTGGAGATGAAGGTTCCTCATTATTAGTTCTTCCAACGATGTTTGGACAAGTGTTTAAAAGAAGTCACACTTAGGAGGAAAAGATTTATTACTTGCTGACCAATAGGTTGGTTATATGAGAGTTGCTTAACTTCGAGCTAAAGTAGGTTGTTCACCCATCAATAAAGGAATAATAAAACTTCTTCTGGACCTTGGTTTACCTATTGTTAATAGGCGGTAACTGTGCAATAATGCTTTGGATGAGAGAAAATGAACGTGCTTGTTAAAAGAAGAGAGGATTTCGGCAAAAGTCGTTATTGTAGTGGAACCAGCTTGCGCTAGGAGACGGTAACTATCGTTTGAATTTCAGATTCGTGGTGGCGATTTGGGGATGAAGTTATGACCAATAGTGGGAAAGTAACTTTGGACGGAGATTGGGTTTTGATTTCCATTAGAAAACAATGATGATTGTCATCAGTTCATCTTCTTTTTATTTATTTTTAATGATGGATTGATGGTATTGGGGGATCATTGGTCTTGCCGGTGAAGCGAATGAAAATATAAAAACTGAAAGGTTGATTTCTCTAAAAAGGAGAAAATTGGAGCGATTAGAGATTGTTGTATTCTAGTTACGGTTGGTAATATATTTGACATGAGAGAATACGACTGGGCTGCAAAGACTATTGGAAGATTGATAAATTAATACTAGCTATCCTTAACGGATTAAGGATATGCTGTGTTCGGTTCACGGTATGACCCTACTGCTGTGTACTGATGGCCGGTCGTTGACGAGGAAGCATTGGTTTCTGTGTGTAATCACCAGTTCATCAGGAGTTTCCTGTTGGAGTGGACGTCTTTGTCGGTCGCTTCTAATTGTGTAAAGATATTTTACTTTGCTAAATGATAACTTGTAAATATGCTAATGAAAAAAAGACTTGGTAAATGTGGATAGAATTCTGAGTAGTAATTTTAATTGGATGGGCTCAACCCTCAAAAGAATAAGATGATAGTTCGTTAAGGTAGGTCTTCCTGTTGCTTCAATAAGATAAAACTATGGGGCTATGGTGACCCGGTTTCATTTTTAAAGTGTTGGATGGAGTTTTTGAAAGAGTATTTCACCATCCAGTTTTAAACCGCAAGAATATTTTGAGCAGGAGCAAGCCGTAAGGTTTTTCAATAGAAAACATAGGGATTTACAAAGTGAAATCTTGTGGTGATTGTTAAAAGGATTTATATCGCAGTCTCTACCTGATAGCATTTTTTAATGGTGTCTAGAATCTGTTGTAGAATATTTCTTTTCGCCTTGAAACAAGTTTGGAAATGTAAAGACCTGAGCTCTAGAAGGAGTTCGAGGCAATGGCTTCCAATGATAGGGATTTTTGATAGTTCATGATATTGTCTTTGGCCTATTCAAGAATTTGACGTCTTTCTATATTATGATATGACATTTGGTTATAGAATGTTATTTGGTGGTTTACAATATTTTAGAGATTGGTGGATGCATGCGTTGAGACTAGAAGAGCACCTCCTTACATTTAAGGAATGGGTATTTAGATAAGAGTTGAGGATATCACTGGGTAAAGAAATCCAACAAAGAGCAATGAGTTTGTGATAACTCTTCAAGAGAGTGGAACAACGAGAGAAGTGTTCTTCTGTTAAGAGCGTGTTAATTGAACTAGCAGTTGAGCGACCAGTAAATCTTACAAGAGACACTTCGTAGTTTTGGAACGGTGACATACTTTAATTTAATATTACTATTTTAGATATGCTATAGTTGTGTGAACCGTAATGTTGGTCTTACGTTGTTGATTGTTAGTTCTTCTCCATGGCATGATAATCATCTGTTAATGAAGAGACATAGTGATTAATATGATTATATCATTTTATAGAACGTAAATGAAACTATTCCTCTTATGTAACTTTCGCTCTGAAGGATTGTTTTTGGATTTAAGCTGCCACAGGCCTTGTTTTGGTGAGTTGCACGTCATAATTAGTTCTTTCTTCTCTCGAGGAGAATCTTGGTTGTACGTTTTATTTAAAAAAAGCCCTTTTCGGATGCTTGGAGAAGGGAAGTTGTTATGACATGCATGTTAACTCTATAAAATGATTATTTGAATTGGTTGAATGAGATGTTGGTAACGATAAACTTCCGTAATTGATGGACTAATGAAGGAGTTCGAAGTGCATGATAAACCTTCTCTGGCTGTTCTTAGGTTAACTTGGTAACCTGGGTTTTCATATGTGCAGGAAGCAGAGATGGTTGTGCTGCTCTAGTTTATTTGAAATGAAATTGTATCCTTGTTCAAGAGGAGTAAATTATTATGTAGAAACCAAGGGAAAATAGAATATTCCTAATAAAAAGATAAAGACATGAAGATATGTCTGTTCTTTTCAATGTAAAGATTCATCACCTTAAGGAATACAAAAAATGGAAGAATGTTTAAGGTTAGGTTTTCCCCGGATAAATTATGGTATTGTGTTATTTGTGGTTTGCATTATATTGTGGTCACAATGCTGTGATTAGCTAATGGATTATGGTCTTGAATCTGAATAATCTTTAACAAAATAAATCTCCACAAATTATGCTATTTTATCTATACTATGGGAATAATCTTTAATAAAATAAATCTCCACAAATTATGCTAAGTAAATCTCCACAAATTATGCTATTTTATCTATACTATGGGAATTTGGAAATGTAATTTAGTAAAAGAATTATGAGGCTTGTGATGTTGCATTGAGTTAATGATATTTGGATATGTTTAAATGATTTTGTTAAGAAAATATTATTGAGTTATTGCAAATGTTTATGCTTTATAAAATTGGAAGGCAATTTCATAAGAAGTAATAAGTCTTGTATTTTTACCTTGCTTACTCTAGAGGAGTATTTATTTGAAAAAAAAATAATGGTGATTAGTAGGAGATTAGGTTGTAAGGAAATTTTGGGTTTTGACAATATGAGAACAATATCTAAAATATGCTCCTTCCTTGTTGGCTTTCATTCTTGATAAAATTTCATGAGTCATGGTAGCCAAATATTATGGCCAGTGGAAGAATATTGGGTAGTTACTCATGTGGGCATGGTCATAATTCTTGGGGTTAGCAATGCAATGGGTGGTAGCTAGTTGCCAATTATACACATATCTATCAGAGGATAAACTAGCTATCATGACTAGCATTGAGTAAAGCTCAAAGTATTTGAACTCATCTATCCTAATTAGGGTTGATAATAGGGCACTGCTACTTAATTTTCTCTCTATTTGGCCTGCTACCCAATTCAAGAATTTTCCCCCTTCGGCATGCTTGCTTAGAGAATAATACTTCGCTCGAGCTTTTGTAGAGAATAATTTGGCCTTTCTACGTTTCACTCTAGGGGAGCATTGTTAAAATATCCACTCTTAATATGCATTAGGATCTTGCCCTCAATGCTTTGCAACGTCTTATGTTCAGGATTATAGTTCTCTACTATGGCATGTATCAATTTAGGGCATGGATGTACATAATCACACATAAAAAGATAACAATGAACTAACCTCTATTGCCCTCAAGCTCAAAGCTGATATGCCAATGGAAACTCTCTTTACTGCCTCTATTCTCATCTAAGCCTTCTCTTTGTAGGTGGTGATAGTGTCTAAAATCTTACCCGTAGAGTCTTAAAAATAGCTATCCACCTCGCTCTCCACGGATGTGGTTTTATTCTCAACAGAAGATGATGTGGCCATTGTTGAATGCAAATGGATTACTCTTATTCGGAAAGAAAAATGTGCTCTTGGTCGCTCTCTCTTCTTCACTATACAACTCTTGGATTTCAAAGTAAGCGGTAAGAGTGTATTTTGCTCTATGGTGCCAAACATATAATTTCCCTAAAACGTGCATCTTCAATGCGGTGGGTGCAACGTTCATCTGCATGCAAAACTAACTGGCACTATGTTAATGTCATCTCCTGTTCACATTTGGACTAGCCTTGCGGTTGATAGTGCAAATTTGACACATGCACACCTTTCTAGTCTAAATTTGAAATGATGCAGTACTTTTGCTTTGAACGGAGAGCCCCACATTTTTTTAGGATTTTAAAATTGAGTGAGATCTCCATCGAGCACTTTTCTCCTTTTTTTCGTGGTTGTGCCTCTTTTATTTTTCTTGCGAGCGAGGTGATGCCAGGATAAGACACGTAGCATAGTGAATTATTTTACAATCGGATTTGAAATCTCGGTTATGAGGAGAATCATCACTAAAGCTCATTTTTATTTTTTCTTTCTTATCATTGATACAAAGTGTGAAAAGATGAAAATATTTACATAATATGATACATATAGTACACAGGAACCGGTTCCTTGATATATAATTTGATATGGTAGTCATTTACTGGAATTGGTAGCACATCTTCATCTTGATATTTGAGTTGAAAAGTGTTCTGCTTGACTGATGCTATTTGAAAGGGACCTTCCTATAATGAATTAAACTTTTCATGTTTGCTTGGCTTGGCCTTATCTACATTCCATTTCAATACTGAGTCACCAATCCTAAATATCCTAAAGGTGGCTTTTCTGTCAAACCAACCCTTTGTCTATGACAGATGTTTTTGGAACTTTTTATAGGATTCATCTCTTTGTTCTTGTAAATATAGCAGCTAAAATAATCTTTCACTTAATGGGTCTCCCTTTTCAAAATTATCATCACTGACATACTTTAAAGCAAGTAACTCTAAATGAATAGGTAGCATAGCTTCTTTCCCATATACTAGGGCATAAGGATATGTGCCTATAGATTTATTCATAGTGATTCTATCTGCCCATAAGACTTGATTCAAGAGTAAATGCCAAGATCTTTTTTGTCTTCAAGAGACCTTTTGATCATTCTTAGGAGGTTTTTATTGTTTGATTCTACTAAGCTATTACCCTGAGGATAATAGTTGGAAGAATTCTTCAGGTAAATGCTATATCTGCTAGAAAAATTGATGTACTTGGACCCTATGAAAGCTAGAAAATTATCACTTACTAAAACCTCTAGAATGTCAAACCTGATGATCAGAGTTTTAAGGAACTCAAGCACTACCTCTTGATCATATTTCTTAGTGGGGATTACCTCAATCCATCTAGTAAAATAATTAGTGGCTATCATAATATATTTGTGGCCTGCTGAAGAATTAGGATTGATTTATCCCATAAATTCTAACACCCATTACTGGAATGGCTACTCCACTTGGATTGATTTTAGAGGTATTGCATTGTATCTATTTCTACCCATGTATCTCTAGCATTTGTCACAGGATCTAGCAATATTAGAGGCATCAATAAAGATAGTAGGCCAATAATATCCTGCTCTTATAATCTTAAGCACAGTAGATCTGCCTAAATAATAACCTCTAGACAATCCATCATGGAATTCTCCTAAGATATTATGCTTTTAATCTTCTCTTACTGACGCAGAACAGAAAAAAAAAATTGCACTCTCACCAATTCCAAATTTTCATTCAACAATCTGGAAATACATACAGTAACAGCCCGTAGGCTTTACAATAACCAGCGCTCGGCTTAGTTCATCCTCTACGCTATTGCAATTCTCAAATTCTGCCTAGATCTATTCTTCTTCTCTTTACAAATGTAAACTGCCTCAACCTTCGACGATCTGTTTACTATTTCCCAAGCTTTCCCCAGCCCATGGACCGAAAAACATGCTCTTCGAAGCCGGTTCAGAATGGCTCTCTCTTGCCCTCGATTCTGTAACCCCTCTGCTTCCAATGTTTTTTTACCACCTCTGTAGTTCTCTGATTCCCCTTTTTAAACTGTCTGACCGACGCTCTGTCTTCCCCCTGTGGTCCCCCTTTCGTTGTGATTCTTCATCTTCATCTTCTTTCCTACGTCTAGATGCCACGTGTCATGGGTCATCATTTCATGAAGTGGCGGAGTGCTCTGTAGCCGCCTGCACCTCGACCTGTTGAATCATCATTTTTAGAGTGATGGCATGCTCTGTAGCCACCTGTATCTTGCTGCCATGTGCCCTTCTGTAATGGCCTCTACATCCGCCTACTCTTCTCAAGTCGTGAACCACGTGTCACAAAATCATGACACTTCTGTGTCCTCTATCGGCTCTTCCCCTTGCATCGCAAAAACATGATATTTCTCTTCTTCATTCCTCTTCTCCACTTCGGGTCACGAAATCACGACATGTTGCGATTTTGTGACATCTTGTCTTTCTTCTTCCTTTCGCTCCTTCGGGTCGTGATCTTGCGACATGTCGCGAAATCTTCCCGTTTCACCTTCTCTTTCTTCTTCATGTCGCGAAACCGTGACAAGTCACGATATCATGACTTCTTTGCCTTCTGCCCTCCTTCTCCTGCTTTTGTCGCAAAATCGTGACATGTCACGATATCGCGACATCTTTTCTTTCGGCCTCCTCTCGCTTCTTCCTGTCACAAAATCATGACTTGTCGTGATATCGCGACATCTTCTTATTTTGCCTACTTTCTCCTCTTTGCGTCGTGAAATCGTGACCTGTCGTGCTATCGCGACATCTTCCTTCCTTGCATCCTTTCTTCTCTTTCGGGTCGCGAAATCATGACAAGTCACGAAATCATGACTTTTTGGCTCCCTTGCCTTCTCTTCTTCTTCGGGTCGTGAAATCGTGACATGTCGCGAAATCATGACATCTTTCGTCCTCTGGCTCCTTCGCTCGCCAGCTAGTCGTGAAATCGTGACATGTCACGAAATCGCGACATCTTCCTCCTCTTGCTCCTTTGCTTGCCCTCTGGTCGCAAAAATGTGACGTGTCACGAAATCGTGACATCTTTCTTCCTTGGCTCCTTCTTCGCCTTCTGGCCGCGAAACTATGACCTGTCGCGAAATCGTGACATTTCTTTCTCCTGGATTTCTCTCTCCTTGGCGGGTCGCGAAACTGCGACATGTCACGAAATCGTGACATCTTCTCCTCTGTGCCTTCTCTCTCTTCTACGGGTCGTGAAACTGCGACATGTCACGAAATCACAACATCCTCCTCTTTCGCTCTTCATCCTGCCTTCGGGTCACGAAATCGTGACATCTTAGCTTTTTGCTCTCTTCTTCTTCTTCAAGTCATGAAACCGTGACATGTCGCGAAATCACGACATCCTTGCTTGTAGCCTCCTCCTTCTGGTTTGGGTCGTGAAATCGTGACCTGTCCTCATCCGTGCCTTCTCTCTCCTGTTTTAGTCGCGATTTCGTGACATGTCATGAAATCGTGACATAATTCTCCCTTGCACCTTTTCTCGCTCTTCGGTCACGATATCGTGACATCTTTTTGTCTCGTCTCCTCTTTCTTCCTCGGGTCACGATTTCGTGACATGTCATGAAATCGTGACATCTTTCCTTCCGCTCTTCCTTTCTGCTTTGTGTCGCGATATCGCGACACATTCGTCGTCGCGATATCGTGACGGTTTCTCCCTGTTGGCTTCTTTGCTCCACTTGTGTCGCGATATCGTGACACATTTTCTGTCGCGATATCACGACAGCTTCTTCTCCTTGCCTACTCTCTTCTCTTTTGGTCGTGATTTCGCGACTCGTCGTAACATCACGACTACTTCCTTAACCAAATTTTCAGAAGTGGCTCTCCTGCCACTGGATGTTTCTGCATCAGGTGCCACTGGATGCTCCTGCATCAGACACCCGGGGTTGGTGGAGAAGTGATCTTCACTTCTACGCTGTCTGGTCTCCGCCTTCTACAACACCTCCAGACATTCATCTATCTCTACAGCCTGTTCCAACCTCGTATCCTGGCCAGAACAACTTCTGTCTTCCTCCAGATAGATTCTACCACTACTGCATACTTCCTTGTTTGCAGCCCACAGTAAAATATATGCCTTCTTCCAGACAGGTCTCGGCACTATTGCACACCTCTTTATCTGTAGCCTTCAATGGCTTCAACTTCTGAAGCACTCCATATTTTCTCCTTTTCTATTTTTCTTCCCGCCTTCGGTGTAGCTCCTCTTGTAGGGCCTGCACTTGCCTCTACAAAGCTCTTCTACGCAGCTCCTCTTGCAGCGCCTGAACTTGCTTCTGCAAAGTTCTAAAATCTTTTGCTGGCACCATGTTTCTTCTAGCACCAGGGTTTCTTCTTGGAGGCATCCTTCCTCACTCCAAACCCTATCAGATCCTGGTGTAGCCGCCTCACTATCGACGATCCACTCACACGCTCGGGGATTCTTTTAGAACCCTCAACCATAGATCTTGGCGCAAACTGCCTCATTGTCGGCAATCTATTTGCGTGCTCAAAATCTTCTGGCTTTGATACCACTGACGTAGAACAGAAAAAAGAAATCCTTGGGTCGCGATTTCATGACAAGTCATGAAATCATGACTTTTCGGCTCCCTTGCATTCTCTTCTTCTTCAGGTCGTAAAATCGTGACATCTTTCGTCCTCTGGCTCCTTCGCTCGCCAGCTAGTCGCGAAACCGTGATATATCGTGAAATCATGACATCTTCCTCCTCTTGCTCTCTTGCTTGCCCTCTGGTCGCAAAAATGCGATGTGTCATGAAATCGTGACATCTTTCTTCCTTGGCTCCTTCTTCGCCTTTTGGCCGTGAAACTGCGACCTGTCACGAAATCGTGACATTTCCTTCTCCTAGATTTCTCTCTCCTTGGCGGGTCGCGAAACTGTGACATGTCACGAAATCGTGACATCTTCTCCTCTATGCCTTCTCTCTCTTTTGTGGGTCGCGAAACTGTGACATGTCACAAAATCGTGACATCCTCCTCTTTCGCTCTTTATCCTGCCTTCGAGTCGCGAAATCGTGACATCTTAGCTTTCTGCTCTCTTCTTCTTCTTCAAGTCGCGAAATCGTGACATCCTTGCTTGCAGCCTCCCCCTTTTGGTTTGGGTCGCAAAATCACGACCTATCCTCATCTGTGCCTTCTCTCTCCTATTTTAGTCGTGATTTTGCGACATGTCGCGAAATCGTGACATAATTCTCCCTTGCGCCTTTTCTCGCTCTTCGGTCGCGATATCGTGACATCTTTCCATCTCGTCTCCTCTTTCTTCCTCGGGTCACGATTTCATGACATGTTGCGAAATCACGACATCTTTCCTTCCACTCTTCCTTTCTGCTTTATGTTGCGATATCGCGACACATTCGTCATCGCAATATCGTGACGATTTCTCCCTACTGGCTTCTTTGCTCCACTTGTGTCACGATATCGCGACACATTTTTTGTCGTGATATCACGATAGCTTCTTCTCCTTGCCTACTCTCTTCTCTTTTGGTCGTGATTTCGTGACATCGCGACTACTTCCTTCCTTAACCAGATTTTCAAAAGTGGCCCTCCTGCCACTGGATGTTTCTACATCAGGTGCCACTGGATGCTCCTGCATCACTTACACACCTTAAGAGGACACAATCTAGGTTTTTTCTATAAAGCTCTCTAGGTAAAATTGTATAGTGTAAGGCTTAAAGCCTATACCTTCTCCTTTGTGAAGCATTTAGGTTTGGAGGACATACCTATGTTTGGAAGTAGTTTGTGAGTTGATCTATCCAATTTGCTCCTTTTGGGAGATTGTCACCTTCTTTCTCTAGCTCTTCAATTCGGCATACCACTTATTATTTTGAATTAGCTTTAGCTGCCATCTCCTGATAGAGTGCTCTTCCTCTGACCAATTTGGTGGGATGAATTTCTATGTCAAACTCTTGAATCTTGTGATCCATACTGCTCTCTTTTAACCAAGTTTTCCTTGTAAGATAAAGGTTCTAACATCAATATGGACTACATACACCAGTGTTTTGCTTTGAGCTAGGTACTGCCTAAATTTTTTCAAGGATTTCATGACTGCAAACACCTGTCTTTCTATGAAGTTATATTTCACCCGATATTCATGTAATGTCTGAATCCAAAAGAAAATGGGGTGCTCATTGTTCTGATCATCCTTTTGGATTAGCACAGTAACATAACTCTCTTCAGCCCCATAAACATATAAATGAAGTCTCTATCAAAGTTTGGGTTGACCAGGACTGGAGCTGTGGCAATTGCTTGTTTGACTAGTTTGAATGCTTGCTTCCTCTTATCAGTCCATTTGAAATCGACATCCTTCTTGAGTAACTTTGAGATTGGTTTAACAATCTAAGCAAAGTCTGAAATAAGTTTCCTTACAAAGTTAATTTACTCAAAGAAAGATTGCAATATTTTCTTATTCATTGGGAGAGATAGATTTAGTATTGCTTCTATTCTATCTGAATCAATGGAAATTCCTTGCTTTGACACTACATGCCCCAATAATTTTCCCTCATGGACTGCAAAGATGGATTTCATAGGATTTAATGATATACCAAATTCTCTACACTTTTGGAAGACTTGTTCTAAATGATAAAGGTGATCTTGTTTCTCATGAGAAAATACAGTCATATCATCTAAATATAACAAGATAATTTTATTGATAAGCTTACCAAAAGCATAGTCCATTGCTCTATGAAAAGTGGTACCAACATTTGATAGGCCAAAGGGCATTCTTTAATAGGCAAAGGTTGTAAACCAAATCACATTATATATCTTATGCTTGCAAAGATTACAACTTATAGTGCAAAAAACTAACTCATAGCTCAGAATAGGCTTGAGCCAATTATTCTCATGATTACATCCTAATAGAAGAAGATGCTAACTTCATCCTACAATCTCTCTAACTTATTCTAGAATAGAATATAGGCTACGTAGGAACTTATTACATTTAAAGTCCAACATTCTCTCCCTTAAAGTTGAGAGGGTTGATAAGACAATCTCTCAACTTTACGTATTGTGCTTTAGCAACTCCTTTGGTGAAGATGTTCGCTATGTTGTCCAAAGTGCTGTATATCGAAGTTCAACCACCTGTTTCTCCATCATATATCGAATGAAGTGATACTTCATGTCGAAGTGCTTTGACCTACTATGGTGGATAGGATTATATGCCAATTGAATGACACTCATATTATCACATTACAATATGATAGGATCATTTTGTATCTCACCTATTTATTCAAGAACTTTTCTCAACCATAAGACTTGGGTACTAACTCAGGTGTTGTAGGTGAGTTGGAGAGGAGAGGACAATCCTCCAAGGGATATCCCAGGTTCAAATCTCCACCCTACCAAAAAGCTGAATTGGGTATCCAAAATCCAATTGATAATGTTGGTGTGGGTAGGTTCGGGTGTGACCCCCAGGTCACTTTGATGGTGTAGAACCCACTGTTCATGGTCTCTTAGACCAAGGCGGCTCCGCAAGGGGTTTTTTTCTTAAAAAAAAAAGACTTGGGTACAAGCATTTGTGATTGCTATGTTTTCAGCCTTAGTAGATGATAGTGCTACAACAATTTGATTTTTAGAACTCCAAGTAATTAGTCCTGAACCAAGACTAAAACAATTCCCTGAACTAGATTTCCTATCATCTATATTGCCACCCCAATCACTATCACTAAAGCCAACTAATTTTACAACATTACATTGGTGGTAATGGATCCCATAATCCAATGTACCCTTTACATATCTCAAAATTATTGTAGTTACTTGTAGATGGAATTCAGATGGATCAGCCATATACCTTGATACTAGAGAAACAACATATTGAATATCTGACCGTGTGTTGGTGAGGAACATTAGAATCCCAACCATGCTCCTGTAAGTGGTCTTGTCAACTTTTGGTGCTCCATATTCTTTGCATAATTGTATCCCATGACCTATTGGAGTTGCAACAGACTTGCATTGCTCCATAACAAATTTATTTATCATGTCTTGAACATATTTATGTTGACATATGAAGATCCCATTTCCATTTTTATGTACCTCCATGCCTAGGAAATAATGCATCAAACCTAGATCCTTAATTTCAAATTCTTTCATCATGGATTTTTTGAACTCCTCATTCATTTTAGCACTACTACCCATGAATATTAGATCATCCACATATAAGCACACAATGAGAATATATTTACCTTATTTCATGTAGTAGAGAGTAGGTTCACTTTTACTCCTAGTGAATCCATGCTTTTGAAGGTAGCCATCAATGCGTGAGTACCATGCTCATGGTGCTTGCTTTAGGCCATACAATGCTTTCTTCAATTTGTAGACAAGGTTCTCCTTACCTTGTTCTTCAAAGCCTTGAGGTTGTTGCACAAAAAAATATTCATTAAAGTACCCATTGAGAAAGGCACTCTTAACATCCATGTGTTGAATTTTCCACCCTTTGTGGGCAGCCAAAGAAAGCATTAGTCTAATGGTCTCTTGTCTAGCAATAGTAGCAAAGGTCTCCTCATAGTCAATACCATACTTTTGAGTAAATCCTTTTGCTACTAGCCTTGCCTTGTGTCTTTCAATGCTCCCATCAGCATTGAACTTCGTCTTATAGACCCATTTACATCCAATACATTTCTTACCTTTAGGAAGCTCCACTAGCTCCTATGTATCATTCTTTTTTATAGAGGTCATTTCCTCTTTCATGGCCTGTTGCCATACATCATGAGTACATGATTTTTCATAACTAGATGACTCTAGATCTACACTAGTCATTAAAGCATAGTTTACAACATCTCCCTTAGGCTCTTGAGAGTCTTCATCACCATACATGTGCAAATTTTCAAGTCTTTTCAAGACTTCATTCATTTCACTAGCTTGGATTCTAGTGTATCTTCTTTGAAAATTATTGTCCATCACTTGGTAGGAGGGATGGTACTGAAGTGTTCTCTTACCTCTTGATGGTGAATCTATTTCCATTGGCATTGGAGAAGAACTTGCTGACCTTTGTGGAGAAAAACTTGGAGTAGTACTTGTTGTACTTGGATTAGAACTCTTCTTTGGACTTGGAGGAGGATTTCCAGTGCTGATTTTATTAATGGGCTGCACTTGAGAGGAGCTTGCATCTTGAGATCCATCATCAACAAAAAGTTTTTGATGACACCATACTCCCCCTTCATCTAAAATCACATCTCTAGAAATTACAACTTTGTGTGTTTTTGGATTGTAGAGTCTATATGCCCTTGAAGACTCACAATACCCAATGAAAATACATACTTGACTTTTGGGATCAAGTTTCTTTCTTGTCTCATCAGGAATGTGTGCATATGCAAGACAACCAAAAACTTTGAAGTGTTTTACATTTGGATTTTTGCCATACCATCCCTCATAGGGAGTGATCCCATATAAACTAGAAGTAGGACTCCTATTCAAAATGTAAACACTTGTTCTAACAACATTAGCCCAATACATGTTATTGAGTTTCTTTGTTTGAAGCATTGATCTAGCCATTTCTACAATAGTGCGGTTCTTTCTTTTAGCCACACCATTTTGTTGTGGGGTGTAGGCAGTAGTTAATTGCCTTTTGATCCCACAATCTTTACAAAATTTAAGAAATGCATTTGAACAAAACTCCTCTCCTCTATCAGTCCTTAATATTTTTACAACATACTCACTTTGATTCTCTACATTATTTTTGAAATCCTTGAAAAATTCAAAAGCTTCATCTTTAGTTTTCAAAAAATAAATCCAACACATTCTAGAGAAATCATCAATGAAAGTGAGAAAGTAAGAATTGTTACCCAAGATTTTGGTATTCATTGGACCATAAATGTCCGAATGTACCAATTGTAGTGGATGGCTTGCTCTCCATACTTGTCCTCTTGGAAACTTTGTTCTTGAGTGCTTTTCCAAAACACATCCTTCACACACCTCCTTGTGCTCTTCAACTTTTGGTAGTCCACACACCATAGCTTGTGAAGTCAACAACTTCAAACTTGCAAAGTTAAGATGACCATATCTCAAGTGCCAAAGCACACTTGGATTTTCTATGGCCACACTAGCAAGTTGAGCACCTCCTTGTTCCCCAAAATTAAGAGGAAATAACCTATTATTTGTCATAGGTACTTGTGTAACAACTCTATTACAATTATTTTTGTCAAAAATTACACATTTTCCATCTTCAAAAATAAGCCTATAGTTATTTTCCATGATTTTTCCAACACTAAGCAAATTATGTTGGAGTTTGGGGGTGTAATAGATGTTGTTTACCTTCTTTGTGCCTTCTTTTGTTGGAACCTCCATGGCTCCCATGCCTTCAACTTGTAGTGCCTTGTCATCTCCTAATTTGATCTTTGACTTGTAGGTGGAATCTATTGTAGCAAATAACTCTTCTTTGTCACTCATATGATTTGAGCAACCAATATCCAAAATACAAGTTTCATTGAGATTTTGATCTGATTTTCCATAGGTGAGGAATAAATTTGAAGTTCCTTCCTCTTCTCCATAGTTTCCATATTGACCTCTCCCTTCTTGAGAAGTCTTGGACCAACAATCTTTAGCAAAGTGACCAAGCTTACCATAATTGTAACAAGCTTTCTTTGATTTGTCACCTCCTCTTCCTCTTCCTTGGTTGCCACCTCTTGATCTACCTCTTCCTCTTCCTTTACCTCTCATTTGACCTCTTCCTTGAGTCTCACCTTCCTTGAATGAGAATGCTTTATCATCACCTCCAAAGCTTGATGAAGTAGAACCCTGTAGTCTCTCTTCATGAGACATCAAAGAACCAATTAGTGCATCAAAAGTTAGAGTAGATAAATATTTAGATTCCTCAATAATGATTGCAATATGATTCCACTTATGAAGAAGTTTTCTCAACACTTTCTTCACAACCAATTCAGTTTTGATGTCTTCTCCAAGGGTCTGCATTTTGTTTACAATGGCTTTCACTCTCACACAATAATCACCTACTTTTTCATCATCTTGCATTTTGAGATTCTCAAAATATCTCTTCAAGGATTGAAACCTCACTTGTTTCACTTGATTTCTCCTTTGATAGCTATCTATCAAGGCAAACCAAGTTTCTAGGGCTAATGTACACGAAGCAATCCTTGGAAATATACTTTTCTCCAAGGCTACTTGGATATGGTAGAGAGCAAATGAGTTTTTCTTTTAGGCATCCTTTTTATTGGTTCTATCAGCTGCACTCAAGGTTGTCCAATTAGCAGGTTCGGTGTAGCCTTCTTCGACTATGTCCCATAGCCCTTTGCCAATGAGTAAGGTCTTCATATTGATAGACCAATACTCATAATATAGCCCATTGAACTCAAGAATAGGTAGATTATTATTGGCAGCCATTGCTTTCTAATTAACCAACAAGATATTTAGAATAACTAAATATCTTTCTCTGTATTTCTGACACCAAATAGCAGTAATTCAACAGTAGTTCTGCAATAAATCAGAAGAAATTCTCACAAGATTTCAGAACATTTACACCTTCACTTCACAAAAATATCTCTCTCAATGCAGGTCTGATTTATCTGATTTTAATGATTTCCAAGCAGGTGATATGGGCTTCAAATTTCACTAGCAAATATATCTCAACATATTTTTGCTACAACTTTCTTTATGCATCATGTCCTCCTTTTCCTCCACGTAGCATCGTCTTTTTAAACTCATGACAAAACGTAGTGTCATATTTTCAAACTTCTATTGTGATCACAAGCAGCAACAATACACGTAGACGTGACCAAGTATGAAAAACACAACCGCTTCACAATCACGTTTTCACATTGTAAAGCAATCATTGTTATTTCTTTGGTTCTTTGTGGCATCTTCCATAGCATTGACAATGTCTCTCCATGCTTTCTACAAGGTGCACACTCACTATCATAGCTAAGTTACGGCATCTCCTCACACATAGTGCTCCATAGGAATTCTATGAGCGATTGTCTTCAAATGCAAATCTACAACATTCTTAGCATCATGTCAGGCAAATCTGTAGTGTTCTCAGCATCACGTCCAAAAAATCTGCAACATTATCAAATGTCGTGCATACAAAATTCTACCAGCATTCTCTCAATCACAACATACATGTCTCCAATCGTAACCTCTAGTAGAGAACGATGTTCTCACAACAATTTGTGGTCAAACCATCCTCACATAATCAATGCTCGATCTAACACGATATCATCAATGCGTAGTTTCAATGCAGTCATCTTTTTATAAACAAAAAACACACAACAAGGCTGAGATGCCACTTTCTCCTCCTTCACTCGCTCAATAATGCTTTGCTCAGTCCGTTCAGGCAACATCACTGTGCACGAATTCATTGTTAGCACAATAAGCTTCTTCTTGCAGCAGATGGAAATGTGAACCACAATCAAGACCAATATCACTTTTTGATGTGTAGGACACACAACATTTCTCCGAATGTGATACACAATTGACATGCAACTATATTCTAAACAACTCACAGCTGTGATGTGAGCAACTCACGATTGCATTTGCACTCGCTCACATTGTTTCCTATCTATATCACATGCTCCTAACACGGTTCTAATTGTCTTCACGATGGCCTGCATACCACAATGAGATTGAAGAAAAAAATAATGCGACTCCTTCTCCAAACACATCGCATCAACTGTGACTGCGCCTGCGTAATACTGTGCCTACGTTTGTCAACATAGCATCCACGTATTTATTTTAAATGTCCACGTAGTAGCCAATTACAATGCACAAGAGGGGAACCTTTTCTCCAGCATGTATCAATACGTAGGTACTTCATGTTGCTTCAAGGCACTTTAAAATCATAGCAAAGACACAACACATCAAACAACTAAAAACTTCTCTTTTTACGATTTGCCTTCTACAACTTTCTTTCTTCTCGTCCTATGGACTGAACTCACCAATGCAACTTTTGGTGATGGGAAATACACAAATCGCGCTCTCCTTCTCAGGCTTTGATACCACAATGTAAACCAGATCATATTATATATCTTATGCTTACAAATATTACAACTTATAGTGCAAAAAACTAATAACTCATAGATTAGAATAGGCTTGAGCCAATTATTCTCATGATTACATCCTAACAGAAGAAGATGCTAACTTCATCCTACAATCTCTCTAACTTATTCTAGAATAGAATATAGGCTACGTAGGAACTTATTACATTTAAATTCCAACAAAGGTACCCCACTTTGTAGTAAATGCAGTCTTATATTGATCTTCATCCTTGATCCAATTTTGGTTGTACCCAGAAAAACCATCTAATAAAGAGAATTGTTTTGCTTTTGCCACCATGTTATAACCCTCCCTTGGTAGAATTTTTAAATTGGTTGAACTAATATTTTGTGGAATGCTCATTTGAATGGAATGCTTGTACAATATTTGTTTAGATGCTTAATTTGTTAAGGATGAGATTTATGGTGTATAAATTTTATGAGAAAATGAGATCTATTTTATTAATGAAGTGATTGACTACTTCATGTGTGATTTTTGTAAGATATTAGAACATGATGTTGCTAATTGAATTGCACTTCTGTGTAGGAACAAGTGTTCATTCGAGGTGAGAGAAGAGACTCAACCACCGAGAATGGAATGGGGGAAAGGATGTGAAGTGTTATTTATAAAACAGTTTGGGCAATCTGGATAAATGCCCATTTATATAGTTGCATAATATGGCTTGCTTGAAGAGTATAGATTTAATAGTGGTTGAATAAAATCTACTATCTCTCTCTTTGATTGTGAATTGGTTGTTAGAATATTCCTTTAATTGAACTTCCATGATTAAAGAAGTTGTGTTATGGTGAATCGATTATGATATTATATGAGTTAACTTTAAAAGATAAGGAATAAAGAACTTGATTGGTGTTAGCTTGTTGGTTGGATCAAAAAAGTTCCACCACTCTAGTCGAATAAATGTTGGTTGACTTATATTCATTTGGGAGATGTCCATTGGGTGTGTGCTCCATAATCATTAGAATCCAAAGCCAAATAATGAGGCAACAGAGGCACTTCGTGAGCAACATCTCGGCTGAATCAGATGGTAAAAAAAGAAAAGAACTACTGGTGGAGCAGAGGGAAGGAAGGATGTGAGCAGAGGCATGATCAAGATGAAGGAAAGAAGAAAAATAAAATTACTTCCAGGAGGTTTTTTAGCAAGGTTTTACTGTGTGTAATAGGTAGATCTTTTGAGGTTTAAAGCTTTGCTTGGTACTTCATGTTGATTAGTGAAAAAAAATTGCTTTGAATTAAATGAAAAACCAATGAGCAAACATATGGAGATTTTGTAAAATATAGTTGACTAGCTAAGTGTTGAAATACGTCAGTAGGTTGTGTGATTTCGAAGATGTCATACTATTGCTTTGGATCTATGTTTTAGAGAAAGATCAAACGAAAGTTGGACAAATATAATGGCTGTAGAGAGTTTTTAGTAAAATTTAGAAATTTTGAAATCCCCACGGAGACTTACTACTATTTTACCGATATTCTGGTTAATAATGATGCTTGGTTAATAGAATATGGTTGATGTTTGTTAGGGATTTGTATTGGTTAATCTGGAAACCATTGCAACAACTCTTGTTTCGAAACCTAGAGATAAATTATAGACCAGTGAATAAACTTGTTATGATAGATTGAAATCTTTGAATATTAGTGAATCCTTATTTAGGAATTTAGTCATTGTTTGACTGAAGGAGATGAGTGTAGAGGACAGTGAGTTCAATAATTAAGAAATGTTAATCTTTTAGATGTATGGATTTCATTTTCAGTTATGGTGAGGAAATGTATACGGTTGTTTTAAGTAGTGTTGTGTTCATGCTTAACCCCATTGTTTTGTGTTTACTTCTACTACAAATGTTTGAGTGGGTAAATAAAAGTTTTCAATGGTTTATGATATTGATAGAAGTTTCATGTTTTCAATGGTTTATGGATAATAGAACTTTTATTGGAATAAACATATGCTTTGTTTCATTATTGATTCTATCTGTGGAAAAGAAAGTTACTGTAGAATTGTTTATATGATTGTATGCATATTATGCTTACCGATGCTCTCTTCAATTCAAATGAAATTTTGTCTATGAGCTTAATGGTTATAAAAAAAGAAGGAATGCATCTTTTAGATTCAATAGATCGAAAGTTGAGATGTTAATGGTGCATAAAATTAAATGCATTATCATATGAAAATTGCACTGATTCCTCTTGAGAATTCCTTCTCGGTGGACGTGAGTGGCTACGTTCTCTTTCCAAAAGGGAGATTGAAGGTGTTCTAAGGATCGAGTCATCCAAGGACTATGTCAATTGAGAAGTCAAATATGATAGCGTTGAGAAGCTACGATAGTTTCTATGATGTGGAAATTTTTTTGATGATAGTAACCATACCAAGATTTTGGAATATGGGTCGTTAGAACCCAATTATTGTAAAGGATTATTGAAATCTATTTTGGCAATGTAGAATCTCCAAAGACTTGATTGTAACATTTATTGTAATAATAACATCCATTTGTAAATGCAAATGTTATTGAGTTAATGAGAATATCTTCGATTGTGCAAGGTGGTGTTAATACTGAGATCAAATCAAATAATTGCATTAATATCTTTCGAACTTTAGTAAGTCATAGTGAAATCAAAGTCTTTTAATCTTAAGGACTCATTTAAGTGGGATATCTGCCTTTTTTTATTGATAGGGTTAGTTAAATGAATAGTCCAAAGAACATGTGGAAAACTCTTATGCTGTAGCATTACATAAGATGTTATTCTAAAGATTAGATACATCAAGAACCACATAATGGATATTTAAAGGAATAGATAGGGGGAACTATGGTAACTTCTATTACATGAATAGTTTGAGACGTCCTCTCTTCTAGGAAATAAATATTAAGACCTACAAAGAGTGACCAACTCTCATGGATATGAGTTGGGAAGGAATCACTCTTGCTCTCAAGGCATATGCACTAATAGACTTGTGCAAGGCATCGATAGATTGGGGCCACCTTTTGAAGGATTGAAAGGGTTGAGCTAGCTCAAAGGATATTTGAGATAGATAGCTTCATTAAAAGATGCCACCTAATGCTCAAGGATAGATAGACTTATTCTTGAAGTAAGGATAGGTGTAACTTGGGATGGTCAAATGGAATAGAAGTTATCACCTAGTACTCATGCGTAGATAGACTTATGCATGAAGTAGGGATGGGTGAATTGTAGTTTCTTGGTTAAGACATGTCCTCAAGTAGCTAGTAGTTTTAACAACTAGAGGGTTATCTATATTAGAATGGGATAGATTAAGATGGGTAGTGATATTTTGGTATCAGAGCATGGTTCGTAGTGGGATAGGTTCACTACATAGAAAATAGTTTTGATATGTAATAGAAAACATACTAATGAAGGAAATGAACCCTGCCAATAGAATACCTATTAGGAGTAAATATGTTGAATTGCTTGAGATGATAGGGTAAATGACTATTAGTAAGAGGAGCAATTTAAAGGACTAATTGCTAATAAATTCTTACTACCTCTTATGTGTATGGCTAGGGACAATGCCACCGAAGAGAAGAAGAGGAAGTGATGCCCCATCGACAAGGTAGACACGATAAAATAATATGGAGGATAGGAATCTAGAAGTGGGTTTAGGAAACCCTAGTGAGGAAAGGGAAAATCCTAGTAATTAGAATCTGACTAAAATAATGGATCTACTATGAGAATAGATAGAAACCCAAAAATAATTATTGAATGCCATGTTGAATAGAGAAATACAGGTGGGTAACCCTAGAGTGAGTCATCCAAATGAACCTCTTATTGAGGCACAACAAGCTAGGATCAGATTAGAGGCCAAGTTGGGCAAGAAAATGAAACATTTGAAATCTTCTAAATTTCACAGAGAGGAAGATGGAGACAAGGCCAAGGCATGGCTAAAGGAGATAGAAATCTATTGCAACATGAAGAACTTTTCCTCAGGAACTAGAAAATCTTATGCCACACTGCATCTGCAAGGTGATGGTTTAGCTTGGTGGGAAGCACATAGTGATGAACTAGGTCTTAAGGTAGCAGTTAACCTGAAATGGATAAAGTTTGTGAAAGCCTTCAAAGATAGATTTCTTACGGAACATTTCTATTTCCAAAAATTTGAACAATTCTCTAGACTTCGATAGGGAACTAGGATAATGGAAAAGTATTATTGAAGATTTGTCAAATTAATAAAATATGTACTAACTTATAACAAGAAAATGAATATCTGCAAGTTCATATTGGGAGCAGACCCTAGAATCAGACAATAAGTGGATATGCAAGAACCTGCAACTCTACATAAGACCTATGATTTAGCTAGGAATACTGAAACATATCTTAAACCCATATTCGATTATGAAATATTAGATGAAGAGGGTAAATAGGCACTAAGAAAGAGAAATAGTGCAAGTTATGTAAAATGGGAAGAGAAACAGACAAGCAAGAACCTATCTCAACAGGACCAAGGAAATAACAGGAAGAAAGATAAGTTTAGGAAAATGTTCCAAGGGAAGAATTGAAACAACAACAAGGGTAACAATAGATAGTCTCAGGGATAGGATAATTCTACATTTACAGAAAAAGCAGAAGGAAAAAAGTGGAAAGAACATCCAGGGTCGAAAGAAGGATGTTACCTTTGTAGAGGACCACATTATGCTTCTAATTGTTCACGGAGAACATAAATGAGTTCCAAGAGAAAGGAACTAATGTACAAAGAAAATGCACCTAGAGAGTCCACACACAAGATCTATGTAGCTACGGGAAAACATAATATTGATGGTAAAGCCATGCCACTAATGATTAGAGGTAAGATTTTTGGTAGAAATATTAAAATCTTGATTGATAGTGGTGCTACAGATAGTTTTATTTCCACTAGTTTAGCTAAATATTTTTTAGAAAAGCCAAGAATCTTGGCTCATGGGTGGAAGGTTGAGTATGGTTTAGGATAAAAATACTCTGTTAATCAATGTTATCCTATGGAAAAAATAGAATTACCTAGTGGTATAGTAGTAGGATGTTTGTACATAGCACCTCTGCATGCTTTTGACATAATACTAGGAATGGATTGTGTACTGACCCAAATTTTTCGTGCCCTTACCTTCAGGCTAAAGGATCCATGCCCGAAAGGGGGATGCGAGAAGGATGGAACAATACCTCGGAATGAGAGGCCCTTTGAAGGTCGCACCTCTCGGGGGAGGGGTGTAAGGGTGAATTTTCGACGGATGGTGGGGTTCACCAGGAAACTTTGAGTGGCAGTTTCCATGCCTAGGTTGAGAATGGTCTTGATGTGTTCATTTTATACTCAATCATTCATATTCCTAGGTTGGCCAGAATGAATCTAAGCTATTCTATATGAAATTCCAATTTATATGAATACATGAAGCATGAATGGATTCTAAATACCAGGAATATACTAAATAAGAAAGAATGCACCTGATTTCGGATGTCTAATGAAGATTCTGAAGCTTGTAGGAGTCCAGATCATCCCGAATATGACAGGATCGTCTGTAGTTGTATAGAATCATCCTAGATTATAGGTGATCATCTAAAATCAGACAGGATCATCATCAATCTGACGAATTCATCAGGACAAATTCATCAGAAACCTGCAATCATAGAAACAAACACCAAAAACCAAAAATGCTACTGCAAGAATAATGCAAAATGATAGAAATGATAGTATAAATGCCTAACTGATAAATCTGGATAGCAAATTAAAGGAAATGCATTGTTTTAATAACTTATTTTAACTTTATCATGCATTTATGTTAAAATGAGGTGAACTTCAGGATGCAGAATGAAAATAATCAAGCTAATGCATAATAAAATAAAGAAGGAAGATGAGAAATGCAAACTCAGGGCTCTGATTGCCCCCAATATGGACTGTAGTCGAGATCGCCTCCAATCATATGAGATCGTCGCTGATCTATGACAGGATCATTCGAAATCATCTGGAATCACCTGCGACAATCCAAGCTTCCTCCAGCTGAAGCACAGTGAAAACCTATAATGAAAACTTAGAACTACGAGTGCAAAGCTTAAATGGTAGGGAAAATCAACTAGGGAAAGATTTAGGAGGAGAGCCAAGCAGGGGATCTAGGGGATCAAGGGGATAAACTGAGAAAATCCCAGTTTATATAGGATTAGGGGGAGGTTAGGAGGTTGGGGATCATCCCAATCTGGGAGATCTCCAACTGCGTAGACACGCTTCTGCCCAAGTTGGAGAGGCTGTTGAAACATAAGCTAATTATGAAAATTCAATTTTGGGACGAAATCGTCTGGACGTTTTGTTCCAGATGAATTCGTCTGATCTGGGATGATTTCGTCTGATCGATGACGATATCGTCCAACGATCAAAATAACTCCTAAAAATGGCAAGAAAAATGGGGTGAGCAATTAACAAGCAATTTCGAGGTTAAAATTCAAATTTTTATATTTTTACTAAGGGTTTAACTGCGCCAATTTTAGGGTGCTACAGATTGGCTGCAAGTGCATAAGGCAATACTCAACTTTCAAGATAGATGGATTGAGTACACAAATGATAGGGATATTGTGTGTAGGATGTATAGTCTACAAGGAGATTTTCAACCTCAAATCTTGTTGGCAATGCAACTTAAGAAGGCCATAAATAAAGGAGGAATGGTCTATATAGTGAAGATAAATGAAATGGAAAAAGAGAAGAAGGAAGAGGTGTTTGAGAAACACCCAATTCTCCAAGAATTTAGAGATGTTTTTCCAGAGATTTTCCTATATTACCTCCTAAATGAGAATTTGACTTTACTATTGAGCTTCGACCAGGAATATAACCCATCCATAGAGCTCCATACAGAATGAATCCCATATAAATGCAAGAGTTGAAGGTGTAATTACAAGGGTTGCTAGAGAAAAGTTTGATCAAACCAAGTGTATCACCTTGGGGAGCACCAATACTATTTGTAAATAAGAAGGATAGATCCTTGAGACTATGCATAAATTATAGAATGTTGAGCAAGGCAATAGTCAAGAATAGATATCCTCTTTCGAGAATCAAAGATCTCTTTGATCAACTCAAAGATGCCACAATTTTTACAAAGATTGATTTGAAATAAGAATACCACCAATTGAGGATCTGTGAGGAGGATACACATAAAACAGTCTTTAAAACTTGTTATGGATACTATAAGTTTGTTGTCTTGCATTTTGGTTTAACAATGCTCTAACAACATTTATGAATTTAATGAATATTATCTTCAAGAAGTACTTGTATAAATTTGTACTGGTATTTCTGGATGATATTTTGATATATTCCAAAAATAAAGTAGAGCACGATGAGCACCTCAAAATTGGGCTAGAGCTGTTAAGGAAAAATCAATTGTATGGGAATTTATCCAAGTGTGAATTTTATGTGTTAGAAGTGCAATACCTAGGACAAATTGTTTTGGTTGGTGGGATCACAGTGGATCTTAAGAAAATAGAAGCCACTTTGAATTGGCCGCCACCTACAAATGTGATAGAAGTTCAAAGTTGCATGGGTTTAACTAGATACTATACACGATATATGAGGGGCTATTCCAAGATCACCTCACTAATAACTAACCTTCAAAGAAAAGGAAAAGAATTCAAGTGGACAAATAAATGTGAGGAACCCTTCGGTTTGCTTAAGCAAAAACTTATCATGCCTCCAATACTAAAGATACCTGATCCTAAAGGAATTTTTCTATCTGTACAGATGCATCACTGGAAGGTTTGGGAGGATTGCTCTCACAAGAAGAAGAAATGAGAGCCTATGGGTCTAGAAAGCTGAAAAGGTATGAGGTTAATTATGCAACCCACGACTTAGAGTTGGTAGCTATGGTTTTTGCTCTCAAAAGTTAATGATATTATCTGGTCGAGAGACCCTTTGAGTTAAGGACAGACCATTAGAGTCTGTAGTATATATTCACTCAACCTTTACTCAATGCTAGACAAAGAAGGTGTATGGAATTCCTTGTAGAGTATGACTTTGACATTGAGTATATTAAGGGAAAAGAGAATAAGGTTGTCGATGCATTGAGTAGGAGGAGACACAACAATTTTATCTCGCATCCATGTCGACTTGATGGAATGAGTCAAGGAAATGCAAAGTCAGATGCATACTACAACCGAATTCGAGAAAGGATGGAAAGGAAACCAGATGAAAACAAGGAATTTGGCATCAAGGATGGTTTCTTATGTTTTAAGAATATGGTAGTAATTTTAAGACTGGAAATTTGAGAAAGATGATTATGAATGAAGTGCACAAATTTCCATATTTTGCTTATCCAAGAGAAGCAAATATGAGGGAGAATGTGAAAAATATATTCTTTTGGTCAGGAATGAAGAGAGACATAACTAATTTTTTCGCTCAATATCGAGAGTACCAAAAGGTAAAGGCAGAACATAAACATTTTACTGGATTGTTGTATCCGCATGATACACCTATGAAAAAATGGCAAGTGATTTCGATGGATTTCATAGTAGGATTGCCTAAGAATAGGTTTCAACATGATGCAATCCTAGCAGTGGCCGACAAAAAGATCAAGGTTGCGCACTTTATATCAGAGAACACTAAGGATGATGTTGTGGCTATGGCTAATAGATTTTCCAAGGAAATATTTTGACTTCATAGTTTTTCAAAGGTAATCATATCAGATAGAGACCCAAAATTCACATATGAGTTTTGGTAATCCTTGCATCATGCCATTGGTACTAGATTGAACATAAGTTTTGCTTACCATCAAAAACCTTATGGGAAAACTAAAAGAGTGAATTAGGTGCTAGAAGAAATGCTTTGCATGTACTACATGGATCTGAAAACTCGTTGGGATGACTACTTGCATTTGGTGGAATATACCTACAATAATGGCCACAATTTGACCATAGGAATGACCCCATTTGAAGCTTTGTATGGTAGAAAGTATAGGATACCATTTTCTTAGGATAATCCAAAAGGTCGAATTATGCTTGGATCGGATATGGTCAAAGAAATGGAGCAACAATTGAGAGTGATAAAAAAAGGCTAAAGGAAGCGGTATATCATCAGAAAGGCTATGCTGATCTTAAGAGATCACCAAAGGAGTTTGTTGTGGGTGATAGAGTGTTTCTGAGGGTAAAACCAAGAAAGAGTGTAATTAAGTCCACAAAGCTAGATCCATGTTTTGTGGGACCCTTTGAAATCATAGAGAATATTAGTCCCATGGTATATCGACTTGCCTTACCACCCAATCTGTCCAAGATTCACAACACTTTTCACATCTCTTTGCTTAAAAAGTATGTTGCTAACCCTAAGCATGTGTGGGATTTTTCTAATTTGTAGATGGTGAACATCGAGGTTATAGAGGTTCAACCAGTAAAAATCCTTGAGTTTCGATCCAAATCGATGAAGAAGGGAACCTTGGGGTAGTTCAAGGTTCAATGGGACCACTATTCCGAAAGGAACACTACTTGGGAGAAAGTAGTAGACATGCAAAAATATTTCCTATTTCTGTTTGATGATGCTTTGTAAATAATAATATGATGATTAGCTCAAACTTTGATGTCACATAGAGGACTATGTTAAGCCTAAGGAGGGGAGGATGTCATGACCCTCCCTTGGCAGACTTTTAAATTGGTTGAATTGATATTTTGTGGAATGCTCATTTGAATGGAATGCTTGGACAATATTTGTTTAGATGCTTAATTTGTTAAGGATGAGCTTTATGGTGTATAAATTTTATGAGAAAATGAGATCTATTTTATTAATGAAGTGATTGACTACTTCATGTGTGATTTTTGTAAGATATTAGAACATGATGCTGCTAATTGAATTGCACTTCTGTGTAGGAATAGGTGTTTATTCAAGGTAAGAGAAGAGACTCAACCACCGAGAATGGAATGAGGGAAATGATGTGAAGTGTTATTTATGAAATAGTTCGGGTAATCTGGATAAATACCCATTTCATATAGTTGCATAATATGGCTTGCTTAAAGAGTATAGATTTAATAGTGGTTAAATGAAATCTACTATCTCTCTTTGATTGTGAATTAGTTGTTAGAATCTTCCTTTAATTGAACTTCCATGATTAAAGAAGTTATGTTATGGTGAATTGATTACGATATTATATGGGTTAACTTTAAAAGACAAATAATAAAGATCTTGATTGGTATTAGCTTGTTTGTTGGAGCAAAAGCATTCCACCACTCTAGTCGAATAAATGTTGGTTGCCTTATATTTATTTGGGAGATGTTCATTGAGTGAGTGCTCCATAATCATTAGAATCCAAAGTCAAAGAATGAGGTGGTAGAGGCACTTTGTGAGCAACATCCTAACTGAACCAGATGGTAAAAAAAGAAAATGACTACTGGTGGAGTAGAGGGGAGGAAGGACGTGAGTAGAGGCAAGAGTAGGAGGAAGGAAAGAAGAAAACAAAAATTGCTTCCAGGAGGTTTTTTAGCAAGGTTTGACTGCGTGTAACATGTAGATATTTTGAGGTTTAAAGCTTTGCTTGGTACTTCATGTTGATTAGCAAAAACAAAATTGCTTTGAATTAAATGAAAAACCTATGAGCAAATGTATGGAGATTTTTTAAAACATAGTTGAAAAGCTAAGTGTTGAAATACGTTGATAGGTTATGTGCTTTAGAAGACGTCATACTATTGCTTTGGATTTATGTTAAAGATCAAACGAAAGTTGGACAAACGTATTGGTTGTAGAGAGCTGTTAGTAAACTTTAGAAATTCTGAAATTCCTATGAAAACTTACTACTATTTTATTAGTTATTCTGGTTAATAATGATGCTTGGTTAATAGAATATGGTTGATGTTTATTAGGGATATGTATTGGTTAATCTGGAAACCATGGCAACAACTCTTATTCCAAAACCTAGAGAGAAATTATAGACCAGTGAATAAACATGTTAGGATAGATTGAAATATTTGAATATTAGTGAATCCTTATTTAGGAATTTAATCACCGTTTTACTGAAGGAGATAAGTGTAGAGTATGGTGAGTTCAATAAGTAAGAAATGCTAATATTTCAGATGTATGGGCTGCATTTTTAGTTTTGGTGAGGAAACATATATGGTTGTTTGAAGCAGTGTTGTGTTCATGTTTAACCCCATTGTTCTGTGTTTACTTCTACTACAAATGATTGAGTGGATAAATGGAAGGTTTTAATGGTTTATGATATTGCTTGAAGTTCCATGTTTTGGTTACTTCTTCTACTTACGGATATAAAACTTTTATTGGAAGAAACATATGCTTTGTTTCATTATTGATTCTATCCATGGAAAAGAAAGTTACTGTAGAATTGTTTATATGATTGTATGCATATTATGCTTGTTGATGCTCTCTTCAATTCAAATGAATGTTTGTCTATGATCTTAATGATTTAAAAAAAATAAGGAATGCATCTCTTATATTCAATAGATCGAAAGTTGAGATGTTAATGGTGCATAAAGTTAAATGCATTGTCATATGAAAATTACACCGATCCCTCTTGAGAATTCCTTCTTGGTGGATGTGAGTGGCTATATTATCTTGTCAGAAGGGAGACTAAAGGTATTTGAAGGATTGAGTCATCCAAGGGCTACGCCAATTGAGAAGTCAAATATGAAAATGTTGAGAAGCTGCGATAATTTCTATGATGTGGGAAAACTTTCGATGATAGTAACCATACTAGGATTTTGGAAGACATGTCATTAGAACCCAATTATTTTAAAGGATTATTGAAATCTATTTTAGCAATGTAGAATCTCCAAAGACTTGATTGTAACATTTATCGTAATAATAACCTCCATTTGTAAATACGAATGCTATTGAGTTAATGAGAAAATATTCGATTATGCAAGCTGGTGTTAATATTGAGACCGAATCAAATGATTGTATGGATGTATTTTAGAATTTAATAAGCCGTAGTGAAATAAAAGTATTTTAATATTAAGGACTCATTTAAGTGGGATATCCACCTTGTTTTATTGATAGGGCTAGTTAAACGAATAGTCCAAAGAACATGTGGAAAACTCTTATGCTGTAGCATTACGTAAGATGTTATTTTAAAGATTAGATGCATCAAGAAACACATAATGGATGTTTAAAGGAATATATAGGAGGAACTATGGTAACTTCTGTTATTCAAATAGTTTGAGATGTCCTCTCTCCTAGGAAACAAATAATAAGACCTGCAAAGAGTGACCAACTCTTATGGATATGAGTTGAAAAGGAATCACTCTTACTCTCAAGGCATATGCACTAATACACCTATCCAAGACATCGGTAGATTGGGGCCACCTTTCGAAGGATTGAAAGGGTTGAGCTAGCTCAAAGGATATTTGAGATAGATAGCTTCATTGAAAGATGCCACCTAATGCTCAAGGATAGATAGACTTATTATTGAAGTAAGAATAGGTGTAATTTGGGATGGTCAAATGGAATATAAGTTATCACGTAGTACTCATGCATATATAAACTTATGCATGAAGTAGGGATGGGTGAATTGTAGTTGCTTTTTTAAGACATGTCTTCAAGTAGCTAGTAGCCTTAAGAACTAGAGGGTTATATATATAAATTCTATTAGAATGGGATAGATTAAGATGGGTAGTGACACACCATCTATAAGATCTGATTTCTCTATGGTAAAGGATAGTGATCTTTCAGAAAAGCTTGGTTTAGATTTCTAAAATCTACACAGAGATAAATATCACCATTATTTTTTCTTACCGAGACCAAGTTGGCCACCCATGTGAAGTGTTTGATTGGATATATTATCTTAGCTCTCAATAGTTTAAGAAAATCTTGTCTCATGATCACTTCAATTTTGGGATTCACCAGTATCTATTTCTATCTGAACGGCTTGGCATTAGGTACTAGTTCAATGGTATGTTGGATTATGTTTTTATCATAGACCTTCAAGTCATCATAATTCCAAAAGATTATATCCTAATATTTATGACATAAAGCTTTAAATACTTCAGCTTCCTCTGAAGTGCACCGAATACTAAACGTAAGCTTTTATCCATTTTGTACTTCGATCTCTCTATAGATCTTATCATCCACTTTCATTTGCTTTAACCTCTTGTCGTCTTCATTATCAAACAAGATTTATAGAGTGATCAGATCTTTAGGTATGTGATTGTTTTTTAGCTAAATAATTCCATGTTGATTATTTTCTTGACCAAGCTCACTCTGAGAAAAAGCGTAATCCACTTCTTTAATAAAACAAATCAACAATATGCTCATCACTCTCAAATACCTGCCAATATATTTGTCTATCTGGAACTACTAGTCTGAAAATAAGTTTCACTCTCATATTCTTGGGGGATGCATAATCTGCTGAAGGGGAGAAATTGGCTCCTTTGACAACCAGGGCATTAGCCAAACAATTTTGCTGCCTAGGGACAACATGCAAATTTAAAGCGTCAAAGGCTTCCATCAGGTTTTATACTCTATTCCTGTAAGCCTTCCGATAATGGTGCTTAATGCTATACTTTTATGTGACTTTATTAATAATTAGCTCTGAGTCACCATAAATTGCCAACATTTTGATGCCCATATTTTTTGCTTGTATCAGTCCTAGGCAAAAAGCTTCATACTTTGTAGTATTTTTTGTGCAAGATAAAGTGAGTCTAAAAGAAAAACTTTTCACTCCTTTTGATGGAGACTTTAAAACTACTCCGACCCCAACTCCATTTCTGCATATTGCTTCATCAAAATGCATTGTCCATATTTTGTATTCTCTCAATGATTGGTTGAAGTTAGAAAGGGTATTTTTATCTGATTTTAATGATATATTGTATGTACCCATTTCTATTTCCAAAATATCATGTACATTTTGGAATGGCAACTAATCGTCGATTTCTAAATCTTCAAGGAGCTCCAACAATTATGGCTCTCCAATAACTGAGTGGTTGTACGTATCTTACTCCACCTTCTCAGTGTGATAAGTGATAGTCTTTTCAGGGGTTAGTATCATCCTATTTCATTTGTGAGGGATCATCATGCCAAAGTAATCTAAATACATATATCCTCCTAAATTAGTAGTGAATTCTCTAGAAAGACATAGGCCAAAGTAGGGCTCAAGGTCAACCATCAGAATTTCTTGCACAATTGTGATCTTAGGAGATCTATGCAATCTCATCAATATATATTTCACAACTCCTATAGTCTTACCGAGGTACCATCTAGTTGCAAGACTCCTTGGCAAAAGCGGGTATATTCCATACCCATATCATCACAAACAACCTTGGGCATAACTATAGTAGAAGCTCTGGAATCAATCGTGCAATTATGAACTATCCATCCCTCCATTCTCAGATACAAATAAAATAGGGGACGATTATTTTTTAGGGTAGCAGGAAACATCTTTTCTTTATCGTGAGCCTGATTAAGCACAGTAGCAATCTCTCCCCCTTGAGATTTATTGTTAAGGGAAGCTTTTAATAAATCAATTTGACCAATGAGGAAAAGAGTATCATAGAGACTTACTCTAGATGGAGTCCTTTTTAGTGGTAATTTTTCCCAATTATAAAAACACACCCACCCTTAGGATTTTGATGATAAAACCCTCTCTTGCAAAGAAGTTAAAAAAAAACTTCTCCAAGGTTTTGCTATATAAGCATTGCACATGTGTATTTGTAATCTTATAAAGATGTGTTAAATAAGTGCTAGGAATACCTTAGTGATTTGCAAGTAACTGTTAACAAGGGGCCTGTGTTGGTTTATTTTATCATGCTATACTAATGATTGTTCATGAAACTTAAGAGAAAAAGGAAATGTGATTGGCCCTCATATGACCACGATGTAAAGCCTTAGTTCATTTTACTTTGAAGCATTTTAGATAGTTTTTATCTTCTTTAAACCCTGCTTTGAACATGAAAACAAAGATTAAAATCTATCTCTAAATGTGAATGTGAAATGAAGATTGAATTCCTTTTATTGTTGCTTTGATGAAGGAAAGGAAATAAATATGAATGAATAGCTATGAAATGTAAAGGCCTTAAAATGTCATTATAAATTACCCTTCTTTAATGAAATCATAATTTTCATAAAAAAGAAATAATTTAATGCTTTAAAACAATAGCCTTTGATATAGTGTATAAATTACCTCTCTTTACAGAAATAAAAAATTTCATAAAGAGAAATCAATTTATTGCTCTGAAAATTATGGCCTATGGAATGCCATATAAATTACCCCCTTTAATGAAATTGTGATTTTCATAAAGGGAAGTTCATTTATTGCTTGCAAATAAAAATGCAAAGCTGAAAAAATTGATTTACCTTCAAAATATAAAATAATGAAAAATCTGAAATTATAAAACGCCTGTAAAAACAACTTTGAATAATTTTTATAAATTCAAAATGACTTCAAAATGGAATCGGAATCATTTCGAATGAAATATTGAAGCTCATTCTTCACACTCATGTATTTATTTTTAGCATTTTATTTTTTTTCGATTTTTATTTTAATCGTCAAAGTATTAAAAAATCTGCAAGAATAAGAGTTAGCAAAAAATAAATGTAAAACCTGAAAAACAAGACAAAAAGCTGAAAACGAAAACATGCAACATAATCCAGTCTAATGCCACCCTACATAGCAAAACTGAAGATGTGAGAGTTTTCGCATGTAACCTGGTTTATCCGAATCTGCATTCACACGGTTCGAAATAACCCAGGTGCAATCTTCTAAGGGAAAAAATAAAATCCATGGTTCTAAGCATTCAATAGTGTAACCATATAATGCATTAAACACCATTTATAAACTTAAAACAAAACATGGAAGGAAAGATAGACAGTAAACTTCAACATGCAAAAAAAAATTCTCCTCCTATTTTTCTCATAAAATGCAAGTTTATGAAATTATTTGCATTAAAAATAGACCAATGGAGTCCTATTTTACACAAAATGCATTTTCAGTTTCTCTCAAAAATCCTCCAGCATCTGGCCTCCAAGAGGATCCAACCCTCGTTCTTCAGTTCCAATGGATATTTATCCTTTTTCAAAAGACTATTTTCCTTCTATTTTGTCTTGGAAACCCTCTTTCATGTCGTTTTCCAATGCTGCACCTTCGTTATTTTGTCTTCCAATACCTTCCTCCACGAGGTTTCTTCTCCATGCGTAGCTGAAAATATGATCTCTTCCGTCTATTTTGAAATATTTTTGCAATGCCTCTGTACATAACGATCTTACATAACTGCACCCTTCTAATACTTTTTGTAACACCAATGAATGTATGTTACATTGCTTATGCAAGCTTTAATTAACTGACACATTACATCGACTATATTTAATTTTGTTTTACCAATTGAAATGTTGTGACATATGTAATTTCTTTTAAAATGACATGTGCGGTCCTCAACTCTTGGCCTCCCCATGTGCTTCATATTAGTACCTACTATTGTGGATGGGATGAAGTAGACATCGAAACCGAGTCTTATCGAACCTGCGTATGACATCCGTGCGGGCGACGAATGGCACGTCAAAGAGGATCTGGAGTACACTAATTTTTCCACATCCTATGATAAAAGTTTTATCTACGTAGCCTTTTACACCATGGCATAGATCCACCCTATTTTTACCTTTGGTCCATCCATTTTGTAAACGTCCATCGTTACACTGTTTTATCCCTATCGATAACGTCGGATTCTACCACTGCAATTTCGATTGCTATTTTGATTCTAGTCATTGCCCTGAAATATTCGAATGTAGTGCTCCCCATGAACCACACATGGTTAGATTTATCAACTCTAAACCCTGCTATGTGTGGTCTATATTGCATGTCATCAATTCATCCAGTCTATTGTGCACTAACTACCATTACCTGCTGCCCCACTGCAATGTAATTTGCCATCTCATGTGATAGACGATCTCCCCACACCTTTGGTGCTACATTATCATTAATTACTGCCATTGCCACCCCTGCACGGATGTTCTTGTAGATATGCATATAAAACTCACTATATCTAAAGCTACCGTGTGACTCCTTGGTCTTATCCCTGTTCTTCTCGTCCATGTCTCCATATTTATATGTGGTAAAAAAACATGATTGATTCACATTTGCTACATTGGCAACCCTTGTTCAATATTCGATGAATGCTACTATTCACTGTGGTACCTCCACACCATATCTACGCGTCTGCTATGATTGGCCTCTCCGTAATCTACTGTCAAAGATCCTTGCAGGTGTATACTATCCAATATTGCAATTCCTATGTTGGAATTTTGTTCCACTTTAATACCTCTTATATTTATCTTTGCTTGGTGGCCAACTCCTACTGCAATGCTCTATCGAACACATTCCACTTTTGCATCCTTAGTAATGACCAAACTATGACCATATGCCATCATGAGGTCCTACGCGCTTGTCCATGGTATCATTGGGCCAAAATTCGATGACCATGCTCGCGATGCCATTCCACGTCGGCTTCATTGCTAATCCAAGTTGCCCTCTCTAGTGCTAGCATAATTTGTTAGTGCTATCTCTGTCTACCCATGTGACACTGTATCCAAATCTTCTAGTTGGGATATGATCCACCCAAAGAGGCAAATACACTCTTCTGGCCAATCTAGATAAACTGCGGGGATATACATTGGCGTGATTGCTAACAACGATTCCTAAATTGACTCTTCCACGGTGTCTTTATCATCACTAAATATTCGATATTGATGACGTGCTATTATCAAGCCATCCACATGCATGTTCAAAATAACAACAACCTTGTATGGATTAATCAGAGTTACCTTCTACACGTCTATGCTTCCATCGACCAATCCAATACATTGTAAACAATAAGAAAAGTGTGGAAATCCAACCTTCTAGTAATGCTGGGCTCGATCCTATGTACTACATCTCTGTCAATATCCGTATTCTCCAAATAGGCATCCGCGTTGCCACTTCTATCTGGTCAGTCGGTGTGTTTCAACATCCATCGCTGAACCCTACCCATCCATGTCAAAATTTTAGGTGTCCAAGTTAGCCCATGGGGTCCACGTGAGTTCGAGTAGAGTTCACCGTGCATAGTGTCATCCCACGTTGTCTAGTCACACCTTGGTACTGAATACAGTATTCTATTTTGATGAATGACCACACTGCCATACTCGACCACTACGCTATCCAAATTAATGCCATCTACGCTTGAATCATCCTTTGCTCTTTAGAATCTACCTAAACAAAGTTATGGCAGCCAATAGAACTAGGTCCGACACTTCATAAACTCTGTCACTATCTCTGTCATTAACCATACCCTGACTTCACTGCACAACCTCCTGTAATACAATAGAAGAAGAGGTATTAAAGTGGAACAAAATTCAAACGTAGGAGTATGGAATTTTCTTATTAAGGAACTTTAATGAATAAAAATTAAACATTTCACTCCACCAATAGAAATAAAAGGAGCTTAATGGTATCCGCTTAAAACCTCCATCAAGAAATGACACCTTTTTACATTTACACTTGTACATATATAAAAATATTTTTCTTATAGATATAAACATTTACATTTACTTTATTTATTTTATTTTCTTTTATCTATTTTTATATTTTTTATTTATTAAATATATATAAATATAATATATATTTAATTAATTAATTATTTTTTCATTGTTTTATTTTTATGCTTTATTTAAATCAATCAACCTTGAAGGCTTTATTAATACCCAAAACGAAATGTAACATTAAACCTTAACACTAAAATTTAAATATAAAAACTAAATCTATCGAACTAACTCAAGACACTAAAACACTAAAACAAAGATTTCAATAAAAACCAAAATGTCAACTTTTACAAGAAGACAAGAAGACCTCACAAAATAAGGAACCTCAAAGTCCCCATGGCAAGCTCATGGCTAGCTAGGGTTTCATCAAACATGCTTGCTCGAAGACAACCGAAGTCTGAGAAACCTAAATATTAAGGTGGGTCCCCAATTTAGGGGTACGTTGTGGAATGACCACAACAAATGGTGACTCTGCTAGGAAATGCTCCTGAGCATTTCGGATGAAGAACCCAATCTAAAACAAAAACATAAAATATCAGTGAAATACAAATTATTTAATGATGTCCCAAGAAGGTGGGAGTAAACAACTTCGAATAAAAACAACTAATCCATCTGCCTTTTCTCAATGTGTGACAAAGTGATTCATTTTGCACCTTTGAAAACCATCCAAATTCCATCACCTAACTTACATTAGGCTATAAAATATTGCTCATAATATTTCATTTTGAATAATATTTTGTAAAGTCTCTTTTGAGCATAATTTTTTCAGACAGAGCCCCACTGCTAGTCAGGCGCCCATAGCCCTGGTGGAGATTTTTTGAACTAGGTGATTGATTTGATCAAACTTTTCAATGCTCATTTTTTTTTATATATATCAAGATTTTTCTAGACAGAGTCCCACTACCAGTCAAGCGTCTATAGCCCCGGTGGAGTTTATCTAAACTTGGTGATAGATTTGATCAATATTTGCATTGCTTGTATTCTTATTTTATAGAGAACTTTGCAAACCTCTATGTAACACTTGAATTTGAGCATGTTAGAATTTAGCCTTAATTTGCAAATCAAGATAACTTCATCCTTCAGGACTTCAATAAATACCCTTTAATATGTGGGTTACATATGGAGCTTTAGAGAAATGTTTCATTGTTCCAATCTCCACCATTTTAGTCCCAAAATCTGAGCGTGATCATAAAATAATTCATCCCCCTTTTCTCAGGTTCACCTGCTTTCAAATCAGGTATTCCAACCTACTTAACAAAGGAACAAAAAAAAAAGGGCAAGAGGCTATAAATTAGCGACCATGAAACATCACCTCAAAACTAGGGAAAGACCCAAAACACAAAAACTAAAAACACAAACCAAAACCTAACCTAAAATCGAGGACAAAGTACAAAAATATAAAGCTAAAAACAAAACATGAAAACCAAAGCTATGTACAATAATATACAATAATGTACAAGAGGATGTAAAAATTTGGACCTTCACTTCCATGGATACCAAACATGATTAGCACACTTCAAAAGACATATAACACGATACACATGCCAAACTTTACATAAATCCAACCAAAGTGATATTAGGCCAAACAATACAACAATTTTCATTTTGCCTTTCTCACCCCACCAATTTGATTTAGTCTCATTCACCATCCCATAGGTGAGCTTAAAATCATTAAATTGATTAGACAATAACTAATTTTCAATTCTTTCTTGTCTATTTCTTAAGACATCACTTTCACAATTTGATTCATGATTTAGAATTAGGCTTTCCTTTTCACAGATGAGGTTTTATAAGATCCTATTTCTAAAAAAATTAAAGCCAATTTATTTTCCACGTTTGTAGGCCAATCAAATTTATGCAACCACTTGCAAGAATATAGGATATTTATTAAATGAGGATCATCATAAGTTTATATCCTAGATTCAATAATTAATTGATTGTGAACTTGATTTAACACTTCAAGCACATCAAATTCTTTTCCTTGAACAAAGCATTCTTATTAGTGGTGTGAGGAGAAATTGACTCAAATTATTCATCAACCACAAATGGCATTTCATCATTTATAAAATTTTAATCCAACAACCACTTAGGCAAACCTTCACTTGGAGTTCGAATGGTGGAACACAAAAGGTGATATTTTACCTTTGATACACTTTCATTTACCAATACTTGGTGAGTCATCGTGATTTCTTTCTTTTCTTCATGGTCTTCATCATCATCATCATGTAGCATTTCATATTCATTCATGACCAGTTCATCAAAGACACCAAAATTAGGCACCCAACTAAAAATTTGTCCATATTTTTCAAACCATAAGGCTTGTATATCTAGGGATGTGTGAAATAACACATGTTCCTAATCAATTGTTTGAGTCATTTCAGATAACGTAATATTTTCAATTGGATCATCAATGATATCAAACCCAAATCATTTAGTTTTTGGTATATTATCTATCTTAGGAAGCATAGACCTTGTAGGATCCTTAGGTGAAACAATGCTTTCCATTTCTTGCATCTCAAATGGGAACAAGATGAGTGAGTCTCCTCCTTTGCCTAGAATAGTATAGTCATTATCATCCTTCTCTATTTTAGTGAGATGTTCAATAAAATCATCTTAAAAATGATTGGATCTTGGAACCTTCTCTATTTCCGCAAATGAATTACCATTTTTGATTGTGCAGGGCTTGCACAAATTTCATGTGAGATAGCCACTTCATCATCCTGCTTATCAAGTGAAATAGAACTTTCATCAGTAGGAGTGTGAGAAGACAATTGTTCTTCATACATTTTCCTACAATTATAATAATGGTTGTCTAAACCCATGGGATGAAACTTTATTGTATCCTCCTCGTAATTTTCAAGCTCTTCAAGAATTGTTTTTTCAAATTATTTTTTATCATTATCTCAAGGATGTTGAAGGTTTTGATCATCAATTTTAATCATTTCATCCAAATTGGTGGAAGGTCCTTATTCGTCACATGTTTCAAAACTAGTCCACTCTAGGACCCCTCCATTTTTGAAAGAATATCACTTTTAGTATCTTCAACTTTTGTCTCATGAGGATGATTTAGGACATCATCAATATGTGCATCTTGAGGCCTTTGTTCTTGTAGCTAAGAGATATTTTATTTAAGCTATAGAACTAGCCTTTGCAACTTGTCCTGCATATTAGGTGAAGCAAGTGCTTCATTAGAAAGAGTGGTAAAGTTCTCCCATTTATTCCACCAACAATAATCATATTCTAAAATTGGAGTGTGGTGTTAAACCACTTATTCACAATATTTAGGTTCAACAATAAATTGCTCTTCAAACTCACCTTCACATTCCTTAGATGGTTTAGTTATTTTCAAAAGTGGGTCACTCTTTGTATTCAAGCTTGCAAGATCGCAATCCACATTTGTAACCCATGATTCAATTTTATCATAATTTGGAAGCTGTGGATTTTCTTGACTGTCAGTTTCAACAGTCTCATCCAAAGTGTCTTCTAAGAATAAGTGGTGAAATTCTGTTATGTCTTCGAATTCATTTATTGATTTTATTTGAACCTAACTTTCAACCACTTTTTATGGATTAGGGGTTTCTATAATGGGATCATCCCAATCCTCACTTGTAAACTAGAACCTTAAGCCATTCATCTCCAACTCATCACAACTTGATTCATGTTGGCTTTCTTGATCTTTACAATGATCGTCTTCTAAAAAAATAGTGATGAGATTCCATCATGTCTTCAGATTCATCTATTGACTCCTTAAATTCACTCTCAACCACATTTGATGAGTCAAGGGTTTCTTCAATAAGATCAACTCTTGTATTTTGCTCCCAATGATTGTCCCAATATTCCTTTGTGAAGAAACATGAATCAATCTCCATATCTTGATGGGTTTGTTCACCCCGATCCTCATTAATGTACCTTAGCTTTGAGACTTGCATCTCCTCTTGAAAAATATCTAAGGTGGTTGTAACATTTGGACATTCAACTTCATCCCATTGATTGTTCACATTAGACATTGTTGAATAAGAGGATACTAGATTAGATGGTTGGTGTAGGTTGGCTTCACTAACTCCTAAAAAAAAATTCATAATGGGAGGATATTGTACCTCAACTTGAATCATGGGTGGTATCTGATTTTGATTCTTAGGATTAAGTAATGATAGCTTACCCATATCAGCATTTTTCAAAGTCCACCATCGTTCTACCATAATTGCCTCATTGTAGGCCTTAGGCAAGGATGAATCTTCAAGAAGCTTCCTTAGATATTTGGATATTAAGGGGTCTAAGGATCCAATGTAAATTTGAAGGGATATCTCTTCTGAAATGATGAAATGGGGTACCACTTCGGTATACAACTTATGAAACCTATCATTGAATTCGCTCATGGATTCATTAGGTTCCTTACAGATAGAGATAAATTGATTTAGCATCAAAACAGGGTCAACTTGTTTTTCAAGATGACTAGTAAATGTTGCTTCTTGTTGAGCCCAAGAAGTGATGGAACCTATAGGTAGGTATAAGTACCATTCAAACGCAACCTCATCCAATGTATACAAAAATAATCTACAAGGATCATCTCCATGCCACATTTGCAATTACCTTAAAATTTCCTTGTATCTCTGAATATGTTCCTCAACCGAGGTCACATCATGCTTAAACATGGGTAAATAATTTTCTACACCTTCAAGAATTTGATGAGTAGGCATGTCTAACTAACTATAATAGTCACCTATCCACAATGCAATTCCTGCCCTGGTTGGAATAACCGATGCCATTAGTGAACCTTAAAGAATATAACTTTAATACCAAATTTGTTAGTCAAATAAATATCTTGCAAAGAAACATGAAATGACTAACAAATTTCAAATGAAAAAATCATCACATTCATCAATTATAATGCATGAATTAAACCATAGCAATAAAGAACATTCTCCAATTTGCAAAAGGTTAGTATCAATGCATCATCAATTGAAGAACTTTTAAATCAACGAATGTGATCAACAAAATCTCCTTAGTCAAGACCAATACTTTTTAAATAAATATTTCAAGTAAACATGAACAATATAGCATTAAATAGCAATAAAGTAAACCAATTAAGGCCCTCCTTCTAGCACCAAAATGTTGAGTGGTAATTTTTCCTAATTGTAAAAACACACTCACCCTCTCTTGCAAAGAAGTTAAAAACAAAAACTTCTCCAAGGTTCTACTATATAAGCATTGCACATGTGTATTTGTAATCTTATAAAGATGTGTTAAATTAGTGATAAGAATACCTTAGTGATTTGCAAGTAACTGTTAACAAGGGACCCCTACTATATAAGCATTGCACATGTGTATTTGTAATCTTATAAAGATGTGTTAAATTAGTGATAAGAATACCTTAGTGATTTGCAAGTAACTGTTAACAAGGGACCCATGGTTTATTTTATTATGCTATACTAATGATTGTTTATGAAAATTAAGAGAAAAGGAAAAAGTGATTAGCCCTCATATGACCATGATGTAAAGCCTTAGTTCATTTTACTTTGAAGCATTTTGGATAGATTTTATCTTCTTTAAACCCTGCTTTGAACATAAAAATAAAAATTAAAATCTATCTCTAAATGTGAATGTGAAATGAAGATTGAATTCTTTTTATTGTTGCTTTTGTGAAGAAAAGAAAATAAATATGAATGAATAGCTATGAAATGTAAAGGCCTTAAAATGTCATTATAAAGTACCTTTCTTTAATGAAATCATAATTTTTATAAAGAAGAAATAATTTAATGCTTTAAAACAATAGCCTTTGATATAATGTATAAATTACATCTCTTTAATAAAATCAAAAATTTCATAAAGAGAAATCAATTTATTGCTCTGAAAATGATGACCTATGGAATGCCATATAAATTACCCCCCTTTAATGAAATTGTAATTTTCATAAAGGGAAGGACATTTATGGCTTGCAAATAAAAATGCAAAGCTGAAAAAGTTGATTTACCTTCAAAATATAAAATAATGGAAAATTCGAAATTATAAAATGCTTGTAAAAACAACTTTGAATAATTTTTATAAATTCAAAATGGCTTCGAAATGGAATCGAAATCATTTCAAATGAAATATTTAAGCTCATTCTTCACACTCATGTATTTATTTTTGGCATTTTATATTTTTTCGATTTTTATTTTAATCGTCGAAGTATTAAAAATCTGCAAGAAGAAGAGCTAGAAAAAAATAAATGTAAAACCTAAAAAACAAAGACAGAAAGTTGAAAACGTAAACATGCAATGTAATCTAGTCTAATGCCACCCTACACAGCAAAACCAAAGATGTGAAATTTTTCGCATGTAACCTGGTTTATCTGAATTTGCATTCACATGGTTCAAAATAACCCAGGTGCAATCTTCTAAGGGAAAAATGAAATCCATGTTCTAAGAATTCAATAGTGTAACCATATAATGCATTAAAAACCATTTATAAAATTAAATCAAAACATGGAAGGAAAGATAGATAGTAAACTTCAACATGCGTAAATATTCTCCTCCTATTTTGCTCATAAAATATAATTTTATGAAATTATTTGCGTTAAAAAAAGACCAATGGAGTCCTGTTTACACAAAATGCATTTTTAGTTTCTCTCAAAAATCCTCCAGCATCTGGCCTCCAAGAGGATCCAACCCTTGTTCCTCATTTCCAATGGATATTTATCCTTTTTCAGAAGACTCTTCCCCTTTTGTTTTGTCTTGGAAACCCTCTTTCATGTCGTTTTCCAATACCGCCCCTTCATTTCATTTTGTCTTCCAATACATTCCTCCACGAGGTTTCTTCTCCATGCATAACTAAAAATATTATCTCTTTTGTCTATTTTGAAACGTTTTGGCAACACCTTTGTACATAATGGCCTTACATAACTGCACCCTTTTAATACTTTATGTAACACCAATGAATGTTTGTTACATTGCTTATGTAGACTTTAATTAACCGACACATTACACTAATTATATTTAATTTTGTTTTACCAATCGAAATATCGTGACATGTAATTTCTTTTAAAATTACCTACGAAGTCCTCGGCTCTTGGTCTCCCCACGTACTTCATATTAATACCTACTATTATGGATGGGGTGAAGTAGACATCAAAATCGAGAGTCCTATCAAACCTGTGTATGACATCCATGCGGGTGACGAATGACACATTAGAGAGGATCCGTGATGCACCAATTTTTCCACATGCTATGATAAAAGTTTCATCTACATAGCCTCGTACACCGTGGCATAGGTTTGCCCTATTTTTATCTTGTGCCATCCATTTTATAAACGTCCACCGTTACACTATTTCATCCCTGTCGATAACACCAGATTCTACCACTACAATTCCGATCGTTGTTTTGATCCTAGTCATTGCCCTAATATATTTGAATATGGTGCTCTCCATGAACCATGAGTGATCAAAATTTTCAACTCCAAACCCTATTGTGCATGGTCTATGTTGCATATCATCAGTTCACCTGGTCCACTGTGCACTAACTAGCATTACATGCTACCCCGCTACATTGTAACTTGCCATATTCTACGATAGACGACCTCTCCACACCTTCGGTGCTACATTGCCATACCTGCACGGATGTTCTCATAGATATACATATAAAACTCACTATATCTAAAGTTGCCACACAACTTATTGGTATTACCGTTGTTCTTCTTATCCATGTCCCCATATTTATCTATGGCAAATGGATATGATTGATTCACGTCGGCTACGTTGAAAAACCTTGTTCATGATTCAATGAATGTTACTGTCTGCTGTGGCATCTCCATGCCGTCTCTACACATTCGCTATGATTGACCTCTCTGTCATATATTGTCGAAGATCCCTATGGGTGTATACCATCCAATATTTCAATTCCTATGTTGAAATTTTGTTCCACTTTAATACCTCTTATATTTGTCTTCACTCAGCAGTGAACTCCCACTACAACGCTCTATTGAACACATCCCACTTCAACATACTTGGTAATGACCAAACTGTGACCATATGCCATCATGAGGCCCTATGCGCCCATCCATGGCATAATTGGACTGAACTCCGATGACCATGCCCGTGATGCCATTCCACATCAACTTCATTGCTAATCCGAGCTACCCTCTCTAGTGCTAGTACTGTCTGTTGGTGCTATCTTCGTCTACCCATGCGACATCATATTCGAATCTCTTGGATGGGATATGATCCACCCAATGAGGCAAATGCACTCTTTTGGAAAATATAGATAAAATACAAGGATATACATTGGCGTGATTGCTAACATCGATTCCTAAATTGACTCTTCCATGGCGTCTTCATCATCACTGAATATCTGACATTGACAACATGTTGTTCTCAATCCATTCACATGCATGCTCGAAATAACAATAGCCTTGTATGGATTCATCGAAGTTACCTTTTGCACGTCAATGCTTTCGTCGACTAATCCGGTACACTATGAATAATAAGAAAAAGTGTGGAAATCCAACCTTCTGGTAATACCGATCCCGATCCTATGTACTGCATCTCTTTCAATGTTCGCGTTCTCCAAATAGGCATCCATGTTGCCACTTCTATCTGGTAAGTCGGTGTGTTTCAACATCCACCATTGGACCCTACCTGTCTGCATCAACATTTTGGGTGTCCAAGTTAGCCCATGGGGTCCACGTGAGTTTGGGTAGAGTTCACCATACATAGTGTCATCCCATATTGTATAATCGCATCTTGGTACTGAATAAGGTAGTCACCTGTTTTGATGAAAGACCACACTACCATACTCGGCCACTTTGCTGTCCAAATTAATGCCATCTATGCCTGAATCATCCTTTGCTCTTCGAACTCAGCCTAAAAAAAGTGACGACAGCCAATAGAACTAGGTCTGATACTTCATAAACTCCGTCACTATCTCTATCATTAATCATGCCCCAACTTCACTGCGCGAGCTCCTGCAACATAGTAGAAGAAGAGGTATTAAAGTGGAACGAAATTCAAACATAGGAGTATGGAATTTTATTATTAAGGAACTTTAATGAATAAACATTAAACATTTCACTCCACCAATAGAAATAAAATGAGCTTAATGGTATCCACTTAAAACCTCCATCAAGAAATTCGTTTCATGACACCTTTTTACATTTACACTTGTACATATATAAAAACATTTCTCTTATAGATATAAACATGAAAGATGTTTTCATTTATGTATATATATGAAACATTCATTTATTTACTTTCTTTTATTTTATTTATTTATATATATATATATATATATATTAATTTATATTAATCTATTAAATATATATATAAATATAATATATATATTTAATTAATTAATTATTTTTTTAATTGTTTTTTTTTTATGCTTTATTTGAATCAATCAATCTTGAAGGCTTTATTAAAACCCAAAACAAAATGTAACATTAAACCTTAACACTAAAACTTAAATATAAAAACTAAAACTATTGAACTAACTCAAGACATTAAAACACTCAAACAAAGATTCCAATAAAAACCAAAATGTCAACTTTTACAAGAAGACAAGAAGACCTCACACAATAATGAGCCTCAGAGTCCCCATGGCAAGCTCATAGCTAGGGTTTCATCAAACATGCTTGCTCAAAGACAACTAGAGTCTGAGAAACCCAAATTTTAAGGTGGGTCCCCAATTTAGGGGTACGTTGTGGAATGGCCACAACAAGTCCTTTTGAGCCCTCGACGATATTAAATTCCAGCTTCTCTAAAGGATTTCTCTCTTCTCTCTTGTCTATTTCTCCAAATATATTCCTATACTTTTGGGTAACTTCAATCCTCTATCTCTTAGTAATAGAAGAGAACTCCAACTTTTATCTCGCTTCCTATTTAGAACCTAATTGCTCCCTATCCTTCTCATTTTTACTTTGGTTTGGTTTTTCCTTTTCTTTTTCTTGTGCCTTAGGGGATAAATCTCCTTTTATGGCTGCATGTGGAATGGGGAACTTATCCTTGTTTGGCAAAGGCTGGTATTTCTTATTCTAATAAGGGACCTAAAATGAACTCAATTTCTATGGATTAACCTGCAATGGTTTCTTTCTAGATCTATTTAATACTAAAACAAATTCTAGTTCAGAGGTGCTAGACTCACTCAACACTTGATCACGTTGTCATAACATATTAACTCTTCCTTTATAATTTCTCTCAGCCTTCTCTATGGCTTGCTGGACATGGTGTTGATACATGTAGCACAAATCATAATCGTGAGGATCATTGTAGACCAAGCACCATATATTGACCAGAGCAGTCTCATTATTTGAATCATATTCCTCTTGAGTAGCTTTGAATCTTGGCCCTGCATTGTTACTTGAAATGAGCTTTTGATATTTATTTATATAAGAAAATCTCCTTTGCTGAGATCTTTCAATCTCTCTTTTCTCTATAGCATTGAACTTATTTCTAATAGTCTTTAAAGAGTTCTAAATATCAAGAAGCACTGAAGACTCTTGGGGTGGTTGAGATGGAAGAGGAGGTAAAGGTACAACAATGAGTAATTTAGGAGGTGGTGGTGGATTTGCCATAGGAAAATGAGTTGCAAGTGGAGAAGGATTCATGGCAAGAAAATATGAGGCTAAAGGCTGCTGTGTGATTTCAGGAGTGTATGGAGTAACATGTTTAGGAGGTAATCTCCCTACTAAAATCAAGATATATTCAACATGGACTACTATTTGATAAACATGAGGGAATGTTGTTATTCCAAATTGTTGGGTTTGTAGACCAATATTTGGTCTTAAAGCTCTGATATAATACCTATAAGCCAGGGGAGAAGCTAATCTAAACTCATTAGAGATTCTTTTCTAAGTTCTGTCGAAATTGAGGTTTAAAATAAAAAATTGACTCCTGTGGATACCTTTGGATGACTATAAACTAGGTTAGGAGCGAGAATGGATCCGTAGACTTATTGAATTCTTATACAAATAGACCAGCTAAGTCAACCTAATTCTTTATGGAACCATTTTTCAAATTTCTAAACCAATTTAGGATTTTACCCCTAAAGGAAAGGACCAATAACTTTACAATAACATCTTCATACCTAATGTTATGGACAACTTCCATTGATAGCACATCTTAGCAATGTTCATATACCATTCTCCCAGTACCATCATAGGTAGGTATATCTTTGATTGTGGCTTGAGGGATATCATGTGTAGCTTGAAAAGATAGTGGGGTTGCAACATTCTAGTTTGGGTAGTTATACTGACATTCATCCTGATCGGGATCCATATCAACTCGGGTATGGGGAGTATTAGTACCAGAAGAGTTTGAGGTAGAGGATGTTGTTTGTAATTCCTTTAAAAAAGTCTCTAAAGATGGGTATCTAGATTTTGGGAATAGCTTGTAAAAATTAGTAGGTTGATCTCCTTTCTTAGCAGCACTTCTGAGAAACATGAAAGTGTAAATATCAGGATTAATATTTTGTTGGATTTTATATCTAGGAGTCATCAAGTGAATCTACTTTCTCAGCTTATGAGGTGAAGACAATTCACTCAATATTTATTCCTCTGGGTAAAACATAAAATATATGTACAGTGGAATCTATCCCATCGAGCATGCCAAAAACCATTGTAGTCTGGTTTGTCATCAAGCCAATGCTAGAACTGTGATCATTATCTTGAAGTATTTAAAGGCGAGAAACCGCTGATCGTAGCCCAAACTAAATATTGGAAGAACCAAATTACTTTGATTCAACCTCCAAAAAATACTGCTATACCTATCCAACTTAATGGGTGTTGACTCTATTTAGCTCAAAATAGTAAAAGTTTAAGGGTAGAAATGGTAGGGTTAGAAATGTATAAATAAAGAATGGACGGGTGAAGCTAATAACATAGACATCCACAAAGTATCCCATGATGAATTAAAATTTAGAAGAAATATTTGGGACTAACAACATTCAAAACTCTACAATTATTGTATCGACAACCTTTTGCATACCCACAATTATTCCAAACATCTAAAGCACTAATTATCCAAATTAACAGAATAAGATCAATGCCTCAACTAACAAAAATAGAATTCTTGAAAGTATGTATGCAAGAACGAATTATCCCAATTTACTCTAGGTTAGTTTTCCAAATTGACATAATAGACTAACAGACTAACCATAGTAGCAACGATAGAGATAATTTCACATAATTATATCCAATCAATCAACACAAGCGCAAATTCAAGGTAAACATCCCTTGCAATGATTCATTCATCAATTTTCATGAAATATACATAGTAGTGCAAGCAAACACTTTAGAGCCGACCTTTTTAAAGGAGGTCATTGCCTTTATTTATAGTTTTACAATGATAATCATTTCTAAGCATTATAAGGAGTTTGTCATTTCTTGATTTTCTTGGCCACTTGTCATCCATGGTGTTAGCCAACTGTGAGTTCTTAATATATTACAACCAACTTTAGTTTAGAGATTCCCTTGTCATTGATGGTTCTTGTGATCTTCTTTCATTTTTTGATTTGCAACTGAATTAGTTTCATCAAAAGTTTTTGGAAGCTTCTAGACTAGGAGTAGCGATTCGGCCTTTATGGCATCTGATTTATCTTTCCCTTACCTTCTGCAACTAGCAAGCACACAAAAAATTACTGAAAATCTGAATAACAAGATTAATATCTACCATTGATCTGCCAATCAAACGGTTGTAGTTGATTGTTGCACGAATGTCCTTCGTCTGAACCTCTCTTATACTTTCTTGAGACAAGAAATCACACGAAATATAAATTTTTCTTACCTCATGATAGCCTTTTGAACTCAACGTATTTCTATCGCACACCACTATAAAAAAATATAGAGAATCACGTCTTTATGCTTTTCGCTCCCCTTGGTTAGCTTCTCTTATGTTTTCTTGTTCTCCAATGCTTTTTAGATTTGCGCACGATCAATGAAGGGAATGAGAAATCGTGCATGGATGCTTTTCTCAAATTTTTGCCTTTTCTTGCACTTCCTTGTTTGCTAGTGTTTTTCAGATTTGCACACATTTTACAAAGGTGACAAGGAATCTCGTGTGGACGCTTTTCTCCATCTTCTACCCTTTCTTGCGATTTCCTACTTTCTAATGCCTTTTTTTTTGTACGTGGATTCCAAAGGATTTGAAGAATCGCGTGTTGCAAACCTTTCTCCATTTTTGGCCATTTTTCACGCTTTTACTTTTGTTTGCATTTTTTGGTTTGCATGGATATTACAAAGGGAACAAGAAATCTCGCTCTCCCAACATTATTTTATTTTACCTTTTTCTAGTGCTTTTATGTTTCCTAGCACTTTCATGTTTTCTTGCGAATTACAAAGAAGACAAAATATCGATGCATTTTCCTTTCCTATTTTTGGCTATTTCTCATGATTCCTTGTTTTCTTGTGCTTTCTTGTTTTCGTGTAGAATACAAAGGTGATGGAAAATCTCGGCACACCCTCTTTCTCATTTTTTGGCCATTTTCAACATTTTTTTTTATTATTTTTCAACACTTTTCTGTTTTCTCTTTCTATACTTAGTCAAATTTGTAATTTTTTGGCTAAGTAGAGATGTAGCCAATTTTTGCCTACATAAGTATGATATTATTTAAGTAATAAACATGATATTCTTTGTATCCAGGTAACTAAAATGAAAAAATAAGTTTCTAAAACTATGAAAGCAGTATGGGTGAGATGTGAATGGGATGCTATGGATTTTGAAGGAGCAACAAGGAGAATTCTAACTTGTTGGAATCCTACTAGAACCTCCTATGTAACCATTCATAAAACTAGGCATTGGATAACCTCTTTAGTCACATGCTACTTTACATATATTTATTTCATCCTTATCAATGTCTATGGTCCTACAACTCAATTAGGTATATTAGAAGTTTGGAGTGGTATTGAGGCCTTTATGAGAAGTAAAGACCAAGAAACCTATTCATGATCATAGGATATTTTAATGTCATAACCAAGATGGATGAAAAACTTGGGGGAATTAGGAAATTAGCCCAAAATATGAGAGATTTCTTAGCTTTTATTCAAAACAATAATTGGACCAACAATAGGAGAGACAAGAATAAAATAATAAAAAAATTATATAGATGCATACTCTTAGATCATTAGATAGATGAAGGAACTTGTGCTAAAATTAATACCTTAACAAGGATTGGTTCAGACCACTGGCCAATAAGAATTTAAATGGTGGTAAGTGAATTCAAAAAAATATCATATTTTAAATATGAGCAAATGTGGGAAGACCATCCTCAATTTGTTGATATGATAACACAAATGTGGGCTGTATGCACTTGCTGGGCTGAATGCACTTCCAAAGCAAGTTAAATAAATGACATCTAGATTAAAAAAATGAAACAAGAACACTTTTGGAAATATTTTTGAGAAGAAAGAAGAACTAAAAGATAAAATTTCAAAATTCCAAAAAGGTGATCATAATAATCCAAGCTCAGAGGAAAGAGAGTTGCTTAGTGAATATCATAATATTTTAAGGAAGAGAAATTTTGGAGATTAAAATCAAGACAAACTTGGTTAAAAGGAGATAAAAATATGAAGTTTTTCATAGGATGGCTATAGTATAGATATCAACATCCATAATTAGTAGAATTAAATCAATATAAGGGGTTTGGAGTGAAGACCAGAGTGAAATTAGAAAAAATTTAAGGTATTTTTATCATTATATTCTAGGATCAAAAGGGTCTGAAGTTCTTAATGATGAGCTTTTTCAAGAAATACCTTTAGTTATAACGAATTAAGACTATAGGAAACTAATGGAGCCCATTACTCTAGAAGAAGTTCATTTAACTCTTTTCTCTTTTAATAAGGATAAATCCCCAAGTCCAAATGGTATCTCTACAACATTTTACCAACATAATTGAGATATAGTGAAGGATTCTTTATTGGTAGTAGTGGAACAGTCTAGGGTAAAACAATACATACTTTATAAAATAAATGCAACATATCTTACCCTAAATCCAAAAAAGAAGGATGTTGAATTGTTTGATTCATTTAGACCCATAATACTATGTAATATGGCATATAATATTATCTTCAAAGTTATGACAAATCAATTAAGGCCATTGTTAGACAAAATTATTTTAGAAGAGCAAGGAGGATTTGTGAAAGGGAGACAAATTATGGATGGGATCATAGTAGCTCATGAAGTTATACATTCAACAACTTCAAAAAAGAGAAAGCACCGAGTAAATCTTATTAAATGGGATTTTATTTTTGTAGTATTAGAAAAGTTTGGATTTGGGAAGAAATGGGTTAGAAGAATTAAAGCTTGTGGCTCTACAGTTTCATATTTAGTATTGGTCAATGGGTTAGTAACATAATAATTTAAAGCCAAAAAAGGCCTTAGACAAGAAGATCCTCTATCATCATATTTGTTCATTATTATGGCAGAGGTTTTGGGTAGGAACTTGAATAATGCTAAGATGGGATTATAAGTGGACTTAAGGCTAGTAATAACATTGACAACATCACCCATCAACAATTTGTAGATGATAAAACCCTTTTTGGAAGGGCAAGGATAAAATAGGCTAGAGCTTTGAATAACTTATTTAAGGAATACGAAAGAGCATAAGGGAAAAAGTTAATAGGATGAAATCCAAAATTTATTTCCTAAACACTCCAACTAAAATCAAAGCAAGAATTTGTAGGTTACTTTAAATGGAGGAGGCAATTTTGCCAACAACTTATCTAGGAATGCCCTTATTTGAGGGGAGAACAAGGAAAAAATTATGGAATCTAGTTATAAGTAATGTTCAAAATAAAATACCGACATGGAAAGGTGGATGGCTATTGTTAGCAGGAAGAGTAGCTAATTAATTCAGTATTACAAGCCATTCCAACATATTATATGTCATTGTATACTATGCAAAAATAAATAGAAAAAAGTTTAATCTATATTATACGATCCTTTTGTGGTTAGGTTTAATACATGATAAAAATAATTTTCTTTTGGTGAAATGGAGCAAGATGTGTGATGATAAAACTAGGGGAGGTCTCGGTTTAAGAGTTCTTATAGATGCAAACTTAGATCTTAAGGGAAAATTAATATGGATATTGTACAAAGAGAGTCAAAGACAATGGAAAAGAGTTCTTATGAGTAAATATGTTGAGCCCAATGACCCAAGCTTAAAATTTACTGCATTCTCTCTACCAAATGGTTTTGCAATTTGGAATGGTTTAAAAAAATCTATTGATCTAGTAATTAAAGGTTTAATATGAGTGGTGGGAAATAAAGAAATTTTTTATATTTGGATGGATACTTGGTGTGATAAAAAACCACTCAATCTAGATCAAATTTTGAAACCTTGGATGTGATTAATTTAAGATAAATATGGTGATAGTATTTCAAACATTTTGTACAAGGATCAAAAAGGAAGATACAAATAGAAAGAAGATTTTTTTACAAGTACACAAGATATTGATGCTAGGAGATAGTTGAGTAGAAAGATAACAATTATGATATTCTGAGGGGAGCCAAGGATAAATTGATTTTGGAGTTGAATAGATCAGGAGAATACACAACAATAAGTGGATATAATGTAAAGCACTAAAAAAATGGGAATATCACAAGAATTTGGAGAGATATTTGCGATAGCCTAAGCATTCCTAAAGTCAAAATGTTTGTTTGGATAATAGGTCATAGAAGAATTTTATCCTGGAATAACATTATAAATAGGGATTTTCATGACCCCTCTCAATGTGTTCTTTGTAAAAAGGAGGAGAGTATAGACCATATCTTGAGATATTTGTCAATAGTCTAGAAACTATGGCAATATATTCTTAATATGTTTTGTAAATGCATGGTGATGAATAACAAAATTGAAGAATTGTTGAAGCAATGGCAGAGCATGATAGGAATCTCCTATCTACCTGGATGCAATGCGATGTTATAAACACAACCAATACACGTACTAATTAAACAATAGTTCTCAGAGAATATATGAAGCACATGAATAATAGAATCAACAATTTGATTTAGCACTTAAGGAGGGCTATGTCCTCGCAACTAGGAGGGCACAATCCTTATGGAAATGCAAATGAAATAATGATGATAGAGATGATAAAATCCAAACCTAAACTATTCCTATTTATACTCAATAATGAACAATTAATGATAATCAACTATAATAGCTGACTAGGCTATTAGGGTTGTAACATGGCTTCCCTCCTCAGAAAGCTTTGTCCTCAAAGTTGGAAATGTTTGGAAAAAACTTTATGGTTCCCATGTAGCATATTCTTCAGGTAAGTCCTGCCATTTGATGCGAAACCCTTTGATGTGACAGGATCTCAGCATACGTGTTCTATTTTGTAAAATTACTTTATGTTGGAGATATATACGTCCTTCATCGAGTACTGGTAATTTTGACTAAGAATGTACTTTCTGGCCAATTACCTTTTTGAGATAGGAAACATGAAATATTGGATGTATATGAGATGAGGGAGGAATCTCTAGTTGATATGCCACTTCTCCAATGCGACGCACTATTTTGTAAGGGCCATAAAATTATGGAGTCAACTTTTGACTGGTCTTGATCTTCAATGACAACTTTTTGTAGGGTTGCAAACATAAGAACACCATATCACCTGTATTAAATTGTCTTTCCTAACGGTGCGTGTCTTGTTGATGCTTCCTACAGTTTTGTGCTTGGACCAAGTTGTCTTTGATAATGTTAAGCATTTACTGTCGGTGTTGGAACCAATCATTGACTTGGGCTACTTTGGAAGAACATGAAATATAATCTGCTATTGTTGGTGGTTTGATTCCATACAATGCTTCAAATGGAGATATTTTTAATGAAATAATGGTACGAAGTGTTGTACCAACATTATGCCAAGGAAAGCTAGTGACTCCATTGATACTATTTATCCTGAGCAAAACATCTTAGATAGGTACCTAGACATTTGTTAACTATCTCAGTTTGGCCATCTATTTGTGGATGGTATGCAGAAGACATATTCAACTTGGTACCACTAAGACGAAATAATTCTTTCCAAAAATTGCTAGTAAATATGGGATCACGATCACTTACAATATTTTTAGGCATTCCATGCAATTTGAAAATTGAATCCATAAATACCTTGGCCACTTTGCTTGCTAAAAATGGATGTTGTAAAGCATGGAAGTGAGCATATTTGGAGAGGTGATCCACTACCACAAAAATTACTATTTTTCCTTTCGATTTAGGAAGACCTTCAATAAAATTAATTGAAATATGTTCCCATTGGTGATCTGGAATAGGTAATGGTTGAAGCAGTCCTGGTGATTTGGTTATTTTACCTTATTGTGTTGGCATGCTTCACATTTATACACCCATTGTTTAACCTCTACTTTTAATCCTTTCCAATAAAAGGATTGTTTTATCCGCATATATGTTTTCAAAAAACTTGAATGTCCTACTGATGGAGAAGCATGTGATTCGTCCAAAATCCAGGATTTGATTGTAGAATTGTGTGGAATGTAAATGTGAATCTTTCTTCTTAAAACCTTATCATCATAGGAAAAAAGAGGATGCTTGGATGAACCCAACAACAATTCATGAATTATTTGAGTAGTTTCTATATTTGACAACCATTCTTCTTGTAGCTGAGAAATCCATTGGGAACATGGACCTGAAATAGCATTAATAACCACTTCATATTCATATTTTCATGATAATGCATCTTCTGCCACATTTTATTTCCCTTTCTTATACTCGATAAAAAATTCATATCCTAACAATTTTTTTAACCACTTGTTTTGCTTTGGATAAGAAAATTGTTGTTCTAGAAAATGCTTGAGACTACTATGATATGTTTTAATAATAAAGCGACTACTGATTAAATAATGTCACCATTTCTTCACTACATGTAGAATAGCCAACATTTCTTTCTCATATGTGGACCTTCCCAAATTTTTTCATGAAATTTGTTTACTTTCAAATGCCAAAGGATGTCCCTCTTGCATTAGTACTGCCCCAATACATGTTCTTGAAGCACCACATTCAATCATGAATGGTTTGTGAAAATATGGAGTTGCCAAAACTGGAGTAGTACACATTGCTTCTTTGAGAGCCTCGAATGCTTGAGTGGCTACTTTAGACCAATGAAAATCATCCTTATTTGTAAGAGCCATGAGAGGAGCTACAATTTTTCTTGAGTTACAAATAAACTTGTGATAGTAACTGGTAAGACCCAAAAAACCATGAAGTTTCTTGATGGTTTTAGGTAAGGGCCAATCCTAAATTACCTTAATCTTATTAGGATCCACTTTAACACCTTCATGAGAAACGATATGACCCAAGTACTCAACTTATTGAACACCAAAGGAGCATTTAGAGCATTTGACAATTTTTTTTCCTTGTGTAGTATATGAAGAACCTTTCCCACATGCATCAGATGATCCTTCCATGTTCTCCTTTATATGAGTATGTAAAAAAAAACTAGGATAAATTTGTGAAGGAGTGGATGAAACACATGGTTCATGAGACTTTGGAATGTGTATGGGGTATTAGTGAGACCAAAAGGCATGACCAGGAATTCATAGTGACCTTCATGAGTATGAAAATCTGTTTTAGGGATGTCCTCTTCCCTAACTCTAATTTGGTGAAAAAAAAATGTAAATCCAACTTTGTAAAAAAATTTGCACCATGTAGTTCATCTAATAAATAATCAATGACAGGAATAGGGAATTTATACTTGATGGTAATTTTGTTAAGAGGACAAAAATCAGGATACATACACCAAGAATTGTCTTTGCAATGGGCCAAAACTACTGGTGAAGAATAAGGACTAGTGTTGTGATGGATGACTCCATGTTCTAAAAGATCTTGGATAATTTTCTCAATTTTTGTTTTTTGAGGTTAGGGATATTGATAAGGACAAACATTAGGAGGAAGAATTCCTAGGACAAGGTGTATGGCATGGTCATAATATCGTTTGGGATGTAGTCCCTTTGGTTCTTGGAAGACATCATCATAGTTAGCCATAATGTTTTGCAGATCTTCTGATTGAATTTTGGCATATCTTGTGCTTGCCTTTCCATATAATTAATTTGAGCAATGAATCCATGACTACCTTTTCTTAATATTTTATCCATGCTGTGAGAACTTACTACCCTTGATGGAGGTGTTGGAATTCCTTGGAGGCGAATGGTCTTTCCATTTTATTTCCATTCCATAAAGCACTGCTTGTAATTAAAACTGACCGTGTCCAATTGTTCTAACCATTCAACTCCAAAAATGACTTATGAATTCCCTAAATTCATAAAAAAGAGAGCCCCATGCCAAGTATAACTTCACATTTGTAATAAAATTGGATATGTTCTACCGATACATTGAGCATTTCCTCCATTTGCAATTATAACTTGAAACTTATCTTGATTGGAGGAGTTAATGTGTAAGTTAAATGCCCTGGCTGTTTTTGTATCGATAAAATTATGAGTACTTCCTGAACCAATCAACACATTTACTTTCCATTATCGAATGAATCCTGATACCTTGATTGTATGGTGAGCTGATATTCCCATAAGAGCATGTACTAAAATTACCATAGTGTCCTCTTCAACTACCACCTCCCTGTGTTCAATTTGTTCTTCTGTTATGGGGGAGTCAAGTGAATTGATATCCTCTATTTCCTCTTCATCTTCCTTGTCATCATATTCTATTTGAAATTTTTGTCTTGGTACACATGCTTGATATTTTGGATGGTGATTGCGATATTTATAGCAGTAATATCTTGATGGTTGATCATTTCTACGAAAAGAGTTGTTGCGATATTGATGTCAACTATAGGAATCACATCGGATAGATGTTCCATATTGCACCTTTTTCTCAGCCAACTTGGCAACCTTTATACATGTATCTAAAGTGTATGGATCATGCAAGTCAAATTAATTTTGAATATTCGCTTTCAACCCATTTCTAAAAGTAGATACCACCACATAGGATGGTAAGTTCCCTACGTAAGAAAGCAAACTAGTGAATTCTGAAATGCATTCCCTTACTAATTTTGTTTTCTTAAGTGATAACAACAGAACCATGTATGAAGATGAATATACCTCATAAAATCTATTGAGGAAAAATGTGTTGAATTCATCCCATAAGATGGGTCGACTATGCTCATGTTTTTGCCATGCAAACCATTGGTAAGCTTCAGTACCCAATTTGGAGGAAGCATAAGCAACTTTTGCGTATTCAAGGATCCAGTATAAATATAGAATGCCTTCCATTTTAGCTAACCACCCATGTGGATAATTACCCTCAAAGGTAGGCATATCAATGTGTGGGAAATTAACACCATTAGGACCTTTTGGTTGTTGATAAACTTCCTCTCTATCCTGATCCTCATTATTCATTTGTCCATGGAAAATTTTTGGGGATTGTTTGGTTTTGGTTGGTCATTAGTTGGGTAAACATTGAAGTCAAATTATTCATGCCCTCTAGTAATTGAGTGACACAAGTTTGCATATTTTGGCTATTTGCATTGGGGTTTTCTATTTTCTCCTGTGTGAGATTCTCATGGGAAGAGGTAGGAGAAGGGATGGGAGCCATGATGTTAAGAATTGGATGATCGGGATCAAAACTATTAATGCATAAAGGAGAGTTGTATTGTGTACCTTTGTTTTGGGGAGGTCTTCTTGGTGATATTAGGAGTCCTTTGTTTGGATTCTCTGAGCTTGATAATCGACCATTTGGTCCTTTGGTCCACCTTTCGCTCATGCACTTGTCAATGATTCCTTCTTAAAAAAAATTATCTTTAATTTTTGCAAAAAATTTGGTTAATTTTAGCAAAAATTTGGTGTTTTTCCACTCAATTATCACTTCAATTGCGATGCAGAGTTTTTGAATTTAAATCTTCCAACGACTAGTTTTGAATGTGACTCTCCCAACGACTATTTATTTAACTTTCAATGGGTATGACTATGACTCTTCCAATGGCTATTTATTTAAATTTCAATGGTTATAACCAAAAATATTATACGATAACATGACTTGACGATAAATGGACACCAGACAAGACAAACTGACTCGATATGCGACACACGACTTTCAACAGTTATAACCAACAATAGTATACAACAACACGAATCGATGACAAACAAACACTGGACAAGAAAAACTAACTTGATACATGACACATGACTTGATGACAAACGAACACTAGAGAAGACAAGCGAAAGGAAGGACAACTAGACATCGATAGTGAGGATACAAGGTGATGCAGTAGACACACGATGCGAGGGAGACCAGACAGAGAGACCAAACAAGGAGTATGAAGGATAGCAAAAACATGAGGTAATGACATGAACCAATCACCACTGACCAGAGGACATATTAGAAGCAACTCACGTGAGCAAGAAGATGGACTATGTGATCAAAGTCACACAAAACTAAGAGTACATATTTGCTTTTAGACCCTTCCCTTGCAAACCACACACTATGTGTGGGATAAATACCCCGAACAATTTTTTTTTTTATACCTTAGTTTTATACTTTAATGTTTTGATTTCCTACGATCTGATTGGCTGACGGTGATGAGTGGTAACAGTGACTATAATTGTAGCATTTGCAATGAATTCTTGTATGTCTTCATGAATTCTTGTAACATTTTTCTAAATTCTTGCCTTCGTAGGTATATGAGTCATTCGTTGGGGATTTTAATTGTCTGTCTTGCATGTCGTTTAGGTATTCCATTGTACGATTTAAAATATGGTTGTAGAGATTTTTATTTTCTGATGTGCTCACCTTCATTTGCTTCTGGAACCTTCGATCACCGTTAAAACCCACCATTTCATATTTGAAATATATTTCGCACTGTGTTTAATGCACACTAGTGCTATGTATAAAACCTTGCTATATTAAAGTGTTGACATCTGAAGTGAAGGAAATTAATTCGTTGGATTTGAGCTCGCTTTTGCACTTCCTCAAATTTACTTTACATCCACCATTTGAAACACGCTGGTTCCATAGCTGTACCTACATTTTACCTCATGCGAACAAACGAAGCTTTGGTTGCCACAATGCAATGCCAATCCTGGACCATTGAACTAATACAACTTGATAGGAATCTCCTATCTACCCGAATGCAATGTGATATTATAAACACAACCAATACACATACTAATTAAACAATAGTTCTTAGAGAATATATGAAGTGCATGAATAATAGAATCAACAATTTGATTTACCACTTAAGGAGGTCTATGTCCTCAACACTAGGAGGGCATAGTCCTTGTAGAAACACAAATGAAATAATGATGATAGAGATGATAAAATCCAAACCTAAACTATTCCTATTTATACTCAATAGTGAACAATTAATGATAATCAACTATAATAGTCGACTAGGCTATTAGGGTTGTAACAGAGCACTTTTAAAAGTGAGGCTTTATAGACAATATATGATATATCAAAATATACAATACTTTAGACTGTATGGCTAGAAAGGAGTAGAAGAATATTTAAAGGAAATGAAAGCAATTTATAGGTAATGAAAAGGAATATATGTTTAGCCATAGAGGAGTCTAATACAACCCTATCAACTCACCAAGTCCCTAATATAGAAGTAGAGAGCCTTGATAAATGGAGTCAAATCATCAAATAAAATTATGATGTTGGATACAAGAGAAACAAAAAGAAGACAAAATATAAAGTGGAAACCACCAAATATGGAGTTAGTCAAACTAAATTTTGATGGAGCATCTAAAGGAAATCCAGGACCAAAATGAGGAGGAATAATTATAAATAATAGAGGAGATATTTTGTCTCATTACACTTTCAATAGTGGATTTAAGAAAAATAATGAAGCTAAAGATTGGATGACTTTAAAATGGTTAAAAATATGCAAACAAATGAAATGGAACAGAGTATGGATGGAAGGTGATTTACTCATAATAATAAATGCAATTTTGAGAAAAGCAAAGGCTTCATGGAACATACAAGAGATAATTGTGGAAATTCAAGATCTTGCTAAAGAGTTTGAAGAAATCAAGTTTATACATACATTAAGGAAAGAAAACAAATGTGCGGATAGGATAACCAATAAAGGGGTTTTAATTGAAAATCATGAAATAAAATTCTTTTTTCTATGGTTAGAGGAAGTAGTTAGTTTAGCTAAAGAGGAAAAAAAAATATTGACTGCCTGAATCAGATAATGATTAAGATTTACTTTAACATTTTCCATTGGTAATATTTGCTTTATTTTATAACATTAATGTGTTTTCATATAAACTATTTATTATAATTTTGTGGTTGCACTTGTGTTTTAGGAAGGAAACTAGCAATCTATATTTGGTAAAGCGGACTATGATAATGTGATGTTTTGGAAATATTACTCTACTAATATGCAATGCAGAGATAGTGAAGTTTTGGTATTGTGAAGGATGCTATAGAAAAATGTCAAGAAGGATGCTGAATTTTGAAATATTTGTATTCACATAGAATATTAAAAAGATTTAGAAAATGAAAATCAAGAATTCAAACATTTTATGTAAAATGATGTAGGTTTGTAACTATAGCATCTCAAATGAAATGAGAAGTGAATCTACTTTTAAACTCTCAAGCTCTCAATAAGAGAGTTGAAAATTTTGAAGGGTGGAGGACCCAAGTACAACCCCTTGTTATCCATAAAAAAATGGAGTCTAAACCAACCCTATCAACTCACGCAATCCCTAATATTGAAGCAAAGAGCCTTGATAGATGGAGTCAAGTAATTAAATGGAATTATGATGTTGGGTATAATAGAAACAAAAACAAGGCCAAAAAGATAAAGTGGAAACCACCAAAAGTGGAGCTAGTCAAATTGAATTTTGATGGAGCATCTAAAGGAAATCTAGGACCAACAACATGAAGAGGAATAATTAAAAATAATAGGGTAAGATTTTGTCACATTATGCTTTTAATAATGGATTTAAGATAAATAATTAGAAATAGGCTATTACATCATTTGGATATATGTAAATGTACCTTTCTTGATACATACTTAGGACATTATATTACTTTAGGGGGAAGCTATCTTGTTACTACATGCAATATAATAAATGCACAAGTGTCAAAGTGCAAGATGTACATGTGCAAGCTATCCCTTGCACATTTAGGTAGAGTGTTGGCCAAAGAACTTATTTCTAATATAAAGGGCCATAGGTATAGATGTTATATATGATCACAAGTTATAGTCATCAGCCATAGTCATTGTGTGGTATAGACCAAAGTGGCATGATGTAGCAGTGTGATGTAGTTATGGGGTGTAATATGCTCAATACCTATTCTTGAGCTATAGCTATATTCATGGAGTGTTCATTTCCTCCACAACTACTTTTGTAAACATATCCATAATTTCTATTTATAGTATATTTTCAGTTATCTCGTAGATTTACTTTATTTCATATTATTTTGCATATTGTGTTTTGCTGTCTCCCATTACCTGCTGCATCAAAAGCTAACCATGGTATCAGAGCCACTATAGGTCAATAGGGAAACCACCATTATTATTGACTCTGAGTTTTTTGAGAACCTAACGTGCCATTGGACCAATCATTGTCAAAAATACTTAGTAGAGTCTTGGTGGTAGAATTAAGGAGAGCCATAAGTAAGTACTGAATGAAATATCATGTTATAGAATACTGAGATTGCATATGGCTAGAGTATTTCTACAAAGTATCAAGGGAAAACTTGTGAAGACTAGGACTCAACACTTGATCCACTAGGTTGATGAATCAACCAGTGAAGCCCATTAAGGAGATTTGGAGAAACTAACATGAAGGTTCTTTTATTACAGGGAATTAATACATAGATGATTGGGATACCTCCTACAATAGAAATATAGGAGATTACAACTTTGTTTCTCGAATATTGGAATACCTTCATAGTGTAGAGATTAGTTATTGCAATAGAAGATCACTACAGAAGAGACTTTTGGAGCAAAATTATAGTGAATTTTGGAGACATGAGATCTCTATTGATAGATTGGAAACTTCACAAGAAGGAAAGACCACATAAGCCTTGATCCAAAAGAAAAGGCCACAAAAGCCTTACTCCAAAAGAAAAGGCCAAAGAAGCCTTGATCCAGAGGGAAAGGCCATAGAAGCCTTGAAGAAAAGGCCACAAAAGCCTTGAAGAGAAGGCCACATAAGCCTTGAAGAAAAGGCAACATAAGCCTTGATCCTAAAAACAACTCTAGGAGGGAGTATCTAATTTAGAAGCAGATTTCAGTACTAATACTTTGTTGCAAGAACATGTAGATTCAGTGAGTTGGGAAAGCTTCCTACAAGAAGGTTAGGAAGAGTATCTTCTTTAGAATCAATCCAACACCTGAAGCAAAAGAGATCAGGATAAGATCTCATTGATGAATAAGGACTAGGAGAGTCCTGCTTGAATATAAAGACAACCGAATCAGAGATCTAGGAGAATATCTCACCAACAACACTTATAGTATTATAAGGTTGAAGACAAGGTCTCAAAGAAGACCAAAAGGAGCTGCAAGACCTTGGAGAGGTCTCTACGAGCATCCAGTAAAAGGCTTGGAGAACCTTGCTAAAGAAATTATCAAAGGAGTTCCAAGGAGAACTCATTGGAGAAATTCACTATTGGAGATAGTGAAAAATTTGGGATAATTATCGTCATCCAACAACAAGCCCAAGAAGAATAATTTGACAAGGAGTGATAAATATCATAAGACCTCAAGACATTTAGAATCTTAAGAAGAAGAATCTATTTAAAGTAAGAATTCAACAAGAAGCTTTAAGGAAGATTTAGATAGAAGAAGCCTACCAAATCTAGGATATTTAGAGACATCCTCTCACAACAAGAAGGAGCCACTTCAAAATTGAAGATATCATCTAATCTACAAAAAAAAGGAGTAGAATACAAGAGGAGAACAAGCCACAAAAAACTAGGCTCATGAAAGAGAGTTGGAGACCATATTTTGGTGAAGACAAAGTTGTTCAAGGCAGCCTACAGAGAGTTGCATAATCTTACTCAAGACAACAACTTGGTGATCTTAAACACCAAGATCTACATCCTCTACAAAAGTGGCAAAAAGGGATTTTAAAAAAAATGTAAGCAACTATTGTTGCAAGTAAATTCATTAAGTATATTACTTTTCAAATTTGTTTAAGCACCCTAATTTGAACAAAGTTGCAAAAAGGAGAGCTGAATTAAGAGTCTTCAAATGTGCAAAAATAAAGGATTCTTTAAGGTTCATTTGCACTTTAGGAGTTGATTAGATTTTAGAATCTTAAACTATCTATCAACTACCTATAATCTAATTTGGAAAGAAAATGAAGACTAACTCCTATTACCTTGCTTATAAAGAAATTTTAGAATAAGTCTTGAAGATTCATTTCAAATTATTCTTGATTAGTTGTAGTAAATTATTTAAGTGCATTAATTTTTAAGAGTTGATTGGAGTGATAAGGTGAAATGGTTAGTGGAGTATTACTAGATTCATTTTGCACTATTATATTGCTCTCAAATATTATTGTTTGTGTTTCATTAGAAGGGCACAAAAATAAGATTTTGTCAAAGTGTCTATAGACACTGTTAATGCACTGTGATCTGCAACTTTGAGGTGGCCAAAGGAAGCCACAAAATCTGCTCAATCCTCCAAGCATTGGAGAATAATGTAACCATCATAAGAGCATCAAAAGAAGCCTCGAAAGAGACTTGGCGAGTCTCAAGTTCAAAGCACAAGAAAAAGTGTAGAAAAATAAGCTTCTATCATATGGTTACAAGCTTGGTTTCTCTTATAAAATATCCAAGCTAACAGGAGAAGGTGTCTAATCTAGAGACAACCTCAAAAAACCTGCATTGTACTCAATATTCTACCTAAAAAACTAGAAATTATGAACAACAAAGAGGAGTGCAAAAGAAAGTGCAACAAGGTCATCTTGTATTAAAACTATAGTACATGATATTGCACTTGATCTAATCTAGTTATACAAGGAAAATAGGAAGATTCAAAGGTGCCTAAAAGGCACTACTCTTACTGGAAAACCAGTCAAAAGTATTCATACATAAGCATCCATTCACACCTAGCTCGAGAGCCATTCGAATGGCTCATACTCCTCACATTCAAGAGTGTCGAACTTGCAAAACACACGTACAAAAGGCATGGAAGCACAACATAATTAGAAGATCAAGAGAGTCTATATAAGGAGGGTAGAAATCAAGTACAAAGTAAGAATATTGAAGCACCATTTGGAGTACTACTTACTCCACGTACATTCGTTAAAAGTAGTGCTCAAAGGCCTCCATATGCATGCTCCATATCTCAATAGAATACTGTGTAGATGAACAAAGGCAAAGGAGGATTGCAAGACTAAAAAGGGTTCAAAGGATCCATTCGAACCAACAATAGGATCTATGACCATGCAAAGAAGAAAGTGACACTTGTCACTCAAGGGAAACCCTAACACTCGATTCAAGAGAGTGCTCATCTTCAAAGGGGAGTTACGTATACAACTTAGAGCATTTGGTGCATTGGATACACTTTTCTAGAAGGAAGGGTGAGCGTTTCACTAAAGAGCATAACACTCTTACATTACAATAAGGAGACAACATTCGTTGGCACCAAACTCCCATCAAGCACTCAAAGGTAATGATCATACCACTTGGCACACAAGAGACAGATCATACCCATTTAAGGATGTCAATGACCAAAGTCAAGAAGTATTCTTCGACGTTGAGACTACTTTCACATTGTTCGAGCGATAAAGGGCCAAGTTGCAGTAGTCAAGAAGGTGTTCGAGTCTTTAATGCCAAGGCAACAAAAGTCAAGGAAAGAGACATGAAGATGCTAGTTTGTGGAATGCATTAAATACAACAACACTTCCATTGGAGGATATGTCCAAAGCATCCATGACGTCTACGTATTTTATAGTTCAAACTTCTCAAAAATCAATACCGAATAGTGTATGAAAAAAGGGAAAATCATTCCCATTAGTATGAGCTTTATTTCCTTGGAGTTATAAGAATTAAATCAAAGGAATTTATTTATATTGGAAGCCATATATATCAAGGGAAGTATTTTATCAAATCAAATCAAATATTTGCAATATAAAACCTAGGAGTAATAAGGTTTTCTACTGGATAAATATTATATATTTGCAAATATTAATTGTGATCTAATTTGTCCAAATATTAGGGAGTCATAAGGGCTACTACATCAAATCATTTAATTGGAAAATTAGATGCACATAACCTAATTCCCAAAGGTTTATTTATAAAGAGAATTTTCTCATAAGTTGGATATTCATAATATTATTATCTCATTCCTTTCAAAAGGAGACAAAAGGTCCAACATTCTAACCTCATTAAAATTTGGAAAAAGTGCTTAGTTAAATAGGAGTAATAAGGGATAATTGGAATTGATTTTGGTATTATGCAAAACATTACAAAATTAGTCAATATTGAACTATAATTCTACAAAAAGTACTATATATTATCCATAGCATACTAGGGAGTCATAAGGCATTCTACCAACTTGGTAATATCAAGCATGCATCATAGATTATCAAGTTGCAAAATATAAGCTTTTCTCATAACCTAAAATACCTTAGGAGCATATACTCACTTTATTTGGGAGACATAAGGTAGTCTACAAAACAAGGATTATTATTATTACAGGTTATATCAATCAAGCTTATATTTCTTCTTCAATAATCATATATCCTAATTAGGGAGTCATAAGAATGTCTAATTTCAATGCAAACTCTAACAAGAATGATTTTTTTTTTGTTTGTGGAAAAAATCCCAAATGGGATGCCACTTTTGGATAAGTCCCAAGGAGGCAGAGGTATCTATTCCACCAAAATGCCTAGGGATTGCACCTGGCTTACCCCCTTCAACACACTCATTGAGCATACCTAAAGCAACAAAAAAAAGAAAAAACAAACACAAAGACACAAACGAACACAAAAATACAACAACAAAAAAAAAGACAAAAAAAAAAAACACAAAACAAACAAAACACCATTAAAGCATAAAGACAACAACAAAAAACTTAAAAAAAACCAACAAAACATAAAACACAAAACACAAAACACCAAAAAAACTATATAAAAAACAAAACAACACACAAACACAAAAAATAAAAAATAAAAAACAAAAACACAAAACATAAAAAACAAAAAACACATAAAAAACAAAAACACAAAGAAACACAATACAACAAAAAACAACACAAACAACACAAAAACAAAACAAAACAAAAACACACACACACACACACACCTCAAAAAATTAAACAAAAAAACAAAAAACAAAAAAATAGAACACAACAATGACCTTTCTAGACCAAAAAACATAAAAGGCAAGAATCAACAGAGGAAATAAAATAAAAACTTGTTTGATCTAGGGAACTAAAATACCCTAACCAAAACAAAGAGAAGCAAAAATAAAGCAAGAAGGAACTAGGTACCTCCAAAACTAGAGCCATCCAAAGAAATTATAGAAAGAAGAGCTTTCCTTATTTGCGAATCCCACCATCTAGGAGGGTGGCCATAGCAAGTAAGATCACATTTGTCCAATGCCCAATTAGCTAAAGCATCAACACTCTTGTTCTGATCTCTAACCACATGATTGTAATAAAATTTCAAAAATCCCATCTAGATTAACTAAATATTCTCAATGATTCTTTTTATTCTCTAATCAACCTCATGATTCTTAGAAGGACTCTTCAAAATATTAATCATGAGTTGAGATTCAGACTCAACTAGCACATTTTACCATCAAAACCTAGTAGTCTCTTGAAGGCCTCTAAGGATACCATACCCGTCATCAAGGTTATTGGAAAGAATACCCAAATTCTCAGCAAAAGTAAAAACCAAGGAGCCATATGAAAGTCTACGAATTTCTCTCACACTAGCTTTCCCAGGGTTCCCCTAGAGGCTCCATCAATATTTACTTTTCCAAAATCCTTAGGAGGAGGTTGCCAATTCCTTGTTCTATCCATCTTACAATTACTCACATTCCCTTTAAGTTGGTTTCTCTTAGAAGAGTTAAACTTTAATATTTGCATCACTTGATCCCATCTTTGGTGGGAGTTTTTGGGGTAGTTAAGGAGCTATTGGACTAATTCAACTAAGTTTGTAATGGTCTTTTTATAGATATAGTGAATATCCTTCCTTTCTTGATTTAAAATTCAATTGTTCCTTTCATTCCAGATATTCTAAAGAAGAATGGTAGAACCCATCCAAACTAACTACCTAATAAAATGATCAACACCCTCTTCTTTAGGCCAATCCCTCCAAAGTTGTTCAAAAGTAAAAAAATTGGACCATTGTAAGCCAAGTAAAGTGGTCATTCTCCTCCATAGCTCAGAGGCTAAAGTATACTCAATAAAAATATGGTTGAGAGTTTCCACATTCTCTCCACACATTTCACATCTAAAAGGGCCATGAAAACCATGCTTCATAAGTTGCTCACCAGTAAGCACCTTGTGATGCAATAAAATCCAAGTAAAGAACCTCACCTTATGCCAAATATTTTGAGCCCAAAAATGAGAAAATATATCATAAGATGTTTTGGGATTATTATGACATAAGGCCAAATAACCTTGAGCAACTTAATACTCACCCTTAGTAGTGTTTTTCCATCCAAAACAATATTTATCATGGGACCAAGAGAGAGATCTAATATGAAGGATGCATTGGATGTCTTGTATTTGAACAGGCCAGTCCTCAATAGGGATCTAATATCTACCAACATATGAATTACCAGTATGGTACCGACAGTAAGTAGCCACCTTTATCCAATTAGCTCGGTGAAGCTCCTCCATCCAAGGCATCCAGTTGGGAAATTGAGTTATTAAAGGCTTGTGACCATCCCAAGAATCTATCCAAAAAATTACCTGTTGACCATTATGAATGATCCAAAATAATTTTTCCTTATCAAATCCTCACAAGTCTTAAGAACTGCTAAAATGGGAGAACCTTTGGTAGGCAATTGATAGCGAACAAGGTCTTTAGGACTTTTGTTCTTAGCATATTTAGCACAAAGATTTTTGGCCTAAAGAGCATTGGGGTTATGTAAAATCCTCCAATATAATTTAGAAGCTAAAGCTTTGTTGTTATTAATAGTAGACCGGAATCCTAACCCCATTTCATTCTTAGGAAAACATAAGTGTCCCATTTAACCAAGGACCACTTTATTTTCTCCTTAGTACCACTCCCGAGGAACCGATGACTGATTTTATCCAGTTCTCGAAGAACAACCTTTGGGATGTTCAACACGGTAGAAACATAAATAGAAATAGCTTGAAGGACTGATTTTACCAAGGTGATTCTACCCCTAGAAGAAAACCACCTATTGGTCCACTTTCCAATTTTCTTCTTGACTTTGTCCAACAACCAATTCCAATATTTTTTTTTGTCTTTGAATATTGATGGGAATACCTAAATAAGTGATCAAAAGGGAGGTCTTATTATATATTAATTTATCCAAGACCATGGATTCTTGTATGGCAGAGCAATGAAAGAAAATGACTTTATATTTATCTTCATTGATCAATTACCCGATAGCCTTAGAAAAACAACTAATGATTTGCTTATTTTCATAAGCTTCCTTAACTGTTGCTTTACCTAAAATAGCATTGTCATTAAAAAATTGAATATGAGAGATAGGTATAGCTCCATCAACAATGGTAACTCCATCAAGGGTTTTTTTTTCTCTCTTTTTGGTTATAGTCCTATGCAAGCATTCAATAAGAATGTTGAATAAATAACGGGATAGAGGGTCACCTTGCCTAATACCTATGGAAGCTGGTAAAAACTGAGAAGGTCTGCCATTGATAAGAACTAAGTAGGAAAATGAAGAGATATATCCCATAATCCAATCCATCCAATCCTAAGAGAAACCAAATTTCCTCAAAACTTTGAAAAAGGAAGTGCCAATCCACTTTGTTATAAGATTTGGATAAGTCTAACTGAATGAACATGGAAGGAGATTTTTGCATATCCATGGAATGGATGGCTTCTTGAGCAAGAACTATCTCATCCACTATTTGAACCCCTTCCATATAAACCCCTTGTTCAGGGAAAATAATCTTATGCAAAAGAGGCTTCAACCTTTTTGTCATGATTTTAGTAATGATTTTGAGAAGAACATTATATAAAGCAATAGGTCTAAAAGCTAAGATATGTTCAACCTCTTGAGCTTTTGGAACAAGAGTAATATAAGTTTTATTGATAAACTTAAAAATTTCTTTGGCTTTCCTGAATTCTTCCACTACCTCTAATAAATAAGCATGAAGGATATCCCATAAATCTTGGTAGAACTCAATGGGAAAACCATCAGGACCTAGGGTTTTCCCTTTTTGCATTTTAAAAACTACCTGTTGAAGCTCATTGATAGTAATAGGAGCAGTCAAAATAGAGTTCTCCTTAGAAGTGATAAGAGAAGGGATTGCTTGAAGAACATTTTGTTGAGAAGTTGAGTCAAGAGGAGTAGCAGAAAAATTATTGGAAAAGTAATTGACAACAATAGAGTTCATGCCATCCCAAGTGTAGACAACATCTCCAAAATCTAATTTTAGGGAAGAAATAAAGTTGTGAGATATTCAAGCTAGAAGAGATTTGTGTTTCAATATCCTTCTTTGAGCCATTGAATTCTAGATTTTTCCTCCCATAAGAGTTATCTTTTTTCCCATTTCGCTAACTGAGCTGTGAGTTTAATTTCATCTGCACTTCTACTCTCTATGAGGCCATCTAAATGGATTTTCTTATTCAAATTTTCAAGATGAGCAATAACTTCATGTTTTTTTTATGAACATCCCCAAAATCCTTCTAGTTCCAATTCTTGATTTTGGATTTAATGTATTGCAATATTTTGGTAAAATAGAACATCTTAGTCCCATACCTAGGTTTACCTTCCTTCCACCATTGTTGCACTCGAGGTCTAATTGAACTGTCTCTAAGCTACATTAACTGAAATTGAAAAGGAAAGAAACTCACATTGGTTTTCCACATTTCCACCATGACTGGCCAATGATTCAAACCAACATTGTTAAGAGTTTTCACTTTAGGAATGTGACCATGGATAAAGAAATTGTCAAAAAGCAAGAACCTATCCAATCTCTCCATTTTACAAGCTAAGCCTTGCCTTCGATTAGACCAAGTCATAAGGCCATTATCTAATTGGATGTCCATAATATGGATGTTTACAATATATTATCTCATGAGGTCAGTGATCCTATCCAAATTTCTATTTCCACCCATTTTCTCATCCAAAGAGAGGACGATATTGAAATCTCCTCCAATCAAGATCCAAGCTTCAGGAAAATGAGAGATCATATAAGTTATATCCTTCCACTATCTTATTTTTTCCTCCAAAGTAGTCGAAGCATACATAGTAATGCAAAGCATAATTTGGTTGGAATGTCTACTTTGAATAGCTATAGCCAAAAGACCCCAACTTCCATCCATATGGTGAATAACTACCTCTTTTGGGTTCCAAAGGTAAGCAATGCCACCAGAAGTCCCCTGGGAACTGAGGGAAACCACTTTTCTAGCTGGCAAAATTTTACTAGCAATTGATTCCATATCCTCTATTGACATCTTCATTTCTTGAAAGAAAACAAGATGTGGATGATTTATCTGAATCATTCTTCTAATTTCATTTTATTTTGAAAGACTCCCTTTGAGTCCTCTAATATTCCAAGTGACGATATTCATTAAAACCAGGGCTACAAAATTTGGAAAGGGCATTAATATTACCTTCCTTTACAAGATTTTCACCTTCTTTTAACATACGATGTTGATTGGTCTTGCGACCTGCATTTTTATTAGAATCCATCTTCAGTTTTTTTTCCTATTTCTTGACTAACTCCAATTGAATCTGAGATGGCTTCTAACCTTGAAGAATGCTTGTACATAGTCAAAATGTTACCAGAAGGTTCAACAGAGTCTATATTGGGACCTGTATTATTTGAAGTTTTAACATTTAAAAGATTTTTTTTCTTGTGTATATTTTCTCCTTTTTTTTTTTCTGTTGAAAAGCTTTGATTTGTTGGTTTGTATATGAGTTCTTCCCTTCATATTTAAATTATATTTCTAAGATTTCTATTTCCATTGTTTCCTCTTCCTCACTTGGGACATCATTTGTGGAAATAATTTCAAACATATTAGCAAATAACTTTGATTAATCCTTCATAACTGGTTTTTTCTGAGTGATCTTCATCTTAGGCATTTGGAAACTTGCTGAGTTTATATCTTCTTTATTTTGATCTAGAATTTTATTTGGGCAAACACTAGCCAAATAACCATATTCATGGAAAATTCTACAATGAAAAGGAATGTTCTCATAGTCCACTACTTGCTCCTAAGTATCCTCCCCAAATTGTAATATGATATTTTTAGGTAGGGGTTTGTCAAAATCCATTAAAACACAAATCCGAGCATAAATAATATGTTCAAAATTTTGAGTACAATCAAAAGTCATCATAAAAGTTCCTAAAGAATTTCCAATTGAAGAAAAAATAATCAGATTCTAGAATTCAATTGGGAGGCCAAATAGTCTAACCTACACGAGAGCTGTAGAAGGCATATCTTCTTCAACTTTAAATTTAGTATGCTAAGACTTAATGAAAAACTCTACCCTTCCAAATAACCATAGACCCCCTTGAAATTTTTTATCTTTATATTCATTATTAGCAAATAAAACAAGAAAATAACCATTTGGATAAATAGAGATTTGTAACTCACCTTTAGTTTTCTAGCTTTTTGCAACCCAGAATTTGAAAGCATATAGGCTTGGATGACAACCCACAGAACGATACTATTTTTCTAGATCTTCAATGCCAGTATGAATGTTGCCCATATCAAGTTAAACATAGAAGTTCCATCACCTATTTTAAGACATCCTGACTCCATTTTCTTAGGATCAATATTAGGCATTATTAGAGGTTTACGGGAAGCCCTACGATTAATATTAGCATTAGGATGAGGTTGTCCACCATAGAGGGCATCCCTAAAATTCATTTTTGGGGTTGAGTCTTCAAAATTATTACCCTTGATAGGGGTTTCCATAGTAAATTTATTTTGTGGGTGCACCTTAGCACCAGATTCACTTGATATCTGAGCCATTTTTTAATCAACTACTTGAAACTTGTTTCGTGATCTCTTTAATCCATGCCCTGGATGCAGTGGAAAGGTATGATTTTCACTATTCTTTTGTGCAACAAATTGGAAGCCATTGTCAATCAAGTTCACCGTATGAAGATCTATTGGAAGATAGATTTATAACCTATCTTGGATCCCTTGCAACATATATTTCTAAAATATTGAGTAAAAACCACAAAAATATTGGCTTCTAGGGTCCAAAAGCCCCAAAAACCAACCTCTGGAGTTGCTTGCACTCAACCCAGATGAAACCCTGACACAATTGCTTATCAAAAATCTCATTCACACATAGGTATGTGCTAGGACTGTGTTGCTCCAAATAATCTAAACATTTGTGGAGATGTTCTAGGGTTTGTTAGGCATATACCCTAAATTTTTTAGCTCAATTCAAGTTTGGATGAGTGAAATATGGCCGAAACAAGTTTGGTAGTTTGGGCAGTCCTACGAAAAATGTCCCCTCATAAAATTTTCTCTTCAATTTATTTCTCACCCAAAAAAAATGTTGATTGCCTAAATCCTCCATAGTTGATATCACAAAAGAATCATTACTTTTATTTCCCCTCTCAAATAACCTTAGAGAGTCATTCAACATAAAAAAGAATGATTGTTTCAACAAGGAAAAAGTCAGTGTTATAAAACTTGGTATATGAATCTGCTCATGAAATATGAAAGAATGATAGATCTAACCTCAAACGTAATCCATAGTGAGGCTTTAGAAGATAATTTGATACTATGGAAAACTATCTTCAAGCTCGTCTCAATGAAACTATTGATAATGAAAAAAGTGACATTACACTTCCCTTAGATCTTGTGAGCATTTTATATATGACATTTCTCACCTATAAATTCTACAAGAATGAAAATGTAGAACAAAGAGGATTGATTGAACTACTCAAAAAGAAGATCAAACTTAATGAGGCATATCTAGAAATTTTTTTCCAATCCTCATGCAACATTTTAGAATCTACTAATTCAAGATTTTTTCATGATACTTTGAGTGGTTGTTCAGAATTTTTTGTACAAATTGAAGACAAGAAAAAGGGACTCACTCTACAAGAAACAGGAAGCAACACGACCACCTATGAAAGCATAGAGACTAAATCCAAAGACAAAGCTGAAGAAGAAGAAGATGAATCCAAATAAGGAGGAATTTAGTGCAAGGTCAATTGAAAGGATAACCTACAACTTCAACCTATTTTTGTATCATCTAAATACTGAAGCATCTACAAAGCCTGAACAAGACAAAGATCATTAAATGAAAGAAGATCCACATTGAAGACTAAAGTCTTCAATATATAAATATTGTAATACAGGGGGGTGTTAGAAATAGGCTATTACATCATTTGGATATATGTAAATATACCTTTCTTGGTACATACTTAGGACATTATATTACTTTAGGGGGAAGTTATCTTGTTACTACATGCAATGTAATAAATACACAAGTGTCAAAGTGCAAGTTGTCCCTTGCACATTTAGGTAGAGTGTTGGCCAAGGAACTTATTTCCTATATAAAGGGCCATAGGTATAGATGTTAGATATGATCACAAGTTATAGTCATCAACCATAGTCATTGTGTGGTATAGACCAGAGTGGCATGATGTAGCAGTGTGATGTAGTGATGGGGTGTAATATGCTCAATGCCCATTCTTGAGCTGTAGCTATATTCATAGAGTCTTCATTTGCTCCACAATTACTTTTGTAAACATCTCCATCATTTCTATTTATAGTATATTTTCAGACATCTCACAAATTTACTTTATTTCATATTATTCTGCCTCTTGTGTTTTGCTATCTCCATTACTATTGCATAAAAAGCTAACAATAATGAAGCTAAATATCAGGTGGTTTTGGAAGGTCTAAAAATATACAGACAAATAAAATATAACAAAGTATGGATGGATGGCAATTTAATAATAATAATAAATGCAACTTTGAGGAAAGAAAAGGCTCCATGGAACATACACAAGATAATTGTGTAAATACAAGACCTTGCTACAAAGTCTAAAGAAATTAGGTTTACACATACATTAAAGAAATGAAACAAATGTACAAATAGGCTAGCCAATAAAGGGATTTTAATAGAGGATCATGAAAAATTCTCTTTTACATGGCTAGAGGAAGTAGTGAGTTTAGTTGAAGCTGACAAGAAAATATTGATTGCTTGAATCTTATAATGATTAAGATTTACTTTAATATTTTCCATTGGTAATATTTGTTGTATTTTATAACATGAATGTGTTTTCACATAGACTATTTATTACAATTCTTGTGGTTGCACTTATGCTTCAAACAGAAAATTGGCAGTCTAGATTTGGTAAAGCAGACTATAATAACATAAAGTTTTGGAAATATTACTCTAGTAAGATGAAATGCATAGATATTAGAGGTGGAGTTTTGGCATTCTGAAGGATAGTGCAGGAAAATGTCAAGAAGGAGAATGTTGAATTTTGGATTATTTATATCTACAAAGAAAATTGAAGAAGATCTAGAAAATGAAAATCAAGCATTCATACTTTTTATGAAAAAAGATGTAGGTATCTAGCTATAGCAACTCAATTGAGATGAGAATTGAATCTATTTGTAAAATCTAAAGCTCTAAAGGAAAGAGTTGTTATTTTCAAGGGTGGGTGACCCAATTACAACACCTTTTTCTCTAGCAAAACAAAAAAAAATTAGTCCATGTAAGGACACCCCACCATTTGTGTTTCATCTCGATGACCCAAGTTCAAATCACGGGGAGGGAGACCCCCTGTTGTTATGTCCCTAGGGAGTTTGGCACCTAGTTGTGCCATCATTGTACTTCATATTATTAAAAAAAAAACTAAAAAACTTAGAAATATAACTTGATAAATATTCTTCTAGGGCCTTATTCATACCCCCAATATTCTAAGATACATATTCATAGTCACTTTTTATTCTTATATGTGGGCTTAAACCCACTTATTTTCAACATGTGATATTTATTTATGGATTCCCAAATCAATATCCCTTTGAGTTTCCTTTTATTTTTATATTTATTTTTTATTTAAGCATCTCCCTCTCCTTTTGCCATTCCCTTTGGCCCGATCAGTCTCTTTGATTTTCAATATTGTTCATAATCTAACTATCATGTTTAGGTTTATATTGCTTTGGAGAACATGAAGTGCAAGAGAGAACTTGAAAAAACCCTACAGTGCAATGTATATACCAGGGTTATGCATAGTAGTGAATATTCACAAATTGGGCAAATATTAGGATTTCTAAAATTGGAAATTGGCGAATATGAGGACCCTCGACATCGGCCCATTCACCTAAAATTTTTAGGATCAATTTTTTCTTAGGGTCAATTCACCACAATATATATCCAAACATAGGCATATTTGTACTCGTTGGAAAGCTCTTTTTGAGCCTGATCTAATGGTGGTATTTTTATGAATTTATAAGGTGATTTAATAGGTCAAAAATTATCCCAAATATGATATTAATTTTTAGGGCTTAAAATGCCCCAAATTTTTGTGTGAATATGATTGATTTTATTTGCTTAGGATTCACCATGATTCACCTTGATTTTGATTAGGATTTGCCATTTTTTTACAAGTACATTTTGAGTCCAACCCCTTATGCATAACTCTAGTATATCCTCTAGAGTACTTATTCTTTTATGTTCCCCTAACAAACCTAAATTGTAATGAATATCCTCCATGCTACTTTTTAATTATATTATTGTGTAAAATCTAATGTACAAGGGACCAAATATAGATACCACTAACATTTTTTTGTATGGAGATGATCCTTTACATCTAAAAAAAATGGTATAATTTACATAGACCAAGCTTGACCTCCTATCCCTCATTTGTTTTAAAATTTTCTTTCATATATTCCTTCACAACTTTATTTACTTCTCAATTAAAACTTGCACATTGTAATTCCTCATATTATGTGTTCTTCTTAGATTCTTGTAGTATTTTATCTAAATGGACCATTATATGCTTTATTGTCTAACAAGGAAAAGTGGATTTCTTTACCACACTTTTGTAGTGGAAAATCCTTCATCTAAAATAGTTTCTATTACAATATGATCTTTCTTCCTTCATCTCTTTCTTGATTATTTTCACTTTGAAATCTCTTTCTATGTGCCTAATATCATAACCCTTGTGGCATTATAAAACAATATTTTAAAAACCCGATTGTTGATCCCATTGTCTTTATTAAAATTTAGTTTTAATAGATTTTAGCAAATGTTTTGATATATCCATGGCAACCCATATTTGAGTATACACAACACATTTTTGCTCCTTAGTAGTTAGACCCTCTTGAATGAACTATCCTAAAGTATCATCAATACTCTTTAAAATCTCCTTGTTAACAAGCCAATATGGAAGCGAAAAACCTTAGACCATAATAGAACTATATAAATATTTTCAATCTCTATCAAAAGAGTTTCACTCCATGATATTAAATACAAGGTAATCTCCATTTACACCATGGATGGCCACCTATTAATTTATCCTTATGTTCTAAACTAGAGAAGGTTATGAGAAAAAATCTTTATGAAATAAAAGTCATGGATTAATGTAAAATCGATCCCCACATTTAATTAATCCACTTTTGAATATCCAAATATGTTGTCCAATATTCATTTGACTTACATATTAACACTATGCTTTTAAGAACTATTATATTATGTCTTATCATCTCATCCTTGAAATTCCCTACTAGTGAAGTATTTGTCACCTAAATAGGGATTGAAATAGATTTATTCTTATTTTTCCCCTTGTTTAGGGCATATTTTATTCTAACTAGTGCAATATTGCTTCCAAAGAGGGCTTCCACAAAGGAATTTTCTTCCTTAATAGCTAGATTTCCCTCATGTGAGTCCTTAATTTTTTGAAATTTTCTAAATAACTAGAGTAAGAACTCTCAAGGTGAGGCTTGCTTCTTCAAGACACTTACTTCTTGCTTATACTCTCTTCTTGTTTGCACTTTGAAAGAGTCTTAAAAAGTCTAACAACTAGATAATATGCTATCAAAAGACAAGATCAATCAAATAACCAAGTGCAAAGGAAGAAAGTAAAAGAATGTGCCCATATTTATTAATAATTTTGAATCTCTTTACAACAAGGTTACAAGAACATCCCTCTTAGGGATTTGACCATTGTGATACATATTACAATCCACAACTCATGTGGTAGATGCCTTCAATAGACTCTTAAGGTCTTCAAACTTTGCTTGAGGGCTTACTAGGATGCCTCCTTCTCCAATGTCAAGAGGAATGATCTTGAATGATGCTTTGTCCCTAGAGAGATCTGTCACCTACATGCAAGGAAACAACAAAGCACATTAGTAGCACATGAAGCCTCTCATGATGAGGCTGATTTCCAAGAAAATGTATGAAATATAGCAAATGTATAAAGAAAGCATGAACATATGTAAAGATGCATAAATATGCTTAGGAAATTGATATTAAAGCATGAAGCATGGCTTGAATCATGTAAAGGAACCTAGAAATGCATGTAATCTTGTATATTAAGCATAAAGGAAACTAATGTATGAAAGCATGTAAAGGAAAGCATGAAGTGCATAAATGTAAGTAAAGATGCCTATTAATCTACTAATTAACCATGGAAATGCATGTAATATGACTAATCTATGCCTAATTAATCTAAATGCATGCTAAGAAAGGTAAATCTATGGCTAAAATGGAGGATTAAGCTCATCAAACCCTAGCCACTATTGATAGCCATAGCTAAGACTATGGGCCACTATTAACAACAATGGCCATGGGAAAGATATCCTTTCTCTTGAAATCAGGGCTGTAGATGCTCAATTCTCCCATTGAATTGATGGTCAAGGGTCGCCTGGGTGTCTCAACACTGATTTGTGATTGAATTTGTGTGAATTCATAATGGATTGGTGTGAATTGGCAAGCTTTCTCCTCAAGCTATTCGAAACTCCATTGGCATAGCAACAAATGTCATTCTCCAATTTGGTAGCACCTCACTACTCCTCAAGGGTTGTGAAATCAGTTGTCAAATCGGTAGAGCTTCACTACAATGAATTTAAGATCTTAATTACCTCTTTGGGGGTCTATAAATAGACTCCTCAAATCCTAATATTGGCTTCTCAAGGAAGCCAAGATCAAGAATTAGTTGGCCTAAGTAGTTGGGAGGAATCCTCTAGAAGCTTCCTCATCCAAAACCACTTCAAAACCATTGCAAGTTGCTATTGCAACTAATTTTGCTTGGCTCAAGTAGCTCAAGTTTGTTATAGGGCTAGTCACTATTGCTCAATATGGCTAGGACCCTAGCCATAGTTGTCAACCATGGTTGAGATCTTAGCTACTGATGTCATCAATAGCTAAGGCTGAATAGGCCTAGATTACCTAAAATGAGTGATTAGAATCACTACTTAGCCTTGGAAAGGTCCAAGATCATTCATATGGTCTACAAAGGTGCCCATATGAGTAGTCTCCTAAACATGACATGTTTTAGGTGTCTACAGATACCCCTTTTGTGATGCATTGTGGGAAAACATGATGTTGAGAAAAAATAGATCACCTAAAGCCATATTATAGGTTGATTGATGTTCATTGATCTGATCAATGCTAGATGCCCCAATCCTGCAAAGGATGCACATCTCAGAATCATTGCTTCCAATGGGATGGAAGGCTTAACTTGAGTAAAACTTTGGACATGATATCTACATGAAATAAAAACTAAATGACCAAAGAATAGAATGCCAAAGATTTAATTTGCTATGTTTGCTTTTTTCCCAGTAGAAGGGTAAGCTTGTGATAGTTGTTAGCAATGATTCATAAGATGAACGCAATTTACATGATCGAGTGATCAATTGTTGATTTTGATTATGAATTATTGATATTATGACTACCCCCTCAAGTGATGAGTCGATGAGGAAAGGACAAGTGATTAAAGTGATGAGTCGCTTGACCAAGATGAATAATTTGGATGATTCAAGACTTTTGCATTTTGTTATATGGTAGGTCCTATTACAACTATGATTTCAACCATTAATAGTAATTGTACATCTCTATCCCATGGAGCAATCTAACCGTAATGGCCTTCTTAGGGAATCAAGATGATAGCAATTCCATTTAAGCTTGTGTTGAATCACTATGTTCGATGATCTACTAAAAATATCATAGAAGAAATAAAATGAATACCTCATTCCCATGGGGCAGTCTAACCACAATGGCCTTCTTTAAGATTGAAGTGAAGACATTTCAATTCAACGATGAATAATTTACCCCAAATGGCCTTATGGTAATTTACTCATCTTTTCGGATTGCATGGAGCACAAGTCACTACAACCACCAAGTGTATAGAATAAATAACTAAATACAAGGCACATTTGAATTTTGATTTATTTGATTTTTTTGTTATTTTGAAATTTTTGAGAATTCTGGACCGGTAGATAATTATTATTATCCATTTTGAAGCTCCTCACGGTGAGAAAATGAGGGCATTTATTACTTGATGCTAGCCATGGTTGATAACCATAGCTAGTTTTTGCAATTTTCTTAGCCATGATTGACAACAGTGGCCAGAGTTACCCTAATCTATGCCCATGATTGACATCAATGGTTGAGGCTCAAATGAAAAATATAAAAGTAAAATTAGGGTTTTTACTATTCATTATTTCTAGTTGGTAGAGAGTGAAAGTGAGAGCTCTAAGGTGAGAGAGAGAGTAATTGATATGGAATGCTACCAAATTTACCACCTACCACCATGGTGGATCAGCTAGAGGCATCGACTAGTGGTGGAGCCAGAGCTCCTAAGGTAGATTCTCCATATCTCCTTCATGATTTAAGCATTTAAAATGAACCTCATTAATTAATGGCATTAAATGAACTTCACTAAACTATCGGTAATGAACCTCACCTTAGGTTAGATTTAGCTTTAGGGTAGCTTAGGGGGAGGGTTTTAATTTTTAGGGCTATTTTGGGGTGGGAAATGACCTCAAAAGGGGTCTTTCCCATAGCCATGGTTGGTAGCCATGGCTCCCAATTTGCCAATTGGAGGCCATAGTTGCTAGCTATGGCTAGGTTCAAACACCAACGATCAAAAAATTGACCATTGATGCTAGCCATGATTGACAACCATGATTACAACGATAATTATTGTTGTCAAAAATGACTAAGAAACTTTAGCCTAATTTTTTATTTTTTTATTTTAAAGTTGATTTTTTATTTTTATTTTTATTTTTTTATTTTTAGAAGTTGATTTTTGATTATGCATCTTGTTTTCTTCCCCTTAGACCTTGACTACATGGGCATGAGAGCTTGACTTGCTACATGAGCTACTGCATGAACTGAGCTGAGCTGACCTAGACTAGTTTGGGGTCATGGGCCTTGGATATGTTCTGAGACTACCCACCATCAAGGCAGATCAGGCCTACATCACGATGTTAGCCCATCATTGGGATGTGAGGACTAACACTTTCCATATTTTAACTAGGGAGATGATGGTGACATTAGAGGATGTCTACCATATTTATAGGATCCCTATAGATGGATAGGCTATCACCTCTTCGGCTACCACAGTGAAGACTACCATGTTCTAGAGGGTTTTTGGTGATAGGAGCGAGGAGGCACTAGGGGATATAGAGCATGATAGAGTGCCAGTGGAGCACTAGTATAGGGAGGATGTCTTCTCATGGTGCCAGGTCATATTGATGCACATTATCTATAATGTGCTTCTCCCAGATACTTCAGGAGTGAGGTTCCCTTGGAACCTCTTGGCGATGGTGTAGGATCTACTTGGGAGCACCATAGATGAGCCACTCATCATGGCATGGGGGAGTGCACTCCTAGCCTAGCTATATGATGAGTTATATCACATCACATAGTGAGGGTGAGTAGGTGTAGGATGCAACCTACTACTATAGATTTGGGTATGGGAGCATATCAACATAGAGCACCCTAGAGGATTACCCTTAGGTATCATAGCATTAGCACTAGTTACTCAATGCTATGGTGCTTACTAGCCATGAGAGTTAGAGATCTATAGGAGTAGATCTCACATAGGGGATTTATAGTATTATACTATAGACTGAGGGTTATAGGCTAGTTAGATCATATGGTGACCTTACTTGGACTACCCAGCATGGGAGGAGGTCTAGATACCTAAGATGGGCTAGGTATGACCATTGGGTGATTGGGTGTAAGCTCGAGGTGCGAGAGTTCTTCCACTTCTCTTGAGTGACTAGACAGTTTGGGTTCTAATAGGACATCCCAGAGGAGCTAGTCCTCTACCCCATCCTTAAGGTGGAGATACAACTTGCATGGCCATAGGTCATAACTTTGATAGATGAGGAGGATGCCCTAGAAGACACAGGGGTAGTAGATGTAAGGATGACTCCTGATTATGATGCATGGTGGACTACCAGACTATGGTAGGGTGGTGGTCCTCTAGGCTGATCTAGAGATGGTGATGATACTGAGGTAGCATTTGATGACCCACATGGATGATGAGTGCATCCTAGGATAGAGGGTGAGTGGGGTCAGGTGGTCACACAAGAGGAGGAGCCAGGAGGAGGAGGAGGGTGAGGAGGAGCTAGATGATGAGGTGTCACAGCTATGGGCCTAGGTACATAGTCTATAGGCACAACTATAGATAGCACAATGATAGATCTTAGAGAGAGACACCTCTCTAGCTATAGTATAGGCTCAGATTAGTGTAGGATAGACATAATGGTGGGGCTATGAGGAGGAGAGGACCACCCTCCAAGCATAGGTTGACTCAGCCACTACTGTGATAGAGAAGATCACCACATAGAGGGATCTTCTATAGGTAGTTAGATCTAGGACTACTAAGAGAGACACTCTCAAGGTTATGATAGGGGCTCCTACTACTTCATAAGCTACACCATCCACTCCAATCACTCAAGGTAGAGTTTAGGATATACGAGATATAATTAGTTGGGGATCTACTAGATGATTAATATGATGTATATATATTCTATCTAGAGGGATAGATGGCTATGTTAGGGGGTACTCTACCTAGCTATGGTCTACTATAGGAGGCTCGCACGAGAGTCGAAGTGAGTCTAGGTACTCATCAATGCATCCTAGTCATAGATCAAGGGCTCGATCAGAGAGATCGATAGGCACTAGCTCCAGGAAGCCTCGTAGAGAGGGAGTAGAGGGAGGAGGTGACTCAGGGTGCTAGGCCTTGCATGATATGACATGATATCATTGTATCATTTTTGAGTGTAAGGTCTGAGGACCTACACTATTGTAGCCTACGAGCATTTTGATACCTCTATGTACTTATTTTGACACATATATATATATATATTTATTTTATGGCTCATTATGTGTATCATTTTATTGCTTTTATGTTTATGTGATGCAAAATGGATGCAATGCTTATATGATGTTATGATTATGCTATATGGATGTGATGTACTAATAACATGCACTAGCTAGATGATAGATGTATGATTAGATGTGATGATCTAGATGTATAGATGCACTATGATGTATGCATATATGGATGCAATGCTTATTGTTAAATGCATGTTTAATTTGTTTCAATTTTTTATGCATTTAATCTATGTGATATGCTATGATAGATGATATGTAATGTGATGCATTAATTACATGAGGATGAACTAATGCAAATGAACCTGTATGCTTTAATCACTTAAAACATAAGGAATGAATCTAATATGTGTTTAACAAACTAATGGATGACACCACAAAATGTATAAAAATCATGAATGAAAATGGTAACTCTTATCATAAGAATTAATCATTTAAGCATCCATATGTGAGATGAGATGATGTGAGATGTATGGTTTTCCCTTATAAGCTTCTGTAAATTAAAATATATGCACAAAATAGTCAGTGGTCATCTAAATATCATTGCTGATATCCATCCGGTATCTATCCTATTTCATGAACACCCCTTAATAAACAAAACCTCATAAGGAAAATTGTGATTGATTGATGAGATGATTTGTTGCTATAAGGGATTTTTGAGGTTTTCCATGAGACTCAAACACCCTAGTTGATTAATCAAAAGTTGTATAATGACTATACAAGACTCCTGAAAGATAAAATTTTTTGTTATGAAGACCAAGATATTCATTATCCCTATGTGTGCAAATGAATATATTAGATGAGACATAAGACTACCTCATTTCCAGGTGGGATTCATTCAGCCCATTTTTATAATGAGGATCACCAAATGTTCACCATGATCCTAAGTTTGGATGTAGTTGGACTAGACTACTAGGTAATACAGGCCACCTAAAGCTAGCTCATTTGTAAATTGCTTAGAACTACCCCAATGCCAGGTGAGATTCATTCAGCCCATTGTTGTATTGGGGATCACTCAATGGCTTCGAGTACTGACCATTCTAAGGATTCAAGCTCTTCACCCCCTTATTTTCTTCACATTTATTGGGATACTTGCTCATGCTTAGTGATGAAAATCACTATTTATTTTGCATTTTTTTTAGCAAGGGATTTTGCTTTGATTTTGGAATTTTCTTATTTTGTATGAAAGCAAGGGATTTCTTTGGGTAGGGGGGAGCTTGTCCTTTTTCAATGATCAAAACTCTAGACCATGTGCATCACAAGATGAGCAAGTAAAAACCTTTCGCTTAAGGTGACTAGGACCACTTTGTAGTGTTCATATTTCCTTGTTCAAACTAGGATTGTTAATGTTTAAATTGTGATGGGATTTTGATATATGCAAGGTACTATCAAAACTAGACCTCATATTCAAAAGTGAAGATAGCTTTCTACAAAATCTGAGAAGATCACTAGGTATGGCTGAATGATCGAAAAACCCTAGTATATTCCTTATAGCAACAGGAAGGGTTGTGTTGAAAAACATAATTACTCACAAGGGTGATGGATGATGATGATGAATAGATGCATGATTAGCATACAAATGTGGTGTCATTTGTAAGATTGTAAATACAACCTATCCTAATGCAAGTGCAATGGATGAAAATGCCTAATGCAATGCAATTAAATGAATGCATATGCAAAATGAAAATGCATAATGTAAATGTTTTTGTGTTTTTGATGTTTTGCAATTTTATTGTTTTTTGAATTGTTTGGTTTTTTGTGTTTTAAATTGTTTTTGAATTTTGAATGCTTTTCAAATTGTTTTTGAATTTTTGATTTTATGTATGAAATACCTTTAGATGAAGAATTTTGAGAGGTTCAGGCTCTTCAACACCTTCTAGCGATGTTAGGTGATAAGTACCAGGTCCTATCTTCTCTAAGATAATAAATGGACCTAACCAATTGGCCATAAATTTGTCTCACAGATGTGATGGTAGGTTTGAGTTCTGTTGGTTCTCTTTTAGCACAAGATCCCCAAATTTAAAGTCTCTCAAGTGGAATTTATTATTGTAAGCTCATTTTAGCTGATCTTGGTAAACTCGAAGATGCTCAAGAGCATTCACATGATGTTCATCAAGAAGCATCAATTGATCTAGGTGAGCTTGTCACATAGTGTCATCATCGATGAACTCTTTCAATGTGATGTGTAATGTTGGAATTTCCAATTCCAAGGGCATGATGGCCTCAATGCCATATACTAGTGAGAATGGGGTTGCCCTAATGGGCATCCGTATACTAGTTCTATAAGCCCATAATGCAAGAGGTAACTGAATATGCCAATATTTATGATTTTCTTGAATAATTTTCTTTAAGATTGCTACCACTATTTTGTTTGAGGCCTCTACTTGCCCATTTGCTTATGGATAATATGGAGTTGCAAAACTATGTTGAATATTATACTTGGATGTTAAAGCCCTTACAGTTTTGTTTTTGAATGAAGTTCCATTATCCGATATTATCTTGGATGGGATCCCAAAATGACATATTATATTATGGAGTATGAACTCCACAATACGTGCTCCTATCATTGTAGTTAAAGGGATTGCCTCCACCCATTTGGTGAAATACTCAGTGGTCATTATGATAAATGTATGTCAACCCGAATAGGGGGAGAGATCTTACCAATTAGATCAAAACCCCACTGAGCAAATGGCCAAGCCGCTTGGATGGGTTGTAAGGCCTATGATGGTAGGTGCATAAGATTAGCATGATGCTAACATTTGATGCACTTCCTGACATACATTGTGCAATCCTTCTCCATAGTGGGCCAATAGTAACCCATTCGAAGGATGCACTTGATAATGGCCATGCCATTAAAATGGCCATCACATGTACCATCATGAGCTTGTGAAATCACCCAAGATGATTCTTGGAGCTCAAGGCAATGAAGGAGAATTCCATCATAGCTATGATGATACAGGATATCTCCTAACAAGACATATCTAGTCACTTTTTATTTAAATGCTCTTTTTGTGGCATGCGATAATCCCTATGGGATTACTCCAAGTTTAAGGAAATCATGTAATTATGATAACCAATCTTGATAAGCAATAACTTCAACTGATTGAATGATGTGTTCCCATTACAATTCGACTTGCATGAATGTAGATTGGGAAATAACCTTATGGAGAATAGTGGTACCATTCTCTGTAGGACCCTACGAAAGCAAAGATCCCCAAGGTGCCTTCTTCAGAAAGTCTCTAGCTCTATAGAACCATTCATGGTTTGGTTCTATCTGAATCATGTGGACTGATTCTTGATTGTTTTGTGCCTCACATCATATCATAGATTGTGATAGCATTTTCACTTGGATGGTAGTGAAGTCAGCAGATGGATTATGAGGGATTAAAGATCCCAAAGATGCCATAGTGTCTACAAATCTATTGGATGTTCGAGGGATTGCCTCGATGTCATACCACTCCAGTTGGGCTAGGTAAGTGTCCACAAGTTCTTTGTATGCTTTCAATATGGGACATCTACACTGATAGATCCCCTTAACTTGATTAACAATGAGCAAGGAGTCACCAAAGATATTTAACTTCTTGATCTTCATGGTGAGCATTGTTTGGAGACCCAAGATTAGGGCCTCATATTCAACATTGTTATTGGTGCAAGGGAAATTGAGTTTAAATGAAAAGGGCATTGGAGCACCTTGTGGCATGAAAAACACAATCCCTGTACCACCCCCTTGCTCACATTTTGAACCATCGAAGAACAAAGACATATTAGCTTTATTATCTAGTTCTTCGAGTTCAAGTGACTCTGATAATGCAAAGACTGCATCATCAAGAAGCTCTATGATGAGAGGCCTATGATCCTAAAGAGGAGCCTCTACCAGTTGATCAGCTATGACTTGACATTTGATAGAATTTTGACTAATGAATTCTAGGTCAAATTTTATCAATAGCATGATCCACTTTGCAGTACGTGTGTTATGATATGTCTTGCTCATCATATACTACAAAGGATTTTGTTTTGATATTACATATGTCGTATGGCTCAACATGTAGTGGTGCAACTTCTTCATCACAAAGACCACTGCTAAGCACAACTTTTCTACATATGCATATCATAGCTCATAACTAACTAGGGTTCAACTGATGTAATATATCACCTACTCTTTGTTTTGCATATTCTTCTAGGCTAGCATGGTTCCTAGTGCAAATTCTATGGTAGATATATACAACAAAAATGGCACATCTAGTCTAGGTGGAGCTAATACTAGTGGTGATGCTAGATATTATTTGATCTCAGTGAAGGCTTTTTGATAGTCTTCATCCCAGTTAAATGGGACCCCCTTGTGTAGCAGTCGATTCATGGGTCAATATTTATCCGATAACTGTGTGATGAAGCACTTTATGGATGCTACCTTGCCATGTAGGCTTCTTAATTCCTTGATGTTTGTGGGGGACACATTTCTAATATAGCCTTGACCTTCATTAGGTCAACTTTGATCCCTCATTTAGAAATGATGAATCCCAAGAGTTTACCTAAAGTTACGCCAAAGATGCATTTCTTGGGGTTCAACCTGACATTGTGCTCTATCAGGTGATCGAAGACTTTCCTTAGGACCTCGACATGCTCTTCACACAACAATGACTTGGCCAGTAAGTCATCGATATAATATTCTAAGATCTTATGCATATAGTCATGAAAAATATATGTCATAGCCCATTGATATGTGGCACCAATATTTTTGAGGCCAAATGGCATAACTTTATAGCAAAATGTTCCCCATGGAGTGGTGAAAGTAGTTTTATGCTGATCTTCGAGTTTAATCTGAATCTGGTTGTAACCAGAAAAACCATCCATGAGAGAAAGCATTTCGTGACCTACAGTTGCATCTACAAGAGCATCGATATTAGGCAATGAAAATGAATCCTTGGGTGTTGCCTTATTGAGGTCCCTAAAATCCATGCATATGTAGATTCTTCCATCAGGTTTTCCTATGGGTACCATGTTTGATACCCATTCTAGATAGTCGATGGGAATTATGAACTCTACATCCAACAACTTTTGTAGTTCATCTTTAACCATCAAGGTGATGGTTGGATGCATCTTCCTAAGTTTTTGCTTGACCAGTTTCTTGGTAGGGTCCAATGAAAGGTTATGAGTAACCAGTTTTGGATCCAGACATGACATGTCCTTATAGGTCCAAGCAAAGAGATCAGGTCTCTCTTTCAATAGAGGAATGAGGTTGGCATGCTCCTCAGGAGATAATTCTCTCTAAATTTAACCTTCTTTGGATTGGTGGGATCATCACTGATATCCACTTTGAAGGTTTCCTCTATTGACATATGTGACCCCTCCTCAAGCTGGTGAGGTATAGGGATCAAATGGATGTCATATATTGGGTTTAAAGGTTCCACCAAATCAGGATTATCCTCAACATGATAGACATCATATGCACAGCCTAGTGCAAAATGGAATGGTTGCAACATTTCTTCATTGGGGAAGAAATCTTTAGGCTCTAGGGGTGAATTGATGTGATCAAAATCAATGGCCTCAGGATTGAGGTACAAAGGTTTTAAAGGGTCAGATGGATTATGAAGTGGAGTGGTCAAATCGATGGAGACCATGTTGATGGAATGGAAGAAATCTCCAGGACCACATGGATGAAACTCACTAACTCCAATTTGCTCCCCCTACTCTAGATGTGGCTCAGGTGGAATGGGGATCATCGAGTCTACTCTAGGAATAGACATAACAATTGGATCCTCAAGGGGAAGCAATTACCTTAAGTTGGAAGGACCAGGAAAAGCTATATGATATATCTCTTCCAGATTCACTAGCCTTCTTTGGATGAGAGGACCTGGGAATACTATATGATAAATTTCTTCCAAGTCCACATGTGGTAAAATATGATGTAAATGTCGAGGGCCCAAGTAAGCCAACTCAGTCTCATATTCATACTCATCATCATCACTAACATACTCACTCTCATCATATTTAGAATTGTATTCTAGATTTTCCTCCTCAGTAATGGATTCTGCTTCGAATATTTCTAAGGAGAGACCTGGATGGTAAACCAAAGGTGGTTCTTCTGTAACCATGGTCACAGGCCAATTACCCCTCCATGAGTGCGAAGGGTTTGGATGATAGGGGTTCCAATCGATGTCATCCCCTAAGCTAAGGTTCAGGTGATCTAGAGATATAGCTAATAACTCATCCTGACCTCTAATATGATAACCTAGTCCAAACCTATCAGTTGAAAATTGGTATTGCGGTTGATACGAAGTTCGATGCCCTTGCTCAAATAAACCCAGTCCGTAACCATGCCAATGGTAATGATCAAAATAATGAAGGGTATACTTTGGGTTTGATAGATAATGAACATTTACAACAAAAGGTTCATCATCATCTTCTTCTATGGGTGAACGATCTGCGAGTTGATCCAAACCTCCATAGATGAAATTTGTCTGATTGGGTGGCACCCCTAGTGGTACCACCATCCCAATAGGAAAGCGATGAGCTTGAGGTCTACCCATATCCTATGTAGATTCTATGATCAGTGTAAAAGTTACATTCTACACCAGGTACTCAGCTAACCCGAGGTTGACTAGGTGAATCATCACATGTGGTGTAGATGATGTGGTTGATGACATAGGTGAGGCAGGATGAGGTACCTCCTCGACTATATTTTATGAGTTTTCCTCCTCCATAAGATTTGGAATCTCGATAGTTGCTATGTTGGGGATTTCTCTAGACTCTTTTTCACCCAACACTCCCTTTAGCTTCTGGTCATTCCTTAGCCTTGTCGATGTCGTAGGCTTCTCAGAAGCAGTCATTGTATTTGAGGTTGGTCGTGGCACCGATGTAGAAGGATCAGTGCACACTGCCTTTGACTTACCCACTGAATGTTTGATAGGAGACGTTGGTCTAATATCTAAATGAGTATATGGGAGGATGAAGTCTCTCGATAAGTCAACCTGATTGACATATTTGAATGGCTCTTCATCTGAAGGGACCACATGCACTTATCCCTCATGCACATATTTGATGCATTGGTGCAAAATCGAGGGGATGCAATGCATGTCCCTTATCCATGATCGACCTAGGAGAATGTTATACTGCATAGCACCCTCTAGCACATGACACATCACGGGGATGGTTTTTAGTCCAACCTGAATAGGAAGGACTATAGTGCCTACTATCGAGCACAATGCATCATTGAAAGCTCGTAGCATGAAAGTTGAAGGTACGATATGCAACTTAGGTAACTTCAAGTGTCCTAAGGCCTTTGTGGTTATTATGTTGATTGATGATCTTATGTCAATCAAAACCCACTTGAAAGGAGTGTGGTTCACACACACAATGATGTGTAGTGGTGGGTCCACTATAGCAGTGGAAACCATCTTGATTTCATGATCGTAAAATCAGATCATAGGTTCCTGGCACTGTTGCACATGCCCCACAAAATTAGTGAAAGCTTTAGGATCTTGGGGTTGGACTTCGATGTCTCTTAAGATTCCCATTAGCATCTCCCTATACCTAGGAGACTATTGTATGATCTCATATATCGATAGCTTTTTAAAGGCTATTTGTAGACTTTAGATGAGTCTATTCCTAATTGTTACCACTGGTCTTGTTGGTGGGCATGGCAATGGGTTCTACATTAGCCTCTACTAAGGTGCAACTTGAATTTTGATGGGTGCTACAGGAGGATCTGGTTGGTTGTACCTCCTATTTCTAGTGATGACATTCACCATACTGACAAATCCTTGTGTAGGTGGCTCAATCTACACTTGGTTGACTTGTCCAACATTGTTCCTTGGTGGCTCATGATTTGGCAAGGGATATTTGAAAATTCCCATATTTTAATTATCCAGTGCCAAGGGGTTGTCAATTAGCAACTCATTCCTATCGATCATATTTTGTACCACATGTTTGAAACCATGGCACACTTCGATATCATGCCCCTTTTATCTATGGTATGGGTAGTAATGATCTTCCCTATATCCTTTTGATTTAGGATGATTAGGATCGAGCAATTGCACTTGGTAATCGAAGTACCTTAGCCTCACATAATTGATTGAATATTGATGCCAAAGTCTCAGACAATGGTATAAATTGGTGAGGTGGGTGACGTTCTTTATCTTTGCCCTACTTTTTATTGCATTGGTTGTATTGCACTAGGGGTGGTTGTGCCTGATAGTTTTATGATTGTTGGCTTTTATCCCCCTTTTGAAGGTTCAACATGACTTGATTCACATGTGCAGGCTTGGCCTAGTAATTTTGATTCTTCGTGTTCTTGTTGTTCCATTCCTTTTTTGAAGTTTCAAGTCACCTTCTTGTAACTTGATATCCTCTATGACTTTGGCTTGTGCCAAGGCCTCTTCGAATGTTTGGTACTACTGCAATTGTAACAATAGCAAGATGTGCTTTGTGTAGCTCTTAGTAAACATTTATGTCAACTCTATAGTTGGGATGGAGAAGGGAAGTTTAGCCATCAATTTCCTCCATCTATTGCCATAGTCTATCATTGGCTCATCATCGAATTGCTTTAGAGTAGCTAGGTCGGATAGATTGATCTTCTTCTTGATGCCAAATGAAAAGTATTCAAGAAATGCATTCACCAATTGTTCGAAGTTGGTGATGCTATACCTCTTCAACTGATTGTACCATTCCAAGGTTGGGCCTGAAAGGGTTATCATAAAGGTCCTGAGCAATAAGGCATCATTACTCTGAATCTGGAAACACAGATTCATAAAGCTAGTCACATGTTCTTATGCATCATCATCGCCCTTGAATTTTTCTAGCTTAGGCATCTTGAAATGTTTGGGATACGTAGGGCTAGGGACCGAAGGACACAGAGGCTGATTGTGAATCTTTTTTAGGGTAGGATTTTGATAAGTCATCCCTTATTTCTCAATAGCTTTGACCTTTTTAGCTAGGGCTCTGTACGCTTGAGAGGATAAGATTTCCTCTTCTCTAAGGGACCTCTATGGAGCCAATAGAGGTAAATTTCTCTTAGACCGAGGTGGATGATTATGCTCATCATCCACATCTATAGAGGAGGGCTCAGGATATTGCTGATCTTGCTCATCCCCTTTGATTCTTCATACTGACTACGTCCAGGATGTTCTAGCGCTTGGCACTGTTGTTGCCTTGGAGTATGTTGGGACGTATGATGAGTACGATTCTCAACTTGCCTAGGGGGCAACTCTGGATGTGACACAATATATCTAATGTGATGTTGCTCCCTATATTCATTGTTAGGATGTAGGTTAGCCCAAGCTAACCTATCCTCTCTCTTCATGCTCCTTCTGGTCGAGGATGCATTGTTCCCATAGGCGCTGCTCATATAAACATTGTCAAAGCAACATTTATCATTGAGTGTCCTCATGCTCGAGGTGCTCATGCTCTGCACACATGTCTTCCAATTGATCTTGGAATATGCATTGTATTTATTGTGAATCAAGCCTACGTGTTTGATCTACAAGATTGGTTGTGTATGATCTCTAGCTTCTTTTCTTTGTGTGGGGAGCTCTAGTGCTATGAGTCTTCATAGATTTATCTACTATGCTCTTGCCTCTATCAGTATAAGATGCATTGACATCTTGTTGAGGCCTTTGTTCTATGTCCGCATGCGTAGATGGGGCACATGAGCTATGAGGACATTTTGAACATTCCCCCTGCTCATGGGTATGCCTCTCTCTGTCCTCACTATGTGTGCTCTCGGAGCGAGAGTGAACAGTAGAGGTCCTACACCCTAATATTCCTAGCACTTGATCTAGTCCATTGAGTTGGCTAGTTTTCCAAGGTTCATTAGGAGGCGTACCATTGACTCCAATAGTATTGAGATCTATTGTGAACCTTCTAGGTTCATTGTGATTTGGAGTCCTTGAGGGTCTGCGTTCTGACACAACCCTCTCACCTTACCCCTGATTGGGTGGATCTTCTCTATGCCTATCATGTGATGATGGGGGTCTTGAACCACCCTTAGTTCTATCATGAGAGGAATGTGTATTAGGCTCCATGCAAGCAAAAATAATACACAATTTTCCTAGTAGCCATTGTTCTATGTAGCAGGCAATAGTCTCAGCTGCTAGACATAAAAGTAGCTAAAAATCCTAGCTGCTGGAGACAGCAACAACTAACAGAGTTGGTCATTGTTGCTAGCAGTGGCTAGTAGCAAGTAGAATATTTTTCATAAATTTCCCTTAAATTTTCCCTATGTGATCTGATTAAAGCTAAAAATATAGAGAAAACATAGGAAATATGAAAATGCAGAAGAGGCAACCTACCTAGAAATCCTCATCTGAAGTAGAAAAATGATGCTTACTATTTTGCCAAGTTTTTTGCTAGTCGCTATTGCTCAATGCGGCTAGGATGCTAGTTGCTACTTTCAATCATGTTTGAGACTGTGCACCACTATTTTCAACCATGAATGGTACCTGCACACAAAAAAAACATAGCAAATCAACAAAAGCAACAAAAAATGTAGGGTTTCCACCACGGTCACCACTGAAAGAGGCTTAAAAAGTATAACAACTAGATAATATGCTATAAAAAGACAATATCAATAAATTAACCAACTGCAAAGGAATAAAGTAAAATAATATACCCATATTTTATAATTATATTGAATCTCTTTACAAAAAGGTTACAAGAACATCCCTCTTAGGGATTTGACCATTGTGATACATATTAAAATCCACAACTCATGTGGTAGATGCCTTCAATAGACTCTTAAGGTCTTCAAACTTTGCTTGAGGGCTTACAAGGATGCCTCCTTCTCTAGTGTAAAGAGGAATGATCTTGAATGATGCTTTGTCCCTAAAGAGATCTATCACCTGCTTGCAAGGAAACAACAAACACATCAATAGCACATGAAGCCTCTCATGATGAGGTTAATTTCCAAGGAAATGTGTAAAATATAGCAAATGTATAAATAAAACATGAATATACATAAAGATGCATAAACATACTTAAGAAACTAATGTTAAAGCATGAAGCATGGCTTAAATCATGTAAAGAAATCTAGAAATGCATGTAATGTTGTATATTGAGCATAAAGGAAACTAATGTATAAAGCATGTAAAGGAAAGCTTCAAATACACTAATGTGAGCAAAGATGCCTATTAATCAGCTAATCAACCTACTCCCTATATTCACTGTTAGGATGCAGGTTAGCCTAAGCTAACCTGTCCTCTCTCTCTTCACACTCCTTCTTATCGAGCATGTGTTATTCTTGTAGGAGCTGCTCATATAAACATTGCCAAGGCAACATTTTCTTGTTGAGTGTCCTCATGCTTGAGGCTCTCATGCTCTACACGTATACCTTCCAATTGATCTTGGAATATGTGCTATCTTTGTTGTGAATCAAGCCTATGTGTTCAATCTACAAGATCAACTGTGTACAATATCTGGCTTCTTTGCTATGTGTGGGGAGCTCTAGTGCTACGAGTCTTCATGGATTTATCTACTATGCTCTTGCCTCTATTAGTATAAGTTGCATTGACATCTTGTTGAGGCCTTTGTTCTATGTCCACATGTGTATATGGGACACATGAGCTGTGAGGATGTTTTGAACATTCCCCTTGCTCATGGGTATGCATCTCTCTGTCATCACTGTGTGTGCTCTCAGAGCGAGAGTGAAAAGTAGAGGTCCTACATCCTAATATTCCTAGCACTTGATCTAGTACATTGAGTTGGCTAGTTTTCCAAGGTTAATTAGGAGGTGTACCATTGACTTCAATAGTATTAATATTTATTATGAACCTTCCAGGTTCATTATGATTTGAAGTCCTTGAGGGTCTACATTCTAACGCAACCCTCTCACCTTACCCCTGATTGGGTGGATTTTCTCTATACCTATAATGTGACGATGGGGGTCTTGAACTGCCCTCAGTTCTGTCATGAGAGGAATACGTATTACATCCTTTGACTGGGATGTTCTGATGAGAACCATCATGTGTTGAGTTATCATCTCTAATGCTAGATGAATCTCATTCGACATCATTTTGTGTAGGAGGTTCAAGCTCATTATATTGTGTGTGGTTTGGTGAAGAACACAAGCTTATACTGAGAGGGGGGGTGAACAGTATAAGACCACTTTTTACTTTTCTTTTCAATTCAATATTATGCAGTTTATAGATAGCAGTATCAATAGTAGTAATCAAAGCAATACACAAAATACCATCCACAAAAGTGACACAACAATTTACATGGTTCACCCAATGCGGGCTACTCCATGGAGAAAATATTTTGCTAAAAATTTCTCAATCAATCTCTTGGGAATCCTTCCCAATTACAATGTTTATGGACCTTTGTCCAAAGGAGATGATTATCCCTTAAATCTCAAGTTCCTAGATCTATTACACAGGAGAACTCTTTCCCCTTTTGATCTGGCTAGTGATCTTCTAGAAGATTCTATCTCTCTGTTGCACTGACTGGTGGATCTCTCTCCACTTGAAGACTCCTCACTCAAATATGTCTTTAATTGTCCTGGTTGCTAGATCTATATCCACTGAGACTCTATCCTTTGTACTCTATCATCTCCAAAGTTCTATCAATAGGTTCACTCAAAACCTCCTCAAATCTGCTCAATAGGCTCACTCAAAACCTGCTCAAATCTAATCAATAGGATCACTCAGAACCTACTCAAATCTGCTTAATAGGATCACTTAGAACCTGCTCAAATATGCTCAATAGGCTTACTCAGAACTTGCTCAAATATACTCAATAGGCTCACTCAGAACCTGCTCAAATATTCTCAATAGGATCACTCAGAACTTGCTCAAATCTGCTCAATAGGCTCACTTAGAACCTACTCAAGTATTATCAATAGGCTCACTTAGAACTTGCTCAAATCTACTCAATAGGCTCACTCAAAACCTGCTCAAATCTTCTCAACAAGCTCATACAAAACTTTTCCCAATCTTCTCAATAAGTCCTCTCTAGGACTTGCTCAAATTTGCATAGAAAGCTTTCACAAAAGCTTACACAAAAATAGTCCACAAGCCTTCTCAAAGACTTACCTCAAATTAGCTCAACAAAATCTCAAATCAATCTCATAGAAGCATAAAGAGAATTATTAGAGACTCAATATGTTCTATACTCAAATTCCAATCTCAATTCAAAGCAATCTCAACTTAGCTCAATATTATAGAAGCATAAAGAGAATTGTTAGAGACTCAATATGTTCTATACTCAAATCCCAATCTCAACTCAAAGCAATCTCAACTCAGCTCAATATTAACTCAATCTCATAGAAGCATAAAGAGAATTGTTAGAGACTCAATATGTTCTATTCTCAAGGCTCAATATCAACTCAATCAGAATATAGAATAGTTTGTTTCATGGAACTTGAACAACCACTTCATGCAACCACTTGACTAGGCTCAATCAAATCTACTCAACCAATCACTTCAAGAAACAACTCTTTCTCACAAACCCTAGTCCAAGCATGAATCAACTAACTCAAAATGTTTCCAATAATGCTCAACAACAAATCTTACATAACAATGATACTCATGTTATTTTCTAACTCAAGTTCAAGTTCTTTGCATCACCCATTGGATTCAACAACAATGCTAATAAGACAATATTTTAATCACAATTCTCAATTCAGAAAACCTTGAAGCATAAATTCAAAGTACTTCACTCAACCAATGGTCTAAACAACAATGCTTATCAAACAAGGTTTAATCACAACTCACAATCCTGAAAACCTTGAAGCATTAACTCAACCACTTTCGAAAAGGAAACCACAATCAATCCTTTTCATTCCAATGATATTTCAAAAATCAACCACCCAAATAAAATCAATGGAGAGTATTACTCATACCTTTTTGATGCGTTATGATTTGTCCACTAAATATGTCACACTCAACATATTTTCTTTTTCAACTTTTAACAAGGGTTAGAAATCTTGAGCAATAACACAACAATAATATCCAAATAACACCTTATTACTCCTACTTTATTTTAACATCCACCAAAGTTATTTTTAAAAGAAAACCCTTACTCAAAATAACTTTCACTAAAAATAAATTTATCAAAAACCCTTATTACTCCTAACAATTTCAAAAATCACAATTAAAAATAATTCACAACTCAAACAACCACCATGACCTTATTCCCTAAGGTTACTCAAAAAATAAACTAACGAAGCACCTTTACCCCTTATCACTCCACCTTAGGCAATCCAAACAAAATATTAATAAAAAACTTAATACCTACCTCAAGGGGAATCGAACCCTTGTCTTGCCCCAATGCGAATGCCCTAGCCACAACCAAGCTACTGCATGAGCTACGGGATCATTGGAAAAAAAGAAGTACCACCTGCTTCTTATCCTTCACCCTCTTCTACCAAGTGAAAAGTATGCGCCTTGGGCCCCTTAACAGAACAAAGCCAAAAATGATGCTTGCAGGAATCGAACGCACAACCTCCTTGTCACCAACACCTTTGCACAATCCATGTTGCCACTAGGTCATGTTGCCCAATGCATTTTGGGAAGTGGTCGCTGTCTCTCTTTAATGTTCACTGTGTCACTTAAACAAAAATCACGAGCTCTTTTTCTTTGCAAATACCAAGCACAAATATCAATGAGCAAGGATGAATGAGTTAAAAAATTAAATGGCATATTTATATGCCTTCCCTTTGCTTTGGAAACCTTGGCATTTTTTAAACTTCCTTCATGACATTAGCGGATAAACTTTTAATTTAAATTTTAAAATTAAAATTAAAATTTTAAATAAATTAAAATTTAAACTAAATCTTTAAAATTAAATATCTCCATCACCGGGGCACATTTTTCGATGAAACAAAAATCCAACTTGGGTTTTAAGAAAAACTCATTTCAATTCTCCCATTCATGATTTTAAATAAAAACCTTTTGCAAAGCTTCCCTTGAAGCTCCTTTTGGAACCTCATGCCATGCATCCCTTCTTAAACCTTTGATCAAAAATATTTTCTTCTCATGAAGCTCTTTGTGAAACACAAACATAATGCTTTCTTACATAGATCCTTTTGACATCAATGACAACTCTTAGCTTAGGGACTCAAAATGTCCAACAATCTCCCCCTTTGTCATTGATGGCAAGTTGCAACCCATACCCTTTTACTGAAATATGACCTTATTTTATGCTCCCCCTGGGACTTTGCTTCCCCCTGGCTCAAAGATTTCTCAAATATCAAATCTCTCCCCATATCAAAAAATCTCCTCAATATACACAAATATTTCCTCATTTGTAATCAATGGCAAAGGGTCACCTTTGGGGCTCGGGGCTAAGAATGAGCCTCTTAGCTTAGCCCCTCCCCCACCTCCACATGAGGTGGTTAATTCTGGGGTGGGAGTATTTCTACTCTTTGAAAGCACTGCTCTTTACCTTTACCTTTCTCTCTTCCTTTCAAAGTTTTTTGAATCCTCTGTTAGTCTCACAATGACACTGAGAGGGGGGTGAATCAGTGTAGCTCTTTAAAACTTAAATCTTCAACTCTTAAAGCCGAAACAATGAAAACTTAAAACCAAATAAAGCAAGTATAACAAGAGAACATCACACAACACAAGATGTACCGAGGTTCACCGATTTGGCTACTCCTCAAAATGACTATTTGGACTCCCATCCAAATCCAGCCTTTGCAAAGCACCAACTTTACAATCAATTTACCAGCACCCACTGGAAGGAGCACCAACCCCTGATTTATCTGCACCAATAGAAAGGAGCACCAACCCCTGATTTACCAGCACCAACTGGAAGGAGCACCAACCCCTGATGCCAAGCACCAACTTGGACTTCAATTTTGAAACTAGAAGATTGACATAAAAATGCCTTCACTTTTACAAGACCCTGACTGGTCTATTGCTTACCCAACATCTACCACAATTCACAAAACACACACACTCATCGCACTTCACAAAATAAAATCCCCTACTAAAATTCTCCAAGCAACACTCCTTTTATAACTATCCTTTCTCTTTGTAACTCCAATTGTAACTCCTTTCATATTCTCATACGCCACTTGTCAATTGTAACACCTTCTTTCATATTCTCATATGCCACTTGTCAATTATAACTCCTTTTGTATATATTGAGAAGGCATTTCGTCAAACACGTCACATGCAAATAATTGACACCATATTCTCCTACCATGATTGTTCATTTTCTCGGTCATGACTGTTCATTTTCTCCTTCGATGACTATTCATTTTCTCCTTCATGACTGTTCGTTTTCTCCTTCGATGACTGTTCATTTTCTCCTTCATGACTGTTCATTTTCTCCTTCAACATCTTTTCTCCTTCATGACTATTTTTTTTCTCCTTCATGACCATTCATTTTCTCCTTCATGACTATTCTTTTCTCCTCATTTTTTTCTCTTTGCATGTATGTTCATTTTCTCTTTCCATGACTGTTCATTTTCTCCTTGCATGACTCTTCGTTTTCTCCTTGCATTTTTCATTTTCTTTTCCTTATGCATGCATGTGTTTTGTTTCCAAAAAGGCTTTTCATTTCTATTTTGAGGTCCTTCATGCATGCGTCCGCTTCTTTCCATGTGTAACGACCATCTTAAATGATTTCAAATCATTAAATATTCCTTATGGGTCCACGTCACTATGCAGTCTTCAGTTTCACCATCCTGATGTTCATCACTAATATCAGACGCATTGTCAACTACTCTGTTCCTTTGGAAAAATGCAACATGTCACGATATCGCGACACTTTTGTTTCTCTCGCTCCCTTTTGAGTCGAAAATGCGACATGTCGCGATATCGTGACACTTTTGTTTCTCTACCTGCCAAACCTTTTTGAGTCACGAAAATGCGACATGTCGCGATATCGCGACACTTTTGTTTCTCTACATTCCTGCCTTTTTGAGTCAAGAAAATGTGACATGTCGCGATATCGCGACACTTTTGTTTCTCTCCCCCCTTTTGAGTCACGAAATCGACATGTCGCGATATCATGACACTTTTTTTCTCTCCTTTTGAGTCCATTTTTCTCCCCCCTTTTGAGTCAAAATGTGACATGTCGCGATATCGCGACACTTTTTCTTCTTGCTCTTTATCTTTGCTTCGGCCTGTGACAATACGACATGTCGCGATATCGCGACACTTTTTCTCCTTGCTCTTTCTCTTTGCTTTGGCCCACAAAAATACATGTCACGATATCGCGACACTTTTTCTCCTTGCTCTTTCTCTTTGCTTTGGCCCGAAAAAATACATGTCGCGATATCGCGACACTTTTTCTCCTTGCTCTTTCTCTTTGCTTTGGCCCATGAAAATACAACATGTCGCGATATCGCGACACTTTTTCTCCTTGCTCTTTCTCTTTGCTTTGGCCCATGAAAATACAACATGTCGCGATATCGTGACACTTTTTCTCCTTGCTCTTTCTCTTTGCTTTGGCCCACGAAAATACAACATGTCGCGATATCACGACACTTTTTCTCCTTGCTCTTTCTCTTTGCTTTGGCCCGAAAATACAACATGTCACGATATCGCGACACTTTTTTCTCTTTTTTCCCAAATACAACATGTCGATATCCGACACTTTTTCTCCTTGCATTTTCTCTTCTCTTTTGGCCATGAAAATGCAACATGTCGCGATATCGCGACACTTTTTTCTCTTTTCTCTTTCAACTGCTTCCACTTTTTCTCCTTTCTCTTTGGACCTGAAAATGCAACATGTCGCGATATCGCGACACTTTTTTTCTTTGCGGTGTTTTGCTTTTTCTTTGATCTTTAGCATATGGGCCACTTCGGTCTTCTTGGAAAATATGCAAAAAGGTGGGTAAACATCCTCATAAGCATTTAACATCACTGTACATACTCTGAGTAACCTCTGAACTCCTGTCCACTGCATCAACCGATCTATCTGACTGTGTTGACAACAATGACAATACTGTCGTTGCACCTTGCTCAACAATCTCCCCCTTTGGAATTGTTGGCAACACACGTGCAATTTCCTATAACTCTTCTCCCCCTTTGACAACAATATCAAAGGGCTGCTGCAAACTCCCCCTGAGTCCATGCACAACATTCTCAGGCAAAAATTATTACACTTAGCAAAAATCACAAACATGAGCAAAAAGATAAACAAATACACAAATGCTCCCCTGAGAATGTGGTCCCGATAGCTAGTCAATTCTTGGGAAGCGTGACCACTCCCAATTTATTGTGAAGGTACTCAAAGACTTCCTTGGGCAACGGTTTTGTGAAGATATCCGCTACTTGCTCTATTGTTGGAACAAAATCCAACTTAACCTCACCTTTCGCAACTTTCTCCTTCAAAAAGTGATACTGGATAGCAATATGTTTTGTGCGAGAATGCATAACCGGATTCTTTGAGATGTTAATGGCACTGGTGTTATCACACTTAACTGAAATTGGCTCACTGAAGTTAATACCAAGATCTTTCAGGGTTTGTTTCATCCATAATACCTGCGTACAACACGTTGTCGCTGCAATATATTCTGCCTCTACTGTGGATAAGGAGACTGACTCTTGTTTCTTACTCGTGCCACGCGACCAACCTGTCTCCAAGATAGAATGCACCTCCACCGGTACTCTTTCTGTCATCTACACATCCTTGCCCAATCTGCATCTGAATACGCAATAAGGGTGAAGTCCTTACCTTTCGGATACCATAACCCATACTCCATAGTACCCTTGAGGTACCGAAGAATCCTCTTCACTGCTGTCACATGAGTCTCCTTGGGACTAGCCTGAAATCATGCTACCATGCATACTGCCTGCAAAATATCTGGTCTGGTAGCCGTCAAGTACAATAAGCTCCCAATCATAGATCTGTACATGGTTTGATCAACATGTGGAGATTTGTCATCCTTGCTCAACTTGCAACCTGTCGTCATGGGAGTGCTAACTGGCTTACAATCCTCCATTGTGAACTTTTTTAGTATCTCTTTCACATATTTAATTTGAGAAATAAATATGCCCTTCTCATTTTGATTAACTTGCAACCCGAGGAAATACGAAAGTTCACCAATCATTGACATTTCAAATTCTTTCTGCATCTTATTTGCTAAATCTTTACACGACTCATCTTTGCTACTGCCAAATATGATATCATCTACGTATACAACAAGAACAATAAGATGGCCATTTTCTATTTTGACATACAAATTACTATCCACCATACCTTTCTTGAACCCTTGTTGAGTAAGATAGTTGTCTAGCCTTGCATACCATGCTCGGGGTGCCTGTTTTAAGCCATATAATGCTTTCTTCAACTTGCAAACCAAGTTGGGATCATCACCAAGTTGGAAACCATCTGGCTGCTCAATATAAACCTCTTCTTCAAGTTTCCCATTCAAAAATGCTGATTTCACATCCATTTGATAAACTTTGAAATTCTTGTAAACTGCTAAAGCCAGAAACATTCTAATTGCCTCTAGTCTAGCCACAGGTGCAAAGGTTTCCTCAAAGTCAATACCTTCAACTTGTGCATAGCCTTTACATACCAATCTTGCTTTATTCCCGACTACCTGTCCGTCTTCATTCAATTTGTTTCGAAAGACCCATTTAGTACCGATTATATTTTTATTTGCAGGTCTTGGTACTAACTCCCAAGTTTTGTTTTTCTCGATCTGATCTAATTCTTCATTTATTGCCTTCATCCAACTTTCATATTTGCTTGCATCAACAACATTTTTGGGCTCAATGCTGGATAATAGAGAGTAGTTGCTTACTACTCTTCTTCTTGTCTGAACACCAACTGTGGGGTCTCCCTGAATATTTGTACTCAATTTGTATTGATGTAACTTCCTTCTCATGTAGCCACTTTGAATGCAATAATAAAATGTGAGCTTTCTGATTTTGCACGTGAATTAAATATTTTCACCAAAGCGTCATAATAGATCTAACAATCTTCACATCAATGTGTAGTACAAATACACACTACTTTTATCGAAACACATATATGCAACTAGGGCAACATTCTTTCACTAAACCAAATTATCAGAACTGTTATAATCCATAACTTTGAACAATGGTAGTAAGAACCATCAAAAGTACAACACTGACATATAGCAATACTACAAATGGTGACAACTCTCAATTTAATCACCACCCTTCACGGTACCTCCACAAACAACTACATGAACTGAAACACACTTTGACAACTATACGACAACTCCCCCGACTACTTGCCTTTCATCCTCAGATAACCAAACAAATACATAGGAGCATTAAAATAAAACTTTAAGATTGCTCCCCCTGAGGATGTGCTACCTGGAGTTGCTTAGTGCAATAGAGGAGTAGTCTCCTTCAATCCAAGGAGACACGATTTCCTTTCTTCTTTCTTTCTCCACTCTGGTTTGATTACAGTTTTGGGCTCTTGTTTTGACTTTTCTTTTTAGTAGCTTGTGCATGTTTTTCGAGAAATTTTCTATTTTGTCTCATTCCATTTGGTTGAAATTTTCTTCCCTGAAATTGATTTGATGCAAATGTACTTCGACAATTTCTTGCAATGTGCCCAAAATTATGATAGTTATAACATTCTACTGCATAATCCATCAAAGGTGAAAAAACATTTCTACTAGGGTGGTTGTCTCTTGTGCATCCTTGATGGATGATTATTTTCCTTTCTTTGATGCACATGATTTCTTCCCTGTCTGTGTTGCATTCTTTGTGTCTGATGAAATCTACTGTCTTGCCTTAGATTAGATACAAAAGTTCTTGGACAAAACCTTGCTATGTGCCCATGACCATTACATTTAAAACATTGCACATGGTGTTCAATCAGAAAAATAGATGTATTTCTACCAACATAACTCTTTGATCTATTATTCAATCCACAATAAATTGCCTTGTGACCATAATGGTTGCATCTAAAACAATAGCCATTAAAAGCATTATTATGAATAAAGTGAGAGTGATAGAACCTCTTTTGTTGTGGTTGCTTTGTTGTAGATCTCCTTTGAGATTTTCTTCCTTTTGAAGATTCAGCTTCAAGCTTTTCTTGCTTTGATCCTTCAAAGAGTGGACTTCTTCTTCTCTGCAGATTTAGAAGATGAAGGTTGTTCAACTTCACATCCAAGACCAAGCTTACCCATGGAGCTTCTTTGTTGCCTTATCATTTTATCTAGCAACTCTGTGCTCTTCTCAAATTTGAGATTTGTATTGGCCTCTTCTAGTTGTTTCCTCAATAAAACAATCTCCTCTTCTTGTTTGCAGCAAACAATCTCTTTTTCATTGATCTGTGACCTGAGAGTTTCTTCAATCCTTTTGGACTCTTCTACTTGCAGCTTTAGATCACTAATAACTTTGTTAGATTCCTCTTCACGTTTGCTACATACATCGCCTTTATCATCCAGGTGTGACTTCAAGGCTTCTTCTATTTTCTTGGCTTTATGAATTTGTAAGAAGAGATCTTCAATATTATCCCCATATTCTTCCAACTTCTTGGACAGTCTTTTGTTCTTTTTCCTTTCTATATCCAACTCTTCAAGTGCAGCGATCAACTCACCTTCTAGATCTACTTCAACCTCAAGGTTTTCATCACATACTTCAGAATTCACTCCTATCTTTTCTAGTTCAATTTTCTCTTCCACAGGAACTAAAACTGACTGAGATGCCTTATTTGAGGAGGATCTATTCTTCTTACCCATTGCGTACTAATCCAAGATCAACCCTAGCTGATTTAGCCTGACAAGGGAAACTGGCTCTGATACCAATTGTTAGTCTCACAATGACACTGAGAGGGGGGTGAATCAGTGTAGCTCTTTTAAACTTAAATCTTCAACTCTTAAAGCCGAAACAATGAAAACTTAAAACCAAATAAAGCAAGTATAACAAGAGAACATCACACAACACAAGATGTACCGAGGTTCACCGATTTGGCTACTCCTCAAAATGACTGTTTGGACTCCCATCCAAATCCAGCCTTTGCAAAGCACCAACTTTACAATCAATTTACCAAAACCCATTGGAAGGAGCACCAACCCCTTCCCCCCCACCAACCCCCGATTTACCAGCACCAACTGGAAGGAGCACCAACCCCTGATGCCAAGCACCAACTTGGACTTCAATTTTGAAACTAGAAGATTGACATAAAAATGCCTTCACTTTTACAAGACCCTGACTGGTCTATTGCTTACCCAATATCTACCACAATTCACAAAACACACACACTCATCGCACTTCACAAAATAAAATCCCCTACTAAAATTCTCCAAGAAACACTCCTTTTATAACTATCCTTTCTCTTTGTAACTCCAATTGTAACTCCTTTCATATTCTCATACGCCACTTGTCAATTGTAACACCTTCTTTCATATTCTCATATGCCACTTGTCAATTGTAACTCCTTCTTTATGTAACTCCTTTTGTATATATTGAGAAGGCATTTCGTCAAACACGTCACATGCAAATAATTGACACCATATTCTCCTACCATGACTGTTCATTTTCTCGGTCATGACTGTTCATTTTCTCCTTCGATGATTGTTCATTTTCTCCTTCATGACTATTCGTTTTCTCCTTCGATGACTGTTCATTTTCTCCTTCATGACTATTCATTTTCTCCTTCATGACTGTTCATTTTCTCCTTCATGACTATTCATTTTCTCCTTATGACTATTCATTTTCTCCTTCGATGACTATTCATTTTCTCCTTGCATGACTTTCGTTTTCTCCTTCATGTTCATTTTCTCTTCATCTTTCATATTTCATTTTCTCCTTCATTTCTTTTCTCCATTTTTTTTCCCTTATGCATGCATGTGTTTTGGTTTCCAAAAAAGGCTTTTCGTTTCTATTTTGAGGCCCTTCATGCATGCATCCGCTTCTTTCCATGTGTAACGACCATCTTAAATGATTTCAAATCATTAAATATTCCTTATGGGTCCATGTCACTATGCAGTCTTCAGTTTCACCATCCTGGTGTTCATCACTAATATCAGATGCACTATCAACTACTCTGTTCCTTTGGCAAAAATGCAACATGTCGCGATATCGTGACACTTTTTTTCTCTACCTGCCTGCCCTTTTTGAGTCACAAAATGCGACATGTCGCGATATCGTGACACTTTTGTTTCTCTGCTCGCATTTCCTTTTTGAGTCGCGAAAATGCGACATGTCGCGATATCGTGACACTTTTGTTTCTCTCTCTCCCTTTTTGAGTCACAAAATGTGACATGTCGCGATATCATGACACTTTTTTCTCTCCTCCTTTTTGAGTCCAAAATACGACATGTCGCGATATCATGACACTTTTGTTTCTCTGCATGCCTCCCTTTTTGAGTCGCGAAAATGTGACATGTCACGATATCGTGACACTTTTGTTTCTCTGCCTCCTTGCTCTTTTTGAGTCACAAAAATGCGACATGTCGCGATATCGTGACACTTTTTCCTTCTTGCTCTTTCTCTTTGCTTTGGACCACGAAAATACAACATGTCGCGATATCGTGACACTTTTTTCTCCTTGCTCTTTCTCTTTGCTTTGGCTCACGAAAATACATGTCGCGATATCGCGACACTTTTTTCTCCTTGCTCTTTCTCTTTGCTTTGGCCCACAAAAATACAACATGTCGCGATATCACGACACTTTTTCTCCTTGCTCTTTCTCTTTGCTTTGGCATGCAAAAATACAACATGTCGCGATATCGCGACACTTTTTCTCCTTGCTCTTTCTCTTTGCTTTGGCCCACGAAAATACAACATGTCGCGATATCGCGACACTTTTTCTCCTTGCTCTTTCTCTTTGCTTTGGCCCATGAAAATACAACATGTCGCGATATCGCGACACTTTTTCTCCTTGCTTTTTCTCTTTGCTTTGGACCACGAAAATACAACATGTCGCGATATCGCGACACTTTTTTCTCTTTGCTCTTTTGGCCACAAAAATGCAACATGTCGCGATATCGTGACACTTTTTTCTCCTTGCATTTTCTCTTTGCTTTGGACCACGAAAATGCAACATGTCACGATATCACAACAATTTTTCTCTTTCTCTTTTTTCTCCTTGCTTTGGTCTATGAAAATGCAACATGTCGCGATATCGTGACACTTTTTTTCTTTGCGGTGTTTTGCTTTTTCTTTGATCTTTAGCATATGGGCCACTTCGGTCTTCTTGGAAAATATGCAAAAAGGTGGGTAAACATCCTCATAAGCATTTAACATCACTGTACATACTCTGAGTAACCTCTGAACTCCTGTCCACTGCATCAACCGATCTATCTTGACTGTGTTGACAACAATGACAATATTGTCGCTGCACCTTGCTCAACATCCTCTCACTGTTTCTTACCAAGTCATCATCACTTCTATTCCTGTTCTTGTTCTTATTCTCATTCATGTTCCTATTTTTGTTCTTGTTCTTGTTCTTGTTCTCATCCATGTTCCTATTCCTGTTCATGCCTACTTCTGGAATATTTGCTCTACACCATCTTATTGTGTGACCATCATTATTGCACTTATAACACTTAATGTTATTATTCCTTGGAAGTGCAAATGTCTTAGGATATCTCCTAGTGAAGCCATATCCTCTTCTGTCATAAACCTTGTAATTCATTTCTTTGTGACCAAACTCATTGCATGAGTAGCAATACCCATGGAAAAGCTATCCTTTTCCATATTCCTATCTTTTGTATGACCTGCACTGTTAAGTCATGTTCCCAAACCTGTGACATGAGAAGCATCTCCCATTGAAGCTTCCTTGCCTAGACCTCATTGGTCTCCTATTTTTATTGTTGTTCCATCTGTATCTTCTTTGTGCATTGTTTCTATATTTGACCTCTTTATTGTCCAAATCATCCTCTGATATCTCATTCCAACTTACACTGTTATTTTTTAAGTATCTTCTTCTAAAAGTCCTTCTTCTAGACTTGAATTAGACTTTTCTTCACATTTATTTTGAGCCTATTTGGAACCAAGACCTGTCTTGTTTGTTGCTCCTATTTGTATCTTGATTATTTTGTCTACACTCTTTGCATTGTTCACATATTTGTACAAATTTTTCTTGGAATCCTCTAAATCTTCCTTTAGTAGTGCCACTTCTTGTGTTAACTTTTCACATTCCAAAATATTTGCTTCTAACTTATCCTTGAACTTACTTGCCTTAGCCTTTGACTTTTCTAAGTCCTCTATGAGCAATAATATTTCTTCATCACATTCTTGAAACTGACTTTCAAACTTAGAGTGTTGCTTTCTTACCTTCTTTACTGTGTCAAGAGCATAGATAAGTTCTCCCTTGAGATCATATCCATTCTCCACTGAATAATCCTCTATTTTTTTACATTTGTCCCTATCATTACTTCCTTTTGGATTATATTTTATAAGATCACTTACTTCATCTTATAATGCCATTAAAAGATTCTCATCTGGTCTTTCAAGTGCATCTTCAAAACCATCATCAATGAAACTATAGCCATCCCTAGTGTAATTATCTTCAAGATATCAAAATTTACCACATCTAAAACACTTGAGAATAATTGGAGTCCTTTTCTCTCTAACCATAAATAGGACTTCATCTCTATCATTGTCTGAAAAACTAGCATCACTATCATTTGAGTACTTGCATTATCCACATAGTAGCTTTTCTTTTGCCTTTGAAAGAACTTCTTTCCTTGTCTGTTTTGTCCATCCTTGCTTTTCTTCTTGTACTTGTGTCTTTCTGATTATTTGTACTTGTGATCCTATTTTTCTTCATCATTGTTGTACTTTGGCTCTTTGCACTCTATCGCATAGTGTCCATACTTTCCACAATTGAAGCACTTAATAGATCTTACATCTATGAATCTTTTGGAACCTTTATCTCTTCTACCATAGTTAGCTTCTTCATCACTAGATGACTCACTGCTTGATTCTATATTTTTACCCTTTTTATTTTTGTCCACTTTGAATGTAGCTTCTTTCGGAGGAATAAGATATTTTGTTCTTATCTCAAAAGTAGTAAGCATGCCAAGAAAAGAATTCCTTGTCAAAGAATCACTATCAATTGATGTTTCTATGGCAAAAAAAAATTCACTATACCTTTTTGGAAGAGTTCTCAAGGTCTTATCACAAGCATCAGATCCATCAACCTTCATTCCAAGACCTCTCATCTCATGTACAAGTTCACAAATCTTACGGATATAATCATGAATATTTTCATCATATCTCATTCTTAAGTTCTCAAATTCTCCTTTGAGATTTTTAATCTTAGCTTTCCTAACATCCTTATCACCCTCATATATGTCATGCAGTAGATTCCACATATCTTTTATTATTTTACAATCCATAACCTTCATAGATTTTGATCTATCCAATCCTTTTATAATTGTATTCATAGATCTTGAATTTTCATGCATTATAAGCTTACCTTCCTTATTTGTAGGAGGATTTACTATAGAATGATATCCAAGTTCCACTACATCCCAAACTTCATTTCCAAGTGCCATCAGGTGAAATCTCATCAGCATACACCAATACAAGAAGTCACTTCCATCAAGTACTAACACTGCATTATTGAAGGACCCATCCTTTTGATCCTTGTGATCCATTGTGTTATTAGACCACTTTTCCTTCAAGCTGTCAAACTCTTCAGAAGGAACCCACTCTGATACCAATTGAAGGACACAAGCTTATACTGAGAGGGGGAGTGAAGAGTATAAGACCACTTTTTACTTTTCTTTTCAATTCAATATTATGCAGTGTATAGATGGTAGTACCAATAGAAGTAATCAAAATAATGCACAAAACACCATCCACAAAAGTGACACAACAATTTACGTGGTTCACCCAATGCGGGATACTCCACGAAGAAAATATTTTGCTAAAACTTTCTCAATCAATCTCTTGGGAATCCTTCCCAATTACAATGTTTATGGACCTCTATCCAAAGGAGATGCTGATCCCCTAAATTTCAAGTTCATGGATCTCTTCCATAGGAGAACTATTTCCCCTTCTACTCTGGCTAGTGATCTTCTAGAAGACTCTGTCTCTCTGCTACACTGACTGGTGGATCTCTCTCCACTTGAAGACTCCTCACTCAGATCTATCTTCAATTGTCTTGGCTATTGGATCTCTATCCACTGAGACTCTATCCTCTGTACTCTATCACCTCTAAATATCTATTAATAGGTTCACTCATAACCTCCTCAAATATGCTCAATAGGCTCACTCAGAACCTACTCAAATCTGCTCAATAGGCTCACTCAAAACCTACTCAAATATGCTCAATAGGCTCACTTAGAACTTTCTCAAATATTCTCAATAGGCTCACTCATAACCTGCTCAAATCTGCTCAATAGGCTCACTCAGAACCTGCTCAATATGCTCACTCAGAACTTTCTCAAATATGCTCAATAGGCTCACTCAAAACCTACTCAAGTCTGCTCAATAGGCTCACTTATAACCTTCTCAAATATTCTCAATAGGCTCACTCATAACATGCTCAAATCTGATCAATAAGCTCACACAGAACTTGTCCCAATCTGCTCAATAAGTCCTCTCTAGGACTTGCTCAAATCTGCATAGCAAGCTTTCACAAAAGCTTACACAAAAACAGTCCACAAGCCTTCTCAAAGACTTACCTCAAATCAGCTCAACAAAATCTCAACTCAATCTCATAGAAGCATAAAGAGAATTGTTAGAGACTCAATATGTTCTATACTCAAATCCCAATCTCAATTCAAAGTAATCTCAACTCAGCTCAATCTTATAGAAGCATAAAGAGAATTGTTAGAGACTCAATATGTTCTATTCTCAAGGCTCAATCTCAACTCAATCAGAATATAGAATAGTTTGTTTCATGGAACTTGAACAACCACTTCATGCAACCACTTGACTAGGCTCAATCAACTCTACTCAACCAATCACTTCAAGAAACAACTCTTTCTCACAAACCCTAGTCCAAGCATGAATCAACTAACTCAAAATGTTTCCAACAATGCTCAACAACAAATCTTACATAACAATGATACTCATGTTCTTTTCTAACTCAAGTTCAAGTTCTTTGCATCACCCATTGGCTTCAACAACAATGCTAATAAGACAAGGTTTTAATCACAACTCTCAATTCAGAAAACCTTGAAGCATAAAATCAAAGTACTTCACTCAACCAATGGTCTAAACAATAATGCTTATCAAACAAGGTTTAATCACAACTCACAATCTAGAAAACCTTGAAGCATTAACTCAACCACTTTCGAAAAGGAAACCACAATCAATCCTTTTGACTCCAATGATATTTCAAAAATCAACCACCCAAATAAAATCAATGGAGAGTATTACTCATACCTTTTTGATGCCTTATGAGTTGTCCACTAAATCTGTCACACTCAACACATTTTCTTTTTCAACTCTTAACAAGGGTTAGAGATCTTGAGTAATAACACAACAATAATATCCAAATAACACCTTATTACTCCTACTTTATTTTAACATCCACCAAAGTTATTTTTAAAAGAAAACCCTTACTCAAAATAACTTTCACTAAAAATAAATTTATCAAAAACCCTTATTACTCCTAACAATTTCAAAAATCACAATTAAAAATAATTCACAACTCAAACAACCACCATGACCTTATTCCCTAAGGTTACTCAAAAAATCAACTAACGAAGCACCTTTACCCCTTATCACTCCACCTTAGGAAATCCAAACAAAATATTAATAAAAACCTTAATACCTGCCTCGAGGGGAATCGAACCCTTGTCTTGCCCCAATGTGAATGCCCTAGCCACGACCAAGCTGCCGCATGAGCTACGTGATCATTGATGAAAAAGAAGCGCCACCTACTTCTTATCCTTCACCCTCTTCCGCCAAGTGAAAAGTATGTGCCTTGGGTGCCTCAACAGAACAAAGCCAAAAATGATGCTTGCGGGAATCGAACGCACAACCTCCTTGTCACCAACACCTTTGCACAATCCAAGCTGCCACTAGGCCATGCTGCCCAATGCATTTTGGGAAGTGGTCGATGTCTCCCTTTAATGTTCATTGCGTCACTTAAACGAAAAACATGAGCTCTTTTTCTTCGCAAATACCAAGTGCAAATATCAATGAGCAAGGATGAATGAATTAAAAAATTCAATGGCATATTTATATGCCTTCCCTTTGCTTTGGAAACATTGGTATTTTTGAAACTTCCTTCATGACATCGGTGGATAAAATTTTAATTTTAAAATTAAAATTAAAATTTTAAATAAATTAAAATTTAAACTAAATCTTTAAAATTAAATATCTCCATCATCGGGGCACCTTTTTCGATGAAACAAAAAGCCAACTTGGGTTTTAAGAAAAACCCATTTCAAATCTGCCATCCATGGTTTTAAATAAAAACATTTTGTAAAGCTTCCCTTGAAGCTCCTTTTGGAACCACATGCCATGCATCCCTTCTTGAACCTTTGATCAAAAACATTTTCTTCTCATGAAGCTCTTTGTGAAACACAAATATATTGCTTAATTACATAGATCCTTTTGATATCAATGACAACTCTTAGCTTAGGGACTCAAAATTTCCAACATTTGGAACCTCAGTTTCCACCTTGGTTGTGTCGAGGATGGCGTCTCCGTGTGTTAACCATGATTTGTGAAATTATCTCATTTGTAAGTTTTAAAGAATACAAAGCATACAAAGTGTTTATCTCATTTAAAAATTCTTTGTGTATCCTAAAACTATTTAGTGCATTTTTATTTTTTGAGTATATAGTCTAAATCTCATCATGTTTTACAAATATTGATGATATTCTTAGATAGTTAAAGTTTTTCACCTATATGCTCGTAGCGACAAACCTGGTTATGACATCCAGGCTGTTTATCCCGTGAGATATGGAGATGAAATCCATAATCAAGAAAGGAGCATAGGTACTACTGATTCTCACCTAGCACACTATGATCAGTGATACACCCCTCCAAAGAGGAATGTATGCTATTTTCCATGGATAGGATAGTTTTTGAATCGGCCTTGGCAACGGATGGGTCCTGATAGTACAATATCAGATGAGCCAACCAAGTGGTAGTAACTTCTACTATTGGTCTCGATCAACAGGTTGGATGTGAAGGCCCCATGCCACTGATGTTAACTTTGAATCATGGTGTGTGTGTTATTTTAATTTTGCATAAATGAAAGATGCATAAAAAAGCATTCATGATTTTCACTATATGCATGATGAAAGATACGTTTTATTTCAGAAATAAATGCATATAAATGATCTTTTCAATTTAGAGAATGCAAATGCAACTAGGATGACATAGCCATTGATTAGGCTCCATGCAAACAAAACTAACACATAGTTTTCCCAGCATTCGTTGTTCTGTGTAGCAGGCAACAATCTCAACCACTAGATAGAAAAGCAACTAAAAATCCTAACCGCTGAAGACAATAAAAACTAATAGAGTTGGTCGTTGTTGCTAGCAGCAAGTAGAATATTTTTCATAAATTTCCCTTAAATTTTCCCTGTGATCTGATTAAAGTTAAAAATACATAGAAAACATAGGAAATATGAAAAATACAGAAGAGGCAACCTACCTGGAAATCCTCATCTGAAGTAGAAACATGCTGCTTACTATTTTTCCAAGTTTTCTGCTAGTCACTATTTCTCAACATGGATAGGATGCTAGCCGTTACTTTCAATCGTGTCTGAGACTGTGTGCCACTGTTTTCAACCATGACTGGTACCTGCACACAAAAAAACATAGCAGATCATCAAAAGCAATGAAAATGTAGGGTTTCCACCATGATCAACACTGAAAGAGGCTTAACTATATAATATGCTATCAAAAGATAATATCAATCAATTAACCAAGTGCAAAGGAATAAAATAAAATAATGTGCCCACCTTTATCAATTATATTGAATCTCTTTACAACGAGGTTACAAGAACATCCCTCTTAGGTATTTTACCATTGTGATACATATTACAATCCACAACTCATGTGGTAGATACCTTCAATAGACTCTTAAGGTCTTCAAACTTTGCTTGAGGGCTTACAAGGATGCCTCCTTCTCCAGTGTAAATAGGAATGGTCTTGAATGATGCTTTGTCCCTAGAGAGATATCTCACCTGCTTGCAAGGAAACAACAAACACATCAATAGCACATGAAGCCTCTCATGATGAGGCTAATTTCCAAGGAAATATGTGAAACATAGCAAATGTATAAAGAAAGCATGAATCTACGTAAAGATGTATAAATATACTTAAGAAACTAATGTTAAAGCATGAGGCATGGCTTAAATCATGTAAAGAAATCTAGAAATACATGTAATGTTGTATATTGAGCATAAAGGAAACTAATGTATAAAGCATGTAAAGGAAAGCTTCAAATACACTAATGTGAGCAAATATGTGTTAAGATCCTGCTATAAAATAAACTCAAATAACACACTCTCACACAATTGCTTGGAAATAAACTCACATAAACATCATATTAATATAACAAAAATTTGCATAAAGGAACAATCTCACAATAAGACAGAATCGCAGGCCTCTTCGAGGGGGCAACCTCCTTCAATACTTCATTAATTTGCAAAAATATGGTTACATTGGTGCCTTTTCGGGTATTTAAGGAGTTTCCTTCCAAGGTTGGCTTACATGCAAAATGCCACCTGGATTACATGCATAATGCCACCCGAATTACATGCATAGTGCCACTTTGAATTACATGCACAATGCCACTCGAATTACATGCATAATGCCACACGAATTACATGCACAATGCCACCTATCTACCATGTGTTACATAAAAAGGGTGCCATTTGTCATAGGCACTACCTAAGCTAAAACTTAGAACATTACAAAATATTAATCATGGGTACTACCCACGTTCACTAGGAATTATTACATCAGGGAAGTTATTACATTAAGGGTTAGGATGAGATCCTAACATGCCCTTCTCCTTGAAGAAGCTTTGTCCTCAAAGCTGAAAATGAGGAAACTGTTGTCGGAGTTGATGGAGAGACTCCCATGTAGCATCCTCAAAGTTGAAGTCCACGCCACTGAACCAGGACCTCCGTAATGGTACGGTTGCGCAGAGTGCGAGTTCGACGATCCAAAGACTGTTCCGATGCAAGTAAGATGGAGCCTTCTTCATCCAATTCGGGGAGTGTTGATTGAACCTGTACCTTTGTGCCCACAACTTTCTTGAGAAGGGAAACATGAAAAATAGGGTGGATCTTGGAAGTGGGGGGAAGAGCCAATTTGTAAGCCGTTGGACCAATCCGTTGTAGAACCTGATAAGGACCATAGAATTTTGGAGCGAGCTTCTGACACCCGCGGAGTTGTAGGGATGATTGTTTGTATGGCTGTAAGCGAAGGAAGACCATATCACCCACATCAAAACTACGCTCGTAACGATGCTGATCAACTTGTTGGCGCATCCGATTCTCGGGCCATGTTCAAATTTTGCTTGAGTTTGCGGAGGACCTCGTGTGTTGACTCAGAGCATTGTCGACGGCCTGGACCTTGGAGCTGCCCGAAATGTAGGAGGAAGGCGTGAGTGGAGGGCGCCCGTAAACTGCCTCAAACGGTGTGAGTTTGGTGGCGGTATGATAGGAAGTGTTGTACCACCATTCAGCCAAAGAAAGCCATTTTGCCCAATGAGTAGGATGATCGGAGGCAAAGCAACGAAGGTAGGTTTCCAAGCATTTATTAACAACCTCTGTTTGACCATCCGTTTGCGGATGGTAGGCTGAACTCATTTTGAGCTGAGTCCCTTGCAACTTAAACAACTCTTGCCAAAAATTGCTAGTAAAGGTGGGATCACGATCAGATACAATGGAGGTGGGCATGCCATGAAGGCGAAATATGGAGTCAAGAAAAATTTGGGCAATAGTGGATGCTGTGTAAGGATGGGTTAGGGCACAAAAGTGAGCATACTTTGAAAGGCGGTCCACTACCATGAAAATAATAGACTTGCCTCCAGATTTAGGTAGCCCTTCTATGAAGTCCATGGAGATGTCACCCACACCTGATCTGGTATCGGCAATGGTTGAAGAGTGCCCGGGGAGCGCACTGTTTCTCCTTTCATCCTTTGACAAGTGTCGCAATCCGCTACAAAAGAGCGAATGTCCTGTTTCATACCTTTCCAAAAGAAGGTGCGCTTGAGTCGCTCATAAGTTTTTAGGAACCCTGAATGGCCAGCAGATGGAGTAGCATGTGATTCCTTCATGAGGAGTTCTCGAAGTGGGGACTTAGGAGGAAGAACCAGGCATTGATGGTAACGCAGATCCTGGCCATCCCAACTATATCCTGGTGTAGACTCTGGATCATCCCTAAGTGAAGCAACCAGGTCTTTCAAATCTGCATCCTGAAGTATTTCCTGACGTAAGGGCTCAATCCATTGGGGCAATGGTGCAGAGATGGCACACAACATACTAAGGGTCTCAAATTGGCGAGAGAGAGCATCTGCCACAAGATTTTCCTTCCCTTTTTTGTACGTGATGTCATAATCATAGCCCATGAGTTTTGATACCCACTTTTGTTGCTCGGGGTGGCAACTCGTTGTTCTAGAAAGTATTTCAGACTCTGGTGGTCAGTTTTGATGGAGAAATGGCGCCCAATGAGGTAAGGCCGCCAATGCAGGACTGCATGCAATATTGCCAACATTTCCTTGGCATATGTGGATTTCCCCAAATTGCGATCAGATAGGGCTTTGCTGGTAAAAGCCAAAGGGCGTCCTTCTTGCATCAATACCGCCCCAATACCACGACCTAAGCGTCACTTTCAATGACAAATTTTTTAGAGAAGTCTGGCATGGCTAAAACTGGAGTGGTGGTCATGGCATGCTTGAGGTCCAGGAATGCTTGCTCAGCCGGCCCTGTCCAAGTAAAAGAATCCTTCTTCAACATGGAGGTGAGGGGGGCGGCTATCTTTCCATAATTGCAGACAAATTTATGGTAATATCCTGTAAGCCCTAAAAATCCTCGAAGCCCCTTGAGTGTGCGAGGTTTCGGCCATTCTTGGACTGCTTGGATCTTCTTAGGGTCAACCTTGACACCATCCTTTGAGACAATGTGTCCCAGATATTCTACTTCAGTCAAACCAAAGGAGCACTTGGACCTTTTTGCAAACAGTTTATGGTCGGCCAGTAGTTGGAGGGTTTGATCTACATGATTGAGATGCTCTTCCCATGTGTGACTGTAAATCAAGATGTCATCGAAGAACACAAGGATGAACTTCCGCAAGAAAGGGCGAAAGATGTTGTTCATCAAGCTTTGGAATGTGGAAGGAGCATTTGTGAGACCAAATGGCATTACCAAGAATTCATAATGACCTTCATGAGTGCGAAAAGCAGTTTTAGGAATATCTTCATCCCTGAGCCGGATCTGATGGTACCCAGAGCGGAGGTCTAGCTTGGTGAAGTACATGGTCCCATGTAATTCATCTAGTAATTCATCAACCACAGGGATAGGAAATTTATCCTTGACAGTTATCTTGTTGAGTTCTCGGTAGTCAATACACAATCGCCAAGAGCCATCCTTCTTGAGGACCAGTAAGACTGGTGCAGAGTAGGGACTAGTACTAGGCCGAATGACACCCGCCTTGAGTAATTCTTGTATCATCTTCTCAATCTTCGACTTCATGGCATGGGGGTACCTGTACGGTCTGATATTGGGAGGTGTACTATCCGACAATAATGGAATGGCATGGTCATGAGAGCGATGCGGTGGTAGTGTGGTTGGTTCTGAAAAGATGGCCTCATGTTTGTGGAGAATCTGTTGCATGTCTGGTGGGATTTCACCCATTGGGGATGTGGATGGTTGGATGGAGAATAGTTGTGCAATGACCCCACGTGATGATTTCTTTAGCAATTTCTCCATGCCGTTTGAACTGATAATTTGAGGTGTTCCTGCTGGGGAGCCCTTGATGATGTGTGTTTGTCCGTTCTGGGAGAACTGCATCCAAAGTTCAACAAAGTTCCAACTGATAGTGCCCAACGTACTCAACCATTGAGATCCCAAAACAATATCACATCCACCCAACTGGAGGGCAAACATGTCCTGCTTGAGTGCATAGTCCCCTATCTGGATTTTAACATTGCGACACTTTCCTTTACAAGGTAAGGTTCCCCCATTGGCTACCATGACCTCAAAGGAATTACAAGTGTGGATATAGCAATTTGCCCACTGAGCAACTCTAGGGTCAATGAAGTTGTGCGTGCTTCCCGAATCCAGAAGGATGGAAAGACGTTGGCCCTTGAAAAATCCTGTAACCTTCATGGTTTGAGGAGTAGTAATGCCTGCAAGGGCATGGACTGTAATTGCTGTCTCAGGTTCCTGTTTCACTTCTTCTTGTGGAGGAGGTGTTTCTGGAGGGTCCTCATCCTTATCACTCTCGTCAGAGGTATCAGGTTCTTCAACATCTATCAAGAACAATTTTTTGTGTGCACACTTATGCCCTTTGAAAAACTTTTCATCACAATTGTAGCATAATCCTTGGGCACGACGTGCATCCATCTCTTCGATGGTGAGGCGCTTGGGTGCAGCAGGTTTATTATCAACTGGGTGTTGGGCTCTAGGAGGAAATGAAGGTCTATTTTGCAGAAACTTTGATGGGCGTCTTTGGGCAGAGAGTTTAGATTCGGCCAAACGGGCCAAACTGATAGCTTCCATCATAGTTCGTGGTTTCAACATTTTTACTTCCGCTTGGAGTTCCACCTTCAACCCATCGATATAACAACTCTGGAAGAACCCTTCACTCAATCCTCTTGTCCTATTGGCCAATTTTTCAAATTGAGCTTGGTACTCTCTGACTGACCCTGTTTGTTGTAGTTTGGTCAAGGCTCCTGTAAAGTCCTCATACTCACTAGGACCAAATCGAGTGAGTAGTTGGGATTCAAAATCCTCCCAAGAGAGATTTGGGTAGGCAAGACGCAACCATTGAAACCAGTGTAGAGCCTCAGATTCCAAGTTAAAGGAAGCCATCTGGACTCGATGAAATATGGGTACATTATGAAGTCGAAAGAATTGGTCAACCCGACATAGCCACCCATCAACATCCTTCCCACTAAATTTGGGAAAGTCCAATTTGGGCATTCTAAAGGGTGGATCATGGTCACGATTCCTTGTAGAACTCTCACCTTGGTATTCTCGATTTGGGTGGTTCTCTTCTCGCTTGTTGTCTACTTCTCGGTGCTTCTTCTAAGCGGTTGCTAGTGGCCTCATGCTCTAGGCGAAGACCTTGGACTTCTTCCCTTATGGAGTGAAAAGCCGAGTTCAAGTTCTCAATGGCTTTTGTTAGGGATTCCAAGTGTTCTAGTTCTTTTTGGTGTCCACGGTACCTCGGGCCATTTTTTAGACCTTTTGTGACCAGTTACTAAAAATAGAATTGAATTTTTAGGACTTACTATTTTTAGTAAGTGCCCAAAAAGTGCTTGGGTGCTATATATCAAAACGATCAGCTGAAGGAGGTGGTCACAATGAGCTATATCTCTCAACACTACTTTTTGGCACCCTAGACTTTTTTTTATCTCCTGTTTTGCTGAGTCTAACGGTGTTTACAGTTTCTAATTCTGAGCTACTGAGCAAAAGTTGGGTACTGGAGCACTATCTATAACTGGCCTCGTTTCACACTCAAGATTCTCTCGTATTTTGTAGGTGACTGATATGACAGCTCTGTTCCGACCTCGAAGACTCGTGAATTCCCGCCCCGACCGTGCCGACCTCTCCGACTCGATCGACTCGATCGTGGATCGCCATCGTAAATTTTATCGTTATTCTCCAGACTGTCAACTTAAGTGTCACCCTCATGGCTTATCCCGAATGCATGTCCCTTCTGTTATTTTTTTAGTAGAGGACTCCTTTCTCATATGCTCACTTTTGAAATGCAGGTTTACGAACAGGGATGTTTGGATTTTTATTTTTATTTTTATTTTTTTGCATTTTTTACAGGTTGAAGTTTTAACAGAACCAGGGAATGCTAAGTATAGGAGTATGTACCACCCATAGGCCCTCTAATATACCGACAATGACGAACAATAGTGCTCGGACCAATATTTCAGGCCACTACTCAAGGAGGATTCCACACATACCCTTGAGCACACTACCCGCCTCTCTGACAATACGGGAGGGTAATCGTCCGAGGATGCCGTGTCCCGTAGACTATGAGTAATACAAGGCCGAAGAGCTTCCTAATGGCTAAAAGTTTGTTTAATCCTAGATGGTCTCCCGATATACCCGAAGATACGTGGGAGCTCAAGTCCGTGCGCGAGTTCTGTCTGAGGCCTGGGTATTGGAGCCTGATCGCCCCTCACTTCACTAGACGCTTTATGGGCTATCTAGCTTAGCCAATAACGACAGATCCTTCGCGATATTTTAAAACCCTCGGTACAGGGTTTCTACCTACTCAACTAAAAATATTTTTTTTTTTTTTGGTCTGGAAAAAAATGCACTGTATTTTTTTTGGATTTTTTTTTTTTAATAAGGAAAAACAGAAATGGGAAAAACACATAGAATTTATACCTAACAGGCGGATTGGATGGCAAGAATCATTGCAGTTGCAGCAGAAACTTGGCCCCTGGAAAGCGCTCTGATACCACTTGTTAAGATCCTGCTATAAAATAAACTCAAATAACACACTCTCACACAATTGCTTGGAAATAAACTCACATAAACATCATATTAATATAACAAAAATTTGCATAAAGGAACAATCTCACAATAAGACAGAATCGCAGGCCTCTTCGAGGGGGCAACCTCCTTCAATACTTCATTAATTTGCAAAAATATGGTTACATTGGTGCCTTTTCGGGTATTTAAGGAGTTTCCTTCCAAGGTTGGCTTACATGCAAAATGCCACCTGGATTACATGCATAATGCCACCCGAATTACATGCATAGTGCCACTTTGAATTACATGCACAATGCCACTCGAATTACATGCATAATGCCACACGAATTACATGCACAATGCCACCTATCTACCATGTGTTACATAAAAAGGGTGCCATTTGTCATAGGCACTACCTAAGCTAAAACTTAGAACATTACAAAATATTAATCATGGGTACTACCCACGTTCACTAGGAATTATTACATCAGGGAAGTTATTACATTAAGGGTTAGGATGAGATCCTAACAATATGCCTATTAATCATCTAATCAACCTACTCCCTATATTCACTGTTAGGATGCAGGTTAGCTCAAGCTAACCTATCCTCTCTCTCTTCATGCTCCTTTTGGTCAAGGATGCGTTGTTCCCATAGGTGTTGCTCATATAAAAATTGCCAAAGTAACATTTTCTATTGAGTGTCCTCATGCTCAAGGCGCTCATGCTCTGCATGCATGTATTCCAATTGATATTTGAATATGCATGATATTTATTATGAATTAAGCCTATGTATTCAATCTACAAGATCAGTTGTGTATGGCCTCTGGCTTATTTTCTCTGTGCGAGGATCTCTAATGCTATGAGTCTTCACTAATTTATCTACTATGCTCTTGCCTCTATCAGTATAAGCTGCATTGACATCTTGTTGAGGCCTTTATTCTATGTTTGCATGTGTAGATGGGACACATGAGCTACAAGGATATTTTGAACATTCCCCCTGCTCATGGGTATGCCTCTCTCCATCTTCACTGTGTGTGCTCTCAGAGCAAGAGTGAACAGTATAGGTCCTACATCCTAATCTTCCTAGCACTTGATCTAGTCCATTGAGTTGGCTAGTTTTCCAAGGTTCATTAGGAGGCGTACCATTGACTCCAATAGTATTGATATTTATTGTAAAAATCCTAGGTTCATTATGATTTGGAGTTTTTGAGGGTCTACGTTCTGATGCAACCCTCTCACCTTACCCCTTATTGGGTGGATTTTATCTATGCCTATCATGTGATGATGGGGGTCTTGAACCACCCTCAGTTCTATCATGAGAGGTATGCATATTACGTCCTCTGACTGGGGTATTATGATGAGAACCCCCATGTATTGAGTTATCATATCTAATGCTAGCTGAACATCATTCAACATCATTTTGTGTAGGAGGTTCAAGCTCGTTATCTTGTGTGTGGTTTGGAGCCTCAATTTTGACCTTAGTTGTGTGTCGAGGATGACCTCTCCGTGTGTTAACCATGATTTATGAACTTATCTCATTTGTAAGTTTTAAAGAATACAAAGCATACAAAGTGTTTATCTCATTTAAAAATTCTTTGTGTATCCTAAAATTGTTTAGTGCATTTGGATTTGTTGAGTATATAGTCTAAATCTAATCATGTTTTGCAAATGTTGATGATATTCTTAGATAGTTAAAGTTTTTCACCTATATAATCGCATCGACAAAACTGGTAATGACATCCAGGCTGTCTATCCCCAGAGATATGGATATGAAATCCATAACCGAGTAAGGAGCATAAATACTACCGATTCTGACCTAGCATACAATGCTCAGTGATACACCCCTCCAAAGAGGAATGCATGATATTTTCCATGGATAGGATAGTTCTTGAATTGGCCTTGGCCATGAATGGGTCTCGATAGTACAATGTCATATGAGCCAACTGAGTGGTAATAACTTCCACTGTTGTTCTTGATCAACAGGTTGGATGTGAAGGCCCAACATCGTTGATGTTCAATTTGAATCACGGTGTGTGTGTTCTTTTAATTTTGCATAAATGAAAGATGCATAAAAAAGTATTCATAATTTTTAACTATATGCATGACGAAAGATACGTTTCATTTAAGAGATAAATGCATATAAATGATCTTTTCAATTCAGAGAACGCAAATACAACTAGGATGACATAGCCATTGATTTGGCTCCATGCAAGCAAAACTAACACATAGTTTTCCTAGTAGCCGTTGTTTTGTGTGGCAGGTAACCGTCTCAACCGTTAGATAGAAAAGTAGCTAAAAATCCTAGTCGTTGGAGACAACAATAGCTAAGAGAGTTGGTCACTGTTGCTAGTAGAAAGTAGAATATTTTTCATATATTTCCCTTAAATTTTCTCTATGTGATCTAATTAAAGCTAAAAATACAAAGAAAACATAGGAAATATGAAAAATGCAGAAGAGGCAACCTACTTGGAAATCCTCATCTAAAGTAGAAACATGCTACTTACTATTTTGCCAATTTTTCTGCTAGTCGCTATTGCTCAACGCGACTAGGATGCTAGCCGTTGCTTTCAATTGCATATAAGATTGTGCGCCATTGTTTTCAACCGTGATTGGTACTTGCACATAAAAAAAACATAGTAGATCAGCAAAAGCAACAAAAAATGTAGGGTTTCTATCGCGATTGCCACTGAAAGAGGCTTAAATAGTATAACAACTAGATAACATTCTATCAAAAGACAATATCAATCAATTAACCAAGTGTAAAGGAATAAAGTTAAAGAATGTGCCCATGTTTATTAATTATATTGAATATCTTTACAACAAGGTTACAAGAACATCCCTCTTAGGGATTTGACCATTGTAATAAATGTTACAATCCACAAATAATGTGGTAGATGCCTTCAATAGACTCTTAAGGTCTTCAAACTTTACTTGAGGGCTTACAAGCATGCCTCCTTCTCTAGTGTAAAGAAGAATGGTCTTGAATGATGCTTTATCCCTAAAGATATCTGTCACCTGAATGCAAGGAAACAATAAACACATCAATAGTACATGAAGCCTCTCATGATGAGGCTAATTTCCAAGGAAATGTGTAAACTATAGCAAACATATAAAGAAATCATGAATCTACATAATGATGCATAAAGATACTTAAGAAACTAATGTTAAAGCATGAAGCATGGCTTAAATCATGTAAAGAAATCTAGAAATGCATGTAAAGTTGTATATTGAGCATAAAGGAAACTAATGTGTAAAGCATGTAAAGGAAAAATTCAAATAAACTAATGTGAGCAACGGTGCCTATTAATCAACTAATCAACCTACTTCCTATATTCATTGTTAGGATGCAAGTTAGCCCAAGCTAACTTATCCTCTCTCTCCTCACACTCTTTCTGGTCGAGCATGTGCTGTTTCTGTAGGCACTGCTCATATAAACATTGCCAAAGCAATATTTTTCGTTGAGTGTCCTCATGCTCGAGGTGCTCACGCTTTGCATGCATGTCTTCTAATTGATCTTGGAATATATGCTATCTTTATTATGAATTAAGCCTATGTGTTCGATCTGCAAGATCAACTGTTTACGATCTCTAACTTCTTTGCTTTGTGCGAGGATCTCTAATGCTATGAGTCTTCACTGATTTATCTATTATGCTCTTGCCTCTATTAGTATAAGTTGCATTGACATATTGTTGAGGCATTTATTTTGTGTCTGCATGTGTAGATGGGACACATGAGCTACAAGGATATTTTGAACATTCCCCCTGCTCATGGGTATGCCTCTCTCCATCCTCACTGTGTGTGCTCTCGAAGCGAGAGTGAACAGTATAGGTCCTACATCCTAATCTTCCTAGCACTTGATCTAGTCCATTGAGTTGGCTAGTTTTCCAAGGTTAATTAGGAGGCGTACCATTGACTCCAATAGCATTGATATTTATTATGAACCTTCTAGGTTCATTGTGATTTAGAATCCTTGAGGGTCTGTGTTCTGATGCAACCCTCTCACCTTACACCTGATTGGGTGGATTTTATCTATGCCTATCATGTGACGATGGGGGTCTTGAACCACCCTTAGTTCTATCATGAGAGGAATGTGTATTACATCCTCTGACTGGGGTGTTCTGATGAGAATCCCCATGTGTTGAGTTATCATATCTAATGCTAGATGAATGTCATTCGACATCATTTTGTGTAGGAGGTTCAAGCTCGTTATCTTGTGTGTGGTTTGGAGCCTCATTTTCTACCTTGTTTGTGTGTCGAGGATGGCATTTCCGTGTGTTAACCATGATTTGTGAACTTTTCTCATTTGTAAGTTTTAAAGAATACAAAGTGTTTATCTCATTTAAAAATTCTTTGTGTATCCTAAAACTATTTAGTGCATTTTGATTTGTTGAGTATATAGTCTAAATCTCATCATGTTTTGCAAATGTTGATGATATTCTTAGATAGTTAAAGGTTTTCACCTATATACTCGTAGCGACAAACCCGGTAATGACATCCAGGATGTCTATCCCTTGAGATATGGAGATGAAATCCATAACCTAGCAAGGATCATAGGTACTATCGATTCTCACCTAGCACACCATGGTCAGTGATACACCCCTCAAAAGAGGAATGCATGCTATTTTCCATGGATAGGATAGTTCTTGAATCGGCCTTGGCCATGAATGGGTCTTAATAGTACAATTTTAGATGAGCCAACCAAGTGGTAATAACTTCCACTATTGGTATTGATCAACGGGTTGGATGTGAAGGCCCAACGTCACTGATGTTCACTTTGAATCATGGTGTGTGTTCTTTTAATTTTGCATAAATGAAAGATGCATAAAAAAGTTTCATGATTTTTCACTATATGCATGACGAAATATACGTTTCATTTCAGATATAAATACATATAAATTATTTTTTCAATTCATAGAATGCAAATACAACTAGGATGACATAGCCATTTATTAGGCTCTGCAAGAAAAACTAACACACAGTTTTCCCAGTAGCCATTTTTCTATGTAGCAGGAAATAGTCCCAGCTACTAGATAGCTAGCCCTTGGAGACAACAACAACTAATAGAGTTGGTCGCTATTGCTAGCAACAAGTAGAATATTTTTCATAAATTTCCCTTAAATTTTCCCTATGTGATCTGATTAAAGCTAAAAACACAAAGAAAACATAGGAAATATGAAAAATGCAAAAGAGGCAACCTACCTAGAAATCCTCATCTAAAGTAGAAATAGGTTGCTTACTATTTTGCCAAGTTTTTTGCTAGTCGCTATTGCTCAGCGTGGCTAGGATGCTAGCCACTACTTTCAACCATGTTTGAGACTGTGTGCCATTATTTTCAACCGTGACTGGTACCTGCACACAAAAAACATAGCATATCAGCAAAAGCAACAAAAAATGTAGGGTTTCCACCATGATCGCCACTGAAAGAGGCTTAAAAAGTCTAACAACTAGATAATATGCTATCAAAAGATAATATCAATCAATTAACCAAGTGCAAAGGAATAAAGTAAAAGAATGTGCCCATATTTATTAATTATATTGAATCTCTTTACAACAAGGTCACAAGAACATCCCTCTTAGGGATTTGACCGTTGTGATACATATTCCAATCCACAACTCATGTGGTAGATGCCTTCAATAGACTCTTAAGGTATTCAAACTTTGCTTGATGGCTTATAAGGATACCTCCTTCTCCAGTGGAAATAGGAATGTTCTTGAATGATGCTTTTTCCCTAAAGAGATTTGTCACATGCATGCAAGGAAAAAAAACACATCAATAGCACATGAAGCCTCTCATGATGAGGCTAATTTCCAAGGAAATGTGTGAAATATAGCAAATTTATAAAGAAAACATGAATCTACATAAATATGCATAAATATAATTGAGAAACTAATGTTAAAGCATGAAGCATGGCTTAAATCATGTAAAGAAATCTAGAAATGCATGTAATATTGTATATTGAGCATAAAGGAAACTAATGTATAAAGCATGTAAAGGAAAGCTTCAAATACACTAATGTGAGCAAAGATGCCTATTAATCAGCTAATCAACCATGGAAATGCATGTAATATGGTTAATATATGCCTAATTAATCTAAATGCATACTGAGAAAGAGAAATCTAAGGCTAAAACGAAATATTAAGCTCATCAAACCCTAACCACTATTGAAAACCATAGCTAAGACTGTGGGCCACTGTTAACAACAATAACCATGGGAAATATTTCCTTTCTATTGAAATCAAGGCTGTAGATGCTCAATTATCTTGTTAAATTGATGATCAAGGATTGCCTGGGTGTCTCAAAATTGATTTGCGATTGAATTTATGTGAATTCATAGTGGATTGATACGAATTGGCAAGCTTGCTCCTCAAGATATTCGAAACTCCATTAGAAAAGCAACAAATATCATTCTCCAATTTGGTAGCACCTCACTACTCCTCAAGGGTTGTGAAATCAGTCATCAAACCCGGTAGAGCTTCGCTATGATGAATTCAGGATCTTAATTACCTCTTTGGGGGGTCTATAAATAGACTCCTCAAATCCTAATCTTGGCTTCTCAAGGAAGCCAAGATCAAGAATTGGGTTGCCTAGGAGGTTGGGAGGAATCCTTTGGAAGGTTCCTCATCTAAAATCACTTGAAAATTATTTCAAGCTGGCTGTTGCAACTAATTTTGCTTGGCTCTAGTAGCCCGAGTTTATTACAAGGCTAGTCATTGTTGCTCAATGTGACTATGACCTTAGCTGCAATTGTCAACTGTGGCTAAGATCGTAGCTGCTGATGTCATCAACGACTAAGACTAAATAGGACTAGACTTCCTAAATTAGTGATTAGAATCACTGCTTAGCCTTGGAAAGGTCCAAGATCATTCATATGGTTTGCAAAGGTGCCTATATGAGTAATCTCCTAAACATGACGTGTTTTAGGTGTCTACACACTTGCACTCCCCATATTGCATATTATTAGTGAAGTACAATGTACAAATAAATTTACTTAATGTAAATTTATAATTTTAAAAATTATCTTATATTATATTTTAAAATACACCAAGTCCATATGGTGGCCACATCTATCATAATAGGTGCTATTAGATTATAAGTATTATATCAAGAAGCAAATTACAAATGTTAAATTAAAAATATAATGCATAAATTAAGTTTTTATTATAATGTTTGTATAGGTGAAACACTTAATAATATTCTTAATTTATCTTTATGCATTTTATCCTATAAGGATATTCTCATATGACTTTGTATATGACTATTTGCTTATTAACAATGTTATTAATATCGATATATAAATGGATAATATTGATGTGCATTCTTGGCTAGATTTATAACTTGTTCTCTATGTACTATAATCAAAATCCTCTAGTCATGCTTTAAGGTGTGTATTATATTTATTCATGGTTGAATATAGGTATTATAGCTTATTCTTCATGCACTTTAACTAAAAGCATGTTGGTGCACATGACACTTATTCCAATAGATAATATGAAAGTTATTATTATATCCTACTTGTGACATTATCTTCTCCAAATAGTTTCGTTTTAGTCTAAATATCTGAATGTATAATGATCTTATGGCATATGATTTGTATTACTATATTGGATATGATTATAACCTCACATTAAGCTCTACAAAATTATCCTCGATGCATGCACATCATTGAAATAAGCACAAGAAAGATACCAAATACAAACAATGCCATAAAATTGTTTATAAGCAATGTTCCTACTAACATATATGTACAACTCATACAATAATCTAATATAAATAACAATTTAAATGTATTATTCACTTTATTTGATCTAGGCATGTGAAATTTTTGTAGCATGGCTTTTACTCAAAAATATCAAAAAAACTATTTTAATAATCTTATTTGCACTGTTAAAGGGCATAACTTTGTGCTTGGGACTCCATTTTGATCCATTTAGGAAGCATATAAATATTAAAGAGAGAACAACATTTTTTACATGCAACTCTAGAGTTGCTAACATGTTTATGGAAAAACACTATGAAGACTCAAAAAAATGAAAAATAAAATACTTACTAAAAAAAAAAAAAAATTATTTTTAGATTTTTGTAGCCACAATGCATCTCTAGCTATGTTGACACATCAATAGAATAAAAAATACAAAATAAAAAGTCACATGTATGTAATTTTTATTTAATTTGCAGTTTGTAACTCATGGAAGGTGAATCATGACATTTCCATATGGGTGATCTTCTAACACACGAAAGGTGAACCACCACATTTCCATATGGTTGGCATTCCATATTTAATATTGTGTATTTCTAATAGACCAATTATTGTATAAAGAGAGATGCACCCTTGACTATAAAAACCTTGAGTAACGGATGCAATGTTATAGCTTCACATCTCTTCTCAAAGATACTCTATTTTGTTTTAGCAATAAAATCATTATGTTATTTTGCTTATATATTATTGTGTTTTGATTTGTTATAATTTTTTATTCCTAAATTCTATTCTTTCTTAATATTTTTCAACTTGAAACTTTGAGTTTTGGAATAGTCAAAATTCTGAGTTTTAGATTAGTGGTATTAGAGTGGCTTGTGTTTTGAGTGTATGTCCATAAACACAAGATTATGATATCAAATTTTGGGTATTAGACATGATATGCCTTTGATTACCTCCCTTGTTGTTCCAAATGGTCTTAGGTGAGAATTATAATGGACAACATTAAAATAATTGATCCTTTCAAGGAGATGTTGAACAAACCCTCATGAAACAAAAAAATGAGATGATGGACCGACTTGCTCAAATTCTTCAATGACTCAATGCTACAAGTTCTACAACCTTCTCTACACAAAATCTTACTGCTCTAGAACCATTTAGTTCTCCCATGCATTTTAAGATGAAAGAGAATTTTGATATTCCTACTTTTAAAGGAAAAAATAATGCTGATGCCCTAAAATTTGGTTTGGTAAGTTATTTTCATGCTTTTGTGTAAATAAATTCATTGATAGTGAGAAAATAACTTTTGCACTCTTGAAAGCTTCACTATTTATTCAAAATTAATGGGAAGCATATCATAATAGGGCTATAGAAGAGAATGAAGACGAAGTAGCATTCATAAGGGTTAATTTCATGGAGGCTATCTGTTGGCTTTTAGCCAAATTCAATCATAGGTCCTAATATCCATGATATTGACTAGTCTCAAATATTAGAGCAATTAATATAAATGGAAAATATCAATGAACATAACATTCATGAAAATAACAATAATAATAAATAAATGGTCAATATCATTCATGAAATAACATGAAGAAAAAACTTACAATAATATTGCTCAAATTGTATACAAGCTCAATATGCAACTACACTTGTTTCTTTTATTACATTCAGATACAATACATGGAGCTTTATCTCCATAATATAACCTTAGAAAGGTGAATCTTAAATTGTTTGACTATTTCTCTCCTCACATATACGGGAGATACATCCTTTTCTATTCCAAACATAAGATAAACCTCTCATGTCCCTTGGCTTCACATATTTCTAGTTGTATACATGAATCTTGACACTCTATTTACTTGCACGCTTTATTCTATGTCACTTACACATATCTACATGCACACTTTACTATATAAAAATTGTACATTTTATCACACTAAATACTTGCACACATTGTTACATGACACTTGTGCACATCCTACACATAAACACATACATAAGGGGAAATATAAATCACACTCCTAAACTATTGACTCACACCCTAATCTAATATTTACATATTTACAATTGTACTACGAGGTATCATAGGGGTACATTAGCATGTACCAAATAATATAATATTCTTCAAGGAAGAAAATCATTCTAGGGGATTCTATGAAGACCAGTACATGCAATGGCAGCAATTGCATCAAGGTAAAGACCAATCTATTCAATATTATATCTATGATTTCCACTCCATGGAAACAAAGCTAGGTATTCAATATATTGAAAGGAATTGAATCCTCAAATACCATATTGGGATGCAATGGTACGCTCAAGAGGACATAGACCTCTTTGAATTCAAGACATTGGGAGAGGCATATAAAATTGCTATCAATTAGAGTAGAAGCACATATAAACAAAAAAGAGGATCAAATAAAAAAAATAGAACATTAAGTATTAGACAAAGAAAGGAAAAAAAGATCCTCCAAAGATTCATGATGAAAGGGGTCGACCCCAAAATCAAAATTGGACGTAGAAAAAATACTCCCAAGAAACTAATCCCTTGAAGGCCAAGAATGTAAAATGGTATGATTATCATAAGAGAAATCAACATTTGATGGAGTGTCAAGCAATCTAGTCATTATTTGTTGAGTTACAACCCTCTACATCCACTACACCATTGTCTCAACTTCCACTGTTGCCTTTTTAGCCATATTATCTTTGGTCCCAATATTTAGGATCTTGAGTAGACTCAAATATAAGAACAATCAATATATTAAATGACCACCAATGAAAATAAATTTCATAAAAATAACAATAATATGAATAAAATGGACAATATCAATGATAATATGCATAAGATAAACTTACAATATAATTGCTCAAAATATTGCATACAAGCTTCAATATTCTCTTATGAGTCTTCTATTACAATGGACTATTATTCAATGATACAATACATGAAGCTTTATCTCCATTATATAACCTTAGAAATGTGACTCTTCAATACTTGACTATTGCACTCCTCACATATTTAGGAGATGCAACCTTTCCTATTCCATACATAATATAAATCTCACATGTCCCATTGGCTTCACATCTTACCACTTGTATACATGACTCTTGTCTCTCTATTTAATTGCACATTTGCCTCTTACACTTTCAAACTTCTACATGCACAACTTGCACACTTTACTATATGATACTTGCACACATTCTCACTCTACACACTTGCACACATTGTTACATGACACTTGTGCACATCCTACACATAGACACATACATAAAAGGAAATATAAATCACACTCCTAAACTATAGAATCAAACCCTATTCTAATATTTACATTGTACCATAGGTACCATGGGGTATATTAGCATGTACTAAATAATGTAATATTCTCCAACACCCTTTGTATTACATTATTTGATTATTGAAGACTTTAGTATTCAATATTTGGTTCTTGTTTTTGTTTTTCTACTCTTAACTCTGACATTGCTCTGGATTCTAATGTTCACTTGTTCTTCTTCTTCCTTATCTTGATCTTGATTCTAATATTGATATTTTTCAATTTTGGTCTGTATTTTTGAAATGGACCATTCTACTTCACTTTTGATGACTCTTGGAATTGTTTTAAAAATAAGACTTTGAAGAAGTTTGTCCAATTTCATCAATAATATTTTTTCTAATGTTTCATTATACTTGTTTTCCTTATTCCAACAAAATATTGAGGAATGATTATTTCTCCCACAAAATTTACATGGATAAAGATTCCAACATTTTTCTTCTTCATGCCCAATTCTATTACAACGATTACATTTCATTTTATCATAATATCCATTCTTTAATTTATTTATTAGTCCTTGTATCCATATCAAAGCTTTATTAAAGGCGTTCTATTTTATTTTCCTCATAAATGAGTTGCATATTTTTTGATGATGTGTTGTTTTCAACTTGAACACTCATTCCATCCATAGTTTAAAAAATATTCCTTTTAAGTAAAATTATTTTTTTCTGCAACTTTCAAATTTCTTAAATAATCAAATTCTTCAAATTGGCAAATCAAATTATCCAAAGTATTAAATTCAAAATTTAATTCTAAATTATACAATTCTTCAAAATTACAAAGTCACTTCCTTTGGAGTAAGAAACCTTGTGTCTCCCAAATAAAAAATTTAATTCTAAATTTTTTTAAACAATCAAATCTTTCAAATTTCTTTTTGGAGTAGAAATCCTTATCTCTCCAAAATTTAATAATCAATCAATTTTCAAATATCAAATATCAAATATTTTCAAAAAAATTAAATTCTTCAAAGTATTTTGGAGTTGAATTCCTTTTGAATCCCTAATTAGCCAATAAATGATTTTTCACTTTTTAATTTTTCAAAAATAAATATTGAAGTCAAATTCCTTTTAACTCTAAATAATTCTTTATGCGAAATAAAATTTAGTATAAATCAATATCCTAATTACTAAAGTAAAAAATGTGCATGCTCATAAATTCAAAATATGGAAGAAAGGTTATTATGTACCTTAGCACATGCAAAAACTCTACGTGGCACTTGTGGTAATGGACGTTGGCAATGGACATTATCCCACTATTATTGTTGATTCTTGGGACAAGCACAAAATCTAGCAAGCGTTACACTTAGGATTTATTCTACCAAGAGATATTAGACTTAGAGTCCTCAATGGCTCACCTTGTCACTTTGTATTGACTTTTTTTTTTGAATTTACATGGTGGAATCAGTAGCCACCACAAATATGGGCAAGCTGTCCAAATGTTATGGCTGCCATAGTATTCTACGCTTTTTGCCCCTATAACCACCATGCCACATTAATTTTAAACCTTTTACGTTGTTGAAAGTACCAAGAAAGGGAAAAGTGTTCAATCTGTCAAGGTCTGAGATTTAAACTTTGGACCTCCACCCCCCTTATAGGGTTTGGTCGAATCAATTGATCTACATCTCGGACCTCACTTTGTATCAACTTTTGCCCTCTATTTTGCAAAGTATTTCCACTTGTTTCACTTAGTACTCGTTGTGTCATTTTGTATCAACCTTTTCTCTCTAGTTTGCAAAGATTTTCAATTGCCCGTTGTTCTCACTCAAGCATTGGACATCTACACGAAGCACTTAGTCTACTGGTATTCTTCATCAGACATTGAGTCTTCCAAATATCTTCTCCAGTTCCTCAGTATTCCAAGCACTCAAGGTCTCTAATGTTTACACTAGGTTTCAACTGCTTCTATCTTCTATATTCACCAAAATATACTAGTGTTCTTTGAGGCACATCAATGTGCATGTCCTCTTTTGGGCTCTTCACCCTATATCCTTACCAAGGTGCTATATCTTTGCTTGGTTGATGTTTTGAAGGATATTCTCTATAACATTTACTTTCCTTTTCCTTTAGAAAGTATCTCAAACTTCTTAATAGTTGCTCCCACCGATTTGTATAGTGCTCTAACTTAGACTCAAGGTCCTTTCTTAAGCCACTTAATCCTTGGATTATCAATGCTGGACTTTGTCCTATCTAGTCCAAATATTTTTTTCAATAAAATATGTTAGGTAGCAAATATCCAAACTTTCTTATCAATCAAATTATTATAAATCAACTTTGCTTAATCAAATTTAAATTCACACCATATTCTTGTCTGATGCTAGCTTTTGTCTAAATTTTTTTCTTTAAACATAATTCTTCAAAAATATTCACACCAAAAAATTATGGTGCTAGCTTTACAGAGTACTTGAAGTAGTCCTAATACCACTGTTGGTTTTTTAGATAGATTATCTCAGGTCCCAATATTCAGGATCTTGAGTAGACTCAAATATAAGAGCAATCAATATATTAAATGACCAATATCAATGAACATAACATTCATGAAAATAACAATAATATGAATAAAATGGCCAATATCAATGACAATATGCATAAGATAAACTTACAATATAATTGCTCAAAATATTGCATACAAGCTTCAATATTCTCTAATGAGTCTTCTATTATAATGGACTATTCTTCGATGATACAATACATGGAGCTTTGTCTCCATTATATAACCTTATAAAGGTGACTCTTCAATACTTGACTATTGCACTCCTCACATATCTAGGAGATGCAACCTTTTCTATTCCATACATAAGATAAATCTCACATGTCCTTTGGATTCACATATTGCCACTTGTATACATGACTCTTGACTCTTTATTTACTTGCACATTTTACTCTATGATGCTTGCACACACCTACATGCACAACTTGTACACTTTAGTATATGAAACTTATACATTTTATCACTCTACACACTTGCACACATTATTACTTGACACTTGCACACATCCTATACATAAACACATACATAAAGAGAAATATAAATCACACTTCTAAATTATAGACTCAAACCCTATTCTAATATTTACATTGTACCATAGGTACCATGGGGGTATATTAGCATGCACCAAATAATGTAATATTCTCCAACAACCCCTTGTATTACATTATTTGGTTATTGAAGACTTTAGTATTCAATCTCTGATTCTTGCTTTTGTTCTTTTGCTCTGATTCTAACATTGCTCTAGATTCTGATGTTCACTTGTTTTTCTTCCTCTTCTTCTTTATCTTGATCTTGATTATGATATTGATATTTTTCAATTTTGGTTTGTATTTTTGAAATGGACCATTCTGCTTCACTTTTGATGACTCTTGGAATTATTTTAAAAATAAGACTTTGAAGAAGTTTGTCCAATTTCATCAATAACATTTTTTCCAATGTTTCATTATACTTGTTTTCCTTATTCCAGCGAAATGTTGAGGAATGATTATTTCTCCCACATAATTTACATGGATAAATATTCCAACATCTTGCTTCTTCATGCCCAATTCTATTACAATGATTACATTTCATCTAATCATAATATCCATTCTTCAATTTATTTTTTAGTCCTTGTTTCCATATCAAAGCTTTGTAATCACAATCATTAGTATTCTTGAGAAAACAATGCAAACAATGATGCAATATTAAAGATATTCTATCTTTATTTTCCTCATAAATGAGTTGCATATTTTTTGATGATGTGTTGTTTTCAACTTGAACACTCATTCCATCCATAGTTTCAAAAATATTCCTTTGGAGTAAATTTTTTTATTTCTCCAAATTTTAAATTTCTTAAATAATCAAATTCTTTAAATTGGCAATTCAAATTCTCCAAAGTATTAAATTCAAAATTAGATTCTAAAATAAAAAATTCTTCAAATTTCACAAAATCAATTCCTTTGGAGTAGGAAACCTTATATCCCCCAAATAAACAAATTTAATTTGTAATTTTTTCAATCAATCAAATATTTCAACTTTCTTTTTTGGAGTAGAAATCCTTCTCTCTTTAAAATTTAATAATCAATCAATTTTCAAAATTTTAAGAATTAAGTTTTTGAATCAAATTGCAAAATCAATTTGCAAATATCAAATTTAAAATTTAAAAATTTCAAAAATTTTCAATTCTTCAAAAATATTTTGGAGTTGAATTCCTTTTGACTCCCTAATTAACCAATAAATGATTTTTCACTTTTCAATTTTTCAAAAATAAATTTTGAAGTCAAATTCCTTTTCACTCCAATTAATTCTTTATGCCAAATCAATTTCCAAATTACTAAAGTAAAAAGTGCATGTGCTCATAAATTCAAAATATAGAAGAAAGGTTATTATGTACCTTGACACATGCAAAAATGCCACTTTGCACTCATGGTAATTGATGTTGTCAATGGATGTTATCCCACTGATATCGTCAATTCTTGGGACAAGCATGGACTCTAGCAAGCATTATGCTCAAGATTTATTCTCCTAAGATGTTTTAGACTTAATGTTGTATCAATTTTTGCTCTTTGGTTTGCAAAGGATTTTCACTTGTTTTCACTCAAGACTCACCGTGTCACTTCATATCAACCTCTACTCTCTAGTGTACAAAGATTTTTAATGACGCACTATTCTCACTCAGGTACTGGATGTCTACACCAAGCACTTAGTCTCCTAGTCTTGTTCACTAGGCATTGAGTCTTATAGATATCTTCTCTAGTTACTCAGTCTTCCAAGTGTTCAAGGTCTCTAATGTTTACACTAGGTTGTAGCTGCTTCTATCTTCTCTATTCACTAGAATGTATTGGTGTTCTTTGAGACACATCAATGTGCATGTTTCCTCTTGGGATCTTCACCCTATATCCTTACCAGGGTGCTATATATTTGTCTGGTTTATGTTTTGAAGGCTCTTCTCTATAAATTTTACTTTCCTTTTCCTTTAGAAAGCATCTTAGTCTTCTTAATAGTTGCTCCCATCAATTTTGGAAGTGCTCTAACTCAGACTCAAGGTCCTTCTTTCTTAATTCATTTAATTCTTGGCTTATCAATGCTAGAATTTGTCCTATCTAGTCCAAATATTTCCTTCAATAAAATATATTAGGCAACAAATATCCAAAATTTCTTATCAATAAAATTATTTTAAATCGAAGACTTGATTCAAAAGGGGCACATTAGACCAAGTGCTTGACCATGTGGAGATTCAATTTTATTGAATTCAAAGAAATATGGAATATGGAGGCTTTGTATTTACTATAGAGATTTGAATAAATCCACTATGGATATATGACTTATTGGAGTATCTCCATGGTGTAATATTCAAAATTGATCTCAAATCTGGCCATCATTACATACCCATAGAGCCCACTAATGTATGGAATACTACATTTAAACCCAAGTAGGATTTATTTGTGGTTGATTACACCTTTTGGCTTGACCAATGTACCTGCCATATTCATGAGGATGATGGATGCCATCCTATGTCCCTATATTTCTATTCTTGATTCATGTGGGTATGATACTACCAATTGCTCAACCTTTTATGAAGTAGATTTTATTTTATATATATATATATATATATATATATATATATATATATATATATATATATATATATATATATATATATATATATATATAGTAATATATTTGTGTGGGTAGGAAAGTTAATGATTTTAATTTTCAAGGTAACCTCCTTTACCACATGGGACATATATGTGTACTAGCTAGTGAGCACTCAAATATGATTTCAAAAGTACAGTTTAGCAAAATAGCGGGTTACTTTAGGATGGGAAAAAATTGGTAGTACTTTAAAAGTACTTCTATTGGTCTAAAATGAGGGATGATGTTAAGAGGTACATCATGTAATGTAACCCCTATGTTGTTGCCAAATGAACCATCAAAAAGCAAATACTGTAAACACCCTTACCCATGCCATCCAAGCCTTGGAAATCTATTTCCATGGATTTTATCTCAAGTTTGAATGCTTCTAAGTATGGTAATGATTGTGTTTTTGTAGTAGTTGATCATTTTTAAAAATGGTTTCCATGATTCCTTGTAAGAAATCCATTTCAATTGATAATACTACTATGATTTATTTTAGTCATGTGTGGTTCAACTTTACCTTTCCAAAGTCCACTATATTTGATAGAGAGAGTAAAATTTTGAGCATTTTTAGTCCACCCTATAGATCATGATGGAAACCAAGTTGACTATGTCCACAACCTTCCATCCTTAAAATAACAATAAAATAAAAGTCATGAATTGATTCATTGTACATATTATTTAAGCATATAATTATAAGTATCCACACACATGGCATGAGGGCCTCCTCTATATTCAACACTAGTATAATCAAGTTCTACATAGCTCTATTAAACACAACCCATTTGGTATCTATTTTGGGTTCTAATCCTTGGCACTCACTGGTGTAGCTCTCCTTGTGTAACCCTTTGAGTACTCACCTAATGGATAAAAATAAGTAGAAAATATAGCATGGTTTGTGGAATAGGTTTAGCAGATTCAAAAATCTATCCATTACCTATTGGAAAATATAAATAAAAATATAAACAATGCCATAATAAACATTGGGTCCCATATCAATTCAAGGTTGGAGATAAGATATGTTTACATCTTCAAAAAGAAAGACTTTCAAGAACCCATAGGAGGATAAAATCTCTTTTCTATGGACCACACATTAAAACCACAAAGGTGGTAGAAAATGCCTTTGAATTAAATTTTCTATCTTATCTTGGTTTTCATCCTATCTTCAATGTTGAACTTCTCAGGCCCTATCATCCACCTCTATTGGATATGTGTAGAAAAACAATAGTTGTAGATAATCTAAATAGTTTAGCACTAGTAGAGGAGGATCAAATTTTCAACACATGGATTAAGACTAGTAGAAGACAATCCATTTAGATGTACAAAGTGGTAAAGGCAGGACAACTTGGTCACCAAGGAGAATGACTCACATAAGTTTAGATACAATTTTTTTTTGCACCTTATGTCAAAATTTGATGCAGTGGGAACCATTGATTTTCAATATGGACAAATGATCTAGGCATGTGACCTTTCTGGGGAATGGTTATATTCCCAAAAAATGCTCCCAAAATCTATTTTTTATTCTAACCACACTATTAGGGGGAGTGTTCTGGTTTGTTATACTCTATTATTTATAATGTATTCTTTCTTGATCTCCCTTAACTCAAAATTTTAAGTTTTAAAAGAACCAAAATTATTTGTTTCAAATCAGATTCATCCAAAAAATATCTTATTTTGAATTACTATTATATGTACTACATACATGAAATGAATAAGCTTATACATCATAAATTTTTAAAGTAGAAAGTTGGCCAATCCTTGTGCTATGTATATTGTTGTTCTCTTACTTTTTTCTTACAATATAACAAGAAAATACTAACATAGAACTATTGCCTAGACTTTAAAAATCTCCAAACAATTACAACATAAAACCAACATAAAAATCATGACCTACCATAAAACATTGGGAACAATAAAGGCCTGACCTATTTTCATCTAAAACTAGTTATAAAGTGATCTATAGGTTTCCTTCAAAAAAATGTTTTCTTTATTTCTAAAAATTAACCATCCTATAAAGCATAAAGCTCCCTTGTATTGGGATTTAGGCATGAGTCTTGTCAATTGTATTTGAGGTATTTTATTTTTTTCTTTATTTTTTTTAAAGATAGATAATAAATACTTTAAAAATTCTCATCATCCACACTTCTTCAACCATTTTCAAACCCATATATTAATGTTAATTTGAACATTTTTCTCCAAACTTTAAATATGGGTTTTCATTATGGATATATTTATTTAAAAAATAGGGTCTACTATTTTTGGATCTAGTAGATTGAGTCCAACCTTATTTTAATTTTCCCACCATCATGAGCCATCCTACTTAGGCTCACTCTTCCATATTAGATGATATTATAGGAAACAATGACCAAATTATACAAGAAAAATTAGTATTAGATTTTGTAGACACCTAAAACATGTCATGTCGAAGGCGACTACTCATATGGGACATGCTACAAGACCATATGGAAGATCTTGGACAAACTCCAAGATAGAGCATGTTGGTTCGACTTTTATACACACCCTGTGAAGAATGAGCATAAAATACCGATAACACTTATACGGGATAAATCCCACTCACTTTAGGATCTGGTTGGATATCCAAGGTGTGAGTTACAGAGTTGGGTCGAATGTCTATTCACTCTTTTCCACTTCTGGAATAGTTTCAAGTGGACTGTCTGTTACCTTACAACGGGCTCGGGACTTCAGTTCAGTAATGTTCTTGGAGTTGGTTATCTTTGTGGATAATCAGATTTACAATCAGTTCTTTGATCTAGCTCTTTATACTTTAGCAGATTTAAATAAAAGACAAATTTAAAGAAAGATAAAAATGGATCATTTCACGGTGGAACAGAGAGAGTAGGGTAGGGCGAAAAGAGAAGTTTATCTAACTTAAGCTGCAAAACCAAAACTGCCAATTTTTAGTTATACCGGTTAGCTTCACAATAGAACAAATCAAAGAGGAAAGTGTCCGACTTTCTAAGATCACTTTCAACTAAGAGCATAAGACAAAGATGAAACAGATCTAACAAAAAATTATAAACAGAAGGGAAGTCGGTTAAAATTGGTATCTCTCACCAGTAGCCTAGCTCGCACAGTGAGGACAGAGCAATTAGAACAGGCCTGAACCTTAAATCTATAATTTTCCCTAACATACAATAAAGAAAATGAAGCCTAACAAGCATATCCAATCCTAGTAACACAGATCTACAACATAAATTAAATAAGCCTTAATGAAACGAAAACAAAAGAAGATGAACTTATCACAATCTGAAGGAGATTAGGCTCCTGGCCATGCTATCACAGAAAAAGAAAAATCACACCAACTCTAAGTCCAGAACAAAGCTTTTCAAATCAGATTTGCAAGAAATTGCTCAAATAGCCTTTTATTTCTAAGTCTCCGCCTCCGAAAATTACATTCATAAGAAGTATTTATAGACTCAGGACAGACCCTGATCTTTTCAAAAATATCTTCTTCTCAAACCCTAAATCTTATCACCTCAAACTCTACTACCCGGGTTTTACAATATAAGGCCTTTTAAAATAGAGTTTTGATAAAACTTAATCATTCTGCAAATCTCATTGCAGTTACTTGCCATAAATGGAGAAGGCAGAATTTGATATTATTTGCATCCACTTGTAACTGTGTGTAAATGTCTTCATTAATTCCCTTGAGAAATTTGGATGAGTCACCACTTCTCTGACATTTCATCTTCGCAGAGCCATCTCTGAGTTGAAAATCTCTGCACGCCATTACTTCTGCCATAAATTTTCATTAAATGCGTCCATCGGCAAATTTCGGTAACCGTGTGTAGATATTTTCATTTTTCGATCAATTGCCGACATATTCTATTAAATGGGCAGCTGCTTAGTCACCGTAAAGTCTCTTTGCAGCCAGATCCATAAAATCTGGATGAAACAACAATTCTCGGCATCTCAAATTTTAATGTGACGGTCCTCGATTAATCTGCGCTTAACTTTGTCTTTCTCGTCATTACTTTCGCCATCATGCAATTGCAGATCGCTTTACGCAAAAGACATGCAAGGATTAGTATTTTAATAATATTAAATCAAAACCTTAATTATTAAATCAAAACCCTAATGTTTATTACATGTCGGCTCTATTTATCTGACACGTGTCGCAAAAATCGTGACCTCCCCGCACTTGCTTCCAGATGTTTTCCATTTCGGCCTCTTTGTCTCTTCTGGAGTGAAAACGTGACATGTCACGATTTCGTGACATGTCGCGAAATCGCGACTCCCGCCTTAGCCTCTTCCATCGCGAAAACGTGACATGTCACGATTTTCGACAACGTCACGCAAATCGCTTTTTGTCCTCACATCTTTCTTTTTTCGAATCGACATCGTCCGAAATCTACACTTTCTGCCTTTGCTTCCTTTTGCCTAGACATGTCACGATTTCATGACATGTCATCAAATCGTGACACTTTCGACCTTGCTTCCTTTTCCTCCAATCACATGTCACGATTTCCTGACATTCACAAATCATTCTCTTCTTCAATCTAAAATAATTCCACTTTCAATATACTTCCAAAATAATGTCGCGATATTCGACGATTTTCAGACTTAGCCAGCTTTTTCGAAACCCGTCATGATTTCGTGACATTTCCAAAAATGGAAAGTGTCACGATTTCATGACTTTTCCAAAAATGGAAGTTCCATTTCTCTCACTTCAATTTAAAAATTTGGTTGACTCTAATGAATTCATCTATCTGTATTCTGCATTTTTACATATCTGTGAAAGATCTTTTTACTCAAAATGTTTCTATCTTTTAAAGAAGTGAATTCTAAAATAAATCAAGGCCAGATGCAAGCCTACTTAGATACTTTGGTATATGCAAAACTTGAAGAAGAAGGAGGCAAGCAAAATTTGGAATTTAAAACCCGAAAAACATCAAGAGGGTCCTTACTAAAAAAATGCAAAGTAAAAATTTTCAAAGGATGGAACTTCATTTTTTAGTGGGGGTGTGTTGCTTCTCAACAAATGGCGATATCTGCGGGTAAAATAGTAGCATTATTTTAGAATCCAGGACTCTAGTTTCAAAACAACATAGACCATGTACCATGCCTTGCCACAAATATTCTTCAAAATAAATTAACTACTAACTGATAGTTGTTAAAATTTCCCAAGGACATACTAGGTTGAATCACTTAAGGAAGATTTCTGATGTGCAATTATAAGCGTATAAAACTTTCTTCAAGAATGACTGGGCCTTCGAATGTTGTACTCTGGATTGATCAGCTTTTCTAGAAAGGGAAACCGAGTTGTGAAAGGGGAAACCGAGTAGGGCTCTGTTTACTAGTTTAGCCTTTTACAGCCCGACAGAGTTACTCTTTAGATTTACACGACCCTGATCCACAACTGTGAAGTAGTATCTACCACTTGGTAAAAGAAAACATCTTCTGAAGCCTTGGCTACCTCTTTCATTACATAACTTTTTCCTTCCCTTTTTTTTTTTTTTTTTATAGGAAATAACAGAGTGCCAGTTTTATGTTGTCTTGCTCAACTTTCACCTTCTCTCTCTCTTCTTTGAAATATACCGAAATCTGAAAAGCCTTTAAAAAAGAACAACAATTTTTCTTTTAATATTTCATCAATCTGGAACTGCTTCAGCCTAGGTACTGATAGCCTCTATGGATACTCAAATAATTTCATGAATCATAGTCCCCTCTTATGACCAACTTTTCTTGGATTCCCTAGGAGTTTCTCCAGCCAAACAGTATAGCAGTTTCTTTATAATTAAAATAATCGTGGCAAGCAAGACACAAAATCCAATCATCTTTCTACTATTGTTCTGAATAACAAAATAGTTCCACTGTTCAGTGTAAGCAGACTATCTCACAATTAGAATAATGAACACTGGATTTTGAACTCAGAATAAAACAATTTTTAGAAGGCTGACTTTTTCTTTGATGTCCAGGCAAAACTTAAAAAACAAAATTTTAAAAGCTAAAGAAATTTGTACAGACCTCAAAGGATAAAACACAGAACTTTAAAAAAATAAAATAAAATAAGACATAAAAAAATAAATAAAATCTAACCCCAAAGGATAAAACACAGACCTTTAAAATAAAATAAAACTATACAGACCCCAAAGGAAAAACACAGAACTTTAAAATAAAATAAAACTGTACAGACCTTTTAAAATAAAATAAATTACACCCCAAAGGGATAAAACAAATTTTAAAATAAAATAAACTACGACCCCAAAGTAAAACACAAACTTTTAAAATAAAATAAACTGTACAGACCTTTTAAAATAAAATAAACTATACAGACCTTTTAAAATAAAATAAAATAAAATAAAACTACTTTAAAGCTTATTTACAATGTATACACATGTTACAACTTCTTTGTGATTCATTCAAATGATATATTGGATGGAACAGCTGAGAAATAATGTTTTAGGTATTGACCGTTAACAGGGAGGTTCAAAAAATTACCATCAAGGTCCTGTAAACGAAATGCGTTATTACCCAGAATCTCAGCAATCTGGTATGGCCCTATCCATAGCGGCTGCAACTTTGTATGTTTACCCTTCTTTTCATGGGCCTTGTCCCATAGAAGCACCAGGTCTGCAAGTCTGAAAGCTTTCACTCTGGCTCTTTTGTCAAACCAGCGCTTGACGGTTTCTTGGTGCCGACTGAAATGTTCCAGGGCTTGGAGTCGTTCATCCTGTAAATTAGTTAGATCCAAAACACGAGCCTCTGCATCTGCTTGATCCTCAAAATAGTCTAAAACAAATTGATAAGTAGGTAATTTCAGAGAGATGGGAACAATGGGCTGAGTACCATACAACAAAGCAAATGGGGAAGTCTTAAGAGCCACTTTATATCTTATCCGGTCAGCCCAAAGTGCATATTTCAATAATGTATGCCATTGTCTGGGTTTGTCCGCTGCAGATTTCTTAATGGCATTCATTAAATTCTTATTCGTGGACTCAGCTAGTCCATTACCTTGGGGATAATAGTTGGATGAAAATCTGATAACTATCCCCATCTGGTATGCCCATTCTGCAAACTCTAATGATTGGAAGGCTGGTCCATTATCGCACACCAAATTCGGAGGAACCCCAAACCTGGTTATGACATTTGACTCTAGAAATTCGATCACTTCATGAGTTGTACTTCTCATGGTGGTCTGCTGCTTCGACCCATCTTGTGCAGTAATCAGTAGCTGTTAGAACATACTTATGCCTCGCTGAAGAATTTGGGTTTATCACTCCCACAAAATCAAGTCCCCATTGCATAAAAGGTTTATTTATTACAACAGGCTGCAATGGTAGAGCTCGATTGGCCTCTTTGGATGCAAAATTTTGGCACTGATGGCAAGTTCTCACATGTTGATGCGCATCTTTAAACAATGTAGGCCGATAATAGCCTGCTCTCAATATTTTATGCATAGTGGCAGATCCTGAGGAATGCCCTGCCCCTAACTTTTCATGAAAACTGGACATCACCTCATTGACTTCACTCTGAGAAATGCATCTTAAGAAAATGCCAGCATAATTCTCTCTATACAAGTTGCCTCCTTTGAGGAGATAATGAGCAGCTTTCAGTTTTAGTGCTCTCCTTTGGGTTCTGTTCAAGTGAGATGGACAAATTCCAAATTGCAGCAGATGAATAATATCTCCATACCAGTCATCGAATCCAGAATTCAACTGATTAATTTCTTCTTGCACAGGTATTTCGGCAATGTGTCGAGACAAACCAAGTCCTCTGATTAATTTTGTAGGCCAAATTTCTAAGTCATATTCCTGCAGTCTTGTAACCCAATTACCTCTTAGTTCACCCAATTCGTCCTGGCTTAAAAGGTATTTAACTGCTAGGTCAGGAACTATAGCATGAACTCTGCTTCTTAGTATGTAGTGCCTGAACTGCTTAACTACTCTCACCAAGGCATAGGCTTGTTTATCTAAGCGAGAATACTTTAGCTCAGCCCCCTTTAAATTGGTACTCTTGAAAGCAATTGGATGCTCCCCCGTTTCTCTTCGTTGGGTCAGAACTGCAGCAAGTGTGTGTTCAGAAGAAAAGGTGTACAAGTAAAAATCTGTACTGAAATCCGGGCTCACTAGAACTGGAGCTTGCTTGATGGCAGTCTTGATCTCTTGAAACGTTGTTTTAGCTTCCGTTGTCCAGACAATCTGAGCAGTTTCCTTTAGCATGTCATTCAGTGGCTTGACTATTTCTGCAAAGCCGGAGATGAACTTCCTGACAAAATTAATTTTTCCAAAGAAGGATCTCAACTCTTTCTTAGAGTTGGGAAAGGGTATGCCGGATATGGCCTCAACTCTGTCAGGATCCACGAAAATGCCATCTTTGGTGATCAAGTGCCCAAGGAGCTTTCCTTCCGTTACACCAAAAATGCACTTCTTCGGATTCAAAGAAATGCCGAACTCCCTGCATTTGTTGAACACAGACTCCAAGTGTTTTACATGGTCAAACCGAGATTTAGAGAAGACTGTTAAGTCATCCATGTAAACAACAATGCACTTACCCATAAGGCCTTTGAAGGCATGATCCATTGCACGTTGAAATGTGGCTCCGACATTTATTAATCCGAACGACATTCTTTTGTAGGCAAATGTTCCCCACTTGGTTGTGAAGGCAGTTTTCATCCTGTCTTCCTTTTCAACCAATATCTGATTATACCCTGAAAAACCGTCTAGGAAAGACATCATTTTCGAACCATTGACAATCTGTAACACCTCATCCATAGAAGGCAGAGGATAATTATCTTTCTCAGATGCCTTGTTCAAATTTCTAAAATCCACACACAAGCGGATCTCTCCATTTTTCTTTTTGACCGGCACCAAATTGGCCACCCAAGTAGAATGCCTAACGGGAAAAATAATGGCGGCACTCAATAATTTTTCTACCTCCTTCTGGATGAGGGGCTCTAGCAGAGCGTTGACATGCCTCTGTTTTTGCCGGAAAGGTTTGCAAAACTCTTTTAAAGGTATAATATGAGTGTAAACTTTCGGATCAAAAACCTTTAAGTCTTTGTAAGACCAGGCCATAACATCCTTGGACCTGTGAAGAAAATCAATCATACTTCTTTTTATTTTTGGGTCACAAGTTTTAGCCAACTTGAGGTGCTTGGGATCTTCTTCAGTCCCCACGTTCAGGTTCTCAGTCTCACTGTTTGTTATGCCCATAGAATCCTCAGAATTCACCTTTTGCTTGATTTGGTCAACATCAAAGAGCCGCTCCAGTTCTACCATCCCTTTTGGAATTCTGTTATCTTTCAACCTTATTATTCCCCTTTCATCGTCTAACTTCTCCAGCAGAGTATCCCTTTGTCCATCATCGATTATAGCATTTTCAAATGCTTTGGTACTCTGTAAAAAATTTATAATCTGCTGGTCATCAGAGAAAACCTGAAAATTATCCACATTATTTGGGACCGAAGGACAAGGGACTAACTCAATCGAAAACTTGTTCCATTTGAATTCTTCCAGTGGTTTCAGACTTGCGGTTGATGAAGCCAAGACATCTGCACGTGAATTCTGCTCTCTAGGTATGTGTGTCAGATTAAAAGCATCAAAATCTTCTACAAGATCCCAAGCCCGGTGTTTGTATCCTTTTAAGTAGGATGCTTTGCATTGAAATTTACCTTTAACTTGATTAGCCACCAATTCTGAATCTGTAAAAACTTGAATATTTCTTACACCTCTGTCCAAAGCAAATTTCAATCCTAATACCAGTGCTTCGTATTTCGCTAAATTATTTGTACAAGGGAACTGTAGGCGATAAGACATAAAATATGTCTGATTCTCAGGCCCTTTAAGGACTGCCCCTGTACCAGAACCCTGTTTAGATTTAGCCCCATCCACATGAAGCGTCCAGACTTCATTACTATGAACAGGATGAGCTTTACTAAACTTCTCATTTTGTCCCGTTGTTAAATTATACACTCCAATATCTACATCAACAATATTTACAGTCTCATTTTCTGCATTATATTCAGTGATCGTATGTTTGTATCTGGGTTCTCTTTCAACCCTTAATTGGTTTGCCACTCCTTTCCACGGCAACCACATGTGTGAAAAGTCAGTTGCCAAATATCCATTCAAAGATTTCGACCAATCCCTGCTCAAAAGCATCCCGTACCCCACAGGAATATCCACCACCTGAATTTCAATTCTGTGTTGTGCCCTTGGTTCAGATGCTAACTGGATATGGATATTCTGAAGTTCACCTACTACTTTAACCTCCGATTTGTCCAATTGGACAACTCTTCTTTTAGACTTCATTGGGGTCAAACCCAACTGTTGACAAATGGCCAAAGGCATAACATTAGCTGAAGCACCCGAATCTACCAGACAGTTGTGTAAGTTTTTCCCAAAAATACGAACAATCCAGTAGAAAAGGCGGAACTTCAGTCTTCTCTTTATACATGGCTACATTCGCATTTGCCATCTTCTTTCCCCTGTCCAAAGATTTTGTAGTAGGCCCAGAGTATGTTTTAATCAAGTTGTCCCTCTGTTCTGAAATTTGGGCCAACTCATGAAGAGTGATGTTGGCTTTGATCTTCTTCATGTCCTCCACTATGTTATATCCCTTATTGAGTGGAGGGACAAAAGCATCTGGTCCTCTCGGATTTCCTCCCTTGGGTGGAGATGGGTTATTGCTTGAAGATGGATCTGGAGGAACATTGTGAGAGTTGTCCGGAGGGGTAGATGTAGTGTTGGGCTCCGGATTTCTGTTTCTGAGGTTGTAGTTGTCCCTCCTGTATTGTTGAAAAGCCTGCACCTCATCCATAGGCATTTCAACTACATTCTCAGATTCCTCCGGGAAAGTGAAAGAATCCAAGACCATAGCTGCACTGTGGCTGGATGAACTTGGGCCATCCGTATTTCTTTGATGTTCAGGAGAAATCAACTCCCCAGACAAAGCTTCAAAGGCGTTACAAAATTCCAAACAATCCAACTCCCCGTGTTGAGAAGTAGCATGTATCCTGCACCAGTTAGGCAAAGCCAAATCACAAATATTTACATCATGACCTTTACCTTTGTAATCCTTATTGGGTTCGTATGGGGGCCGAGTGAATCTGTTCTGCTGATAGGAATACCTGTTTGAGTTCTCCCCAGTAGAAACCTGCCTTTTAAAACTCAAAAAATCATTAGCCAACTTTTGGACTATTTTTGACACTTCTTCAACTCTTGCATTATCAGCTTCTTTACCTAGGTTCTGTACATTTTCAGCAAGTGTTACAGCCAATGGATTTCCTAATGGTGGAGTTTGACACACTGGCAACATCATCTGATGTGGTATGGGATTGAAAATAGGGGCAGCTTGTGTGACCAAAGGAATTTGATGAGTATTTAAAGGTTGGGGTCCCAACTGTCTTTCTAGAACCAAAGCTTCTTTGTAAGCCTCTATTAAATTGGTAATAGAGGGATCTCTTTTCAAGAAAATAGAAGTCATTGGATCTAGAGAATTTCTAAAAATCTCTAATGCCAGGTCTGCATTCGGCACATAATAACCAGTCAGTCTACCATAAGCTTTCTAGAATCTGACATTGTAAGATCTGACAGATTCATTTATTTCTCTTTTAATACTAGAAAACTGCTGGTATAATACACTGGGATCTATTACCTCACCAAACTGTGACACAAAAACCTTTTCCAAGTCATTCCAACTGGTAATAGAATCGTTAGTGAGATTTAGAAACCAGTCGTAAGCTCCCTCCTGGAGAGTGAACGGGAACAATCTGCAAGCCACATCTTCATGCTGTACATTTAACAATTTTAGAGCATTCTTGAAAGCTACTAGATGTTCTTCCATTGCCCTAGTTCCATCATGCTTATATCTGGGAAGATATCTCTCAAGATTTCTGGGCAGGTCATGGGCTGCACCCGGGATATTTAAGGCAGTGGAACCTAACCAATTTGCCATTATTACTTGATTGACAATGATATTTTCAGTTGCAGTTGGAGTAACTACAAGTGGTGATAAAACTATTTCAGACAAGGACTTGGCCCTTCTGAGGCTGCTTCTTCTGGGAGTTTCTAATTCAGGCACAAGGAGCTCTCCAGCTCTGGGGTGGGACCTTGTTACTCTATAATTAGAATCCAGCTTTTCACCAGCACTTACAACCTTACAATCCTTAACAGACTACTGAACTTGAGGTCCTCTTTTCTAGCAATTTTAAATATTGGTGTTGAGTTTCGCTGTTTAGGCAAAAACTCAAACAAACAAGTTTTAAAAGGCTGAGGAAGAGGGAAAAGGATTCAAAAGATAAAATACCAGACTCTGCACAGACAACTTACAATACTGAACGGAGTTCAGTGAGGCCCTCCTTCTAGCGCCAATTTTAAATGTTGGTTCGACTTTTATACACACCCTGTGAAGAATGAGCATAAAATACCGATAACACTTATACGGGATAAATCCCACTCACTTTAGGATCTTGCTGGATATCCAAGGTGTGAGTTACAGAGTTGGGTCGAATGTCTATTCACTCTTTTCCACTTCTGGAATAGTTTCAAGTGGACTGTCTGTTACCTTACAATGGGCTCGGGACTTCAGTTCAGTAATGTTCTTGGAGTTGGTTATCTTTGTGGATAATCAGATTTACAATCAGTTCTTTGATCTAGCTCTTTATACTTTAGCAGATTTAAATAAAAGACAAATTTAAAGAAAGATAAAAATGGATCATTTCATGGTGGAACAGAGAGAGTAGGGTAGGGCGAAAAGAGAAGTTTATCTAACTTAAGCTGCAAAACCAAAACTGCCAATTTTTAGTTATACCGGTTAGCTTCACAATAGAACAAATCAAAGAGGAAAGTGTCCAGCTTTCTAAGATCACTTTCAACTAAGAGCATAAGACAAAGATGAAACAGGTCTAACAAAAAATTATAAACAGAAGGGAAGTCGGTTAAAATTGGTATCTTTCACCGATAGCCTAGCTCGCACAGTGAGGACAGAGCAATTAGAACAGGCCTGAACCTTAAATCTGTAATTTTCCCTAACATACAATAAAGAAAATGAAGCCTAACAGCATATCCAATCCTGGTAACACAGATCTACAACATAAATTAAATAAACCTTAATGAAACGAAAACAAAAGAAGATGAACTTATCACAATCTGAAACAGATTAGGCTCCTGGCCATGCTATCACAGAAAAGAAAAATCACACCAACTCTAAGTCCAGAACAAAGCTTTTCAAATCAGATTTGCAAGAAATTGCTCAAATAGCCTTTTATTTCTAAGTCTCCGCCTCCGAAAATTACATTCATAAGAAGTATTTATAGACTCAGGACAGACCCTGATCTTTTCAAAAATATCTTCTTCTCAAACCCTAAATCTTATCACCTCAAACTCTACTACCCGGGTTTTACAATATAAGGCCTTTTAAAATAGAGTTTTGATAAAACTTAATCATTCTGCAAATCTCATTGCAGTTACTTGCCATAAATGGAGAAGGCAGAATTTGATATTATTTGCATCCACCTGTAACTGTGTGTAAATGTCTTCATTAATTCCCCTGGGAAATTTGGATGAGTCACCACTTCTCTGACATTTCATCTTCGCAGAGCCATCTCTGAGTTGAAAATCTCTGCACGCCATTACTTCCGCCATAAATTTTCATTAAATGCGTCCATCGGCAAATTTCGATAACCGTGTGTAGATATTTTCATTTTTCGGTCAATTGCCGACATATTCTATTAAATGGGCAGCTGCTTAGTCACCGTAAAGTCTCTTTGCGGCCAGATCCATAAAATCTGGATGAAACAACAATTCTCGGCATCTCAAATTTTAATGTGACGGTCCTCGATTAATCTGCGCTTAACTTTGTCTTTCTCGTCATTACTTTCGTTAGTATGCAACTGCCAGATGGCTTTCTGCAAAAGACATGCAAGAATTAGTATTTTAATAATATTAAATCAAAACCTTAATTATTAAATCAAAACCCTAATTATTAAATCAAAACCCTAATGTTTATTACACGTCGGCTCTATTTATTTGACACGTGTCGCAAAAATCGTGACCTCCCCGCACTTGCTTCCAGCTGTTTTCCATTTTGGCCTCTTTGTCTCTTCTGGCGCGAAATCGTGACTGTCCTCCGACTTCTCCTTCTTCCTTGCCGTGAAAACGTGACATGTCGCAAAATCGTGATGTCTTTTGCACTTGGCGCTCTTATTTTCCTTCTTGGCTGCGAAACCGCAACATGTCGCGATTTTGCGACCTATTTTTGCCTTCGATGTCTTTTCTTCGTCGCTGTCACAAAAATGCGACATGTCACGATTTCACGACATGTCACGAAATCGCGACAGCAACCTTGCTTTAGCTTCGCTTCTTCCACCATGGCCGTGAAACCGCGACATGTCATGAAATTGCGACATGTCACGAAATCGCGACCCTCTTCACCTTTCCTTTTGTCCCTCCTTTCTCCATCTATGCCTTACCCTTTTCTCTCTCCGACATGTCGCGATTTCGTGACATGTCACGAAATCGTGACGCTTTCTACCCTTTGCTTCCTTTTGCCTCCTGCTACAGCGAAACTGCGACATGTCGCGATTTCGTGACATGTCACGAAATCGCAACGCTTTCTGCCCTTTGCTTCCTTTTTGCCTCTTCGAACTGGACATGTCGCGATTTCGCGACATGTCGCGAAATCGCGACGCTTTCTTCAAGTCTTGCATTCATCCAAAATGTGTCGCGATATCGCGACGTTTTTATCACTTGGTCTTTTCTTCCAAAATATGTCACGATTTCGCTACGTTTTCCACAAGACTTGCATTCTTCCAAAATATGTCGTGATTTCGCTACGTTTTCCACAAGACTTGCATTCTTCCAAAATATGTCGCGATTTCGCTACATTTTCATCAAGTTTAGCTTCCGACTCAAATCTGTCGCGATTTCGTGACCTTTCCAAAAATGGAAAGTGTCGCGATATCGCGACGTTTTCAGGACTTAGCCGTTTTTCTGAAACCCGTCGCGATTTCGTGACATTTCCAAAAATGGAAAGTGTCACGATTTCGTGACTTTTCCAAAAATGGAAGTGTCCACGATGCTTAGCAAAATTTCTAGAAATTGTAGGTTGACTCTAATGAATTCATCTATCTGTATTCTACATTTTTACATATCTGTGAAAGATCTTTTTACTCATAATGTTTCTACCTTTTAAAGAAGTGAATTCTAACTTGAAATTAAAGTCACATGCAAGACTACTTAGATACTTTGATATAGGCAAAACTTGAAGAAGAAGGAGGCAAGCAAAAATTTGGAATTAAAACCTGAAAAACATCAAGAGGGTCCTTACTGCAAAATGAAAGCTCAATATTTTCAAAGGATGGAAATTCATTTTTCAGTGGGGGTGTGTTGCTTCTCAACAGAGCAATGGTTCTAACCACTAAATTTGGGCTCCTTAGCCTAATCAGTCTGAACTGTAGCTGAGACTTGCGATCTGTAGTATAAACTGTTGCTGATATCTGCAGTTCACAGCTTAGGGTGCAGCTGTGACCTGTGGTCTAAACTAAAGTTCAGTTGGTCTTCATCCGAGCCAAATCAGTCAGAATGACCATTTGATTTAGAAGAATGTAGTTGAAGGATGAAATATTCCAGAGGCTTCCAATCCAACTGTCCCAACTACCTCTTCTTGATCTTGGCTTCTCCATGAAGCCACCCCTAGCCCTTGGGTAGTCCTATAAGTACCCATTCGAATTAGGGTAAAGATATAGTGCATTTTGATAGCGAAGCACTAATAAAAAAGAATTGAAAAATGCATTTGGATATTAGAGTAGTGAATCCATATCAGATTTTGGACTCACTTGAGTGCATTGAGAGGGAGTTTGATTGCTATCCACTTGTCAACTAATCAAGCATCATGCCAATTTATGCCATGGATGCCCTAAGGAGCTAGAACACCAAGAAATGCTAATTCGGGCAAACAGAGGCCCAATTATGGAATTCAACCACCAATCCAGTCAAAGGACACCAAGGCAACCCTTGATCATCAATTTGACAAGGAGGATCAAGCCCACAACCCTATATTTGGAGGGCAAAACCACTTGATTGCTCACCGCAGCTGACAACCATAGTGTACAGTGCAGACCACTCATCAAAGCTACTGTTTGCAACAGGTGACAGATTTCCTTACTATTTTTTTTTTAGTATGCTTAGTTAGGTTAGATTAGTCATTTTAATGGTTTCTTTGGTAGTCCAGAGACTCAAGCTAGATTAATTAGGGATTATAATAAGTTTACTTCATCATAGCAAGTAGGACATCAATGGCTTATTTTCATGCTATCTTGTTTTATTCCATGCAATTGATTCAATAGATAGATAGTTGCATCTTCTACTTCCATGTTTCTAACAATCTTCATGAATATTGCACAAGTGTAATATGATTTATTCATCTTCTTTATTTCATAGTTGTTATGACATCTTTATTCATATTTTTCTCAAAGGGCCTCATCATGAGAGGCTGCATATTTGTTTAATGCTTTTGTGTTGTTTCTTGACCGCAGGAAAGTAGGTTCAAAGGAGACTCAATCATCTAATTTCTTCCTCAACGCGAAGAAGAGGGTCAACTCCACCCTAGAGCAGTTTGTGACTATTTAAAGAGCCTTAGTATTGTTCCTACTCCGTTGGGGGCTTTGGAATTATATCAATTGTATCAACATTTGGATGAACCTAAAAGGTTCATGATTGTAACTGAGATTCGTTTTCAATATTAATAAAAGAAACATCCATTTTCTCATTATTTGCAATCTTGTTTATCATTTTATGCTTTTTATGTTGATTTTGATTGATGTATTAGATAGGTGCATTGCTTTTTGGATAGGTCAAAAGGTAATCACGGTGGAACTCTAAAATTTATGCAAATGATATCTAACCCCTGTGTTTTTATGATATCAGATGCAAATCGTAGATTATAGCTATGGTCTCATTGTTGGATCGTGGCTTCAAAACGTGATCTGCAGTCTAAACCGTGCATCAGACTGTTGGTCACAAATCTACCACAGGAAAGGATTTTATATGTATATGTGCCCTAGACTTGGCCAACATTGAAAGGCCGAGAGAAAGAGATGTCTCCCGGGCCAATCTCCAGAGAGGGCTGGCTCCCACACTAATCTAAACTGGTTTCAAGACTAGAGATGCAGGAAAGAAATGGGAAAATGCGAAAAGAAACAGGAAATAATGTGGAAAGAAATGGGAAATAACTGAAAGGGATGTAAATATGGCCGAAGCCGATCGTTAATGGGGAGAACAACCTCGAACAACAATAACTTCAACTAGATCCTAAAGCTAAGCAGCAACTGACTCTTAGAATACGTATACAAAAATTGGATCACGCATTAGCCATGAGTTCACTTCCAAATAAACTTCAAACATTCAAATGCCAATACAGCCAAATTCAACATAGCAAAATTCAACTGATATTAACCCTGGACTACACAGAAGTAAATCAGATAGAAAGCTAAACACACACAACAATTTAGATCACCAACTCCAGAAGACACTAAGAATGGAAGCAAATGCATCTAGGACTTCTATTTCAATTTCTGCAACAAGATCCTCCTCCTTTTGCTTGAGTTTTACATTGGTATTTATAGAGGTCCGTCCTCTTCCTTTCGTATTACAACATTTAATACATGAAATAGATTTTGAAGAAACAATCCCCTTAATCTGCCTCGGAGAAATGACAGTCCCTATTTTAATGGATTAAAACCGAAAATGAAACAGAAACAAGAGCCCATATTTCTTCACTAAATGACCATTATCAAGGGAAGCTGGAAGTTGTTAAGAGATCACGAACAGGAGCTTTGAATATTGGAGGCGTCTTTAATTTTGGCGGCATCAAAAATTGCCTCAGGTTCTTCCATCTTGCGCACATCGGTAATCAGCAGCATTTAATCTTGGAACCGCTTCTTTGACCACGATCAAAAAATTAGTTGGAAAGCTTTTACTTGATCCTTATCTCTTCTGCACGTTCTCCTATGCAAACTAAACTGTATCGGGCCTTTATTTTTGCCTTGGTCGCAAAAATGTGACAGGTCACGAAAATGCGACATGTCGCGAAATCATGACACTTTCTACTCGTTCAGCTTCATCTCCATGACATGTCATGAAATCGTGACATTCTCCTTTGTTTGGGCTTCTTTCCTCAACATGTCGCGAAATCGTGACATTTTCCTTCGCCTGCCTTCTTCGCTACTCCAAGTCACGAAAACTTCACCATGTCGCGAAATCGTGACATCTTCTTCCTTCTGTGTCCTTTTCTTCTGTATACTCGTGAAACTGCAACATGTCATGAAATCGCGACAGTTTTCTCTTCCTTGGCCTTCATCTTCTTGCAAGTAGCAAAAATGGAACATGTCACGAAATCGCGACATTCCATACCATTTTGTTCTTTCCGCGCTTTCACATCGCGAAAACAAGACATGTCACGAAATCGCGACATCTTTCTCCTTGCGTTGTCTTTTTTGCCTTCTTACCCGCGAAAACGCGACAGGTCACAAAAACGTGACATGTCGCGATATCACGACGTTTTTTCCATTTGGCTCTTTCATCTTCAACATGTCGCGAAATCGTGACATTTTTTGTCTTCTTGCACTTTGATGCTACATCATCGCGAAAACAAGACATGTCACGATATCGCGACAATTCTTCGCACTTGGTCCTTCTGTCCCAATATGTCACGAAATCGTGACATTTTCTTGCCTTTGCCTTCGTTCTCGCTTCCTTTCGCGATATCGTGACGTTTTCTCTTACTTAGCTTCATTTCTAAAAATGTCGCGATATCATGACGTCTTTCATGCCTTGTGTTTTTCTTTCAGCCCTTTCCGTGATAACACGACATGTCGCGATATCGCGCCAGTCCGTACCATTTGCGCCTTCCTTGTTTTTCTTTCGTGATATCATGACATTTTTCATGGACATTGCCCTCTGCTGCTTTATGTCATGATATCGTGACATTTTCTATTGTTCTGCTCTATGGCCACCGCAAGTCACGAAAACGCGACATGTCGCGATATCGCGACACTTTCATTTTAGTGTTGCCTTTGACTGTGTTGACCGCGAAACTCCAACATGTCGTGATATCACGACAGTTAAACTCCCTTGCTGTCGTTGACTGTTTTGATCGTGAAAACGTGACAATTCATGAAAATGTGACATGTCAGGATATCATGACACTTTCTTGACTTAGCTATTTTCTGCATTCAGCATCACGAAACTGCGATAGGTCGTGATATCGTGAGAGTTTTACTTTTGCACAAACTTAGTTATTTTGCATGAACAGCAACAACAAAAAACAATGTGGCAAAAATGCCAACATTCTTGGCGGCTCGTGGGGTATATAGTTCTGTTGTATGCATGAACCTCAGGCCTTTATCCATTGGGCAACAGAGTCAAGCAACTGGAGGAGCAGAAAGAACGAGTGTTGGTTGATGTTGGATGTCTCTGCAGGCTGCTGCAACAAGCTCTTGCTAGTTCTCGGCTCTAAAAATAGGACCTTCAACAAAACAAAACTTCCTTTATTTCTTTAGAACTACTACACTTTGCCTAGCTCGGATGAGCTGGGTAATCACTAGGTGCTGTGAAAGGATCTCCATGGCAGTAGTGAAAAGCACCTGAGTTACAAAAATGGAAATGAATGGAGGGATGACCCGTGGATGCGCAGGCCGTGGAATGGGAATGGTGAATGGAGAAATATGGAGGAATGGAAGCGGTAGATACAACAACAGGGTGCTACTATGCTACCAACTGCTGGGATGCTATGAAAATAGAAAATGAAATGGAAGTGGATGGAATGGAGAAGGTGGTGGGAACTGTGGCTGTGGGGAAGTGCTCAAAAGACAAAAAATTAGAAGAAAGGGAAGTGAAGAAAAGGGGACATCAGAGAGGGGAGTAGAAACAACAGTAGTGGCTTGATTATTTGTAGAAGAAGAAGGGGAGAGAGAGGTAGGGAATGAAGTAGAGGGGAAGAAAGAAGTAGAAGAAAGCCACTATCTACTGGGAAGGAAAAGAAAAAGAGAAAAAAGAAACGTACCTACGGGCTCGTGAAGGAGCCAAAGTTGAATTTTTTTTCTTTTTTGTTTTTTTTTTTTTTTCTATATACAAGGTAACTCCCGAATTAGCTGTGAACTCTCGAGAGAGGCACGTACCCAAACATGGCTCTATGATCCCCTGGATCCCAGACTTTAGACAGACACTCAGTGGTCTCCTGATTGATAATCAGCTCGGAGTCATCAAAGATTTGCAACTATTGCGCTCCAAGTGTCTCAGCCATCTTGAAACCTAAGCATAAAGCTTCATCCTCTGTGGTATTATCTATATAGCTCCAGGTCAAAGTACAAGAAGGTAATACTAGAATAGTCCCAGTGCCAGCACCGTTTCTGCATTGAGCTCCATCATTCTGTTCTTGAGCCTTTTTAGTCTTGAGAATAGAATAACACCCCAAGTCGGTTTCTATCATGGCGTTAAAATCGAGCATTGAAAACTCATCCTCCAAGCAAAGCTCATCCAAGACTTCACCTACCAAATCAGGATCTTGCAATTCCTCAGTTATCAAATTAACAGAATGTTTAGATCTTTCTTCATCTTCCATCTTCTCTATATGAAAAGTAGAAGGCTTCTGATTGTAGATCCGGATTCTTCTTCCTTTGAAAGGAATCTCCAAGTGAGAATAATCCAGAGAAAGGTAGCCTCCCAGCTTAGCAGTGAATTCTCTTGATAAACACATACTAAAATATGGCTCCAAATCGACCACAACTATCTCCTGAATTACTATAATCTGAGGCATACTATGCAGAGCAATAGGAACATCCTTGATCACACCCACTATTTTCATGGGAGTCCCATCCAACTGCAAGACACTAGGGCTACTTCTTGTGTACTCCATACCCATGGCTTCACAAACTGCCTTTGGCATGACAGTTGTCGTAGCACCAGAATCAATCATGCAGTTGTGCACAATCCAACCCTCCATTTTGAGTGACAAATAAAATGGGGGTGGTCTATTTTTTCAGTGGCTGAAGCAGTTAATGTTTGAGCAAAAATCGTCTGGGTAGGATTCTTCTCATTATCTTTCATAGACTTCAATGATTCTTGTAACAGATCAACTTGCCCAGGTAATTGTAATGCATCATAGAGACTAACCTTGGCTGGAACCTTCTTCAATTCTTCAACAATGTTGTATGCAGATGCACCAGACTCCCTCTTTTCACTAGTGTCCTCATATTTGCTCCGATATTGTTGGGTGGCTTCTACCCTCAGTCTCTTAGTCAAAGATGGGTACTTGAGCTTTTCTTTGGCTCGTTCCTCTGTTTCAGCTCTTGCCTGCGAAGTTGATGCTTTTTCTTGCAATCTCTCCTTTGCTCGTGGTGGCAAAAGGTCTTTTAACAGAACAGGTGGATCTGGCTTCGGTACTAAAATAGGAGCTTTCACTTGTACTTGTTTTCTTTCATTCTGCATCTTCGGATCAGTCGGTACTCTTAATGGTTCCATTTCTGTTGGATCTACAGTGACTGGCTTCTTCCCAGTTCTCATGAGAACTGAGACTTGTTCTTCAGATGGAACCATAAAATTATGACCCACCTCAGTAATCATATTAACTTGTCCTCCAAAAGAGCTTGCAGCCAATGTTTGTAGATAGTTCAAATGAACCATACAAGTCTCCTCATCGTGTGGATCATTACATGTAGAGCACCAATATGTTCTTTCTGCAAGGCCAGCTTCCTCATTCGTCAACACAGTCGGGTTCTTTTTTGGCACCTTGCTTGTTGAAGCCGCTTGTTCTCTAGTGATCGACGGAGGTTGAAATCTCCTGGGTTGGAAATCTCTCTCGGCCTGCTTTCTTTCAATGATTGTAATCTTATTTCCCATCGCTCTTATAGCTGAATTAGCAGATTGTACCTCTTGTAACAAGATTGTGAAGGGATCAAGATTTGAGGGTGCAGGAGGTGCCGATAGAGGTAGAGGTGCTAGCGGTGTAGGTAATGTTGGGAATGAAGTGGGAGCTGGTAATTGCGGAATGCTTGGTGCAGGCAATTGTGGAATAGTTGGAGCAGGGAGCTGGGGAACCGGAATGGGTGCGGTCTGAGGCGCACTTGAGCTCCATGATGGAATAGGATACATGGGAGGCATAGGCTATGAAAATGAACCAGAATACAAATGTTTAGGAAGATCAGGTAAGATAGGCATTGTTACCTTTGGAGGAAGCCTACCTATGGCAATCAAGTCAGCTTTCACCTTTTGTGCTTGTTCAAATAGCTCTGGAAATGTAGTTACGTTGGACTGCCGGACATCCAAGCCGATGTCTGTGTTAAAAGCTCTGAGATAATAAAATGCAGCTAGCTCATGAGTGGGCCGAAGACCATCAGGAATTCTCTGCCAGCTTCTGGTAAATCTGACATTGAAGTCGCCTATCTCCTCCTGTGGGTGCCTTTGAATTGCATGAAATTGGTGCAACAAGGAGTATGGATCAACTTGTTCATGAAAATTTTTAACTAACAGTTCTCCTAATTCATCCCATGATGTAATAGTGCCTGGTTGCAATGATCGGTACCAATATAACAATTTCCCTCTTAATGACAACACCAACAATTTTATCATTACATCTTCATCCGTTATGTCATGAATGGCCGCCAAAGAGGCTACATCATTAATATGCTCATAAGAAGTCTTACCAGTACCATCATAGGTCGACAAAGCTTTCAAAGCAGCTTGAGGAACTAGATTTTGTGTCGGTAAATTCAAGGCTCCCGAACCATTCCATGTCGAGAACTTCCTTGGTGGGGGATGCTGGGCCATTTGAACTGTTGGATCTGGATGTAGCAAGCTCGTAGTAGTACTGGGAGGAGTCGGGGATGGCACAAACTGACCTGCAACCTGCGATGAGATAACAAATGATGGGTTCACAGGACTTACCAATCTTGAGCGCTCCCTCCAGTTCTGAACATCAATCTCAAAGAATTCGACTGGATCTTTCGAATCTTTGGCACTTGATCTCATGATCATGAAGCAAATATTTTCACTAGCTTCACAATTAGAAACTTCTGGGTACTATACAGTCACCTTCAGCAGAGTCACCAGATGAACTTACAATCGCCGCTTTGAGGTCAAGACAGTTCATCAAAATCTTGATTCCTCCGGGTGTCAAAATATGGAACTTGTGAGAATAATGCTTATCCCACCGATTATGGATCTTTTGGAGATAGAAATAGTCTGTCCCACCGGGCGTGCCAAAACTGTTGGTCACAAATCTGCCATAGGAAAGGATTTTATATGTATATGCGCCCTAGACTTGGCCAACATTGAAAGGCCGAGAGAAAGAGATGTCTCCCGGGCCAATCTCCAGAGAGGGCTAGCTCCCACACTAATCTAAACTGGTTTCAAGACTAGAGATGCAGGAAAGAAATGGGAAAATGTGGAAAGAAACAGGAAATAATGCAGAAAGAAATGGGAAATAACTGAAAGGGATGTAAATATGGCCGAAGCCGATCGTTAATGGGGAGAACAACCTTGAACAATAATAACTTCAACTAGATCCTAAAGCTAAGCAACAACTGACTCTTAGAATACGTATACAAAAATTGGATCACGCATTAGCCATGAGTTCGCTTCCAAATAAACTTCAAACATTCAAATGCCAATACAGCCAAATTCAACACAGCAGAATTTAACTGATATTAACACTGGACTAACAGAAGTAACTCAGACAGAAAGCAAAACATACACAACAATTTAGATCACCAACTCCAGAAGACACTAAGAATGGAAGCAAATGCATCTAGGATTTCTATTTCAATTTTTGCAACAAGATCCTCCTCCTTTTGCTTGAGTTTTACATTGGTATTTATAGAGGTCCGTCCTCTTCCTTTCGTATTACAGCATTTAATACATGAAACAGATTTCGAAGAAACAATCCCCTTAATCTGCCTCGGAGAAATGAACCTATTTTAATGGATTAAAACCAAAAATGAAATAGAAACAAGAGCCCATATTTCTTCACTAAATGACCATTATCAAGGGAAGCTGGAAGTTGTTAAGAGATCATGAACAGGAGCTTTGAATATTGGAGGCATCTTTAATTCTGGCGGCATCAAAAACTACCTTAGGTTCTTCCATCTTGCGCACATCGGTAATCAGCAACATTTAATCTTGGAACCGCTTCTTTGACCACGATCAAAAAATCAGTTGGAAAGCTTTTACTTGATCCTTATCTCTTTCGCACGTTCTCCTATGCAATCCTGAAGAAAAATGCAAACTGAACTGTATCGGGCCTTTGTTGTTGCCTTGGTCGTGAAAATGTGACAGGTCGCAAAAATGCGACATGTCACAAAATCGTGACACTTTCTACTCGTTCAGCTTCATCTCCATGACATGTCGTGAAATCGTGACATTCTCCTTTGTTTGGGCTTCTTTCCTCAACATGTCACGAAATCGTGACATTTTCCTTCGCCTTCCTTCTTCGCTACTCCAAGTCATGAAAACTTCACCATGTCGCGAAATCACGACATCTTCTTCCTTTTGTGTCCTTTTCTTCTGTATACTCGTGAAACTGCAACATGTCGTGAAATCACGACAGTTTTCTCTTCCTTGGCCTTCATCCTCTTGCAAGTAGCGAAAATGGAACATGTCACGAAATCGTGACATTCCATACCATTTTGTTCTTTTCGTGCTTTCACATCGCGAAAACAAGACATGTCATGAAATCGCGACATCTTTCTCCTTGCGCTGTCTTTTTCACCTTCTTACCCACGAAAACGCGATAGGTCACGAAAATGTGACATGTCGTGATATCGTGGCATTTTTTCCATCTGGCTCTTTCATCTTCAAAATGTTGTGAAATCACAAAATTTTCTATCTCCTTGCACTTTGCTGCTACATCATCGCGAAAACAAGACATGTCACGATATCGTAACATTTCTTCGCACTTGGTCCTTCCGCCCTAATATGTCACGAAATTGCGACATTTTCCTACCTTTGCCTTCGTTCTCGCTTCCTATCATGATATCGCAATGTCTTTCTCTTACTTAGCTTCATTTCTAAAAATGTCACGATATCGCGACGTCTTTCATGCCTTGTGTTTTTCTTTTAGTCCTTTCCGCGATAACGCGACATGTCGCGATATCGCGCCAGTCCGTACCATTTGTGCCTTCCTCATTTTTCTGTCGTGATATCACGATATTTTTCATGGACATTGCCCTCTACTGCTTTATGTCATGATATCATGACATTTTCCATTGTTTTGCTCTGTGGCCACTGCAAGTCGTGAAAACATGACATGTCGCGATATCGTGACAGTTTTCATTTTAGTGCTTCCTTTGACTGCGTTGATCACAAAACTCCAACATGTCGCGATATCGCGATAGTTAAACTCCCTTGCTACCATTGACTGTTTTGACCGTGAAAACGGGACAGGTCACAAAAATGCGACATGTCACGATATCGTGACACTTTCTTGACTTAGCTCTTTTCTGCATTCGACATCGTGAAACTGCGACATGTCGCGATATCGTGATAGTTTCACTTTTGCACAAACTTAGTTATTTTGCATGAACAGAAACAAAAACAATGTGGCAAAAAATGCCAACACAGACCTACGATTCATAATAGACACAACAGATAGCAGGGAGCCAAAGCTTGATCGGATGAGGACCTGAGGTAGGCCCCATTTTTCACTCTCTATACTTTTTTATTCTGTCTATGTTTTCCAGAAAGCAGAAAAGGGAAAATCTAATTAAGACACTAAAAAAAGGAAATGAATTAGGTCTTGGGGTTTCTTTTTTGAGTTTGGCTAGGTGCTGCTAGGAACAGCGGACCTCTGAGTGCAGTCCACCCTAGAATCCAATGTGCTAGGTTTAAATTGTGTGTTGGTTTGCATGCTTGAGGCCCAATCAGAGGCTATATCATCATAATTTGCATTGTCAAAAAGTCATATAGGATATAGCATGCATTCTCTAAAAATGAAACGTTTCTTTTTGCATATCATGTAGGAAATAATCATTCATGTTGTATTATGCATTTTCCTTTCTATGCAAAGATTAAAAAGAACCACACACACCACGTTTCACTTAAACGCTAGTGAGTTGGGAGTGACATCCAACCACTAGTAGGGTTCAACGACGGTGGAGGTGACTTCCATCCATTGGCCCAAATCCTACGTACCCTTGGATACTAGACCAATACCGGATCCGAGAACCTTTCGTACCCTAGAAAATTTGCATGTATTCTCTTCGGAGGGTATAACGCTGACTGGGGGAAAATGGGTGAGGATCTGGGAGGACCTGTGCTCCCTGACCGTGTGTGGGCTTCATTACCACACATTATAGGTTGGATTACGTGACTTGGAGTTCATAGCCAAGTTGTCGAGCTATGAGTATACAAGTGAAAGCCAATTAAACTGAGAATATCATCCAACAAGCTTTCAAACATGATAAGGAGTTTCTTTACTAACACAACAAATTTGAAACAACATCAAACAGTTTAGGGCTCACTTTTAAAATTTAATACGAGATAATCACCATTGTATACCTTTTTTGTGTAATAAAGAATAAATCTAGACACTAGGTGCACCATGGTGGAGACACGAGGTGGTCGGCAAAGGCATAAGCCTGATGCCAATGACCAAGCCCCGATAGATTCACAACAACATATGTCGAACCCTCACCCACATGCACTTCCCGAACATCATTCGATGAGCATTAGAGGAGACAATTCGACACGAGGGGAACCTATTGAGCGTACCCTCGATAGAGGAGTTTATATGCATTATTCTAGACATAGAATAGAGCATGGAGCCTCTCAGCATGAGGGTGTTCCACTCAAAATCCATTACCGAGATCGCATTGCACATGCATCCATGGGATCGATCGAAGAGTATGTTATACAGGGGTCCAAGTTGGTACCCCTACATCATAGGTCTATAGGAGGATCCATGGCTCCACCTTCAAAGTACAGATGGGATCGAGACCCACCCATTCAAGGGCATGCAGATAGGGCCACCACTGAGCATAGGCCTATGTAGACTCTCACACATAGTGAACCTCGAAATATCACTATTGATATGGCCAAGGTGGGAGCCAATGGCACACCACCGCACGAGTGGTGGAGATCCAGATAGTTGGATGGCTTAGGTAGCATCCTTGAGTAGCTAGGCTATAAGCCTTTGGCTCCACCCACTCATGCCTCGAGTGAGCATAGCGGGAGTTCTATTAGGACTACTAGAGAGCATGGAGAGGCTTCCAAGCACCCTCATGTGACACATCCACCATCCATGCATGGTGGCATAGAGCACAGAGGTGCCGTCTTCATGGACAAAGGCAAAAGTATCACAAATCAGTCAGATGGGTACATAACCCATAAGGTCACTCACATAGAGCATGCATACTAGAGGCCTATTATAGCCGATCAACTTGATAGATCACATAGACTGGTATCTGAGCAACGATGATAGCTCCTCCAAGATCAATTGGAGGATACTCGCCTAGAGAGGTAGTGCATCGAAGATGAGAATCTTCAAGCATAGAGGCTCATCAGACAAAGACTATATGAGCAGCGCATGCATGAGGAATGCATCCTTACCCAAAAGGAGCACGTAGAGTAGGAGGATAGGCTAGCCAGGGCTGGTCTATACACTCACGTGGAGAACAGAGAGCGCATTCAGAGGAAGGCTTTTTCACAAGCCGATGTGCAGCAGGAGCATAGAGATGCTCACACTCATATTAGTGCCCTACAAAGAGAATGACCACCACCATTCGAATATGAGAGGCAACAAAAATATGAGGAAGAAGAGGGAGAGGGAAACAATCAAGAGTATCCTAAAGACTCCCAAGTTGAGGAGGAGGAAGAGCAACGTCCTCCACCTCGATAGAGGAAGAATGTACCTCCAAGACCACCCTCGCGTCAGCTTAGGGAGGAGGACTTTCTATCCTCGTAGGCCTATAAGGCCTTAGCTGAGAAGGTAAAAGCAATCGAGAGGCAAGGCACGGTTCTTCAAAAGCCGACATTAAGAAAGATTCATAATGAGCCTTTGGACCCCTCGGTGCCTACTCCAACATATCTTGAGCATTTTGATATGCCCAGGTTAGATAAATTTAAAGGTGATGAAGACGTGCAAGAGCATGTCACAAGATTTCTGGATGCATGTTTCCAGATTGCAAGCAATGATACCTTATTGTTGCATACATTCATCACAACCCTCTCAGGCCCAGCCTGAGAGTGGTTCAATCAGCTAAAGAAGCATAGTATCACCAGTTTTGAGTAGCTAGATGACGCTTTCCTTGAACGCTTTTCTTTTGGCATCAAGAAATAGGCTAACCTTTCTGATCTGGCTATGCTAGCTCAACGCGATGATGAGCCAATTGAACAATACAGAAAGAGGTGGAGGAGATTAATGGTAAAGCTGCCATTCCCTATTCCTACTATAGAACTGACCTGAATGTTCACCAAGAGTTGTGCCAAGCACATCTCATTATTGTTGCAACTACAGTAGTATCCAACATTCGAGGAAGCTTTGGTGCAAGCCAAAGTAATTGAGGATATCAAGTTGCAAGAAGGCAACTTGAAGCTCAAGAACAGGAAGGAGGGGCACAAGAAGAGCTCCATGAAATAGTAGGGCAAGTAGGCCCATGTAAATCAAGTGGTGCTAAACCTCCAGAGAGAGGATAAGGGGTAACAAAAGTAGAATTATCAGGCCCAACCTCCTCTTGTGTAGTACAAAAAGTGCAATAATAATTATAAGGGCAAAAACAAAGAACAACGCCCACCTCGCCAGTTCACGCCTTTGATAGAATCATTGACATCAATATTCCATCAATTATGTGAGGCTAAGGCAATCAGACTACCCGAGGTTAAGTTGGTTGATCCTAATCAGCCCAAGTCAAAGGGGTATCAAGATGACCTATTTTGCATCTTCCATCGCACGAAGGGCCATGACATCGAAGTGTGTTGGTCCTTCAAACATATTGTGTAGAATATGATCGATAAGGGTGAGCTTGTAGTGCCAAATAATCCATTGGCACCCGAAAACCAAAACATGGGGATTTATAAAAATCCATTACCAAACCATGAGGCACCATGCAACAATGTTGGCCAGGTCAACCAAGTGCGTATCGAACCACCTACCCAGGGGTTCATAGGTATGGTGAATGTTGTTACTAGACATGGGAGATATGAGAAGCTAAATCAACCTTGCGCTCCCATCAGGATACAAGCTACATCGAATCAATGGCCAGCTCAGAATATTCTAGGCCCACCAACGAGACCGGTGGTGACCATACGGAGCAGGTTGGTCCAAAACCTGTAGACAACTCCTACGAAGTTGTCTATATATGAACTGATACAATAGTCCCCTAGGCACAAGGAGACTCTCATGGACATTCTAAGGTCCATCGAAGTATAGTCTCAAGATGCTCAAGCATTTACCAATTTTGTGGGACATGTACAATAGTGCCAAGAGCCTATGATCCAATTTTATGATCATGAAATCAGGATGGTTCCTACAGATATGGCTGACCCACCATTGCATATCATCGCATGTGTTAATCACATGCCATTCAAGAGGGTCTTGATCGACACTGGTTCATCGATCAATATAATAATGACCAAGGCATTGAATCATCTAAAGCTACCCAAGTCACATATTGTGCCCACCACCTTCACATTGAGAGCATTTAACGATGCCCTATGCTCGATGGTTGGCACAATCATCCTACCTATTTAGGTAGGCCTAAAGACCATCTCTATGATGTGTCATGTGATCGAGGGTGCCATGCAATATAACATCCTACTCGAGAGGCCTTGGATTCGAGAAATGTATTACATTCCCTCTATATTACATCAATGTGTAAAATATCTGCATGAGGGATGGGTTCACGTAGTGTCATCAGATGAAGAACCTTTCAAGTTCATGAACCTAGCGGATTTGCCTGGGGGTTTCATACTCCCATCAATGCACCTGGACATCTAGCCTATGTCACCGATTAAGAATCCAAGAGGTAAACCAATAGTGCATGCTCAACCATCGACATCTGTATCACACAGATCTGAGCACACTACTGCTACTTCGTTGAAACTGACTGCATCAATGATGCTTCAGGATGACAGGAAGTTAAAGGTAAAAATGGGTGAAAAAGAGAAGAAGCATGTGCCCGAACCAGTCACCAATGAGGCTCCCATCCCCATGGAAGTGGAGGAAGCCCAAGATAAAGCCGAGGAGGTACCTCAGCCTACCTCACCTACATCATCAGTAGGGTCATCCACACCGTGGGTGACTGTACATCTCACCAACATAGGGTTAGGTGAGTATATTGTGTAGAATGTAACCTTTGGACCAATTCTAGAGACTGCACAAGAGATGGGCCGACCGCATGCTCATCATTTTTTGGTTGGATCAATAGTGCCATTGGGAGAGCCACCCAATCAGACTAACTTCATCTACGCTAGGCTGGATCAGCTTCCAACGTGAACGCCCATGGATGAAGATGATGATGAACCTTTCATAGTAAATGTTCATTATCTATCCAACCCAAGTACTCCATGCATATTTTTGAGTTATATCATTGGCATGGATACGACCTTGGTCTTTTTGAACAAGGATGTAGGACTCCGCTTGAGCCACGTTATCAGTGGCAACTGATAGGTTCGAGTTGGGTTACAGATACAAGGACAAGATGATTTGCTCATAGTATCCTTAGATCACTTGTACCTTAGTCTAGGGGACGATGTGGATTTCAACCCATATCACCCTAATCCTTCTACGTTCCAGAGGGATAGTCGGATGGTGTCTTACATCACCATAGCGCCACCCGAGACGTATCATGAGAATATCTTGGTGGACAGTGAGTCCTCACCCGACACTCAATCAGGGGATGAGGCTAAGCCAGTTTATGAGGCAGTATCATATTTACGGTGCTTATATCCAATTTTATCGAACAACGATGATAGTGATCAGGAAATAGCCTATATGGGGCCACATTTTCTAGAACATCCCATTCTAGTGGGGGCAAATGAAGGATTGTATTATGATAATGATGAAGAAGATGATTTGGAGAGAGCCTATCTAGGACCTCCCTACCTACGTCACCGTAATGCACCTTATATGATCGAGGACATGCGTAGAGAGATCAATCTCAATCCTCGCCTTAGGGGAAGACCACCGAACTTCGATGTGATCTATCACATGGTGTTTCTCGATCCACCTATGTACATAGAGCTCATTGAGCCGAATGATCCAATATTGCAATCAGTGCATAGAGAGGACCCAATCATCCATAGTCCGCATAGAGAGGACCCATTTGTGCCTATGTCAATAGAGCCAGATCTTGGGTATGGAAGTTACATCGATGATGTAGATGTTTGTCCATGTGGTCCTAGAGATCAATTCCATTCCATCAATATGGTCTCCATTGATTTGACCACTCCACTCCACAATCCAATAGATCCATCCAAACCATTGCATTTAAATGTAGATGCTATCGACTGGGATCACATTGACTCACCTATTGAGCCTGAATATTTCTTCCCTAATGAAGAAATGTTACAACCATTTCATTTTGCACCAGGCTATGCTTATGATGTCTATCATGCTGAGGGTGCTTCCAACGTGGAACCTATCAACCCGGTTGATGACATCCATTTGATTCCTACGCCTCATCAGCTTGAGGAGGGATCACACATGTCAGTAGAGGAAACCTTCGATGTGGATATCAGTAGTGATCCCACTATTTCAAGGAAGGTTAAATTTGGAGAGAGTCTCACTCCAGATGAGCGTGCCACCATCATCCCTCTACTGAAAGAGAGACCTAATATTTTTTCTTGGACATACAAAGATATGCCAGGTCTAGACCCAAAATTGGTTACTCATAACCTTTCGCTAGATCTGACGAAGAAGTCGGTCAAGAAGAAGCTTAGAAAGATGCATCCAATAGTAGCCTTAATGGTGAAATATGAGCTACAAAAGTTGTTGGACGTAGAGTTTGTAATCTCCATCGACTATCCAGAATGGGTGTCCAATATGGTGCCCGTAGGAAAACCTGATGGAAGAATCCATATTTGTATGGATTTTAGAGACCTGAATAAGGCAACACCAAAGGATTCATTTCCATTGTCGAATATTGATGCTCTTGTAGATGCAACTATAGGTCATGAAATGCTCTCCTTAATGGATGATTTTTTTGGTTACAATCAAATTTGGATTAAACCCGAAGACCAGCATAAAACCATATTTATAATGCCATGGGGAACATTTTGCTATAAAGTTATGCCATTTGGTCTTAAAAATGTTGGTGCCACATACCAATGGGCCATGACATATATCTTTCATGACTACATGCATAAGATCCTAGAGGATTATATCGATGACTTGTTGGCCAAGTCATTGCTACGTAGTGAGCATGTAGAGGTCCTGAGGAAGGTCTTCGATCGCCTGATAGAGCATAATGTCAGGTTGAATCCTAAGAAGTGTGTATTTGGCGTAACTTTTGGTAAACTCTTAGGATTCATCATTTCTAAATGAGGCATCGAAGTCGACCCAGCGAAGGTCAAGGCTATCTTAGAGATGTGTCCTCCCTCAAATATTAAAGAATTAAGGAGCCTTCAGGGCAAAGTAGCATCGATAAAGTGATTCATCACTCAATTATCAGATAAATGTCGACCCATGAATCGACTGCTACATAAGGGGGTCCCATTCAACTGGGATGAGGACTGCCAAGCAGCTTTCACTGAAATAAAGCAATACCTAGTGATGCCGCTAGTACTAGCTCCACCAAGGCCAGATGTGCCTTTTCTACTATATATATCGGTGATCGAATTTGCATTAGGGACCATGTTAGCCCAAAATAATGTGCAAGGCAAAGAACAAGCCATATATTATATTAGCCGAACCTTGGTGAGTTACGAGCTAGGGTATGCATATGTGGAGAAACTATGTTTAGCAGTAGTGTTCGCTACAAAGAAATTGTGACACTATATGCTAAGTCATACGACATATGTAATATCAAAACAAAATCCTTTGTAGTACATGATGAGTAAGACATATCATAATACACGTACTACAAAGTGGATCATGCTACTGATAGAATTTGACTTGGAATTCATAAGCCAAAAGTCCATTAAGGGACAAGTCATAGCTGATCAGCTGGTTGAGGCACCACTATCAAATAGTAGGCCTCTGACCATTGAGCTTCTAGATGATGTGGTCTTCATCATATCCGAAGCTCCCAAACCTGAAGAACCAGAGAATAATGCTGATATGACCTTGTTCTTTGATGGTTCGAAGTGCGAGCAAGGGGGTGGTGCAGGAATAGTGTTTTTCATGCCGCAAGGAGCTCCAATGCCCTTGTCATTTAAATTAGACTTTCCATGCACCAACAACAATGTTGAGTACGAAGCCCTACTACTAGGCCTCCACATAGCCATCGCCATGAACATTAAGAGACTAAACATCTTTGGTGACTCCTTGCTCATAGTCAACCAAGTTAAGGGGCTCTTTCAGTGTCGATGTCCCATACTGAAAGCTTATAAAGATCTTGTTGTTACATATTTGGCTAAATTGGAATGGTATGACATCGAGGCAATCCCTCATTCATCAAATAGGTTTGTAGACACCATGGCATCTTTGGGATCCTTAATCCCTCAGAATCCATCTACAGATTTCACTACCATCCATGTCAAAATGCTCTCGCATCCCGCAGTAGAGCGTGCAAAGCCTTTGATAATAAAATATCAATCAACATGATTAGCATGGAACCAAAAGTTGAATGGTTCTGTAGAGCTGAAGACTTTCTAAAGAAGGCACCCTAGGGGTCATTAACCTCTCAGAGTCCGATGGGGAGTGGTACTACCATTCACCACAAGGTTGTTTCCCAGTCTAGCATTTGCAAAAGTAAATACGTAGGGGGAGCAAGTCATCTTGGCGATCGAAGTTGAGGCTTGTCGAAGTTGGATGTCATAAATCCAAGACTTCTTAAAACTTGGTATAATCCTAGAGGGATTGTCGCATGTCGCAAAATGCACATTCAAGTAGAAAGTGACTAAATATGTCTTGATAGGAGATATTTTGTACCGAAGAGGTTACGATGGAGTTCTCCTTCATTGTCTAGAGCCCCAAGAGTCATCTTGGGTGATTTCTCAAGCTCATGATGGTACGTGCGGTGGCCATTTCAGTGGCATGGCCATCATCAAGTGCATCCTTCGAATGGGTTACTATTGGCCCACTATGGAGAAGGAGTGCAATGTGTATGTCAAGAAATGCATCAAATGTCAGCATCATGCTAATCTTATGCACTTGCCATCATAGGCCTTACAACCCATCCAAGCGGCTTGGCCATTTTCTCAGTGGGGATTAGATCTTATAGGCAAGATCTCTCCTCCATCATCGGGCTGACATACATTTATTATCATGGCTACTGAGTATTTCACAAAGTGGGTGGAAGCAATACCCTTAACAATGACAACTGGAGCTCGTATAGCAGAGTTTATATTGGAGCATATCATAAGTCATTTTGGGATTCCATCCAAAATAATTTTGGATAATGGAACATCATTTAAGAACAAAACTATGAGAGCTTTGACATCTAAATATAGAATCAAACATAGTTTTGCAACTCCATATTATCCACAAGCAAACAGGCAAGCTGAGGCCTCAAACAAGATAGTGGTGGCTATCTTGAAAAATATGGTCCAAGAAAACCACAAATATTGGCATATCCAGCTACCCCTTGCATTATGGGCTTACAGGACTAGTATTCGGATGCCCATTAGGGCAACACCATTTTCACTAGTATATGGCACTGAGGCCATTATGCCCTTAGAGTTGGAAATTCCAATGTTGCACATCACATTGAAAGAGTTCATCGATGATGACACCATGCGGTAAGCTCGACTAGATCAATTGACATTGCTTGATGAACATCACGTGAATGCCCTGGAGCATCTCCACATTTATCAAGAGTGACTAAAATGAGCTTATAATATCAAAGTCCATCAGAGAGACTTTGAATTTGGGGATCTTGTGCTCAAAGAGAACCAACAGAACTCTAATTTTCTACTCGATATGCGAGACAAATTCATGGCTAATTGGCTAGGACCTTATATCATATCTAAAAATATTGGTCTAGGTACCTATCACCTCACATCGCTAGGAGGTGTTGAAGAGCCTGAACCTCTCAACATCATCCATATTAAGGTATTTTATGCTTGAGAGCATAGCAAAAGGCTCCAAGGGTTCCTAAAACCGCTTGGTCATGTCAGTTAAAGGCCCCGAGGGTTTGCTTAAAACCGCTCGGTCATCCTAAAAGGCTCCAAGATCTCTTGTGAGTAGTTTGGTCAATCAAAAAGCTCCAAAGGTATTTCAAACCTTTGGTCAACCCCAAAAGGCTCCAAGGGTTTTCTTAAAACCACTCGGTCATCCTAAAAAGCTCCAAGGATTTTCTAAAAATTGCTTGGTCAATTTAAAGGCTCCAAAGGCATGTACTCATCATTTGGTCAAATATAAAGGCTCAAAATAAAAAATAAAAATTGGTAAAGCATAAAATCCAAAAATATTTGCATTTGCATTATGCATTTTCATTTACACATGCATTCATTTCATCATTGCATTGCAAATAGGCATTCTTCATCCATTGCATTCCACATTAGAAGGGATTGTGTTTGTCAGTCTTACAAATGATGCCACGTTTGTGTTTTAATCATGCACCTCTACATTTATCATAATCCATCATTCATGTGAGTAAATGTGTTTGTCAACACAACACCTATTGCTATGAGATATGTATGTATACCAAAGTTTTCTAATCACTCAACCATACCTAGTGGGTTTCTCAGATGTCGTAGAAAGCTTCTTTTGCTTTTGTAGATGAGGTCATTAGTTGTGATAGTGCTTGGCATATCAAGATCCCATCACTAATTGACACATTTAAAATCTTGCTAAGATAAGGGAGGATGAAAGCTATGAAAGTGGTCCTGGGTATTTAGAGAGATGGGTTTTATTACCTGCTTATCTTGCAAATAGTTCGGTCTAGAGTGGTGAACCTTGGCAAAAGGACAAGAATTTCCCCTACTCGTACATAGATACAAAGTTTAAATCTCAAACCCAAAGTTCAAAGTTCAAATCTAAAGTGATATAGTGAATCAAAAGCACTATACAAATCCCTTGCTCAAGTAAAATGTGAGAAATAGTGATTTTTATCACTCAAAGTAAAACGTGAAAAATAGTGATTTTTATCACTACATATGAGCAAATATAAAAAATGGGGTGAGAACTTGAATCCCTGGATTGTTCACTATTCAAAGCCATAGAGTGAACCCCGATTGCAGCAATGGGTTGAAAGAGTCCCACCTGCTTTTGGAGTAGTAGTTCTATTGGGTGATCCCCAATTGCAGCAATGGGTTGAAAGAGTCTCGACTATTTTTGGAGGGGTAGTCCTGATCAATTTGCAAGATGAGCTAGCTCTGGGTGCCTGGGGTTGTCTAGCAGTATAGTCCAATCAAGTCTAAAACAAGGATGATACGAACATAGGAGGAACCCGATCTCACATATGGGTTGGAAGAGTCTCGACTGACATCTGGGGTATGCCTATGGTCTATCTAAAAATACTCACATGCACACATAGGGGTAATGAACAGTTGGGTCATTCATGATGAAAGCCTTGTCCAACAAAAGCCTTGTACAGTTAGTATGTGACGTTTGAGAAGTCTACTAGGGTGTTTGAGTCTCATGGAAAACCTCAAAAATTTCTCTAATAGCAACAAAATACCAAATATCACAAACCATATAAAATAAAGTCATTCAAATCATCAAACTGCAAAGTATCGAATCCATGATACATCATTACATAAGGCACAATCAAGATATAGGATAGATATCGGATGGATATCAAAAATGATATCTAGACGACCACTGACTATATTGTGCATATTTTTCAAAATTGCAAAAGGAATATAAAGTGACATATTACATCATTTGCATCATACCATAGCATATCATTGCATTTCATATATGGGTGATTAATTGAGTAAATTCCTATAATGAGGATTTTCAATTACATTCATGATTTTTACACATTCTGTGGTGTCATCCATTAGATTGTTAAACTCATATCACATTCATTCCTTATGTTTTAAGTGATTAAAGCATACAGGTTCATTTACATTAGATTACCATCATGTAAATAAAGCATTACATACATTACACCAACATAGCATGACATCATCACAAATTAAATGCATACAATAAAGCAAAATTAAATATGCATTTAAAAGTAAACATCGCATCCATATGCATCCATCATAAGTAGCACATCTAAACATCTAGATCACTACATATCATCATCATCATAAATAAAAAATAGCTATCTAGTGCATGTCATCCATACATCACATCATATGAACATAGCATCAATATAAACATCTGCATCCATGTGCATAAACATAAACATAAAACATAAAAATGACAAGTACACATAATGAGCCAAAATGATCAATATCATATAAATATGTGTATCAATGAGTACATCAAGAGTATATCAAAATGCCCATAGGCTACAACTATGTAGGTCCTCGACCTTACACTCAAAAATGGTACAATAAATATCTCAATAGATATGTACTATGGGGGGCCTGCACCCCCAGCCTGAGAGTCACCGCCATCACCCCCACCATCCCTGTGGCTCCTATGAGAGCTGGCTCCATGCGTACTAGAGGACCTATGTGTCCTCTCGGTCCTATGGGTCCGATGGCTAGAGCTCACAGAGGACTACCCTGTAGTCCTGGTCCTAGTCCGCTGGGACCCTGAAGCATGTGGATCCTCTAGGACCTACCCACCAATCAACCTGATGTAACCCTCTAGCTGGTCTATGTGGGCTACCCTACCTATGTGCCTATCATTGCCCTCCTCCATGAGGGCCTGTAAGCATCGGATCTCTAACATGGGGTCATGACCACCTGGTAGCAATGATGATGGTGTAGCTGGAGGTCCCATGATAGCCTAGGAGGATGAAGGATCCCCCTCTATACCCTGAGTAGATCTCTCTGCAATAGCCACACTCCACTATGCTTATGCTAGATCACGCACACTAGTGAGATCATGGACCTATGTCTCTACCCCTATAGCCCGTGTTGTGAGAGTTATGATCTACTCCTAGGCCTATGCTAACTACCTCTCCCTATGAGCCAACTTCACCTCCAGAGTGGTGATAGAAGTATCCCGCTACAACTACTGGGTCTGCAGCCTCCCAACCTGACTCTAAAGATCAACAACCTAAGCTAGTAGCTACCCCACCTCACTATCTAGAGGTGCCTCACCCTCCTCTAGCCTCCTCCTCAACCTCAACCTATGGAGCATCCTCTATAGGGGCCTCTGCACCCCATCCACCCTCTATACTCCTCTAGATCAACCTCCACCCCATCATCCACCTGATCGAGGGGCCCTCTCCCTACCACTATAGTAGGGACCACCAAGTGTCATACGCTGGGGTGGTCCTAGCCCTAGCCATACCTAACTCCTAGAAGTCATCAGCCTCATCCCCAAGGTATTGAATGAATCCAAGGTAGATCCCTCTCTAGTACTAGGCACCGATAGATGATAGGTAGCTCCAAAATATCCTGTACGAGCCCAAACTAGTAGAGGATGCATGAATAAAATTGATACTCATAGATCTCAACCTTGCAACCACCTATCTCACCTAGCCTAGCATAGTCACTCGCCAACCTCCTCCCATGTAGGGCAATCCATATACAGATGCCACTCTATGTCATCCACCCGAAGCTATGCAAATATAGTAATGTAGTGATCAACATCCCCAACATGGGACCTACTCTAAAACCCCTCCTCCTCATAGGGCCAACATACCACATAACACTAGCACGCATCAAGGATAGTAGTGATGACGAGCGACAAGTCGATCGATCACTCGATCCTGATATGCTACCAGCCCTAGATCTAAAGCAATAGGCTATAGTTGATGCCAACTCAGCTCCTACACATAGCCTGATATAACTCTCAGTACAACTAGCATAGTAAGGTGCTCCCCCAAGCCAAAAGTAGTGGTCACTACATGGAGCTCTGTGTAACTCTCCTAACACTTCCAAGAGGTTCCAAGGGATCCTCATGCCCGAGGAGTCTAGAAGAACAATATGAACCATGAGGTGCATAAATATAACCTCTCAAATAGAGAATATGCCCTCTCCTACCAATATCCGATGTGGATACCCCCATGATCAGCCCTACCCTAGGCATCCTCACTACGGTCACCAAAGATCTCATCAAAAACATCCTCCTTTCTGGTGAAAGGAGTGGAGGTGATGGGCTCACCATCAATAGGGATCCTGAATATCCGGTAGACGTCCTCCAATGTGATAGTCATTTCACCTATGGGTAGGTGAAATGTGTTGGTCCATACCTCCCAACGTCGGGCCAATGTAGTCATGTATGCCTGGTCTACCCGAATCATGGGTAGATCAAGCACATAGCCAAAGCCAACCACACCAAACCACTCCCGCTCCTGGTTAGTGAGCTGATCATGGAGGGTGCAGAGGATATCTAGCTCCCTAGCTCTAGAGGTCAATTTTTGTAGAGCAGAAAGGTATAAGGACAATGATGACTAAGAAAACTAAAAATAGCTAAAAAATGACCTAAAAACGTCAAAAAAATCTAAAAATTTCTAAAAACACAATAACATGCAAAAAGTGATCAAAAATTTCAAGAAAATTAAAAAATGCATCTCAAAAGTGCAATAAATGGCATTAATTGCCAAGAAAAATAAAAAAATCATTAAAATTTGAAAATTTTTTCCAAAATTGGGAACCATAGGTCAAAGCTACGGTCCGCATAACGATCAAATTTTTGACCATTGGGATTTGAATCCCACCATAACTGATAACTATGGTCCCCAATATGACAATTGGGAACCGCACCTACTAGCTACGGTCTAGGAACGTGACCTTTTTTGGGTCACTTCCTAGCTTGGCACCCAAGGAAAATTAAAATCTAATCTAACCTAGACTAGTATGAGGTTAATTGCCAATAATTTAATGAGGTAAATTTAACCCATTTCTTAATGTGGTTCATTTTTAAGTGGTAAAGAATGCGAGGACTAGGTTTAGGGTTACCTTTCCGCACTGATCCCTCTGCTGGATGAAGGTTATGAAGGGTCCACCATCGGGATGTGTATGAGGTGGTAGGTAGTGGTTTCAATAGCATTTCACGTCAGATATGCTTCCTCACCTCTCAGAGCTCTCCAGTTGCAAATCGCTTTCAAGGAATAATGAGAATTTTTCAAAATGGGAAAATTTAAATACCCTTTTCTAATTTTGTCGGACCACAACTTAAAATCATGGTCCCAAAATTAGGGTTTTGCGACCGTAGCCCTGAGCCGTGGTTCCCAAAATTTGAAATACCAACCGCAGACCATACGCACGGTTTGCAATTGGCATTAAATGCACTAAAATCCCATCATGGGAAGGTCTTAAATGGTAAATTAATTATTCCTAATGGATCAAAATCTCAATAAGAGCAATCAATTTAACAAATTTGGTGATTCTCAAGCACCAAGATCAATTAAAAATTCAAATTAACAAAAAAAATCAAATAATCAAAAGCCAAATGCACCTCGTATTCAGTCATTTACCCTATACACTCGATGGTTGCAGCGATTGACGCTCCATGCAATCCGATGAGATGAGTAAATAACCATAAGGACATTTGGGGTAAAATTGTCATCATTGATTTGATATGCTTCTTTTCAATCCCGAAGAAGGCCTTCAAGGTTGGACCGCTCCATGGGAACGAGGCGTTTCATGTCATTTCTCCTATGACATATTTTTTAGTAGATCATCGATAAATTGATTCAACACAAATCTAATTGGCATTGTATCATTTTGATTCCCTAAGAAGGCTATTGCAGCCTGACTGCTCCATGGGATAGGAATGTGCAATTACTATTAATAGTTGCAATCATAAGCTGAACTAGGCCTAGCCAAGTAATTAAAATGCTCAAATCTAAGTTTGTGTAGATCATTCATTATGGTCAAGTGACCTCATCACTTTATTCATTGTCATTACCCTCATCGACTCGTCGCTTGAGGGGGTAGTCATAATATCATAATCATAATCAAAATCAATAGAAGATCCCTGAAATCGTAGATCCCTTGATCTTGTCAAATTGCGTTCATCTTACGAATCATTGTCAACAACTATCATAAGCTTACCCCTTTGCTTGGGGTAAATAGCATATATGATAGTTAGTTTGTAACTCTCATCCTTTCGGTTATATAGGCCTAACTCCTATTGTAGCACCAAAGCTACTCGAATGTCTGATGATGAGTGCAAACTCTTGCAAATTTAAGCCTTTCACCCAGTTGGAAGCAATGATTCTAGGATGCGCATCCTTTTGTAGGACCTGGGGCATCTAATGTTGATCAGATCAATGATCATCATAGAACCTTCGACATCATTTTAGGAGGTCTATTTTTTCTCAGCATTGTTCGATCTCACAACGCATCTCAAAAGGGGCATCTGTAGACACCTAAAATGCATCATGTCGAAGGTGACTACTCATATGGGACATGCTACAAGACCATATGGAAGATCTTGGATAGACTCCAAGATAGAGCAGTGGTTCTAACCACTCAATTTGGGCTCCTTGGCCTAATCAGTCTGAACCATAGCTGAGACCTATGGTCTATAGTCTGAACCACTATTGACACCTATGGTTCATAGCCTAGGCCGTAGCTGTGACCTGCGGTCTAAACTAAAGTTCAGTTGGCCTTCATCCGAGCCAAATCGGTTGGAATGACCATTTGATCTAGAAGAAGGTAGTTGAAGGATGGAATATTCCAGAGGCTTCCAATCCAACTATCCCAACTACCTCTTCTTGATCTTGGCTTCTCCATGAAGCCACCCCTAGCCCTTGGGTAGTCCTATAAGTACCCCTTAAAATTAGGGCAAACAATAAGGAGAGGCATTGGAGATTAGAGCAGTGAAGCCCTATCAAATTGTGGACTCACTTGAGTGCATTGAGAGAGTTTTATTGCCATTCACTTGCCAATTAATCAAGCATCATGTCAATTCATGCCATGGATGCCCTAAGGAGCTAGAATGCCAAGAAACGCTAATTCGGGAAAATGGAGGCCCAATTGTGGAATTCAACCGCCAAACCAATCAGAGGACACCAAGGTGACCCTTGATCATCAATTTGACAAGGAGGATCAAGCCCACAACCCTATATTTGGAGGGCAAAACCACTTGATTGCTCGTCGTGGCTGACAGCCATGGTGTACAGTGCAGACCGCTCATCAGAGCTACGGTTTGCAATAGGTGATAGATCTCCTTACTGTTTCTATTTTAGTATGCTTAATTAGGTTAGATTAGTCATTTTAATGGTTTCTTTGGTAGTTTAGAGACTCTGACTAGCTTAATTAGGGATTATAATAAGTTTACTTCATCATAGCAAGTAGGACATCAATGGCTTATTTTCATGCTATCTTGTTTTATTCCATGCAATTGATTCAATAGATAGATAGTTGCACCTTCTACTTTCATGTTTCTAACAATATTCATGAATCTTGCACAAGTTTAATATGTTTTATTCATCTTCTTGATTTCATAGTTGTTATGACATCTTTATGCATATTTTCCTCAAAGGGCCTCATCATGAGAGGTTGCCTATTTGTTTAATGCTTTTGTGTTGTTTCTTGACCGCAGGAAAGCAGGTTCGAAGGAGATTCAATCATCTAATTCCTTCCTCAATGCGAAGAAGAGGGTCAACTCCACCCTAGAGTAGTTTGTGACTATTTAGAGAGCCTTAGTATTGTGCCTACCCCATTGGGGGCTTTGGAATTGTATCAATTGTATCAACATTTGGGTGACCCTAAGAGGGGCATGATTGTAACTGAGATTCATTTTCAATATTAATAAAAGAAACATCCATTTTCTCATTATTTGCAATCTTGTTTATCATTTTATGCTTTTATGTTGATTTTGATTGATGTATTAGATAGGCGCATTGCTTTTTGGATAGGTCAAATTTTATCCTTAGGGGAATGATGAATCAAGTAAGGTTTCTATAATTTTCATTCCTAACACTATCATTTATACTATAAAATATTTTCAATAACATAAAATAGTTCTTTTATTTCTTTATCACCTCAATTGAACATGGGTTTAATAAAAGGGACAAAATAATTTAGGAATAAATCGGTTGGTTGATAGATTGTATTAGGGGGTTGGGACAATGATGGTGCATGCACTTTTACCTTTCCTAAATCCACTTAGGCCATTCTCTAGTTTCAAACATGGGTGATGTGCAAACAACATTATAACCTACAAATATGGTATTTTGACTTCCACCTAAAATGAATTAATAAGGACAAGTACTCCATGTAGATAGAATTTTTGTTTCTTAACTTGACACTTAACCCTTTCTAAAATATGTTATAGAATAACTATAAAAATTCACCAGTGTAAAAATAAAGAGATAAATATTATAGTGTCAAGGTTTACCCCTTCACATGTGTGCAAATGAACCCCACTTAGGCCCTTCACAATGTAATTCACCTAATTGGTCTAAGGGTTTGGATATACCTACAATATAATTTTCCTTTTTAGAAGAAAGACATCCTATAAGAGATTATCCTCAGTGCAATCAACATCTATACAACTCAATTGATTCTTCCATTTCTATTCTCGTGTGCTCAACTATGGATCATAGTCTAGGCCAATATCAGTATGTTAAACTCCAAAATAAATATTCTACTTTATTCTAAAAATAATATATTTGACTTCTTCCATTTCTACGCTTAAGTACTCAACTATGCATCATAGTCTAGGACAATCATATTATGTTAAACTCCAAAACAAAACTTCTATTTTGTACTAAAAACATCTATTTTGACTTCTCCTTCATCAACTCTTATTGAATTAATTGGTAAAAATTATGATTTCTTTGTTAGCAATGAGACACTGATCTTGAATTGCCCTCTATATGTGTCCAACTGGCATGTCTATATCACCTTAATCCTCATAATATTTATTCTTGTACTACTCCCATTACATCTTCAAGTGATATCATAAATTCTTATTGTATTATTTTTGGGATCTTCTGTAAAAAACATCCTCAACAATTCTCATTAGGAGGAAGAAAAAAGAGAATGGGTCCTCTTCTTCCTCCATGTTGGAGATATCAAAATTAGGACTATATAAATCAAGAATTCCAACTTTGACAAAGAAATTGTTGACCTCTCCTCATCTTTGGGCTCTCATAAAATATCCTGAAGTTGGGCAAGATCATTATATTCTACCAAGTTTCATAGTGAATGAGTTATCTAATAGGTTTTTGCATCTAAATGTTGATTAATCATATCCATTATTATCTTTCTCAATTTCATCCTAGAATGTTCAACGTATCACTATTCCAACAAGGAAATATAAAATGAAGGAGGTTGTTCAACATTTACATCTAGATATATTAATGGTCTAAGAAATGAAGTGCATTGATATTCAAACTATATTATATATTATAAAGTATTTGGTATGATAATACATTCTTTATTTCTTATAATTATTAGAGGAATATAGGTTTTGTACTATGCCTTCCTAACTGGATGAATCCTTAGTTTTAGATTATGGGGAAGACCATTTTCATAAATATCATTGTCTAATTGCTATGGTTGTAAATGTATATGGGATGGAATCAATTACAATAAAAGGATTGTTAAATTTTGTACTATGTATGCTCTTAATGAGGTCATTTTAACAAAATTAGTTGCATCTAGTTATAATAAATACCTATCTTTTCTAAATTGTATACAAGTTATTACATCAATGCAACGATTATCATAGTCAAGTTGTGCTCATAATATTTGGTATTAGAGCAATATGATATTTAGAGATGAGTGTAGAGTTGTAGAGTAGAATATCCATTCGAGCAGTGTTTGTTTTGTGGTTATGTGAAGATCATAGGGAAGTTTATCTTTCATAGTTTTTTGTTTTTCATAAATAGACAATGTTAAAATTATTTTTAAGAGTGAGAAACAAGAGATTTCACATTTTTGAGGAATAAGTGTTCTTTCTAAAGAAGTGAAGGAGTGGTTTGGAGAAGAGAAAGGAAGATAACCTAGTATAATTTTAAAAATTAAAAAAATGTTAACAATGAATAAGTTTTTTTTTCCATCCAAAATAAAATAATTGAATAAGCAAAGTGTTGTTAATAGTGTTGTCTAGTTGTTTGTGACATTAAAAAAGGAAAATATTGTTGACATAAAAGTTGCATAATATTTGCATGATAAAATAAATAATATATATTTTTATAAAGGGTCAGCATCAAATGTTTGCATACTGAAATAATTGTTGTATTAAAATATTTTGCCAACATTAATATTGTTGTCTACAAAATTCAACAAATGCATTATTGACATTGAAGAAATTACTTGCTAATAAGATACTATCAATGTTGGAGTGTTTTGATGTTTGGTAGTGAAGAGCAAGTATCTATCAAAGAACACAAGAGATGCTAATGTGATAGTTGGAGAAAAATAGGTGTTGACATTGAAGTGTGGATGAATAAACTAACATTAGAATATTGATGAACAATTAATAAGGAGGAAGAACGTTTATAGTCAAGAAGAATAGTTGAGGCATATTTACCAAAAAAGTGTTGTTGACATTGAATTACCATCAATGACTAATGAGTGATTTCCATATATGAGTTTAGTATTATAATATTATGAGATATTTGTGAACATTTCAAGATAAAATAGGGAGATAACTACATGTAAAAAATATATATATATATTTTTTTTTAGCAATGCTGAAAGGGAAAATTCTCTTTTCATTAAAAATACCATTTTAAAATCTTTGAATAAATGATTTCCTTAGATGTTGAAACAATTCAAAGATATTGAAGAAACCCTATCAACTTTTGGAGAAAGTGGTAATGTTATTTGTGTGGATGATAGAATGAGAGCATCATCAAATGAATGTTGTTTACTAACTTAGAGGCATACTAAATGCTAAAGAAATTTAAAATAATTTATATGTGAGTTGTTAATCTCAAATTAATGATATAGATTTATGAACAATGGCTTATTTCACCATTTCACATATGTTGTTAGATTGTTTCAATCAACAATGCAATTATTTATTATTAATATGTCATTTGATTTAGAAGAAAAATGATGATGTTAGCTAAAAAGTGAGTGACACTATTTTTTGAAGTTTTTCAAAAGGAAAACTAATATCCTTTATCCATGTGTTGTGGGTAGAATCTTAGTGCCTTATATTTAGGATGCAACAACCATGAAAAATGCATGGGATAAACTCAATATAGTGTTTAAATCCAAAAATCAAAATCAGATTCTACACCTTTAGAGTCGATTGTAGTTTTGAAGATGAAAAGTAATGAAATGAGAGGATTTTTATAGGTATTATAGAATTAAGAGCCTTGATTCAAGTATTAGGTAAAATAGTTAGTGATTATGTGCTTTTCCTAATTGTATTACATGCTCTACACCTACGTTTAGTGTTTTGATGATAAACTTGAATGTAATAAACTAGAGTCTAAATTTTGAGACTCTTGCAAACTTGCTTCAATAGGAATTTGGAAAATGAAGACTAAATATGAATGTGCTCTAGTCATACATCAAAAAATAAAGAAGCCTATGTAGTCAAAAAAATGTGGTACACCCACCAAACAATTACCAAAAACAATAGAAAGGGAAGCGTATAATCATTGACAATAGCCACGAAAAGGAATATTTTCACATTCTAATGTCATATGCTATATTTATATGAAACTAGTGTATGTACTTAAGGAATATAAATTCAACACTTTCCTACAAGGTTATTCTAGTAAGAACCAAAAGTATGCATTGGGAGAAAAATTAAAGGTTTTACACTGGTAGAAGCATAATTCACTTTAATACAAACATGGAAATATTTTCAAGGATACCAATTAGAAAGAAGAAGGAAAAGACTATGTCTATTATGCATAAGCTTATTTGGTATGAAAATTTAGGGCCTACCAAACATATGTTGTGCCAAAAGGAATGATTTATGATACTCAATCATTCTTCTATTTGTGGTCATGTTAATCATGGTTATAATTTGACATACACCATTGCAAATATTGATAATATCTATTACCACCTTGGTTTATATACTTGTTGTTTGACTGATGTTATTTATGTGCTTGGCCTCGTGAAGAACTTACTATCTATGAATAAAATTCTTATTCATAATATAATATTTGATTTAACATAACATGTGATAATAATCTTTGTCTCATTCAAGAAAAATCTATAGGTTTGGTAGTTGCCCATGCTAAATGCATAGGAAATATATTGCAACTTATGGTTGTATTGCAAGACAACCAAGATTTTAAAATGAAGAATGATGATGATGCCACACTTTGGAATAAGTATTTGACCTCTAACTTTTGGCTAGTTGAAACCACTTCACAATCATGCCACGATGAGAGGTCTTCCCTCATTTAAAACATTCAAATATGATTAGATAGTTGCTTGGTAAGAAAGTAGCATCAAACCCTATTTACCTCAAACATTCTATATTCAATTGGTCCAATCAACTTGGTACACATTGATCTATATAGACCCATGGATTTGAGTTTTAGTGGTTATAAGTATTTTCAATTTTTTTTTTTATGGTCATACACAATGAATATGGGTATATTTCCTAAAGATAAAGGATTAAGGCTTTGATTTTTTCAAATAGTTCAAATCTCATGTGGAGAAGTTTATTAGTTGTCATATCCAACTCCACTCAAATTCATGGAGGAGTAAACTAGTAATGTATTTTTACTTTCTTGAAGTAGAATAACATTATATAATAGTTGATAACTACCTATATGCCTCAACAAAATAGAATTATAGATATGCATAATAATATTATTTGAGAGATGTTGTGAAGCATGTTGAGCGATGCCAAGTTGAAGCCAACATTTTGGGTAGAAGTTGTTTGTCTAACAATTTATTTATTGAACTGTGCACACATAGTTACATTAATGATGTCACACTATAGGAAATATTGATGGGTATTAAATTCACTATGTCATATATTTGAGTGTTTGGATGCACAACATTCATGCACATTCTAAAGAAAAAACAGATAAAGTTTGATAAATAAACCAAAATATGTATCTTCATTAGAAACAATGATGAGAAGATATATTGGTTTATGGACACTAATACCAAGAACTATATACTTGTGATTTTATATATGATGAGAATAATGAGTTTAGATCTCCTTCTAAGCCACATGTTTTAGATGAAGCACCCACTTTATTATCTAATTATGATGTCTCTAAGAGAGATATGGATAAATTTTATGATATAGATGGAGATAATATTAATAGATTTGAGGAACCAAGACTATCTAAACCATATTCTTTGAGTACCACTTATAGGCCCAAGTGGCATCTCAATAAATTTTATAGTGTGAACTTAGATGGTATCCAAGACACATCAAGTTTGGGTCCAAGAACCCATAGTGGAGTTCAATATAAGGTCAACCTAGCCTTACAAGCATAGTTGTACAAAAATTCAAACCATTAGTTGTTCAATAAGATCTTGTGTTAAAATAGTGAAATAATGCCATAGATATCAAATATGAAATATTCATGAAGAACAAGTCATGGTAACTTTTTGATCTTCTACTGGAAAAAAACCTATTAGTTGTAAGTGGGTATTTAAGATCAAATACAAAGCTAATGGGAGTATTGATAAGTACAAGGTAAGACCTGGTTACAAAGAATTATGAACAAAGGGGAGGAAATAACTATAATGAGAACATTACATCAACAACAAATATTAAGACCACTTAAGTTGTAATTGCAATGAAAAATCAATTTGAATGGAAGTTCCCTTAGATGGATATAAATAGTATATTCTTAAATGGTGACCTCATCGAAGTGTACATGATGTACCTCTTCAAAGGGTATTTCTAAAGGAGAGGAAGTATGTGTTTGGTAATTAAGTTAGGAATTTAATATTATAATATTGTACTTAATATTACAATATTATAATAAATGTAATTATCCCACATGTGTGGATAAATGATAGTGTTAGGTAGTTGAGTATTATATCATGTAGGCAAGAGGCTTATAATGGTTATAGAGAGATGATATTATATGTGTTGGGATCCAATATTGAGGTATAGTGAGGGGCGGTTTCCTTTTAATAAATAACATTACATAATTTTACCCTACCTCAACGGTTTGTTTTTTTTAATTGATTATATGGGATTGAAACGGGCCCCACCTGTATTACATCATAACCACATAGTGGTATTATAACAAAGCTTGGACATTATCCATGTATCACTTGGTAATATTTGAACCTTGGTCTCATATTTTAAATATTGAGAAATTTAACCGATTGAGATAATTCCACTTGATTAAAAATTTAAGTTTACACAGGCTTTTATGAGGGGTACCAATCCCCTCTTATTGGTGTTTGAACTTTAATGATTTTACACAAGTTTTTTTATGAGGGGTCCTAGTCCCCTCTTACCAGGGTTTGAACTTGGGTCTCCTGAATAAAAACCCAAGTACTTACCATTATGGTATCCCTAATAGGTCAACTCAAGGGTTTGTTTTATATTTTTAAGAAATTGGAATATTTTACAAATTTTGTGTTTGTGAATTAATATATTTTTTCCTATCATATCTAAGAATATTTTTATATTTATTTAAGTAAATATTCTTAACATTTCTACAAAATTAGTACTGATTTATGTGGATGAGAATAGAGGTTCATAACAATTGGTATCAGAGCACTTTCCAAGGCTATGTTTCGTTGTAAAAACTTTAGTTAGTTTAAAGCACTTTATAGGGTTGTGTTCCATTGTAGAAGCTTTAGTTATTGTGTAGTCATTTATTTCCTATTTAGATCTTAATTTTGATGTTTAATAAGTGCTTGCATTGGGCTAATAACCTCTTGTATAACTGGGTGCAAGTTCCAATCGCCTAACTAGATGAAGTACTTGGGCTAAAGTCTGCTCTAAAACTCATTTTGAGGAGTACCCAAGAACCCCATAGTAATTGGTTTGAGTGGATTCTCAGTGAAAAGGGTCAATGAATCCACACCATGTTTAGTAGTATTTTACCCTAAGTTTACAAAGAGCTATCTTTTGGAGGTAAAATTATGGCTGATTTCTCAACAATTATTCCCTAGTGGGAATACTATTGATAATCAAAGAGTGATACTCACTTACACAACCTTTGTGGCCAGTGAGATTTACCTTAAGCCACTAAGAAGCCATACTCTAGGTCCCAATTTATTGCCATAGTTTTCATTGAAAGTTCCATATGACCATTAACAACAACTTCAATGATAGTTTCCACATTTGCAATAGTTAGATACCATCAATAGAATAAATAATTGCAAGTGAGTGCAGAAAATACTTAGTTTGTAGTTAGTAGCAGTATACCAAATAATCCAAAAAAAGAAAAAGAAGTTCATAGTTTGGTAGTAGTTCATAAAAAAAAAATTTGCACTTTGGTACCAATAAAAAAGTCAATAATTTAGTAGCATTGTGTAAAATAAAATTCCATAGTTTGGTAATAGTCTATAAAATAAATTCTACAGAGCAAACCATTATCAGTTGCCAAAAGTACACATTCTACAAGTTGTTAATAGTTGTTAAGCTAAGTGTAAAAAATAAAATAAAAGTCTATATAATAGGTCATTATTAGTTTCTAGAAGTAAACAGTCCATAGGTCATTAACAATTGCTAGTTTGAGTACAAATTTAATTGTTTATTGAAAGGAATAGAGGATACTTGAGGAATTTTATTTTTGAAAAATCCAAGTTTTGAATTTTTTGGGGATTTGAGGTCATGGAGTTAGAAGAGCTTTCTAAGGAGGAAGAAGAGGAATCTTGTGAATGGATAAAAGAATTGGTGAGAAATTAAGAGACAATTTTTAGAGCTATATAGAAGAAATGAAAAAAGGCTAAAAAATTATAGATAGAAGGAAGACAAAGAAGAAAATAAGGATAATAATGTGCAACTAGAAGGAAACACCAAATGCTATGTAGATAAGTTTGAGAACATGAAGAAGTTGAAAAAGTAAAAAAATATGAATAATAATGTGCATGTAGAAGGAAGCACATCTTTGATGTCAGATAAGCCAAGCAGTAATTAGGAAGAATTGTTTAAGTCAAAAAAATCTATTTTGTAGGTTTTTGGTTGTATTTAAAGGAAAAGTGTTATTATTTCTATAGACCCTAGAAATAAATACAATTTTATTAATATTGCTTTGGCTAAAAGGTTGCAAATTCAAGTAAAGAAAATAAAATATATAAGACTTGAGGCTAAGAATATTCAGAATTTTTAAGATTTCAAAATTCCCATAGAAAAGTATGTTCTACATTCAGGTTTTCATGCTATTGAGATGGAAGATATGGTTATTATTCTTGGATATCCTTGGATGAATTCTTTGGGTACTATTAATATTAACCTACTTAAGAAGTTCAAGAATTTATGGTATAGGAAAGAGAAAATAACATTATAAGATAGTTCTCAATGTAAGAGGTAGGGATATGAGGAAAAAGAAGAAGCTATTATAGGGAAAATAAATTGAGGAAGAAGCATTAGAACTTAAAATAAAATCCAAGAAAGAAGTAGCAACAACATAGTCCATGGAATAAACAACAAAATCTACAGGCAAAACAGCAACAAAGCCCAAAAAAGACATAGAAGAGAAAAATGACACATCAAATAAAGGGCACATGAGAGAACAACATGCAAAAGGTTTTACAATAGAGGAGCAAAACATAGAGGATTAAAAGAAGGTAGAATATCAAGTTAAGTTGGAGCATATCACCAACTACATAACAATAAGTGGCAACAATCTTGGAGGTATGGCTTAAATCAATAGGACTATGAGGGACATATATGGAACCAAAAGAGCCAAAACTTTAGGTATGCTACTAATCGCAAGTGGAAGCAAGTATGGATGAAGAAGAGTGAGATTTATGATCAGTAAAAAGATGCTACCAACACATGGAAATAAAATATTACTTCTAGATGCTCAAGTGAAAATGGTATATTGGCATCAAAAAATACCACCACCAATCAAAGTTTCACTAGGAGGGATGGAAGATCGAGATCGGTACCAGTTCACAACATGGTTTAGAAGATCAAAATTTTCATCTCTTTTTATGTTTTGAGGACAACACATTTTATAAGGGGTATGGAATGCTAGATATACAAGATAGTATTTAAAATTATAATATTGTATCTAATATTATGATATTATAATAAATATAAATATCCCACATGTGTGGATAAACGATAGTGGTAGATGGTTGAGTATAATATATTGTAGGCAAGAAGCTCATATTGGATATAGAGAGAAGAGTATTATATGTCTTGAGATCTCATATTAAGATATAGTGAGGAGTGGATTTCTTCCAATAAGAAGCATTATACGATGTTGCCCTACCTCAAGAGTTTGATTTATATTTTGAATAAATTGGAGTAATTTGTAGATTTAATGTTTATGAATTAATTTATTTGTTTTCTAGCATATTTGAGAATGTTTTTTATATTTATGGAAATAAAGGTTCTTAATAATTTTGCAAAATTGGTACTGATTTATGTGGATGAGAAAAGAGATTTATAACAACATACAGGTTCATTAAGTATCTCTATGGGCTGAAGTAGACTCCCAGAGCCTGGTATGTAAATATTGATGTAGCATCTCGTATGACATGAATTTTGTTACAATCCTTATGGTTAGAACATATACTTCAAATTAAAAGGAGGAAAGGATATGGTCACAATTAGGTATGTCAATGACTTAGTCATCATTGGAAGTTCATATAAATTGATTCAAAAGACTAATATGTGTGTGACCTCGAGAAGTGTGCACCACTTGCACGACTACTCTACTTGCAATATTATATTAAATGGAAGAACACAAAGCAATATACATCACATGAAAATGATAAAATAAATAAATATATTTTATTATTAATTTCTTTGGCAAATCCTGATTACATATAGGTCCCTCTAAGGGATACCCAATTTCAATACAAAAAATTACAAGCAGAAATAATGATGCAGAAGAATGATGTCCCTTCGTAGAGGGGTGATGCACTTTCATAGGCCTCCCGATCTTGCACATGAACTTGTATGAGGGCTTACAGATGCCTCCTTCTCCTTCTCTCATCTTAGAGGGATCTTATGCATTGGGTGCCTTGAATCGGTCCTGCAAACCTATAACCCTGCATGCATAGAAATAATAGAGCACTATCAGTAGTATGGGCCACATCTCTGAAAGAGGATCTTGTTAGCAGATCTGATAAACATGATATATGAGCATGATAATATTAAAATGCAAGCATAAACTAAGTGATAAATGCATAGAAAATTCAAAAATATGATGTAAATCCATCAATGAAATCAGATCTATGCTAGAACTAATTAATAAATCAAAGCAATAATGGATCTAAGCTAGAACAAAGGAAAATTATGTCTAATGCCCTAATATATGCCTGTAGACCACTGTCCAAGACAACGACCATGAAATGAAGCTCTTCTCCTCATAGACCAGGGGTTGGAGCACGATATCCCTTTCTCCAATTGATGTTCAAGGGTCGCCTATTGTTTTTGTTACACTGATGGGTGGTGAAGAATAAATAGATCTAAAATCATGTGTATAGACGTAACTTAGTAGGACAACGCTTCATTGATCCTCAAAGGGACGTGAATTCACTCTCTAATTGGCCAAAGCTTCACTGCATAATATTTAAATGTTCATGGATCCTTTTTTTTTGCTTGGGAGAGTCCATATGTAGACTCCTCTCTGTTTTAGATCTAGGTCTAGATCTTGGCTTCCTAGAGAAGCCAAAATCCAAATTGCATGCAACTGACCATCCCAAGGGGAAAGCATCGGTCACAAATTGGAATTAAAGGGGTAGTTAGGAGGAACTCTGGGAGTTCCTCACCAAAATTCACCTACAAGCAATGCAAGGTGTAGTCAAACTATATGAGCTAGGCTCGTATTCGTGGCCAAATTGTGCATGGTGCTAGCCACTATTCAGAGTAGCGGCTAGGTGTGACCGTTGTCAGCTTCAATGGCCAGATGTGGTAGCCACTCTGCTTGAGAGTGACTAAGCCTGGATGGGCTAGAACTACCCTTTTTGAGTGGTTAGGACCACTACTAGCTCTTGGAGAGGTCCAAGATGATTTATATGGTCTCTAAATGTGTCCATATGGGTAGTCTCCTAAAAATGATGTGTTTTAGGTGTCTAAAGATGCCTCTTTTTGGGATGCATTATGGGAAAACATAGTGCAAAGAAAAAATAGACCACCTAGGGTCACATTGTAGGTTGTGTGATGATCATTGATCTGATCAAAATTGGATGCCCCAATCATGAGAAAGGGCACACATCCTAGAATAATTGCTTCCAATAGGATGGAAGGCTTAAATTTGCAAAAACTTACACACATCCATCAGGCAATCGGGTAGCTTCAGTACTACTATAGGTCTGAAAGGAGAGCTACAAACTTAACTATCATGTTTGCTTTTTTCCCAGCAAAGGGTAAACTTATGATAGTTGTTGGCAATGATGTATAAGACGAACATAATTTGATATGATCGAGCAATCTTTTGTTGATTTTAATTATGATTGTTGATATTATGACTACCTCCTCAAATGATGAGTCAATGAGGGAAGGACATTGAAATAAATGATGAGTTGCTTAACCAATATGAATTATTTGGACTCTTTTAGAGGTTTGCTTGGTTATTATAGGGTAGGTCCCATCTCAGGTTTGATTTCAACTATTTTTAAGTTTGTACATCTCTTTCCCACGGAGTGGTTTAGCCGCAATGGACTTCTTAGGTCATAAATATGATAGCAATTCTATTCAATCCTATGTTGAATCACTACATTCAAACCATGTTATAGAAGAAATGAGATGAATTTTCGTTCATATGGGGCAGTCCGACCACCATGGCCTTCTTCGGGATTGAAGTGAAACTTCTCAATTTTGCCATAACTAATTTTCCTTATGTGGCCTTATGGTAATTTACTCATCTTGTCGGATTACACGGAGCTCTAGTCGCTACAACTGCCAAGTGTATAGAGTAAATAACTGAATACGAGGCTCATTTGATATTTTTTTGTTGTTTGATTTGTTAATTTGAATTTTATGATGTTTTTGATTTTTGATATATTAATGTTGGGAGGTGTGGTGTTAAAGAGAGTTTTATTGGCTCTCTGTTGCGACGTGCGATGTCCTCCCAATGCTATTGCACACACATGTGGAATGATGTCCTAGAATAAATTTATGCGATGCTACAATTCATATTGTTTTTTATTTTGATTTATGTGATTGTTTTGGTATTATGCTTTTTTGATTGTTTTGGACCAATAGGTATGTTTAATGGCCCATTTTGAGGTGCCTCATGGTGAAAAATTGAGTTAATTTCTCTTTGTTTCCTAGCCACTGTCAGGTCCAACGACCCATAATTGCCTCTTCATGGCCGCTGTCAAGTCTAGCAACCAAAAAGTGCAGGCCGTTGATGCCAGAAGCAACCGAGGTGCAAATTGAAAATATAAAATAATTTTAGGGTTTGAATTTTCATTATTATAGTTGTCAATTACACTTTTTGAGCTTTGATGTGGGAGAAGTTGATTGTGACCCGGTACGCTGCCAAAACTGGACACCATGGCTGAGCAAGGTGAGGCTTCGATAAACGAAGGAGCTGATGACTAACGGGTATCTCTCAAACCTTTTTTCTCGATTTGTTTTATATGGTAAAATTAACCTCACTAACGGGTATTGATTTTTTTTGCAATTTTGAAGTATAGATATGATATTTCTGGATGTTTAGGTGCATTTAGTCATTGTTTTTGTAGCCTTAGGCTTATCTTAGATTATTTTGCATTGTTTTTGGATTATTGATTCTTTTTAGCTTGTAAATGTATTTAATTTAGGAATTTACTTTGCACTCTTAGATTTTGTCTACGTGGGCTCGAGACCCTTAATTGCTCATGGATCTTCTGCCCGACATGGATGACACGTACTATAATTGGCTTGATGCTCATGGGCTCCAGTACATTACTAGGCTTCCGACGATCATGTCAAATTAGGCCTACATTACTACCTTAGAACATAGGTGGGATTCTATGACTAACACTTTTCATCTCCCTACAGGCGAGATGACCATCACATCAAAGGATATCTACAGGATCTTTCGGATCCCTTTTTATGGAGTCCCCATTGTTTCTTCCTCTATTGATGCCAAAGAGGTAATATTTTTTAGGGTCTTTGGAGCACATGACGTTGTTGTGTTCTATGATACCCAATATGGTAGGATTTATATGGCTCGATGGTATCAGGAGGATGTCTTTTCTCAGAGACATATCATCTTGCTGATGGTCATCTATAATATTCTTTTGCCTGATTGCTTTAGAGTGAGGTTCCCATGAAACCTCTTGGTGATGGTTCAGGACTTGATTGATAGTGTAGAGCCTATCATCATGGCTTGGGGAGTGCATTTTTGGATCAATTCTATGATGATATCTATAGGATCCAGTGATGAGGATGAGCTATAATTGCTTGTAGTCTACTCCTACAGATCTGGGGCTAGGAGCATATCAAAGTGGATCACCCAACATGATTACCTATTGAGATCACTACTGTAGCAAATGTTTCTCAGTACTACGGATCTAGGTGGCCCTGAGAGTACTAGGAGTGCAATATTCGGTGCTACACAAGAGAGCTCTCCCACTATACAACATCTTTGACTATCCTACAAACCAAGGACATCATATGGAGGCCCTATCATGATTGCCCCACCTGGGTAGAGGCAGATAGGTTTACAGCAAGGACTAGGCATAACCGATGGGTTATCAGCCACAAGGATGGCATTCGAGAGTTCTTCCACTACTCTAGGATGCTTCGATAGTTTGGTATATAGCAGGACGTACCTCTTCAACCAATTTTGTATAGATGGATTACTGCAAAGAGGGATCTTCTATTGCCCTGAGTTATAGCAGATGTAGAGGATGATGATCCTCTAGTAGTGGATTTTGGTATTGTAGATGATGGGGTCACAGAGGTCTACACTCAGTGGTGGGTCACATGTCTATGGTAGAGTGGTGACAACTTAGGCCAAGATCAAGATGAGGCCACTGCAAGGGAGGATCCTAATGGGCACCGAGTGTGGGCCCAGGTGAAGGACTAGGGGTAGGCAGAGCAATAGGTGGTAGAGGATCAGGTTGCTCTTGAGGAGGAGGAGGAGTTAGCTCCAGAGGAGTAGGAGTCACCTCTTTAGGTTTAGTTGCATCACATAGAGGGTGAGCTTTAATCAGCTCAGATCTAGATATTGTAGCAGGACTCTACCATTGCTGGGCTTCAAGCACAGGTTTAGAGCTTTGATAATGAGAGGATCACTCTCCGAACACAGATAGAATCTACACAACACATGATAGAGCAACTTAATTTTGAGAGGAATGCTACCAAAGTACATATTGTGCCAGCTATGCTAGTGCCTCATGTACCTAGTGGGCTAGATGTAGATGTGGAGATCAAATATCTGTATGGACTCCTATTAGAGGACTTGGAGCAATGCACCCTAGAAAATGCTTACATCCTTACACTAGAGCATGAGGTTAGGATTCGAGAAGGTCATCTACTAGATAGGCCTATGGTAGGAGGATCGCACAGGAGTGGGTGAAGCACATCAGGATAGTCGTTAGTGCGACCGAGTCACAAGACCATGACTCGAACAGAGTAGACTTTAGGGACTAGCTCCCACTGTTCTCATAGGGATAGAGTCAAGGATGAAGGTGAGGTAGGGGATGCAAGCCCAAATTGATGGCTTTGATTGTACTAGCTTTATTTTTGAGTGTAAGGTGAGATGACCTACATAGTTGTAGCTTATAGGCAGTTTTGTACCCTTATGTACTTATTTGACACACATATATATACGATATCTACACTTTGAGACTCATTATGTGTATCTATATGTTTTTAATTTTATGTTTATGTGATGCAATACTATGATTTTATGCTATATGATGTGATGTATTGATTTAAATGCTCTAGCTATGTGATGGATGGTTGCTTAGATGGTATGATCTAGATGTATATATGCATTATGGTGATGTATGCATATATGGATGCAATGCTTATTGTTAAATGTATGTTTAATTTTTATCTAATTGTATGCATCTCACTTATGTTGTTATGATATGGTGAATGCAATATGTGTAATGCACTATAATGATGATCTAATGCAAATGAACCTATATGATTTAATCACTTAAAACATAAGGTATGATGTGATATGCATTTTAACAATCTAATGGGCGACACCATAGAATGTATAAAAATCATGAATAAATAATAACTCTTATAATAAGAATTAATTATTTAAACATCCAAGTGTGAGATGAAATGATGTGATATGTATGTACTTTCTTTATAAGCTTATGTAAGTTAAAAGATATACCAAAAATAGTCAGTGGCCATCTAAATGTCATTGTTGACATTCATCCGATATCTATCCTATTTCATGCACACCGTTTAACAAAAAAACCTCATAAATAAAGGTGATGATGCGATCGATGATATGATTTGTTGCTTTTAGAGGATTTTTGAGGTTTTCCATGAGACTCAAACACCCTAGTTACTCCATCAAAAGTTGTATACTGACCATACAAAACTCTTGAAAGATAAATTTCTTGTTATGAAGACCTAGATACTCATTATCCATGTGTGTGCAAATGAATATATTAGATAAAACATAAGCATACCCCAGTTCCAAGAGGGATTCATGCAACCCATTGCTGTATTGGGGATCCTCAGATGTTCATCCTGATCCTAAGTTGAACTCAGGTGGATTAGACCACTAGGCGATACAGGATACATAAAGCTAGCCCTTCCATATGCAAATATTGGTCTGTACAAAAGTAGGATGCTAATGTGACAGACATATCATCATGCGTAAGGATACCGCCATTTCCAAGCAATTTTGATGCCACCAAACCTATAATGAGGATCACCTTATGGTTCATCAAATGCTGAGAACTCCAAGGATTCAAGTTCAACACTCCCTTATTTTCTTTATATTTATTTGGGATACTTGCTCATGCTTAGTGATGAAAATCATTGTTTATTTTGAATTTTTGTTTTTCTTTGAGCAAGGGATTTATGTAGTGATGATAATCATTGTTTATTTTATTTTTAAATTTTATTTTTTTTTTCAGGATTTTTTCTTGTTTTTATTAAAGCAAGGTATTTATTTGGGTAGGGGGGAACTTGTACTTTTGTCAATTCTCAACATTTCTGAACTGGTCGCACATAGGGATGCACAAGATAAAATTTTCACTTAAGGATACCTAGTACCACTTTGCAGCGTTCATATTTCCCTTGTTCCAACCAAGATTTTAGTGTTTCGATTAGTGATGGGATTCTAAAATATACCATGCGCTATCAAAACCAAACCTCATCTATAAAAATCAAATATAAATTTCTACAAAGTTTGATAAAACCACTATGTATGGTTGAGTGACCAGAAAACCCTAGTATATTCCTTATAGCAACAGGGGTTGTGTTGAAAAACACAGTTACACACATGGGTTATGGATGATGATGAAATTTGAAGATGAATGATTAAGGTACAAACGTGGTGTCATTTGTAATATTATGAACATGACCTATCCTAATGCAAGTGCAATGGATGCAAATGCCTATATGCAATGCAACTACATGAATGCAAATGTGGAATGCAAATTTTTTTGTATTTTTGATGCTTTCAATTGTTTTTGCATTTTGATTATTCTGAATTTTTATGAACTTTTTGACTTTAAACTATTTTTGTGTTTTGTTGTGTTTTTCTTTTGACCAAAGGGCTTACGGTGCCTTTGGGGATTTTCATGTGTGACCAAATGACTTTAAGATGCCTTTGGGGCTTTTTTGTGAGGTGACCAAAGGTGCTATGCTACCCTTGGAGCCTTTTGTGATTTGACCAAAGGGCTTTAAGATGCCTTTGGAGACTTTTGTGAGGTAACCAAAGGTGCTATGCGACCCTTGGAGCCTTTTGTGATTTGACCAAAGGTCTTTAAGATGTCTTTGGAGCCTTTTGTGATTTGACCAAAGGGTTTTAAGATGCCTTTGGAGCCTTTTGTGATTTTACCAAAGGGCTTTAAGATGCCTTTGGGGATTTTTGAGTTTGACTAAAGGACTTTTAGATGCCTTTGGAGCCTTTTGTTTTTACAGTTTTCTATTGTTTTTGTGATTTTGAAATTTACAAATGTTTTTGGTATTCTGTTGGTTTATTTGAATGTTTTTGTGTTTTATTGTGCTTATGTGTAAAACGCCCTCAAATGAATAATGTTGAGAGGTTATGGCTCTTCAACACCTTCTAGCGATGTTAGGTGATATGCCCCAGGTCCAATCTTCTCAGAGATGATGTAGGGACCTATCCAATTGGCCATAAATTTGTCTCATAGGTGTACGGGAAAATTTGAGTTTTTTTGGTTTTATTTAAGCATAATATCCCCAACCTTAAAGTCTCTCAAGTGGAATTTATTATTATAAGCTCATGTTAGACAATCTTGGTAAACGTGAAGATGCTCAAGAGCATTGATGCGTCGTTCATCCAAAAGTATCAATTGATCCAGGTGAGCTTGTTGTGTAGTGTTGTCATTGATGAACTCTTTCAATGCGATGCGCAATGTTGGGATTTCCAACTCTAAGGGCATAATGGCCTCAATACCATATACAAGTGAAAATGGTGTTGCCCCAGTGGGCATTCGTACGCTAGTCCTATAAGCCTATAATGCAAGGGATAATTGCAGATGACAATCCTTATGATTCTCTTTCACCGTCTTATTTAAGATGGCTACTATTGTCTTGTTTGAGGCTTTTTCTTGCCCATTTTCCTATAGATAGTATGGTGTCACAAAACTATGTTGAATGTTGTATTTGGTCATTAAATATCACACATTTTTTTTTTGAATGACGAACCATTATCCAAGATTATCTTGAAGGGGACCCCAAAATGATAGATGATATTGTGAAGTATGAACTCCACAATTCTAGGTTTGATTATCAAGGCTAAGGGGACTGATTCCACCCATTTGGTGAAGTACTTAGTGGTCGTTAAGATAAATGTGTGTCGACATGAAGATTGGGGAGAAATATTTTCAATCATATCAAAACCCCACTAAGAAAATGGCCAAGCTGCCTGAATGGGTTGTAAAGTCTGAGATGGCAGGTGCATTATATTTGCATGATGTTGACATTTAACACATTTCCTAACATACTCATAGTAATCCTTCTCCATGGTGGGCCAGTAATAGCCCATTCAAAGGATGCGCTTGACAATGGCCATGTTGCTGAAGTGGCCACTTCATGTACCATCGTGAGCTTACAAAATCACCCAAGATGATTCTTGGGGCTCTAAGCAATGAAGGAGGACTCCATCATAGCTTTGATGATACAATATGCCTTCTAGTAAGACATATCTTGTCACTTTCTATTTAAATGCTCATATTTCGGTATGCGACAATCCTTGTGGGACAATTCTAAGCCTTAAGAAATCTTGTAACTAGAATAGCCAATCTTGATAAGCTAAAACCTCAACAGATAAGACAACTTGTTTCTCTTGTGATTCGATGTGCACAAATGCAAATTGAGAAACAACCTTATGGTGAATGAAGGTACCATTCTCCATAGGAACCTATGATATCAAGGACCCCCAAGGTGCCTTCTTTAAAAAGTCTTTGGATTTATAGAACTAGTCATGGTCTGGTTCTATATGAATCATGTTGACTGATTCTTTGTTATCAAAAGCCTCATGCCGCATCGCTAAGTACAAGGGTGTTTTCACATGAATGGTAGTGAAATTAGTAGATGGATTCTGAGGGATCAAGGATCCCAAAGATGCCATGGTGTCTATGAATATGTTTGACAAACAAGGGATTGCCTTGATGTCATACCATTCTAGTTGGGATAGATAGGTGTCAACAAGCTCCTTGTAAGCTTTCAGGATTGGATCCCTGCATTGAAATAGTCCCTTGACTTGGTTGACTATGAGGAGGGAGTCACCAAAGATATTTAGCCTCTTGATATTCATAGCAATGGCTATTTGGAGACCCAATATTAGGGCCTCATATTCGGTGTTGTTATTTGTGCAAAATAAATCTAGCTTAAATGACAAGGGCATTGGAGAACCTTGGGGTGTGAAAAAGACAATCCCTACACCACCTTCTTTCTCACACTTTGAACCATCGAAGAACAAATTCATGTCAGCTTTATTTTTAGGTTCTTCAAGTTTAGGTGCATATGATAATGCAAATATTACATCATCAAGAAATTATATGGTGAGGGGTCTACTATTATGAAGAGGCACCTCAGCCAGCTGATAAACTATGACTTGTCCCTTGATGGAATTTTAGCTTATAAATTCCAAGTCAAATTCTATCAATAGCATGATCCACTTTGCAGTACATGTATTATGATATATCTTGCTCATCATATACTACAAAGGATTTTTTTGGATATTACATACGTCGTATGGCTTAGCATATAGTGGCACAATTTCTTGGTTGCAAATACCATTGCTAAGCATAGCTTTTCTACATATGCATATCCTATCTTGTAGCTCACCAAGGTGCAACTGATGTAATATATCACTTGTTATTTATCTTGCATGTTTTGAGCCAACATGGTACCCAAAGCAAAATTGGTAGCAGATATATATAACAAGAATGGCACGTTTGGCCTTGGTGGAGCTAGAACTGGTGGTGTTTCCAGGTACTTATTGATTTCAGAAAATGCTTACCAACATTCTTCATCCCACTAGAATGGGACCCCCTTGTGTAGCAGTCGATTCATGGGTTGACATTTGTCCGATAGTTGTGTGATGAATCACTTTATGGATGCTACTTTACCCTGTAAGCTTCTAAGCTCTTTGATGTTAGTGGGTGGGGCCATTTCCAGGATAGCCTTTACCTTTGTTGGGTCTACCTCGATGCCTCATTTAGAAATTATGAACCCCAAGAGTTTTCTAGATGTTACACCAAAGATATATTTCTTGGGATTCAACTTGACATTGTGCTCAATCAGGCGATCGAAGACCTTTTTGAGGGTCTCAGCATGCTCTTCATGTAGTAATGACTTGGCCAAAAAGTCATTGATGTAGTGTTCTAAGATCTTGTGCATGTAGTCATGGAAAATGTATGTCATAGCCCGCTGATATGTGGAACCAACATTTTAAGACCAAATGGCATTAATTTGTAGCAGAATGTTGTCCATGGAGTGGTGAATGTGGTTTTATGCTGGTATTCAGGTTTAATCTAAATCTGATTGTAACCAAAAAAACCATCCATTAGGGAGAGCATCTCATGACCTGTAGTTGCATCTACAAGAGCATCTATGTTAGGCAAGGAGAATGAATCCTTTGGTGTTGCCTTATTGATATCCTTGAAATCCATGCAAATGTGGATTATTCCATCAGGTTTTCCTATGGGCACCATGTTTGATACCCATTTTGGATAGTCTATGGGAACAATAAAGACTACATCCAATAGTTTTTGCAACTCGTTCTTTACCATCAAAGCGATAGTTGGATGCATATTTCTGAGCTTTTGCCAATAAGTCATTGATGTAGTCTTCTAAGATCTTGTGCATGTAGTCATGTAAAATGTATGTCATAGCCTACTGATATGTGGAACCAACATTTTAATATCAAATGAAATTACTTTGTAGCATAATGTTCTCCATGGAGTGGTGAATGTGGTTTTATGTTGGTCTTCAGGTTTAATCTAAATATGATTGTAACCAAAAAACCATCAATTAGGGAGATCATCTCATGACCTATAGTGGCATCTACAAGAGAATCTATTTTAGGCAAGGAGAATGAATCCTTTGGTGTTGCCTTATTGAGATCCTTGAAATCCATGCAAATGTGGATTATTCCATCAGGATTTCCTATGGGCACCATGTTTGATACCCATTTTGGATAGTCTATGGGAACAATAAAGACTACATCCAATAGTTTCTGCAACTTGTTCTTTACCATCAATCTAGTGAGGAGTGGGGATTAAATGGATGTCATATGTTGGGTTTAAAGGTTCAAATAAATCATGGTTCAAACTAGTGTGATAGACATCATATGTACAACCTGGTGCAAAATGGAACAGTTGTAACATCTCTTCATTAGGGAAGAAATATTTAGGCTCTAGGGGTGAATCAATGCGATCCAAATCAATAGCATCTAAATTAAGACACAATGGTTTTGAAGGATCTACTAGGTTGTGAAGTGGAGTGGTCAAATAAATGGAGATCATGTTGATGGATGGGATGTGTAGATTAAAGATACAACGCCAAATAGAAATAAAGAAATCACAATAAAGGAATGCAGAACAATTGTACAAAATGAATTATTTTTATTAATCAATGGAGTTTAGAAACTCCTTTTAAGTACAACAGGGCCTGTAACCCTTTTCGTGATACAAAGTTACAATTTGTGCTAGGGTTCTCCGAAACCCTAGCTGGCATAATGTGGTGGCATCTCCGAAGAATGTATCCTTAACCTCAATAGAATGAGTGGGCTTCGTTGTATCCTTTGGCTCAGACCACTCTAGCTTAAGCAGCTGCTATCAACAAATTAGATCTACCACTAGAATCCTGCACACATTAAAATTATCAAAGAGTTAGAAACTAATAAGAGGGCTCCCTCTGTGTGAGCCCTCGAAATCTAAAACCCTAGATTTATGAAATAAAAATAAAAGAATGCAAAATTCAACGGTAGATTAATACATAAAGAAATATTACTTGCTTTAGACGAATCTATACCTTTTCCTGTTAACGCGGTGAGACCAGGCGGCGGCGATGGATGCGGCAAAAGGGTTTAGTTCAGACTTAGGGCCGTAGAAAACTCAAAAGACTCAGGATTAACAACAATAGCCAACTCCAAAATTAGATAGGGAAGATAAGTAGGTTTAGCTGAAGAGATAGATAGGGTTTGAGCCATCAAGGTGACTCAATTTATAATCTACTCTTAGGGCACACTTTAGGGTTTTAACAACACTTTGAACGTGTGGCTAAGATTAAAGTGGATCCAAGGGTAGAGAATAAATCTAGGTTGTGAAACATATTAATATGGATGGACGGATGAGATTAAATGAAGGATGGATGGCTCAGATTAAATCACTTAAACTATATTTATATATATATATTAAAATATATATATAAATATTAATTTAAATAAAATTGGGGATGAAAAATGGCGGGAAAAGTGAAATTGGGCCAAATAATGGTGGGAAAGTGTGGATTTGGGCCAAATAATGGCGGGAAGGATGGATGACCGACACGTGGGTAGGCGGGAAGGTATAGATGACTTACAAGTGGTGGATTTTGGTGTCTACGGAGATGCCCCTTTTGAGGTGCTTTGTGTGAAGACACAATGTAGCACAAAACCTTAAGACACAGGGAAAGCTGGATCAGACACAACTCTCTCTCAAGACTAAAGCACAACTTTGAAGACCAAAGAATAAAAGAATATTTAAAATTTTTCAGCTTACCCCCTCAATTGGTGAGCGAGAATGGTTCTCACAAGCCAATTGGAAGAGATTCGGAAGATAATGAACCATTTTTTGCCCCAACGATGAAAAAAAAAGGGTTGGTGCATGCACCATTTATTTATGTCCCAACAGAAAATGGGTTGGTGTACAAACCAGAAAAGAATATGATTGAAGACGATATGAGTGATGTGAAATATGGACCATTTTCTGCCCCAACGGTTATATAGGGATTTTTTTGCCAAACTGTAAATTCCATGATCATGTAAGATGAATTCCACTATAGGAAAATTAGAAATTGATAACGGATGCCCCAACTCCCGGTGTGAATCCATCGGTTGATGAAATTGCCTTGTTGGCGCCATTGATATGCGAGAGATGAAAGATGCATGAAAGAGTCCGAACTCGAAGAGATGCTCCTAGTGATTTGTATGGATAATTCCTCGGGTCGAAACCAATCAACCTAGGTAGCCACAATCTCTAGCAAGACTTAAAATAATGACGATATGAAAGATTGTCCATGTTTAAGGCCCCATGAACTAGGCCATCAATGACAAGCTGTTGAGCAAATTAATCTTGGTATGAGGTCACTTGAAAAGTAGAATACCCAAAATTGATTTCCAATTTTCAAGACGAGTGAAATAATTGATGATGATAAATGGTAAGTGTCCTTATGGTGGTTTAATCCTCTTACCGAATTGCATGGATGCAAATTCGTGCAATCGCCAAGGTGATAGAATATACAAATAGATACGAGGTTTACTTTAATTTGATTTGGCAAAAATATGCATGATGAAATAAGAATGAATGAAATTGACGATAGATCAGAAGAATTGATGAATGTGGTTAATTTTGTGAAGGTTTTGAATATTTTTAACTCAATTTGTAAAACAATGATGAATGATGCGCTTTTTGAGCGAAATGACAAAATTTGTGTCCAAAACTGTTGTAACCTTCACAAAATGTTTTATTATGATAAGAATGGATGAATGCAATTTGATGAAATTTGGAGGAGGTAAGCTTCAATTTTGTAAGTTTTGTTCCTTTATTCAAATACGACACCAAACGCCGGTGCTGCGTTTGTGGTTAGCAGAACGCCCGTCGGTGTTTAGGCGCTCTGCGGAAGCGTCTGAATCCACCATGAAATGCCCCTTACGTGTTTTAGGGGGCGCAAAATCAAGCTATTTAAGCACGGTTTCAGCTGGAGAAATTTGCTCATTTGTGCGTTCGAGCTTAAGAGAAGTGCGTCTGAGGGAGTGGAGTGAAGTGGAGTGAAAGGTTGTGTGGGAGAGTGAAGCACGTGGGAGCTATGGCGGAGATGGGAGCGGACGTGCCAGTGCAGCCAGCTGAGGTATTTGTTCATTTAAGTAAGTACTTATTATTTATTTATTTTTATTTTTTTTTCAGAAAAAAATTTGTAACAAATTTTTGTTTTGTTGTTTTGCAGCTTAGGGTGTTAGAGGCACGACACCGATTCTCCCCTATCATTCCAGGGATGAGGAGGTCGTTGTCCCAGGCAGACTGGGAGATATTGGAGGCAGTGGGGCTAGCGGAGGCAGCCCGGTTGGAGGTAGTTCGAGCGGATGAGGGGTACCTCTTTTATGGTTAGCTTAGTGCTTAGATGCACTCTTTATGAGCCTTGGTGCTCTATTGTATATTGTAGCCTTTTGGCATTCATTGTACGTTTTGACCTTTATACATATATATATATACATGGCTTTTATTTATTTGGTGTTTTACTCTCTTTTGTGTGAATGCCTATGTTTTTGTGATGCATGTTTTTATATGTTTTAATGTTTTTGATGCATATGTGATGGAATGGTAGTAGGGCGTTTCATGGTGGATTAGCCGGGGCGCTGAGACCGCCTAAACACCGGCGGGCGTCTCATGTCAGCAACACAAACAGAACCAACGCGTTTGGTGTCAGTATTGAATAAAGGAACAAAACTTACAAAATTGAAGCTTACCTCCTCCAAATTTCATCAAATTGCATTCATCCATTCTTCTTATCATAATAAAACATTTTGTGAAGGTTACAACGGTTTTGGACACAAATTTTGTCATTTCACTCAAAAGGGCCCATCATTCATCATTGTTTTACAAATTGGGTTAAAAATATTCAAAACCTTCACAAAATTAACCACATTCATCAATTCTTTTGATCTATCATCAATTTCATTCTTCTTTCATCATGCATATTTTTGCCAAATCAAATTAAAGTAAACCTCGTATCTAGTGGTATATTCTATCACCTTGGCGATTGCAACGATTTGAATCCATGCAATTCGGTAAGAGGATTAAACCACCATAAGGACACTTACCATTTATCATCATCAATTATTTCACATGGTTTGAAAATTGGAAATCAATTTTGGGTATTCTACTTTTCAAGTGACCTCATACCAAGATTAATTACGCTCAGCGGTTGTCATTGATGGCCTAGTTCATGGGGCCTTAAACATGGACAATCTTTCATATCATCATTATTTTAAGTCTTTCTAGAGATTGTGGCTACCTAGGTTGATTGGTTTCCGACCGAGGAATTATCCATCACGATCACTAGGAGCATCTCCGACGGGTTGGACTCTTTCATGCATCTTTCATCTCTGCATATCAATGGCGCCAACAAGGCAATTTCATCAACAGTATGGATTCACACATAGGAGTTGGGGCATCCGTTATCAATTTCTAATTTTCCTATAGTGGAATTCATCTTACATGATCATGGAATTTTGCGGGTTTGGCAAAAATCCCTTTATAACCGTTGGGGAAAAAACGGTCCATCTTTCACATCACTCATATCGTCTTCAATCATATTCTTTTCCGGGTTTGTACAACAACCCCTTTTCCCGTTGGGAAATAAACAGATGGTGCATGCACCAACCCTTTTCTCTCTGTTGGGGCAAAAAAGGTTCATTATCTTCCAATTTCTTCCAATTGGCTTGTGAGAACCATTCTCGCTCGCCAATTGAGGGGTAAGCTAAAAAATTTTAAATATTCTTTTATTCTTTGGTCTTCAAAGTTGTGCTTTAGTCTTGAGAGAGAGTTGCGTCGATCCAGTTTCGGGGTGTCTTAAGTTTTAGTGCTACATTGTGTCTTCACACAAAAAGGGGCTCAAAAAGGGGGATCTTCTAGACACCAAAATCCAGCCACTTGTAAGTCATCTATACCTTCCTGCCAGCCACGTGTCAGTCATCCATCCTTCCCACCATTATTTGGCCCAAATCCACACTTTCCCACCATTAAATCTAGGTTGTGAAACGGATTAAGATGGATGGACGGATGAGATTAAATGAAGGATGGACGGCTCAGATTAAATCACTTAAACTATATTTATATATATATTAAAATATATATTAAAATATATATATAAATATTAATTTAAATAAATTTGGGGATGAAAAATGGCGGGAAAAGTGAAATTGGGCCAAATAATGGTGGGAAAGTGTGGATTTGGGCCAAATAATGGCGGGAAGGATGGATGACTGACACGTGGTTGGAAGGAAGGTATAGATGACTTACAAGTGGCTAGATTTTGGTGTCTACGGGATGAAATCTCCAGGACCACATGGGTGAAAAATCTTCATCAATGGTTTGCTCTCCATACTCGCAATGAGGCTCAAGGGGCATAGGGATCTCAGGATCCAACCTATGGATAGACAAGATGAAGGGAATTTTAGGCTCAAGTAGCTCTCTAAATGTTGGAAAATTTGGGAAAACCATGCAATAGATGACATCTGGATTTGATGGTCTTCCTAGGAAGTGAAGATTAGGATCTATGGTGTGAAGTAACGCTTCTCTTTCAATAAGAAGATTGACTTGACATAAGTGACACTCAAGTTAAGCCATATCAGCCTCATTCTCAAATTCATCATCGCTTATAGAGAAACCCTCATTCCTACCCATTGGGATAGCGTGGACAATGACTTTCCTATTGATGCCTAAGATAGGCCATCTCAGTCTCATCTTCATAATCATCATTTCTTATGAAGAATCCATTGGCATTTACTATTGGCCCTATGATTTTGTATGCATATCTTATGAAGGCCATCTTAGTTGAGTCCTCTGACTCATAGCCACTCTCATCCGAGATGTATCCACTCTTTGTGTGGCTAGACCAAGCGATGTTTCATAGATATTGAGGCCCATGATGGGCCAAGCTAGTTTCATCTTCATCCTCACTTGAGAAATATTCATATTCCTCTCACTCATATCCATGGATTGGCTCATCCTCCCATAGGATGGTTCCTGATGGGCATGCTTCAAGAGAGGAATCAGGGTGATACTCATTGGGTGGTTCGATATTGACCATAGACACCCATCCATCACCCAAGTAGTTTTTTCTAGGGGGTTGATAGGGATTCCAGTCAATGTCTTCCCCAAACCCCAAGCTTAGCCTATCTAGGGCTACTACCAAAGAATCATCATGGCTCTGTATTTGATACCCTAGATTGCACCTATCAGTAGGTAGTTGATACTACGATTGGAATGGAAGCTGACGCCCTTGTTTATATAGACCTAAGCCATAGCCATGCCAATGGCATTGCTCAAAGTACCTTAGAGAAAAATCAGGATTTGAAAAGTAATGAATATCCATGGTGAATGGTTCATCCTCATCCTCTTCAATATCAGAAGAAGTATGGGCATAGTCCAAACCAACATATATGAAGTTGGTTTGGTTAGGGGGAACCCCTAATGGAACTACTATCCCTACTAGAAAATTTGGGACCCTTGGCCATCCCATGTCTTGCATAGACTCAATAATAGGTGTGAAAGTCATGTTCTATACAAGATATTCACCTAACCCTATGTTGGCCAAGTGAACTATCACCTATGGTGCATATGATGCTATTGATGAAGCAGGCGAGGTAGGTTGAGGTACCTCCTTGGCTATGTCCTGGGAATATTCCTCCTCCATGGGATTTGGAATTTTTGCAAGCTGCTATAGTTGGAATTTCCTTAGGTCCTTCCTCCACTAGGGGTGCTTTCAGATTTTGATTATCTTTTTCTTTAGATGTTGAAGGCTTCTCAGAAGCACCAGTAGTCTTAGATGCAGGAGGTGGTGCCGATGTGGATGGGTCACCTTGCACTGATTTGCTCTTGTTTTCTAGCTGCATGGTTAGGGATGAAGGTCTTATGTACAGATGTGTTGATGAAAGGACAAAGTATCCCGACAAGTCAACCTGATGTACGTATTTAAATGGCTCTTCATCGAATGGAACCACATGAACTTGTCCCTCATGCACATACTTGATGCATTGGTGCAATATTGAGGGAACACACTACATGTCCCTTATCCAAGGATGCCCTAGGAGGATGTTGTATTGCATTACCCCCTCCAACACGTGACACATCACAGGGATGGTATTTTTCCCTACCTAAATAGGTAGAATGATTATACACACTATGGAGCATAGTGCATCATTAAAAGCCCTTAACGTGTAGGAGGTTGGGACAATGTTGGACCTAGGGATTTTTAGATGCCCTATAGCCTTTGTTGTGATAATATTGATCAATGAGCCCATGTCGATTAGAACCCACTTGAAGGGTATGTCATTGATTGACATGATGATATGCAAAGGTGGGTTTGCTATGGTAGTAGGCACTACCTTGATTTTGTGATCATAGAAACGGATCATAGGCTCTTGGCACTACTGCACTTGCCCCACAAAATGTGTGAATGCATCTGGGTTCTGGGGCTGGAGCTCGATCGATCTCAAGATCTCCATCAAAGTCTCCCTGTGCCTAGGAGATTGTTGTATGAGCTCATAAATTGATAACTTGGTTAGAGTCATTTGTAGGTTTTGTTCTAGTCTACTTCGGATAGTTACCACAAGTCGTGTTGGTAGACTTGGAGGATTATTTTGCACTTGTCTCTACCAAGGTGTAGCCGAGATATGAATAGGAGCTGTTGGAGGCTCTGGTTGACCATATCATCAACTCCTAGTTGCCATGTTGACTATCTCAACCATTTTGATGCATCCATGAGTGGGTGGCTTGACTCAAACTTGGTTGACTTGGGCACCCTAATCTCTAGGGGCCTCATGATTTGGCAATGGGTTCTTGAATATACCCATGTCTCTATTATTGAGTGCTAATGGGTTGTCAAATTTTAGCTCACCCTTCTCAATCATGTTTTGCACAACATTCTTGAATCTGATACATGTTTCGATGTCATGCCCTTGTATTATATGATATGGGTAGTATTGATCTTCCCTATATCCCTTGGGCTTGGGATGATTAGGGTCAAGAATTTGTGCATCAGGAAATCTAATTCTTTGTGCCTCACTCAACTGATTAAATATTGATTGCATCGATTCAGATAGAGGCGTGAAATAGCGAGGTGGTTGACGCTCCTTATTTTGGCCCTGGTTGTTCTTTGGGTCATAATTGACCAGTGGGGGATGAGCCTGATAGTTCTATGGTTGCTGGCCATTGCCTCCCTTTGGTGTGCTTAAAATGACCTGGTTGACTTGAGCAGGATTGGCCTACTTCTATTGATTCTTGTTATAGTTGGTATTATTCCACTCCTTGTTTCAGAGCTTGAGGTCTCCTTCATCAACCTTTATGTCCTCTATAAGCTTGGCTTGATCCAAGGCTTCTTCGAATGATTCATACTACTATAGTTGCAATAGCAACGAGATGTATTTGCATAGATATTTATGAAAATTTAGGTGAGATCTTTAGTGGGAATAGAGAATGGTAGTTTCACCATGATTTTCCTCCACCTATTCCCATAGTCCATAACTAGCTCATCGTCATATTGCTTTAAGTTCGCCATATTAGACAAGTTCACCTTCTTCTTGACACCGAAGGAGAAGCATTCAAGGAAAGCATTCACCAATTGCTCAAAGTTGATGATGTTGTGCTTGGGTAGTTGATTGAACCATTGAGTTGTTGCACCCGATAATATCATGATGAACATTCTTAGCATTAGGGCATCATTTTGCTCAATATGGAAGCATGCATTCATGAAATTTGTAACGTGTTCTTGCATGTCTTCCTCTCCTTTAAAATTATCTAGCCTAGGCATCTCAAAGTGCCTAGGGTATGCAGGACTTGGTACTGAGGGGCACAGAGGTTGGTTGTGTATTTTTATCAAAGTCAAATTTTGCCCAACCGTGTCCTACTTCTTAAGATATTTGACTCTCTTGGCAAGTATTTGGTATACCTTCAAGAAAATAATCTCCTGTTCTTGAAGGTTTACTCATAGTGGTAAAGGAGGTAATCCTGTATTTGCCTAATTTGGGCATCTATATTCATCCCCCATAACCATAGATGGAGGTTTAGAATATGTTTGTTCCTGATCTTCCATCCCTACATGTTCCTCATTAAGTTGTGTCTATTTAGGATCCAAGCATTGTTGATGTTGTGAGCCATGGTGAGTGTGCTTGTCTCTTTGTCTAGTGTGTCTCTCATGCTAAGAATTGGTACATCTATCATGTTGGTATTCCTCACCACCTATGTGTAAGTCAACCTAAGCCAGCCTATTGGCTTACTCTTCATGCTCAGCCCTTTCTTCTCTCAAGCATTTCTCATGTAGGTATAGATGCCTTTTCCTTCATTCTTCTTGCTCGAGAGTTTCCACATGCTCTCGCTCAATGTGCAACACTTCTTCTAACCTACATATGTGGTCAGACCGACCTACTACTGAAGGTTCATGCCTCTCTAACTCCGTGCGAGGAGTTCTAATGGATAGACCTCTCAAAGAGGCTCCTGCTATGTTCTTGCCCTTGTCTACCAGGGTGACTTGCTCAATGCACTATGATATGTGTTGTGTACCCCCATGGTTAGAAGTAGTGTATGTGCTATGGGGCCACTTTGAAGCTTCCCCTGGTTCATTGGTGTGCCTAGTAGTTATGCTACATGAAATTCCTAAAGTAGAATGTGCGGTAGTAATGCTTCTTGGAGGTGGTCTCAAGGGAACTCGATCCATCTCATCAAGTTGTCTGGTCCTCCATGGCTGATCCCATGGAGTCCCATTAGCACCAATGAGCTCATAATCTAGGGGTATCCTCCCATATACAGGGAGGCTATAGGATGTCTTGGGTCTATGAATGGGCATAGCCCTAATGTCTTACCCCTCAGTGGGCTGATCTATCCTAAGTGTATCATGTGAAGTTTGGGGCCTTGCAACCCCTGCATGCCTATGTGATGATGGAGGTCTTGATGCCTCCTCATGTTTGTGTGATGATGGAGGCCTTGAGGCCTCCGCATGTCTATGTACTGATGGAGGCCTTGAGGCCTCCACATGTTTGTGTACTGATGGAGGCCTTGAGGCCTCTGCATGTTTGTGTACTGATGGAGGCCTTGAGGCCTCTGCATATCTATGTGATGATGGAGGCCTTGAGGTCTCCTCATATATGTGTTATGATGAAGGCCTTGAGGCCTCCTCATGTCTATGTGATGATGAAGGCCTTGAGGCCTCCTCATGTCTATATGATGATGAAGGCCTTGAGGCCTCCATATGTCTATCATGAGAGGAACCAGGATATGGCTCTCTCGTTGGGGTTTCTTGAGGAGTCCCCCCAAGGGTTGAGTTTTCACCCCTAAGACTTACTAAACTTCATCCAATGACACTGTGGGTGGGTGGCTCAATGCCACTATGATGGTGAGTGTGTGAAGCATCAATTTCCACCTCGATGTTGGACCGAGGGTGGTTGCTCTATGTGTATACCATAATGAACTATGAATTATCTTCTTATGTCAATTTCAAACCACACAAGCAAGGCAAACAAATGTTTATCTCATTTAAGGATTAATGTGTGTTCCCTAAGTTATTTTGTGTGTTTTGATGCGTTGTATATAAAGAAGACCTTGTGTCATGTGTTTTGCATTTTGTTGGATGGTATTCTTGTGTTCAAGTGGATTTCACTTGTATACTCGTAGCTCAACAACCTAGTGATGAAATCCAGGCCATGTAATCCAACCTATAATGTGTGGTAATGAAGTCCACACATAGTCAGGGAGCACAGGTCCTCCCGGTCCTCACCCAGTTCACCCGCAATCAATGATATACCTCTCTGAAGAGAGATACGTGTAAATTTTCCATGGGTTATGATGGATCTTGGAGCCGATATTGGCCAATAATAATGGGTACATGGGATTTGAGGCAGTGGGTGGAGATGAAAGCCACCTCGTTAATCTCTACCAGTGGTTGGTCATGACCTCCAACTCACTAGCGTTAAAGTGATACATGGTGTGTGGGGTTATTTTTAGATTTTTATAATGGAAAGCTATGCATCAAAGAGCACTCATGAATATTTCCCTACATGCCTAAAAAGAATGTTTGATTTCAGAAAATGCATCTCTAACTGATCTAAATGACTTTGATGCAATTCCTACTTTATGATGTAATGACCTCTAGTTGGGCCACATGCAAGCAAGCTTAAACACACAAAATCCTAGAACGTTGGAGACTAGGGCAGACCTTGAAAATAGAGGCCCGCTATTCCTAGAAGCGCCTAGAGGAAAGCTAAAAAACTCTAAGAAGCATCAAATGCATTTTATTTTTCCATATTTTCTTATTTTTCCTTAATAAAAATATGATTTAAGTTGTTATTTTTTAGAAATAAGTTGCAGATAGAGAAATATAGAAAATTAGGGAATGCTACCAACCTCAAATCCTTGTCTAATGATGAAAAGCCTATCCTCTATTGTACTTTTTTGCTAGCCACTATCAACCAGAGCAGCTACTTCTGACCACTGACTACAGGAGCGACCAAGTTTTGTTGGTCATTGTTGACCAGAGCAGATAAACATGCACATAAAAAATGTAATAAAACATCAATAAATTGATAGAAAATAAAAACCTGGTGGGGGTCCCACCATGATCGCCATCTGTGTGACCTCGGGAAGCATGCACCACTTGCACTACTACTCTACTTGCAATATTATATCAAAATGGAAGAACACAACAATATACATAACACGAAAATGATGAAAATAAATAAAGATCTTTTATTATTAATTTCTTTGGCAAATCTTGGTTACATATCGGTCCCTCTAAGGGATACCCAATTTCGATACAACAAATTACAAGTGGAAATAATGGTGCAGAAGAATGATGTCCCCTCGTAGAGGGGTGGTGCACTTCCACAGGCCTCCCGATCTCGCACATGAACTTGTATGAGGGCTTACATATGCCTCCTTCTCCTTCTCTCACCTTGGAGGGATCTTATGCACTGGATGCCTTGAATCGGTCCTATAAACCTGTAACCCTGCATGCATAGAAATAACATAGCACTATCAGTAGTACGGGCCACCTCTCCAAAAGAGGCTCTTGTTAGTAGATCTGATAAAAATGATATATGAGCATGATAATATTAAAATGCAAGCATAAACTAAGCGATAAATGCATAGAAAACTCATAAATACGATGTAAATGTGCTAATGAAATCAGATCTATGCTAGAACTAATTAATAAATCAAAGCAGTAATGGATCTAAGCTAGAACAAAGGAAAATAATGTCTAATACCCTAAGATATGCTTACGGGCCACTATCCAAGATATAGGCCATGAAATGAATCTCTTCTCCTCGTGGACTAGGGGCTATAGCACGATCTTCCTTGCTCCAATTGATGTTCAAGAGTCACTTGTGTCTGGTACATTTATGGGCGGTGAAGAATAAATGGATTTGAAAGTAGGTGCATAGATGTAGCTCAATCGGACAGTGCTTCGCTGCTCCTCAAAGGGGGTATGGATTCACTCTCTGATTGGCCAGGGCTTCACTGCACAAGATTTGAATATCCGTGGATCCTTTTGTTTTGCTTGGGAGAGTCCATATGTAGACTCCTATTTATTTCATATCTAGGTTTGGATATTGGCTTCCTAGAGAAGCCAAAATTCAAATTGCATGCAATTGACCATCCTGGGAGGAAAGCATCAATCAAAAATTGGCATTGAAGGGGTAGTTAGGAGGAACTCTGGGAGTTCCTCACCAAAATCTGCCCACAAGCAATGCAAGGTGCAGTCATATTGCATGATTTGGGCCCGTATTCATGGCCAACCTGTGCATGGTGCTAGCCACTATTCAGAGCAGCGGCTAGGTGTGGCCACTATCAGCTTTAGTGACCAGATATGGTAGTTGCTTTGCTTGAGAGTGACTAAGCCTGGATTGGCTAGAATTGCCCTTTTTGAGTGGTTAGGACCATTGCTAGCTCTTGGAGAGGTCCAAGATGATTCATATGGTCTCCGAATGTGTCCATATGGGTAGTCTCCTAAACATGACATATTTTAGGTGTCTACAATATGGATTTGAAAAAGTTATTCAACATGACTAATCTCAAGCTTATGAATTATTGTCTTAAATTGTAGGTGTGGTAGTTAGATAATCATATTTTTATATTATAAATTAAATATGCCAAAACATTACTTAAGAAGTTTCAAATGTTATATTGCAACCCATGCCTAATTCAATGGAGACAGGGTTACAAATATCTCAAAATGATCCATCTCTATAGGTAAATGTAAATATCTATCACTAGTTAATTTGTAGTCTCGTTTATCTAACTTATTCTACATTAGATATCAGTTATGCTATTAGCTATCTTTCATAGTTAATGCAAGAACCAAGGGCCTTCCATTAGAAAGCAATAAAGGAGTATCCAAGTATATCTATGGTACAACTGAGTATGGTCTAGAATACAAGAAGAATGATCAATTCTTCTTGTTAGGATTCATGGATGTGGATTATGTAGTATCCATTGATGATAGGAGATCCATATATAGATATGTATTTTTTTATAATTAGGTATAATGTCTTAGGAAAGTAAAAAATAACATGTTGTTTCTTGATCTTCTACTGAGGTAGACTATTATGCTATAATATAAACTACCTATGAGGAAATATAACTATGTTACATCTTATCAGGATTGAGGATTCCTCGTAAATAACCAATAATCCTAAATTGTGACAATTAAAAAGTTATGAAATTTATTTGTAATCCAATTTTCATAAGCACATAAAGTACATTAAATTTCAATGTCACTTTGATATGTTTGGGAGTCAACTTCAATTTATTCCTACTATAAATAAATGTGTAGACACTTTCCAAAGTCTCTTACATATATTAAATTTAAATATTTATGAGATTTTCTTGTTTGTATCTTGATTAAACATTGATGTAATGAGTGGAGAGTGCTATGAAATCTTATATATGGGTAGTTATAAGTTAGTTTTATCAGATCATAAAATATAACTCCCTCTCTTTCTAAATTGTATATATACAAGTTATTTCATCAATGCAAAGGTTATTATAGCCAATTTGTATTCATAATAGTCACATAGAGGATGCAACTATGGAAGTGGATGAGTGATTCCCTATTGCCATCATACTAGATGGTTAGGGGAGACTTCAATATAGTAGAAGCTAGAACAAATTGTATCACCTTCCATTGTCCTATTTTAGAGGGAGAAGTGATACATGGTGATTTAAAACTCAAAATTTTGAATGATCCAAAACTCATTAATTTGAGTTAAGGAAGATCAAGAAAAAAATGTAATTAAAAAATGATAAATTATAACAAAATTGAACACAAAATATGTAAACAAAATAGTTTAAATGATAATTATCCATGCTTTGACTCTTTCATTATTATATTGGGATACATTTATACAACTTGCCATGCTTAGTATAGTATATGCACTTTTCAGGTGAGGATAGAAACTAACTTCAACATTGAATTCACTAAAAATATGCAAAAATAAATAGAAAAATAAATGAATTAGAGTTTTGGGGCCTGCCAACTACTAAGAATCATGCAACTTATTGATTGACATAGTCAAGCTACCTATTTATATATAAAATAAAAGTGGATAACATTTGGAAATTGATGTTGTTATACCTGTAGTGAATTCACTGTATGAAGGCCCTATAGCCAAAAAATTTGTTAAAATGATACAATTGGATGATCAGAGGGCAAGGACAAATTTAGGGGTTATTGAGGTTGTTAAAATTATGTACAAACAAAAGTCTAAATAAACTATATGTTGGGCTTATAGGGAGATGTGATATCTCCTAAATAGATCACGAATATGCCACCTGTAATAGTCACAAGACACATATTTGCTTTAGGTACTGGAAAATATAAAAGGATGTAAAGTTGTAAAATTGGGGCTTCGACTACCTATAGCAAATATGCCACCTAGTTTGGATGTAGGTGCTAAATTCATGTATAATAAAAAAATAAAAATGATAGGTTGAGTTGGATTGCAGATCTTCTCCATTGATGTTTTGAGGACTTAAAAGATGATTACCTATCTTGTAGGCTTCTTAATACACCTATAAAACAAGCAAAAATTACTTGACCACGTAAAATTTAGATTTGAAAATAAGAGAGGAAAAAAACTACATGCACAAACAACTAAATGGTAAAACATTAGTAATAAATGACTATTAAAATTAGATAAGTAAAGAACAATATCATTGGAACTCCTTTATAGACACAAGGTGCTCCCTTTGCTTGAAGATGCTTTTATGGCAAATTTTTGATAGCACTTCATTATACAACTGTAATGCTAAATTTTGATAGATCTTTAGTGTATATCTCCCTCATGCTAAGTGCCACCCAAGGGTCCAATTTATAGAAATTGGCCCTCCTAGGGGTTTCCCAAAATGGATGGGTGAGGTAGTTTGTTAGGCAGGTCTATTAGGTGCTGAATGGATTGACTATATTAGTTGAATGACCTATAATTAGCTACCCCCTTGATTGGAGTTGATTAGGGTAGGTGGAGGAAAGTTACCCACCTTCCTTCTTACTTGTTGATCACTTGCAATGGCAGAGAGGAGGGAGGAATGATTCTTGTCCTAAGTAGTTGTTGTAGGTAAGATTAAAGGTTTTGCATGTCAAGCATGAATATACCACCTATACGAATAGACTGCCAGACTATTTACTAACTTGACGAATTCACAAATTTGACAGTTAGAGGTCAAGTTCAGTAGGGAGTTGGAAAAATTTAATTGGTTGTGAATACGTCGATTGGAAAGTGTATTCACTTTCTAGCGAGTTCACTCTAAGGAGGTGAATTTGATACTACTAAATTTTGACTACAAATTCTAAGGTTGAGTTTTTTTTGTATACTAGAGGAATAGGTAACATGTTACATTTTTCATCACCTCTTTAAGGGTTCAAATCCTACTCCTTGCTACCACTATAACCTCCAATTGTACTAGGTAAAATTTTTCGTATACTAGAGGAATAGGTAACATGTTACATTTTTCATCACCTCTTTGTGGGTTCAAATCCTACTCCTTGCTACCACTATAACCTCCAGTTGTACTAGGTAAATGTTTTAACATAGCCGATGACACTGGTATGACACACCCTCTAATTTTAAGAGGCTTGAGGGATTTTAACCATGGTCTCCACCCTCCCAAGGGAACACTTTGACCAAATATTTAGACCCTCCAACCTAATTCTAAGTTTGAGTTAGTTGTCATGGATGGGTTGAACTTTTTGTGGGTTTATGTCAAAATTTGGTCTAAGTTAGATGGTTTGATTTTAGATATCTACAATTTGATGCATCACAAATCTAGTACTTGGGCCACAACATCAATTTCCATGGCATCCACATAGATCTTAAGAAGATCAAAATCGTTTAGGAATGGCATATCCCCACTAACATAATTTAGATCATAAATTGGGCTTATCCAACTTTATTGTTGCTTTGTTATTGAATTTAGGCACATTTATTGGTCTCTAAACTGTATCATATATGATAAAGCATCCTTTGAGTGGACCAACATCTACTACTAAGAATTTAAATAAATAAATAAGTGCCTATGGATAATGCTAGTATTATCCATACTAGACATCACTTAGCATTTAAAATTAAAACTTAGTTCATATGATTATATACATGGCACCATATTAATCCAACATCCATACATATTATCATCTATCAAGCTAGAGACTTCTACAAACATTATCTTATGATACTCCACTTATGAAAAATAAATTTATGTTCAAGTTTTCTATATCATAGGTAAGGATATCATAATTCATTCTAATCATATGCAACTTTAGTTTTTTTGTGCTAAAAACAAGTCAGATAATGCATGCCACCTAAAAATAATGACATGCCTATAGTAGTTTCATCTTATGGTTGAATGTCACAAGTGAAAAAAATAGCTATCTTAAATGTCTACTAATCTAGACATTCTTCATAGAAATAGAGATTCATAACCATAAATTTATTGATGATTTGTTATAACCAATAACTATGATTTTTTTATGCACCATTGACTTATGCATGTCAATATACTAGACAATCACTACCTCAAAAATGAACATCTCTATTGATTTTATCATATCTAAATTCCAATAGGTATTACTAATTAATGATTTACCTATGATGTACACTATTCTAAAGTAATATTTTATCCTCAATAAGACCATTTTAATGCTAAAATAATATTTTTACTAGCCTTAGATGTGCCAAGATGTAAAGATCCACATATTGTATTATGTCCCATACAACATAGATAAGTCAACAATTAGGAATCTAGATTTTAGTTTCCCCTATAAATTCCTTTGAGGCATTAGAAATCCATAAAATATATATCGTTTATGTCCTATATTTAACCAAATGGTATAAAAATTATAATTTTATCATAATTTATAGAATTCTAAAGATGAGCATCATGATGATTGGCAAGAAAGTCATCAACATCAATCATACCACCATGATGTTTTCCAACATGTATGCATTCACTTTGCCATCCTAATATCTATTATATCATATCATAAATCTAGGTTTATCTCATATTTATTTACTCTTTTTGTAATTCTTACGAGATGTACTTGACACATGCCTAGACCATGCAACTATTTTCTATTTATGAACATACTGATAAACTTAGGTGGTATATAGAACACTAGTATAATTTCTCATATGTACAACCATAGTAATCATCTCACCTATGATGGTCTAATTATCTTACATAAAATATTCCTACAATAGAGTCTTACATAAAATTATAAATCATACTCTTCTAAGAAGTGTCTTGAGCTCTAGCATAAATATTTTCTAGACATAGTCTTCTAGGATCATGTTAGCATATGGATGCTTTCTCAAAACAAGAAAATGAAAAAATTTAAATGCTTCATACAACATATTCACCGTATGTATCAAAAATTTAAACATATTCTTGGACACCAAAAATATATGTACAAGGAATGCTATAATGATCATTATTTCCTTCAAGATTTTTGAGTTGGATATCAAGTTTAAATCCATAGTTAGAATAAAAAAATTTACAAACTAATTTAATGTCCTCTCACCATTTTATACATGGAAGGAGTTTTCAAATTATTCTTATTCTTGAAAATTTATCCAAGTATTCAATGCAAAACTTCATAGACCTTATATTCCACTTTTTTTAATCCAAAAATTGCACAACATCCATAATACTTGGATCCAAAATAGTTAGGTCCAAACTAAAAGGATCAATTAATAGATTTCATCGCAAGAGTTCCTACCAATGGCTCACATTATAGTTAAATTTATATCAACCTAGTATATTTTTTTCTTAAATAAAGTGGTACATGCTTGGTTAGGTCGTGTGTCAAATTTATTAAATGGACTTATATAAAAAATGGGGACCATCACTTATCAAGGTGGGATAAATGAATGGAGTAGGGCATAGGTCATTCAAGTCCTCATAACTTGTACTTCAAGCTTTAGTAGACTTTAGTGTAAAGATAATTTATTTTACCCAAGAGCTACATCACCACAACACTTATTCTTAATGCCTAAAAACTCTACCTCTTTAACCATCCCTTAGTGTCAAATGTTAGTCTTATACCAAATTAATTTTCAAGATGTAATGCTAGTCTCTATCTAATGTTTCAAATTGTGTCAAGCATTAATGTCTTTAATTTCAATACCAACACAACAATACATAGACACGCACTAAATATGATGGTGATAATTTTAAAATTTTCTAGTTTAATAATTTAAGCTTAAATTATCTCTTGGGAGGATGATGTTTGTGTGTTTCTAATTTTTGTTAATAAAGTGATGGGGAGCCAATATTAACAACAAGAGAAAACTCAATTTTATTCAGAGAACATGGAAAGATTACAAAGTACAGAAGAAAAATACAATGCAGTCTCAATCTACGTCTTTCTAGCCTGTCGAATCCTTCGAAAAAATCCCCTTTTATAATCCAGGCTTCTTGCTGCAACCGCCGTTCGTAACCGTCTTAACGGCTTCTGGAACTGCCACATGGAACGGCCTTAACGGCTTCTGGAACTGCCACTTGGAACTGCCTTAACGGCTTCTGGAATCGCCACCTGTCGTTCTGCAATAGTCCATGAAAAACCCGTCTTCTCCTTCTTAGCCAGGTCGCGAAAACGCGACATGTCACGATTTCGTGACACTTTTCTGCCCTTGGCTCTCCTTCTCCAATGTGTCGCGATATCGCGACGTTTTTCTGCTTTTGGTCCTCTTTCTCCAATGTGTCGCGATATCGCGACACTTTTTTGCTTTTGGTCCTCTTTCTCCAATGTGTCGCGATATCGCGACACTTTTCTGCTTTTGGCTCTCTCGCCAATGTGTCGCGATATCGCGACACTTTTTTGCTTTTGGCTCTCTTTCGCCAAAGTGTCGCGATATCGCGACACTTCTTCGACTTTTGGCTTTGTACGCAAAGTGTCGCGATTTCGTGACACTTCTTCGGCTTTTGGCTTTGCTTGCCAAAGTGTCGCGATTTCGCGACACTTCTTCGGCTTTTGGCTTTGCTTGCCAAAGTGTCGCGATTTCGCGACACTTCTTTGGCTTTTGGCTTTGCTTGCCAAAGTGTCACGATTTCGCGACACTTCTTTGGCTTTTGGCTTTGGCTGCCAAAGTGTCGCGATATCGTGACACTTCTTTGGCTTTTGGCTTTGGCTGCCAAAGTGTCGCGATATCGCGACACTTCTTTGGCTTTTGGCTTTGGCTGCCAAAGTGTCGCGATATCGCGACACTTCTTTGGCTTTTGGCTTTGGTTGCCAAAGTGTCGCGATATCGCGACACTTCTTTGGCTTTTGGCTTTGGCTGCCAAAGTGTCGCGATATCGCGACAACTTTGATGTCGCGATATCGCGACCATTTATTTTGCGCTTGCCACGGTTCTAAATACGTCGCGATATCGCGACGACTTTTGTGTCGCGATATCGCGACCATTTTTATACTTAGAAAAATTTTGCAAACTTCAAACTTTTTTTCTTTTTGGTGATGCAAGATTGTTGTGCTGCCCTGGATGCTCCTGCATCAGACACCCGGGGTAGATTTTTAGAAGTGATCCTCACTTCTGGGCGGTCAGAGGAAAACCCAAACGATCAACCTCTGATTTGGACAACCATGTGGCATCTTCGATAGGTCGGTTCTTCCACTTGACCAAATACTCCGAATATTGCCTGTTTCGGGTACTTTTGCCTTCACGAGTGTCGAGTATGTCTTCAATTTCTTCTTTGTCTAGAGTGGATGCAGGAATGTTCCATAGATCCGGACTGGGTGGTTCACTACAACTTCCTGCATGATATTCAACCAAGTCTGAAATATTGAAGATAGGTGAAATATTCAGCTCACTTGGTAGATCAACTTCATAGGCATTGCTTGAATCTCGTTTACCTATGATCCGGCATGGTCCAAACTTCTTCATCTTCAACTTATTGTATGTTTTTCGAGGAAAACGTTCCTTACGCAAATGAACCATGACTTCATCCCCTACCTGGAATTCTTTGAAACGTCGCTTCTGATCTGCTCTGGCTTTGTATGAAGCATTCATTTGACTGATATGTTGTTGTACCTCTTCATGTAAAGTCTTCATGTGTGCTACAAAGTCTTCAGCTTCAGCACTGCACTTGTCTGCTTTATCCATCGGTCTTAACTCAGAAGCGTTTCTCGGGCTGTACCCATGCACAATCTGGAATGGTGATTTACCAGTACTGCGATTGATAGAATTGTTGTAAGCAAACTCTGCCTGTGGTAAAATCAGATCCCATCCCTTGGGTTTATCTCCTACCAGACATCGTAGAAGATTACCCAAACTTTTGTTGACTACTTCGGTCTGTCCATCAGTCTGCGGGTGGTACGCAGAACTGAATTTCAAGTCTATTTTCAGCTTCTTCCATAGGGTTCTCCAGAAATAACCCACAAATTTGGTATCTCTGTCCGAGACAATGCTTTGGGGTAGACCATGAAGTCGGACTACCTCCTTGAAGAACAAGCCGGCAATGTGAACCGCATCACTTGTCTTCTGACATGGAATAAAATGGGCCATTTTCGAAAACCTGTCAACAACAACAAAAATGGCATCATTTCCACGTTGTGTTCTTGGCAGACCAAGAACAAAATCCATGCTGATGTCCTCCCACGGTCTCTCTGGTACAGGCAATGGCTGGTACATTCTTGTATTCTGGCTGACACCTTTTGCCATCTGGCACACTCTGCAACCCTGCACAAATCTGGTCACATCTTGCTGCAACTGTGGCCAATGGTAATTCTCACTAACAAGAGCAATGGTCTTATCTCGACCAAAATGCCCTGCTAGTCCTCCGCTATGTTTCTCTTTGATCAAATTTTCCCTCATGGAACTTCGTGGAATGCACAACTGATTCTGTCGAAACAGCATCCCATCTTGGATCATGAAATCCAACCACTTAGTGCGATCCACAGTAGTAGGAGACACACATGTTGTCCATGCCTCTGCAAAATCTGGATCTGCTGGGTATAAACTCTTGAGTTCATCAAACCCAACAACCTGCACTCTCATTTCTATCAACAAATTATGCCTTCTACTCAAGGCATCTGCAACTCTATTAGATTTGCCACTTCTATGCTTTAGTACAAAGGTATAACTCTGCAAGAATTCAACCCACTTCAAATGTCGTTGGTTAAGTTTACCTTGACTATTTATATACTTGCAAAGCTTGATGGTCGGTATATAAAACAAACTCTTTGGTTAGCAAATAATGTCTCCATTTCTTAAGAGCCTGAATTATAGCATAGAATTCTTGATCATAAACAGAGTATTTCTTTCTAGCATCATTCAATTTTTCACTAAAGTATGCAACAGGTTTACCTTCTTGGCTCAACACAGCTCCAATGGCACTGCCACTGGCATCACAGTCAACCTGAAACACTTTATTAAAATCTGGAAGTGCCAGAATGGGTTGTTCTGTCACTTTCTTCTTCAATATGTTCATGCTGGTATCTGCCTTGGCAGTCCACTTAAATTCTCTCTTATCCCCTCTCATAGTTTCTGTTAGGGGTGCACAAATATTGCTAAAGTCTCTAATAAACTTTCTATAGAAACTTGCAAGACCGTGAAATGATCTTACCTCTGTTACATTCCTTGGGGCAGGCCATTCAAGGATAGCCTTCACTTTCTCAGGATCCATTTTTAGACCCTCCTCTGAGATGACAAATCCCAGGTATATCAACTCTTTCTGTACAAAACTGCACTTTTGTATATTTATCAATAACTGCTCCTCACGCAGTTTTTCAAAAACTGTCCGAACATGCAACAAATGTTCATCCAAAGTTTTACTAAAAATCAGAATATCATCCAGATAAACTATCACGAACTTTTCCAGGAAGTCACGCAATACCTCATTCATCAGCCTCATAAATGTACTGGGTGCATTAGTCAATCCAAATGGCATAACTAACCACTCATACAAACCCTCTCTGGTTTTAAAGGTTGTCTTCCATTCATCACCCTCTCTAACACGTATCTGATGATATCCGCTCTTCAAATCAATCTTAGTGAAGTATTTAGCTCCACTCAAGCAATCCATTATATCGTCCATTCTGGGTAATGGAAAGCGATATTTAATGGTAATTTTATTAATGGCTCGGGAATCAATGCACATTCGCCATTCGCCATTCTTCTTTGGTGCAAGTACTGCTGGCACTGCACAAGGGCTCAAACTTGCTCGAATCAAACCCTTCCTCAACAATTCCTGAACTTGTCGGTTCAACTCTTCATTCTCAACAGGAGACATTCTATGGGCTGCCTTATTGGGTAAGCTAGATCCTGGCATTAAGTCAATCTGATGACTAATCTTCCTCATTGGCGGCAAACCCTCAGGCACATTGTCTGATATAATATCAAGAAATTCTGCTAACAGATGTTCAACTTCTGCTGGAATGTCAGTAGTATCTTCTCTTTTTACAGTAGGAATTAATGCATAACACATTGAATCCCTCTTTAAACCATCCAAAAATTTTTTGCCATCTACTAAACAAATTCTAGCATTATTGCATACCTTTTCCTCAACCTCCTTCAATGGCTTCAGTTTGTGGCGTACTCCGTCTTTTGTCAGGGAATAGGTATTTGCATGTCCATCATGCGTTGCACGTCTATCAAATTGCCATGGTCTTCCAAGCAACAAATGGCAAGCATCCATCGGCAAAATATCACACAGGACCTCATCCTGGTATCTTCCAATTTGAAACTTGACCAAGCATTGTTCAGCGACCAATGCTCTATGATCCTTCTGCAACCACGCAATCCGGTATGGATGCGGGTGTTGTCTTCTTTCTAGCTTTAACTTAGCTACCATTTCCTCAGAAACCAAATTATCTGTACTACCATTATCAATAATAATATTACAGATTTTACCTGAACATTTGCACCTCGTGCGAAATAGGCTTTTTCGCTGATCTGGTTCCTTCTCTTCATTCAACAAGGTTCTCCTTGTGATCATCACTTCTCCGTGCTCTGCTTCTTTAGAATGCTCAGATTCAACACCATCCTCAACAACTGCAGCTCTGGCATTACCTTCAGGCCTTCTGTTCGGTGTTTCTTGGTGTTTGGGACACTCATATGATCGATGCCCCTCTTCTCCGTAATTGAAACAGGTTCCACGAAATCTGCCTCTGCCATATCCGCGTCCACCTCTACCTCGTCCCCTTTGATAATCATTGTTCTGATTACGGGGTCGGTAAGCATTCTCCTCCTTCTGTTCCTGGCGATTGCTGGTTTCACCAGTCTATTTTTGATCATCATATTTACCTCCACTGGTTCTTCCACCAGTTCTTCCACCACGACCTCTTCCTCTTTGCTTGCTGTCAAATCTGCGGTTCAGTTTCTCTTCCACTTTCAGAGCAAACTGGTAAGCATCTTCAATGTTGTTCATTCGAACCGAGACTCAATTCTTCTTGCACGCTGGTTCTCAACCCATTAATGTAACGGGCTACTCTCTCTTTATTTGCTTCTGTATGACTGGTTCTAATAGAAATTTTAAAAAATTCTTCTGTATACTCTTTAACAGATTTGCTGGACTGGCGCAAACTCTACATTTTTCTCAGCAGATCTAATTCGTAATCTGCTAGAATAAACTGTCGTTTTAGTTTTTCCACCATTCGATCCCACCTGGTGATCTTTTCTTTTCCTCTCCGATTTCTTTCCAGTTGCACTCCTTTCCACCATATGCCAGCATGGCCTTTCAATTTTGTTCTGGCAAATTTAATTCGATTTGGATCTTCAACTTCCTCATATTCGAAATATTCCTCCATGTCATTAATCCAGTCGATTAATTCTTCTGGATTTAAATTTCTAGAATATGTGGATACATCTAGCTTCGGCCTTTTCCCAATTTGAGAAATAGCTTTAATCATTCGTGATTCTGCGGCACTCATTGCTTCTTCTTCTTCTTCAGATGGGTCTTCAACTCCGTCATCATCGCTGTGGTCTTCTCCTCTTGGCTCTACTCCTCTACGCAATTCTTCCTGCAAGGCCAACACTTGTCTCTGCAATGCTCGAAAGTCTCCTTCAGGAACCACGTTCCTTCCAGCACCACGATTTCTTCGCGGTGGCATTCTGCTTCACTGTTTCTCAGAACCCGTAACCCTAGATCCTGGTGCGAGCTGCCTCACGTTCGGCGCTCTGCTCACACACTCAGAATCTTGCTGCTCTGATACCACTTGATGGGGAGCCAATATTAACAACAAGAGAAAACTCAATTTTATTCAGAGAACATGGAAAGATTACAAAGTACAGAAGAAAAATACAATGCAGTCTCAATCTACGTCTTTCCAGCCTGTCGAATCCTTCAAAAAAATCCCCTTTTATAATCCAGGCTTCTTGCTGCAACCACCGTTCATAACCGTCTTAACGGCTTCTGGAACTACCACATGGAACGGCCTTAACGACTTCTGGAACTGCCACTTGGAACTGCCTTAACGGCTTCTGGAATCGCCACCTGTCGTTCTGCAACAGTCCATGAAAAACCCGTCTTCTCCTTCTTAGCCAGGTCGCGAAAACGTGACATGTCACGATTTCATGACACTTTTCTGCCCTTGGCTCTCCTTCTCCAATGTGTCGCGATATCGTGACATTTTTTTGCTTTTGGTCCTCTTTCTCCAATGTGTCGCGATATCGCGACACTTTTCTGCTTTTGGTCCTCTCTCTCCAATGTGTCACGATATCGCGACACTTTTCTGCTTTTGGCTCTCTCTCACCAATGTGTCGCGATATCGCGACACTTTTCTGCTTTTGGCTCTCTTTCGCCAAAGTGTCGCGATATCGTGACACTTCTTCGACTTTTGGCTTTGTCTGCCAAAGTGTCGCGATTTCGTGACACTTCTTCGGCTTTTGGCTTTGCTTGCCAAAGTGTCGCGATTTCGTGACACTTCTTTGGCTTTTGGCTTTGCTTGCCAAAGTGTCGTGATATCGTGACACTTCTTTGGCTTTTGGCTTTGGCTGCCAAAGTGTCGCGATATCGTGACACTTCTTTGGCTTTTGGCTTTGGTTGCCAAAGTGTCGCGATATCGTGACACTTCTTTGGCTTTTGGCTTTGGCTGCCAAAGTGTCGCGATATCGCGACACTTCTTTGGCTTTTGGCTTTGGCTGCCAAAGTGTCGCGATATCGCGACACTTCTTTGGCTTTTGGCTTTGGCTGCCAAAGTGTCGCGATATCGCGACAACTTTGATGTCGCGATATCGCGACCATTTATTTTGTGCTTGCCACGGTTCTAAATACGTCGCGATATCGCGACGACTTTTGTGTCGCGATATCGCGACCATTTTTATACTTAGAAAAATTTTGCAAACTTCGAACTTTTTTTCTTTTCGGTGATGCAAGATTGTTGTGCTGCCCTGGATGCTCCTGCATCATAAAGAAAAATAGCCTAAAGCATTCCCATTCATAGAACTTGGATTACAAAAATAATAAATTTTACTTCTTTGGGCATCAACATTTTATAATCTACAACACATTTAAAAATATTTCTAAGTCCTCCCTTACCTCTATGGATGAGAGATGTTTAATCCAAAAATCTATTTTTATATTTGTATCAATCAAGTTTTCACAACCCACATTACTATAGAGGTATAAGAACTTGGTGGATTCTATGGTGACCATGCACATGTCTAGTACTCAACCTACCAATCCCTACGATATACCATCGTCCATCCATATCTGGACATGTCACCTTGGTCATTTATAACCCACTTCTCATCAGTTGTAATGCTAACTGATTTAATTCATGTTATCGAATTTTTTTTTAAAATTGGTTATATGGGATTGAAACATGCCCCAATCATATTACATCAGGATCATATCATGGTATTAAAATAGTTTGACAACTATACATGTATCACTTTGGCAATATTTGAACCTAGATCTCTCCTTGAAAGTTGAGGAATATGACTAGTTGATGTAATGCCATTTGATATGTTACAGACTTTTTTATGACTTATATTAAAAGGAATTTTAACCTTTTATTACCATGGTTAGGTAATTTTTTGATACTAATATAGAATTTTATCCTCATATGCAACCATTTTTTTGTTTCGACAACTCAATTTTTTGCTAATAAATCTAAACTTTATCTATAACCTATTTTCAATTTTCCAAAGTAATTCTTATTAGTAGTTTTCTTTTTTTTTAATGATAGAAATTAATTTTTCAATGTCATACTAATTTTCACAATCATGGTAAAGCTCTTTCTTGTGGTCCTTATAATTTTATTTTTTTGAATTAACCAATACCAACCTATCTTGATTTACTTTGTTTAAATTACTACTCATTCCCTCTACTATTTCTTTTGGCATGCTCAAGATTGTCCTACTTATTTACTATGTTTATTGAAAGGTATGAATAAAGTATTAGGTTATTCACATATTTTACATTGAAAATTATTGTGTATACAAATTATACTTTGAAGAAATTTGATTCCTATTTTTATTAGGTTTTATATGTGTTAAATAATTAAATAAAACTAGGAAGGAAATAGGGTTTTATCAAAATATTTAGATGTTTATGAATATACTGAATTGATTGAAAATTAACCTTTTGAATAAGCATGTCTATGTATTTCCTTATGAACTTCATTCTAAAAATATTTAATGTCTTGATTTTTCTTCTTTCCTCAAGTCCATAGTTGATAAAATTTTCTAAGTCTTCGCTTCTACAAGAGTAGAGGACGGTTGGTTTGATAAAAATTTCTTTGACATATCTCATAGAATCCAATAATTTACTCTCTACAATCATTAAAAATGATAAGCCACTTTCCCTGTCCACCGATGTAAAAGGTTAAATTGTAATGATTGTTTTTTGCTTTTCATCATCCTATTCAAATTTTCAATCTATAGTTGACGAAATAAAAATATAATTGATTCTTTTCTGTGGATGCAAGGAGGGTAACCCTATTGATCAAGCCATAAGTTTTCTAATGTTGGACCTCCACAATCCATAGACCTCAACCTTTAAATTTTATCTAATTCCCTCTCCTATTTATGGAAGAAAAAATAATAACTCCAATGAATGACTTATCTTCAATTTTGAGTACCCAAGCCTTTGTATCCCATACTCTATAGCTCTAAATGTTTAACTAAGTATTCCACTAAAAGGAGGCTCAAAGTACCTCAACTTCTACAAACACAAAAGTCATGTAATTTTGCAATCAACATGTTATAAAAACTATCTTAGCCATGCCTATTTGTGGATGTAGAAGACAAAAGTACATTGAACTATTTTCTACTTTTACCTGATTTATAATTAGGCCCCACATTCCATATCCCATAATGAACTACACTTAGGAAATTTTTACCTTTCATGGACAAATGCAAAAATATCACATGGCATGTTGAATTTCTCTTCCTTCGAGTGTTTTCATCCCATAATCCTAAGGTTTGTAATGCTTTATAATTAAATATTTTCCTCTTATTTGTACTGTAGTGAGTATATTTGATCATCACATCCTTTAAGAGGTATTTAAGAGCCTTACTTAGCATAACTATTGACTTTAATTAGTCATCATGACATTGAACAATGCCCAAAAATCAACCTCCTCATATTTACCATCCATAAATATGAAGTATAAATATAACTTAAGGCATAAATCACCAAACTCTTCATAATATCATAAATAATTGATAGAAGTATGGACATCGAAGACTATGCGGAATTATAGAATGTAGCTACCATGGAAGAAAATATAAATAATTACTAAACTATGAGATACATAGTGGTTTTGTCTTTAAAACAATATTTCCTTATCTTGAGTTGATACATAAATGTACCAAACACTTCAAAAGAGACACATGATAGATAAATGGTTTATATGGTTGAAATATGTAACCTCCTAAAATTTATCTTCTTCTATAACATACCTATATTCTAACCTCAATCCCACAACAAGCAAGAATATATTACCTATTAGACAAAGAACATGATCAAGAATATTAAGTTTATGACTAAGAAATGTTTTAAGCATGTGACTATGCATAGGAGTAATTTCAAGAAGGAAATTGGTAATGCATAGTTCTACTAAGTAGATTGAGTGGATAAAATATATCCTCAAAATTTCAACCATGGATGTTTGCCTTCATGGGTTTTTCATATAGATGGCCAAATTTTTCAATCATATTTAATAAATTAGCAACTTTGTGCATAATTTGCAATAGTATCCTATACAAGGAAGTATTATATGACTTATTATTTATTCTATTATTCTTTTTAAGGATGGATCCTCTCATCACAACCTTGGGGATTAAGGAGAACCTTAAATAGATAAAACTTAAAACAAAATCCCTCCCAACTTTTTATTCCAAGAAATGGATGCATAATTATACACATCACTAATTTATTTTTAAATATTTTGATGGAGAGGCTAATAGAAGATATGAATATTAGAATATCAAAAGCAACCATTGCAACCATTAATTTGTTGGATGGTTAATATATACATCAACCATTTCAAACATATATTAGGTCCAAAACTAGAGAATCTAATCCATATGTTTTAGTTTATTGGGTCATTGTATGATTTTGTGTTAATATAATATAAGAGGCAATTGAATTATATTTCTAAGAATACAATAATTAATATAAAAAATCCTATGAAGTTCCTTTTTCTATTGGAAAGTATTATTACAAATTGGACAATCAAGTTGATGAATTCACTATCAAAGTAGAAAGATTTGATTTAAAATGGGCCTCTAGAAGGAAAAAATTATGATATAAGTTAATTCTTATAGAAAATGCACAAGAATCATATTGATATCCTCTTTGTTTATCTTCAAGATGCAAATAATTCATAGTCCAATTATAAAAAAAAAAATGATGAGAAATTTTGACCTATCAAGTCACCCAAATTGGGCTATGAGGAACCATTAGATACTCTTGTTTCCAAAGAAATAGTTAGAGTGTATTTAGTAGAAGAGTAGGAGGAAGCACGTGGTGACACTCATATTGAATAAGAGAGAATATGATCTTCTAGAGAAACCAATATAGAAGAATCATCTAAGGACCTCAACTAGAATAAGAGACTTTAAAGAGTAAATTATTGAGAAACTTGGTAGGGATTAGACAATGGATAAAATACTGTATACTATTATGTCTTCTACCAACCCACATCTTGGACAAGGATTATAGACACAGTTTTTTCCATTCTCCCTCTAAGTGAATTAACACTACTATACTCAATAAAATCAAATCTACTGGTAAGAAGTATTCCACACCTAAAAAATAATAATTCTTATTTTATATCAATAAGATAAGGTAAAATAATAAACATTAACAACTCAACAACCACTAGAAGGATTAGATGTATCAATAAGTGGTGATGGTAGCAATGATGATAGGAAGAACTATAAGACACAATTCTATCCAAAAATCCCAAAGAAGAAAATATCCATAAGAAAACATTCTAAGGATGATGCTCAATCTATTCCTCCCTTGAAGGAGACTCTAACTATTGAAGAAATAAAAAATAATAAAATGATTAGATGAAGGAGATCCTAAAGATACCCCCTTATAAGAACAAAATAAAAATGGAAAATAAATTATAGAAATATCATCATATTTAGATTAATTCCTTATAAGAGTTTTTAAAATTGAATAATAGATGGATCAAGTTGAGCAAAATAGAGATATTTTTACTCTTTTTGTTGAGGAATTGGAAGAACCCCAAAAGAGAACAAAAGATATTGATTAAAAATTGTCATTGAAAAAGAAGTGGTGGTCAAAATATACAACAAAAGACTAGGCTTTCTAAGAAAAAGAAACCAATTGGTTAATATTATGAGCTCATCAATACTATCTTCCATTTTATGGATTTTCAAGGAGCTATCAGTATGTTACACATAAGTGCTTAGGTCATTGAACATACCATACAAAAGTTGTATAAGGAAAACACTAGACTTAAGGAGTGAAATAATAAATATTAAGAATTCAATAAAGAAGTTTTTCAAATCTCAAATCATCCTAAAGTGTATAGATCTTCCTCAAGAAAAAATAAAAGAAGTGGAACCCTAACCCACATTTCAGAGTCAAGAACTAATCCTATCAAGCGAATCTCTTTCCAAGACAACCTCAAATATAAGAAAAGGTGGATGTTGATTAAAGTGGTTTTATTACATTGCTACATATTGAAGATAATTTATTAAATCAACCATAAGCTAGAAGAAGGATGCAATTCAATTTGAAAAAAAAAAACTAGTAATGATATTGCCAAACAATTTAATTCAAGATGAAGTTTGAAGATGGAAAATCAAAATATCTTAAAGAGAAATAGCATTAATAAACATACATAAAAAAGAGAGGAGGATATTCCTTGGATAGTGAAAATAAATGTGTTGAAGTTGGTATATAATAGAAAATATTCTTTATAAATCCAATGTAGTGGAGAGTCATCATTGGAAATAGAGATAAAAGTTTGGTCAAAGTTCTAAATTTTGTGATGAAATATACTCATATATAGATTAAGTGAAGAAATAATTAAGATTTTTTTATTCATGTTGGATTAGAAAATGGGTGAAGCAATTGGAAAATTGTTTAACTAGCTAGAAAATAGAAAGGAAGATGAAATAGAGAAATATTGGGATAATACAATTCTCAATATTAAAGAATATAAAGAAGAAAGTATTGAGGTCTTAATTGACATTAATAATCATATCACTAGTATTGAAGAACATTTGAAGGATACATGAAGGTTGCTTGGCCTAGTTAAAAAGAGTTTTTAGCTTCTCCAACTTGAGATCCAAAAAGTTCCAATACCTGACATCTATCAGGTTTTAGAGTAGTTAGGCTATTGAACCTTATATGTTGAGAAATACAAGATAAAAAAGGAAAAGGGTGTTGGACATTTTGAGTCCCTAAGCTAAAAGTTGTCATTGATGTCGAAAGGACCTATGTAAGTAAGCACTATGATTTTGCTCCACAAAGAGATTCATGAGAAGCCAAGGTTTTGATCAAAGGTTCTAGAAGGGATGCATGGCATTTGGTTCCAAAAGGAGCTTCAAGGGAAGCTTAGCAAAAGTTTTTTTTATGAAAACCAAGGAATGCAAGGAAAGGTTTTATATAAAACCAATGGATGGCAGATTTGAAATGGGTTTTTCTTAAAACCCAAGTTGGATTTTCATTTCATCGAAAAAGGTGCCCCGGTGATGGAGAAATTTAATTTTAAAGGTTTAGTTTAAATTTTAATTTATTTAAAATTTAAATTTAAATTTTAAAATTAAATAAAAGGTTTTTCCCTCCTTTCTTATTGGCACTGCCGACATCATAAGGGCAATTTTAAAAGGGTTGACGTATTTGCATTGAAGGATGGCTTATATAAATAAGCCAGAGGTTTTCCATTTAATAAACCTAAGTCGTGTCGCATGATTTTCGAAAACCCAAAGTGCTTGGCATTCGAATATTGTGCAACGAATTTCATGATGAAAAATGACAACTGAAAAGGAGTGGCTAGTTTAGAAGAAAGGAGTGGTGCAAAAACGGTGTCATTATGGATGCTTTCATGTTTTACACGTAAATCAAGGCATTAGGGACATTAATGCCTCTCAAACCAAGGTTTCACCTCGAGTTTCAGAAGGAATGCCACATTCCTAATGAAACTCTAAATGAAAGACACCGAATAAAGAAGAGCAAAAATAGAAAGAAAAAAAGGAGAGAGAAAAATTAGAAAATGAGGCATAAAAGGGGCAAAAAGTGAAAACCCTAATTCATTTTCATCATGCAAAATGGAGGAAAAGGGCTCTAGAGAAAATAGAAATGGCACTTTTGATACACTTTTCAGCTATCGTGAGAGGTAAAATCAGTCTAGCAGTGGAGCGAGCACAAGTATAGACTAAAACCCTCCTCTTAGATTAGGTTAAGATAGATTTTAATCATTTCTCTAGCATTTTTTGAATATTTTGTTGTTTTCTCTGGAAATTGCCATGCACAACCCAAGCACAATTTCATGGGTCGACCTCGATTTTTCCCTAGTTTGTAGCGATGAGCAAAATTGTACCCCAAAATTATGGGGTACGATTTTGCGAAATCACACCTCAAAAACAAGGGGTACGATTTCACAGAAAGAGAAGAATGATGAAATCGTACCCAAAGTTAGGTGGGCACGATTTCACCGAAGAGAGGAGAAAAGAAAGAGAAAAAAAAAAAGAGATATAAGAAGAGAAAAAATAAGAAAGAAAAAAAGAGAGAAAGCGAAGCAATCTAACAAGCTGGCTTAATTTTATTAATTTTAATTTAATTTATTTATACAAAAAAACTGATGAAACTTATTATGTTTTTTGATGCAACATGATGTACTAGAGAGCTATCACATCCCACCTCAACCAAACCCTTGTGCTTGATAAAGAAAAATGAAACTAATGCTTAGTTTGTGAAGTCATAGAAAGTATTGAAAATTTGTAAGGTTTTGGAAATTGTGGTGATTTATTTAATGTTTTTGAAAATGCACCCTAGAAGAAAATATATTTAAATGAAAAGGGGGGGGTTTCTTATGAATTAAATTATTAGTATGTTTTGCATATTAATAAGGATTAAAATATCTAGGAAGAAGTGTTTTATCTCTAAGGGCCATGAGAAATGAACCTATACCCACAAGGTTCTAGAAGAAATTTAAAAATAGCCACTCTAAGTAATCAAAAATACTATTTGATTCCCCTTGTTTGCATCATGTACTCAAGTCTTCTAAGACACTATTCCACCACTTTATGTGCATCACCTCCTCAGTGGGTCTGACCACCCAAATTACCTCTCTAAAAGGTCACTACCTAGCTTATCCTTCACCATCAGAAGGAGGGGAACCTTCAAAATATTATATAAAGCCACCCTTAGAAATCAATTGGGGGGGGCATGCAAGAAGGAAGGGATGATGGACTGAGAGGACAAGAGAGAATATTTTGGAAGCTTGCAAATATTTCAGGTCAGAAGAAATTTTTCTTTCTCACTATTGTCTGCATTCCATAGCTTTAGATGCATTCAATAAAATGTCTAATGGACAGTTTATGCATTGAATAAAGTGTTTATTGGGAATTTTTATTGGATAGCTTTCCTTTAAATATGTTTGAAGTATTACAATATTTATAAAATTATGATGTTTGAATAATATAAACACCCTTTGGGGATGGATGTGCTTTCATATAAGCGGCTATAGATAGCCATGGTGGACTTTGACTAATTAAAATCCTAGTAATAATGCATGTGTCTAGTTGTTATGATATTTGTTTTAAAACTATCTATTTGACCCTAGAGATCTAACAAAATGACAAGATCTAGCTCAACATTACCGATAGAACCCTCCTTCCCAACTACCATTGGGTGGCTATTAGTTATAGAATGCAAATGCATTATTATATGTTAGCCTTCCCACAATACCATTGATGTGGGATATTTCGGTGTTATAGTTATGCCCATGCTCTGCATCTACTAAGTCCCATCCAGACATATGTAACTAGTTTTCGTCTGATGTCAATATAGCATCACCTTTCTTGGCATCATGAAAAGGTGATCTCCCTAATTACTTAAAGCGTAGTTCTGTATTACTCTCATACAATGAACACCATAAATTAGAAGCCTTGCTCAAAGAAAACAAACTGTTTGGCAAAGTTTGACACCTATGGAACCAGTCGAGAACTTGATGAATATCGTTGACTTCCATCATCTATCATCATTCTTGTATCTTGTCAGAATTCTATCTAAACCAATTTAAATATTTATTTTGCTATTATTTTATGGTATGAATCAAACCTGCGTAAGTGGGGATGTCAGTGAAACCTCATTAATTGTCGATGTGTTTATGTCTAACCGATTGAGTCACAGACGATTTTAAAAAAACTAATTTGTCCTTGTTTGTGATGATGGAGGGATTCAAACCCACATGGAGACATAGGTAATGTAACCCTCTACTTATAAGTATGATAAAATCAACAAGCCAATCTATTATGGAGGTAATCTTGTAATAGATCAGGGTACACTGCTCACTCGGCCTGCTAGACGATTAGTTGATTCTCTTCAAAGGACTCAAAACCCTGTTTTATCATCTTGCTATCAAATTGATCACCTGCATAGAGAACATTCTGTGAATATCTCTTGTCAAGTCCTAGTAAATGGCAATTGCTAACTCCATTGTCGTCTCCCTAACTTCACCATCTCCTCGATGTGTGCATCGAATGATTTGGGTCTAAAATCCCACATGGATCCCATAGAAGATTATGAATGGGTTTATTAAGAGTTACCCACCATTAAATAGATGACCACTGTCCATGGTTGGAGCTATCATGCACCAACCTCTATCCATAGAGGCTAGACATGATAGGTGACTATGGCCAATATGACCTCGAGGTTAGTAACTATGTTGTATTCCCTTCACCTATCAATTTGAAGCATGGGTAGTTGATGTCGGTGGAATTTGGGTAAACCCCCCCTTTTTTTTGAAACTCACTTAAGGGCCCTTGTTTGAGAAAGTTCTATATCCAATAATTGTAGAATAAGTGACACAACATTTGTTACTTAAGGTTTAAGGTATAAATATTTAGGGGCTAGATTTGTGCATCCTTAGTGAATCATAAGGTAAATTTTGGTATAAAAAATTGTGTATCCATAAGATGTTTCCTTTAAGAATATTATTTGTATATTCTTAGTGAATTTTGAGACAAATTTTAGGAATAAAATTTGTTAGAAATTAATGAATTCTAGGGAAGGTCATGGCACATATTTTAAGGATAAAAATTGTGTAGCTTGAAATGAAATATGAGACAAATTTTAGAGGTAAAGCTTGTATAAATTACAAGAGTTTGGGAATAAATTGATAAAACAAAACTTGGGATAAAATTGGCAAAAAAATAATCCTAGTTTAGTTTTGTGAAGAGCCTCAGACAAAATTATGGAAAATTCCTGTGGATAATTTTAGAAAGAGGGTTGTAAAGACAATAGTCTTGTTGACAGGCCATGTAATACATTTTTAAGAACTATAGTTTAACCTTGATTTGCTAATATTGTGTACCTATAGTGTTTTCCTATAACAACTTAAGTGTACCAATAGTATTTGATGTTTGTAAACCTATAGTGTAATCTTGTATGATAGATTACGAGACAAGTCGAAGCTAAACTTGAGTAATTTTTTTGGTAGATTGCAAGAGATATTGTAGCTAAACTCATGGAACTATAGTACGATATTTTTGATAGATCAATTAGCAAATCTATTTGTGGAAGAACTATAGCGTGACCATAATTATGGAATCTAGAACAAATCGGGTATATGATCTCGTACTAGATTATGATTAAATCCTTGGAATGAATTGTAGATCCACAATTGAATCCATCTGTTTAAATGTTATTTTTTATTTGAAGAAATATGAGTTACTTGTGAAAGTATGATTTGTTTAAATTTTATTTCTAGTTTGAAGAAATATGAGTTACTTGTGAAAGTATGATTTGTTTAAATGTTATTTCTAGTTTGAAAAAATATGAGTTACTTGTGACAATATGATTTGCTTATATGCTATTTCTAGTTTAAATAAATATGAGTAACTTGTGAAAGTATGATTTGTTTAAATGCTATTTCTGGTTGGAAAAAATATGAGTTACTTAAGAAAGTATGATTTTTTTAAATGTTATTTCTGGTTGGAAGAAATATGAGTTACTTATGAAAGTATGATTTGCTTAAATGCTATTTCTGGTTGGAAGAAATATGAGTTTCTTGTGAAAGTATGACTTATTATTTGCATAAAATGGATCACATTTACGAATGAATTTATGGAATTCTTTTGAAAGGGACTAGCAATAGTTGATTGTAATAATATTTGTTTCAAAGGCATATCTTTGTGGAAAATTATATTAGATGAAAATGTGATTTTTAGTCTTAGGAAAGTATGGGATTTCCTTCTTTTGAATGGTGCAATGCTTTAGAAAATTACATTATGAGGGATGTATTGTGTTTATTTGCATTCAATTTGAACATTATTACATGCTATTGCTTGCCTAGAATGCATTTTCATATACATGTAATGGGTTGTCATGATCCCGAAATACCAACAATCTAGTATTGGTGGCTTGAATGGAGTTAAACGAAGATTGGAACTATTTGACTTCTATTGATCATGTATATATGTTATAACAAGGCCTCTTTAATGAAAGGTCTCCATTATTGTAAAATATCTCCTTTGAGATCAATTGTAATTGATTTATATCACTCTTTAAGAGGATTTGTAAACAATGTAATACTTGATTTCAAGCAATTATGGAAGAAGATGTAAATTTATATCATGGCATGAAGTTATCATATGTTAGGGCTAAAATATTTAAATGTGAATTAAATATTGTGTCTAGATGACATAGAGTAACCCTAAACTAGAAAGAATGTATAAATCATGCATGACACTTAGAAATGTATCTCTAGTGACTAACTATGAATGACTATAAGGGAGAACGTTGAAATTTATCTCATTTTGTGGATATTATAGTTGAATAAATCACGTAAGTTATAATGGTAGACATTCACAAGTCAATCAACACACACTCTCTACTTTATCGCTATCCTAAAAGTCTTGTTAATGGATTAAACGATATCCATTATATGACAAAGGTTGCACTCTTTCATCATACCTGTAATTACACTCAATACCTAATACTTTCACTCGTTATCTGACTGCTGCCCAGGTTATCAAGTTTACATTCCATTATTGTCCATCTATTGGTTTTATCTGCACATTACTCCATCTTCACTTTTGGATGTGTTATGGCCTACTATTTATCCTATGTTTGCTTTAGTGCCTGATAAACTACTTCGCTATGACAATTTTACCTCTTTCAACAATGACAATGTCACAATATGGCCTATCTAACTATGTTGTGTATTCACTATCCTCCTACATTCGTCATGTAATCATGTCTCCCCATTACTGCATATTACTGTCTCATCCTCGGACACATCAAAATATTTGTATGTCTTGGACATTTGTGCTATGTATGCATGGTAGTTTAATCATCGTCTATTTTGTTGACATGATGCCATTTCTCTATGACTCATACAGAATCTATTTACAACATTTGCAGTCTCTCTTCGTGACCCACCAACGATGAAACTTTCTCTTATTTACATTTTTCTACCACTAATGAGTTGTGGGGTTGTGATATATTTTTTTTACCTTGTGCTACTATTTTATTAGACTGTGCTATGTTTTCCAATGCTACAATCTAAACCCTATCCAAATCATGTTCGAGTCTCGGTAGTCTATATTTTTTGCATCATCCCATCAGCTCAAAATATAGTTATCCACGTGTGACACACTTCCATGCTCATTTGATACTGTGTTGCTACTAAGTAGCCATCGCACTACCATTTTTGTATGTTTGCCTTGACGAATGCTATCATGGCTATTACTATGCTTTTGGCTATGAAAACCTAGCACATATTCTCAAATTATCAATGGTAAAAATCACACTTTAATGTTCGTACAATTCTTATTTTCTGTAATGTTATCTAGGCTTCATTGGATGCACCAACTTTTCTACTATTGTTGTGCTTCTTTGATGCCCACTACCATGAATCCCGTAGTAATAAAATAATAATATTCACATGATCAAATCCCATTTTATCCCATCCACCTTGCAAACCTCATCTCTATCTATATTTGTATCATAATATCCACTTAAATCTATTATGCTCATATATAGACCCCCTCCATGCTCTGATTTAATTAATACCATATTTCATCCTGGTACACCTCTATATTTTGTCGGATAAACCATGTTGCAGTGTATAGTTCCTAGACCCTGGAGGCTACCCTTCTGGTCATTTTATTCCTAGCTCCTTCTAGTTCTATGAGGTATCTACTTGCATGACCACTCTACGTCACTCTCACGCAGGCCCATCCAATTTGTTTTCCTTAATCCGCTCTAGCAAAAGATATCCATGTTTTCTATCCAATCACATTTGTAATATTTATTACCTCGGGTCCACATCATCTCCATATTTACTACCTTGGATAATCTGCATCATCACATTGCATCCAAATTCCAGATTTGAGTCCTTCGTGCTAGTTTTGAGAGTTGCACCATCGATCCAAATAAGCACGAGCCCTATCCATCTCGCATTACCACTACCCTCGTCACTCTATCATAGAGAATATGATTATTAAAACGACCATAAATACACACTGAAACAAGCTCTTGGAGACTATGAAATAATGAAAATAAATAAACAAAATGAAGTCTAACAACCTAACAATGAAAATGAAGATAAAATAAAAATTAACATAAAACATAATATCTAATAACTTTAAAATAAGCACGAAAAAACATGACATTAAAATAAAGTAAACTGCATTGTATATATATGTAAGAACATATATGCACATCATTATTATTTGAATATATATATATATATATATATATATATATATATATATATGTTTTAAAACAAAATTTGTTTTAGTAATGGATAATAAAACAAATGATCACTCACTTTTTTATTTTATTTTTTTATTCTTTTATATTTTATTTTGTTATATATATTTTTTGTTTTTTTTTGTATTTTGTTATTTTAAAACAAAAAATTATCCAATTAGTTCCAAATGTTGGAACTAATTGGCCTTCAACACAACACAATTAACATTAAGATTCGATCAACAAAACATAAAAACAACACAACAAATAAATTTACATCTTAAACCTAACCCAAAAACTTAAAATAAATAAAGTAAAAGAAGGTGAAAGACACTACCTAACCATGGACTTTGGAATTCCTATTGCCAATACAAGGGTAGGGACCTAACATTATCATTCAAAGAAGACCAAAATCCCCAACAAAATAAAATTTTAATATGGATCCCCAATTTTGGAGTAAGTTGTGCAATGGCCACAATAAATGGTGACATATATGTATTGGAGTAAGAACATATATGTACATCATTATTATTTGAATATATATATATATATATATATATATATTAGTTTTAGAACAACATTTATTTTACTAATGGATAATAAAACAAATGATCACTCACTTTTTTATTTTAATTTTTAATTTATTTTTTTATTAGTTTATTTTTTATTTTACTATATATATATATATATATTGTATTTTATTATTTTAAAACAAAATTTTATCCAATTAATTTCAAATTTTGGAACTAATTGGCCTTCAACACATCACAATTAACATTAAGATTCGATCAACAAAACATAAAAACAACACAACAAATAAATTTACATATTAAACCTAACCCAAAACCTTAAAACAAATAAACTAAAAGAAGGTGAAAGACACTACCTAACCATGGACTTTGGAATCCCTATTACAAATACAAGGGTAGGGACCTAACATTATCGTTCAAAGAAGACCAAAATCCCCAAAAAAACAAAATTTTATGGCGAGTCACCAATTTTGGAGTAAGTTGTGCAATGGACACAATAAATGGTGACTCTGCTGGGAAATGCTCATGAGCATTTCGAGTGAAGAACCCAGTTCTAAAACCAAACGAACCAAATATTGAGAGAAATATACATTGTCTAGCAACATCCAAAGAATATGGGGGTAGACAACTTCAATCGAAAACACATGAATCATTGCTTTCTTAGTGTGTGTAAACGTGAGTTCATTTTGCATGCTTGAAAAACATCTGGACTCCATCACCTGATTAGCATTAGGCTATGAAGTATTGCTCCCAAAAATAATTTTATAGACAGAGCCCTACTACCAGTCAAGCGTCCATAGCCCTGGTAGAGTTTATCTACATTACCCATGGTTTAATTGATATTTTGCAATACCCTTTTTTTTTAACAAGCTTTGTCTAGACAGAGCCCTACTGCCAGTCAGGATTCCATAGCCCCAATAGAGTTTATCTAGACCTGGTGACTGATTTTAGCATGTTTTCCTTTGATTGTTTTTTTATAAGGCCTTGCAAAAATTTATGCACCACATGGGTTAGAGAGTATTTGAAGTTAGAGATGGAGCATATTAGATTTTTGCCTTAATTTGCAAACCAAAATGACTTCATCCTTCAATATTTCAAAACATACCCTTTAATATGATGTTTTCGTGTGTAGCTTTAGCAAAATGATTCAGTATTTCAAAATTCACTTAGTCTAAAAATCTAGGAGAGGTTACTAAACAACTTCATCCTCTTTTCCTTGATCCACATGATAGGTAATTCACCCTTCATGACAAAGGAGCACAAAAAATAGTCAAGATGCCATTAGTAGTGACCACAAAACATCACCTCAAACATAGGGACCAACCCCAAACACAAAACTCATAAACCAAAACCCAAAACTTGACCTAATGCAAACTGACAAGAAAGCAATCACAAAACTTGTCAAACCAAAAATTAAGGATAAAGCACAAAAATAGCAAATCTAAACAAACACATGAAAACCAAAACTATATACAATAATATACACTATGGTACAAGATGATGCACAATATAGGCTACCACTTCCCTGGATCCCAAACACGATTAGCACACTTTAAAAGATATATATCATAATATGCATGCCAAACTTTATAGGAATCTAACAAAAATAATATTAGGCCAAATAATTCAATAACTTTCATTTTGCCTCTCTCACCCCACCAATTTGATCTAGCAATCCCATGGTGGAGTTTCAACTCATCAAATTGATTAGACAATAACTTATTTTCAATTATTTCTTGTCTTATCCTTACAATGCAAAATTTCACAATTCAACTCATGATTTAGAATTAGGCTTTGATTTTCAAATGTGAGATCTTGCAAGTAGGAGCCTATTTCTAGAAAATTTCAAAGCCAAATCATTTTCCATGTTTGTAGGCCAATCAAACTTATGCAAAAATTTACAAGCATCTAGGATATCTACTAAATGAGGATCATTATAAGTTTTTATCCTAGATTCCATTATCAATTGTTGATGAATTTGATTTAGTAACTCAAAGGCATTTGCTTCCATTTCACTCATCAAAGCAATCTTATTAGTGGTGTGAGGATTAGTTAACTCAAATTCTTTATCAACCACACATGGCATTTCATCATTGATAGCATTTGAATCCAACAACCAATTAGGTAAACCTTCACTTGGAGTTCGAATGGTGGAACACAAAAGGTGAGATTTTACCTTTGATACACTTTCATTTACCAATACTTGGTGAGTCATTGTGATTTCTTCCTTCTCTTCATGGTCTTCATCATCATCATCATGTAGCACTTCTTCTTTGTCCATGACCTATTTATCAAAGACACAAAAATTAGGCACCCAATTAAAAATATGTCCATCCTTTTCAAACCATAAGTCTTGTCTATCTAGGGGTGGGTCAACTAGCACATCTTCATGATCAATAACTTGAGTCCTCTCAAATGATGCAACATTTTCATTTAGATCATCAATGAAATCAAACCCAAACTATTCAGATTCTGGAATGTTCTCTATCTTAGGAAGCATAGATATTATAGGGTCCTTAGGTGAAACAAGGCTTTCAATTTCTTGCCCCTCAAATGGAAATAAAGTGAATGATTTTCCTTCTTGGTCTAGAATAGTAGAATTATTATTTTTTTGAAATATTTTATGAGATTCCATCCCTTCTTGCAAGTCATTTCCAAGTTGAACAGGAATTGCAAGATCTTCATGCGAGATAGAGCTTTTAATATCTTGCCTATCAAATGAAATATAAATTTCATCAATATGAGTGTGAGAAACCAAATATTCCTCATACCTCTTCCATAAATTATAATAATAGTCATATAAACCCATGGGATGAATCTCTATTGCATCCTCCTCGTAATCTTCAAGATCTTCAAGAAAATCTTCTTCAAATTCTTCTTGGTCATTATTTTAAGGATGTTGAAGATTTTGATCATCAATTTTAGTCATCTCATCCAAATTTATGGAAGGTCTTGATTTGTTAAATGTTTCAACACTAGTTTGCTCTAGGACCCCTCCACTGTCTAAAAGAATATTACTTTTAGTACCTTCAACCTTTGTCTCATGAGGGTTATTTGTAGAATTATCAAGATATGCATCTTAAGGTATTTGTTTATGTAATTGAGTGATGTCTCTTTTAAGTTGTAGAGCTAGCCTTTGCAACTTGTCCTGCATATCAGGTGAAGTGAGTGCTTCATTAGAAATAGCAACAAAGTCCTCCCATTTGGGTGTGATGTTCAACCACTTCTTCACATTCTTTAAATTCAACCATAGGTTGCTTTTCATACTCACCTTCATCCACTTTTGATAGCTCAATTATTTCTAAAGGTGTATCCTTTAATTTTCTATGATCATCCCAATGCACACTTGCAAATAAGGAATCTAAGCCTTCTATGTCTAGCTCTTCACAACTTAACTCATGTTGGCTTTCTTTATAATTATAATTATTGTCTTCCAAAAACAAGTGATGGAATTCTATCGTGTCTTCCAATGGCTCCTTAGATTCATCTATTGATTCCCCCTCAAATTTACTTCCAACCACTTTTTATGGCTCAAGAGTTTCTACAAGGGGATCAATTCTTGCATTGAGCTTCCTATGATTGTCCCAATATTCCTTTGTGAATAAAAATGAACCAATCTCTACATATTGATGGGTTTGTTTACCACAATCCTCATTAATGGACATTGGCTTTGAGACTTGCACCTCCTCTTGGATGAAATCTAAGGTGGTTGTAATATTTGGACATTCAACTTTATCCCATTGATTGCTCAAATTAGACCTTGTTAAATTCAAGGGTGCTAGATTAGATGGTTGGTGTTGGTTGGAATCCATAGCTCCTAAAATAAATCTTGGGAGAAGGTTGTGCCTCAAACTGAATCATAGGTGGTATCTGATTTTGAAACTTAGTATTAAGTAATGATAATCTACCCATATCAACCCATTTCTAAGTCCACCATTGCTCTATTGTTACTGCCTCCTTGTAGGCTCTAGGCAAAGATGGATCTTTAAGAATTCTCCTTAAGAATGTAGATGAAAAGGGATCTAAGGCTTCTAGGTATATTTGAATGGCCTTTTCTTTTGACATGACATAATGTGTCACCACTTTGATATACAACCTATGGAACCTATTATTGAATTTACTCATGGATTCATTAGGTTGTTTACATATAGAGACAAGTTGATTTAGCATCATAACTGGGTCAACTAGTTTTTCAAAATGACTAAGAAATTTTGATTCTAGTTGAGCCTAAGAAGTGATAGAAATCAAAGGAAAGTGTATATACCATTCAAACATAACCTCATCCAATGTTTAAGAAAAAAACCTACAAGGAACATCTAAACGCATCATTTACAAATAAACTAAAATGTCCTTGTATCTATGAATATGTTCCTCAGTCGATGTCACATCATGCCTAAAATGAGGTAAACATTCTTCTACACCTTCAAGGATTTGATGGGTAGGCATGTTTAAATGGCTATAATAATCACCTATCCAAGATGCAATTTTTGCCTTGGTTGGAATAAACAATGCCATTAGTGAACATTAAATAATATAACTTTAGTACCAATTTTGTTAGTCAAATGAATATATCTTGCAAAGAAACATGAAATGACTAACAATTTTCAAATGAATAAATCATCACATTCATCAATTATAATGCATGAATTAAACCATAACAATAAATAACATTCTCCAATTTGCAAAAGGTTAGCATCAATGCATCATCAATTAGAGAACTTTCAAATCAATGAATATGATCAACAAAATCTCATTAGTCAAGACTAATGCCTTCAAATAATCCTTTAAAGTAACATGAAAAATTTAACATCTAAATAGCAATAACGTAAACCAATTCATGCCCTCCTTCTAGCGCCAATTCTGTTGAGTGGAAATTTTACCCAATTGCAAATTCACCATCACAGTCAGGATTTTGATTAGAAAACCCTCTCTTGTAAAGAAATAGAAATTTCTCCAAGGTTCCTTTTACTTAATGTGTGCTTGTAATATTGTGAAGATGTATCAAATAAGTGCTAGGAATACCTTAGTGATTTGCAAATAACTATTAACAAGGGGCTCGTGTTGGTATTATTTTATCAATATACTAGTGATTGTTCATTAAACTTAAAAGAAAAGAAAAATGTGATTGGCCCTCATATGAACATGATGTAAATGCCTTAGTTCATTTTATCTTGAAGTATTTAGGTATATTTTATCTTCTTTTGGTTAAGTATATTTTAGACAAGTTTTATCTTACATTATTAAACCCTGCTTTGAGCATAAAAGAGAAGACTAAAATCTATCTTTTGAAATGCAAAGTTTGAATGATGATTGGATTCATTTAATGTTGCTTTGAACATGAAAGTAAAATAATCTACATGAATAACTTGGTAAATGAAATAGCTTGTGACATATCATATAAATTACCCCTCTTTGATGAAATTATGATTTTCATAAAGAGAAGTTAATTTATTGCTTTAAATGTAATAGCTTTGAAATGCCCTATAAATTACCTCCCTTTAATGAAATTATGATTTTCACAAAGGAAAGTTAATTTATTGCTTGCAAAATGAAATGCAGAGCTTGAAATTTGATTTACCTTCAAAATGTGAAATTATGTCAAATTTTGAAATTACAAAATTCCTTATAAAACAACAACTTTGAACAATTTTTATAATTTCAAAATGGCTTCAAAATAGAATCAAAACTATTCTAAATGAAGTGTTAAAGCTTATTCTTCACATCCATGCATCTATTTTTGAAATTTTAATTTTTTTAATTGTTGAAGTTTTAAAAAAAATGCAAAAGGGAAGGGTTAGAAAAAATAAAAAAAAGTCTAGAAATGGACCAGAACGTTGAAAATTTTAAAAGAAAAAAAACTAGCAATGTGATGCAACCCTATCCTGCAAAACTAAATATGTAAGAATTTTTGAATGTAACCTAGTCTATTCGAAGTTGCATTTGGACAATCCAAAATAAACTAGGTGCAAGCTTCTAAGGAAATAAAATAAATTCATGTTTTCAGACGTTTGATAATGCAACCATTACACTACATCAAACATTACCTATAAGCCTAAAAAAATGGATGGGAAAGATAGACATTAACTCAAAACATTTAGAAATAAATCTCCTCCAATATTGTTAATAAAGTGTAAACTTCTGCAGCATTTTACATTAAAAATAGGAAAATAATGTCCCTGTTATAGCAGATTTTCAACCTCCTCAAGTTTTCTACCCTTGTCTCAACATTTGTAGGGTTTTTTAAAGCCTTCAATAACTTTTCATATCTCTTCCCCTTTTCGTCTTCATTTTTCATTTTGTTTTCAAGCTTCTTCAATTCTCCTTTTGTTTTATCCATTTTTTCTCCCTCGTATGCTATGAACGCTAACCTCAAGGCCAAATTGTTATCATGATACTTAGTAACGCTCTTGCATGTAATAAGAGGTTTCATTATTCTTATGACAACATGTCATAGACACCACCCACTATAGTCCTATATGGAATACCATATTTTGTTCTCCAATGATCGAGTTTCAACTACTTGACCCTGCCATCCTCGTCACATCCTCATTACATAGTAATTCCAAATTTCCCTTCGAATGTAATGCTTTCACCAAGTGGGTTTTTTTATAATACTTTTCAATCGGTGCTCGCTCTCCACTTTTTTTCTATCCTAATAGTCTTGTTAATAGATTAAACCCTATCCATTATATGAAAAATGTTGCACTTTCATCATACCCGCAATTACACTCAACACCTAATCCTTTCATCCATTATCTGACTGTTGCTTAGGTCATAAATTTTACCTTTCATTATTGTCCATCCATCGGTTTTATCTACACATTACTCTATCTTCATTGTTATAAGTGTTATGGCCTATTGTTTATCCCATGTTTGCTTCAGTGCTTGATAAACTACTCCGTTGTGATGATTTTACCCCTTTCAACAATGGCAATGTCGTAATTTGGGCTATCTAATTGTGCTACATCTTCACTATCCTCCTATAGTCGTCATGTAATCACATCCATCTTTTGCGTATTAATACCTCATCCTTGATCGCATCAAAATATACATATGCACCAGACATTTGTGATGTGTATGCATGGTGGTTTTGTCGATGTTTGTTTTGATGACATGATGTTATTTCTTTGTGATTCCTATGAAATCTATTTACGACATTTGCATTCCCTCTTCATGACCCACTGACAATGAAACTTTCTCTTATTTACGTGTTTCTACCACTAATGAGTTGTGGGGTTGTGATATATTTCCATTTACCCTGCATTGTTATTTTAGTAGACTACGCTACGTTTTCCAATGCTACAATCTAAAACCTATCCAAATCATGGTTGAGTCCTGGTAGTCTATATTTTTTGCATCATCCCATTATCTCAAAACATAATTATCCACGTGTGACACACTTTCATGCTCATTTGATACCGTGTCGCTACTAAGTAGCCATCGCACTACCGCTTTTGTATGCTCATCTTTCTGAATGCTATCATAGCTATTACTATGCTTTTGGCTACAAAAACCCAACCCATATTCCCAAATTATTGATGGTAAAAACCAAACTTTAATGTTCACACAATTTTTGTTTTCCCTACTATTCTCTACACTTCATTGGGTGCACCAAATTTTCTATTGCTACTGTGCTTCTCTAACATCCACTACCGTCAATCCTACAGTGATGAAATAACAATCTTCACATGAGCAGATCCCATTTTATCTCGTCCACCTAGCAAACCTCATATTTATTCATTTTAACAATCTTCACATGCTCCTCCATGCTCTATTTTAATTAATACCATGTTTCATCCTGGTACACCTCTATATTTTACTGGATAAACTATGTTGTAGTCTATTGTTCCCAGACCCCAGAGGCTACCCTTATGGTCATTTTATTCCTAGATCCTTCTAGTTCTACAAGGTTTCTACCTACGTGGCCGCTCTACGTCACTCTCACACGGGCGTATCTGATCTATTTTACTTAATCCCCTCCAATAGTAGATGTCCATATTTTCTACCCAGTCACATTTGTAATATTCACTACCTTGGGTCCACATCATCTTTGTCTTTACTACCCTAGCTCCTTTACAATGTCACATTGAACCCACATGCCAAATCCAAGTCCTTCATTCCATCTTCGAGAGTTGCACCATCGATCCATGTTAGCGCGATCCCTATCCACCTCGCGTTGCCACTGTCATGGTCACTCTATCGTAGAGAAATATGATTATTAAAATGATCATAAATACACACTGAAACAAGCTCTTAAGGAGACTATGAAATAATGAAAATAAATAAACAAAAGGAAGTCAAACAAACCTAACAATGACAATGAAGATAAAACAAAAATTAACATAAAACATTAAAATAAAACATAATATCTAATAACTTTAAAATGAACATGACTAAACATGACATATTAAAATAAAGTAAATTGTGCGGTATATACATGTAAGAACATATATGTACATCTTTATTATTATTTGAAATATATATATATATATATATATATATATATATATAAAGTTTTAGAACATTTGTTTTACTAATGGATAATAAAACAAATAATCACTCACTTTTTATTTTATTTATTTTATTTCTTTTTTTATTTTTTTATTTTTCATTTTGTTTTATATATATATATATATATATATATATATATATATATATATCTTTTTTTTGTTTTTTTTGTATTTTGTTATTTTAAAACAAAATTAATCCAATTAATTCCAAATGTTGGAACTAATTGGCCTTCAACACAACACAATTAACATTAAGATTCGATCAACAAAACATAAAACAACACAACAAATAAATTTACATATTAAACCTAACCCAAAACCTTAAATAAATGAACCAAAAGAAGGTGAAAGACACTACCTAACCATGGACTTTGGAATCCCTATTGCCAATACAAGAGTAGGGACCTAACATTATCACTCAAAGAAGACCAAAATCCCCAACAAAATAAAATTTTAAGGTGGGTCCCCAATTTTGGGGTAAGTTGTGCAATGACCACAACACAATGAAGGGCTAAAAAATATATAGTAACTCTTTTCAAACTAGTAGAAGAGAAAAAAAATCAATTTTCACCTTTTAGGGCTTAGAAACATCTAATATCCAACTGCAAAACCTTCAACATGATCCAACTACATGAATCTCAACAATGGATGTTTCCAACAATCCTCAAAGCTCTGATACCATGAAAGGAAGGATGGAAAAATGTAAAACACTGAATCAAGACACAAGTATCAAAGGGTTGAAGCAAAACCATATTAACCAAAATAGAGAGACTAAAAAATAGAAACAAGATAATGGAAGCTAACACAAAAACTTCAATATCTTATCATATATTAGAAGTGATTATGAGTACAATGGAGAAGCCTTGCTTAAATAGGTAAGGAATATCCACCACAACCATAGATAAACAAAGATATAAGGATCAATATCCATCATACAAACAAGGAGGTGTGATATGATCTGTGGAGAAAAGATCTCAACCCTCCAAATGTAATCAATGAGTGTAACTCCCTAGGAATACCAAATATCCCCATAATATCTAAATAAGATAAAATAAAGTACCTAGGTGAGCATGACTTAGAGTATAAACACCTACTCTAACAAATTATTCTTTGATCAAATAGTTTTCATTGAAAACATTACAAGGAATAATTCCCATGTTCCCTCCAACAAAGGTATTTCTATATGCATCATTTCACTCATGTGGTCATGATTGCATTTTACATGGCTACTTAAGCATTTAGAATCAGGAAACTTAGCAATGAAGCGATCGTGATAACTAGTTAGGTTGGCTCATATGCATTATACTTACTCTAGGTCATTGATGCTAAGCAGATCCTTGTCCTTAGGAATTTGGATTGCTTTTTATGCAATGTGTTTCTTCTATTTATCGGGATGCAATGATTACCTCTTTAATTATATTTAGAATTATGTGCTAGTGTATTTTGGTTTCTTTTGGTTTACTTACTTATGTTGCATAAAACCTCTAGCTTACACTTTTCAATGGATAGCCTTCTCCATGTCTTCCTTCCTAAAAATGACATAAGTTCATGGTTTATGAGGGTTGGAGAATAAGAATTATTTCTTGCTCAGGTAGTTTTCACACCTAAGCACACAACACTAAAAATATTTATGAGTAATAATTCTCGTCCTCCTTCACTTATAAACATTGAGCCATTGATTGTATATTATTATTGAATAACTATTATTATTATGATTTTATACTTGTATAATTGTACGACTGCTTATGCATGTAGAAATCATGGTATTATTGTGATTAGGTGTTGATGGCCACTAGTTAGGATGGCACACACTTGCATTGCATTCACACTAGGTCTTTAATTCTAGTAGATCACAACCCTTAGGGTTATATGCATGTGCAATATTTTTCATCAATCTTCATTAAATAAGATATGTTTGTTTGTATTGTTGCATGATTGAGTAATACGCATAGATTTACTCCATCAACTTTATCCCTTACAACAACTTTGACAAGACTAGCTTAACATTTTGCACGTAGTCTAAATATTAGGGAAAATGTAATGATATTTTTTAGGCTATTGTTGGTGACCAAAATTATGGTTTAAATCACTTTTATTCTACTCAATTTTCTTGGGCACTCTCTTTTTTATAATAGCATGTTTTCCAAGTTAGTGCAACCTTATTATATTCACAAAAAGAGTTGCCATAGTTGAAAATTGGATAGACAACTGACGTGATGCAATAGATAACCTAAACTATATGCATAGTTATAGGCTTTGGGTATTGAACACTAGCAACATTTTAATGAAATACATATTGATTTCCATGTTTTCATACTTGCATTAGCTATTTGTTGTATGAATTAGCTCATGTATGAATTAAAATTAAAGAGAACTAGGATTTTTTTTAACAACTGACTAGCATATGATGGACATATGCCTATCATTGATTAGAACTAGTCCATATATTCTCAAAGCAATAAACCTACATCATTATATTTTTTACGCATATTCTCTAAAAATACTAATCAATCTTATTAGTCCAAAAACTATCCCCTACTTGCCAAATGATGGCAATCCCTTTTGTCATAGGGACATATAACTATAACACTCTATAAATCATCATTTATCCTAACTCCTTTCATTCTATGCCTCTTAGCTCCTTCTAGGTGACAAATTACGCATACCTCATTTTCGTATAGGCTCTAATAAAGGCCTCAAACCATGAAATTTAAGATAAAATCATCCCATCTACTTTTTTGATTCATAAGCATATGGACAAGATAATTTCTTTTTATTAAGGACTAATATAGCATCTTGAATTGTGCAAATATACTAGGTGACCAATATCCTATGACATTAATATCACTAATGGCAAGGTCTCCTATAAAGCTATTATCTAAACAAGCCCTACAACTAGGGGCATTAACAATCAAAATGAGCATGTACTGTCCAACTCAAAACAATGGACATAGATTGCTCAACTTAGAAATACAGACGTAGAATGTCCAACTAGCAATAAGGACATAGACTATCCAACTCAACAAAACATACATAGAGTGTTCAATTCAACAATACAAATATAAACTGTCCAACTTAGCAATAAGGACATAGACTGTCCAACTCAAAAAAATGAACATAGACTATCCAACTTAGTATCAGGAACATATATTATCCAACAAAATAATTAAATATGAACATAGACTATCCAAAATCATTATATTATATGTACATAGATTGTCCAAAATCATTGTATCATAGAGACATAGACTATTCAAAATCATTGTATCATATGAACATAGACTGTCCAACTTAGTAACATAGACAAAAAACTGTCCACCATATCAATTAAATATGGACATAGATTTTCCAAAATTATTATATTATATGGACATAGACTATCCAAAATTATTGTATCATAGGAACATAGACTATCCAAAATCATTGTATCATATGGACACTGACTATCTCTCGCATTGTATTATATATGGACATAGATTGTCCAAAAAATAAAAAGGTATTATTTACCTATAAAGCCATAGCTTGTATAAGTACTTAACAATTAATAAATATAGAAGAGCCACCCCTTCGGAGCATGCAAAAAAATTTAAGGACATAAACTATCCAATGGCATAGGCTACCTAAAAACATAATCAGCCATAGTCGCCTAAGTGTTTGTCTACTGATTTGGCTAAGAGGCCACTACTTAGGGTCAATTGACACAACATATAAATAAAATATTATTTTGATAGGTACTACTACATTAAGTCATTCAATTTGATACCTTGTAACAAACACAATGTGGTACCTTTTAAATGCTTTGTTTAAAATAGGCCATAACTTTAGACATATTTGGATGCTAGCACTAACCCTTATTTTTCAAAACAATATGATTTTACAAAAATATTTTTTCTCTTTCCAACCTAGGAAAATAATATCGAGGGCATCCATAAATATCTCCTAACATGAAACATGCCTTAAATCATGAAATTAAATTATTTCTAAAATTTTAATCAATTTCTTTCAAACTTCAATTTTCACAACATGACAAATAAAAAAAATTCAAATCATGCATAACATTGCCACTATCTTTAAAATAAGCTTTAGAGTTCTTCATTAGCCTCCATTCACCTAATCATGCCTATATTTCATGTTATTACTGATAAAAAATCATTTTGCAACTATGCCAAATTCCCATTCACCTTGATACTTAAATTTTTCAATTCAAATCTATTTTTAAAAAATTTTAAATCAACTCCAAGATCAAATTCGTATCCACATATGTCCACAATATCTATCATACAACATCATCGATACATCACATTATCTATCTATTCATCCATTCAATTAATATAAATTTTCACATCACAACTCAAAATATATTATAATGTAATGAATCAATAAATAATCGGTATATATATATATTCCTTGAAAATTTTCATAATATTCATTCAAGAGAAAAGAAGATTACATAGCATAATTTCCCAAGGCATACAAATAAATCAAGAGTAGTAGCAACTTCCCCATCCTCAATGACGGTTAAAAGACTCTAGAAACCATAACAAAGCCACTACAACGAAGAAAATACAAAATAGAGCAAAGGCAAAGGTATTCTCTTAGATCAATGTCCATTGCTTCATGTGCACATCCATTTTGGACACATCCTACTATCATCCCATTCTGTCAGTCCACATTTCATACAGTCCTTTTTCTAACACTTCCCATGGTTACTATGATGTTTGGCAGAATTTGATCTTGGCTATTAATGTAAGGGACATGTTCATTCTATTTCTTAGTAGTTAGGTTTTTCCAAGATCAAGGAGAGCTGAAGTTTATAAATTCCTTGGCCTTCAATTCTACCTATTGCAACATGATCAAAAGTTTAACAACCTCATTGAGTCATTTTCCCAACACTTAGTAAGCATCTTCAACCTTTAATATTTTAAAATATGGTTACTATATTTCTTAACAATATTAGGTCTTGGATGGTAATATAAAGTATATGTTCACCCTTACCATGAGTAGTTAAAATTCTCCAAGGTCAAAGAACGCTAAAGTTTATAAATTCATTGGTCTTCATATCTACCTGCTGCAATGAGCCTAAAATTTTTACATCCCCATTGAGGCATTTGGTCAAACACTTGGTGTACACTACAACATTACATATATGTTTTCTCAAGTTCCACAAGTGTTGTGTCCTGTATGTGGAGGGTTGTGAACTATAGCATGAGCTGAACAAAAACCTAACCTTCAAATAATTGATTGTCAATCAAAATATATCTTCACATATGTTACAAGCATACTCTACATTATGCCTGTGTCAACCTATTGCCTTTGTTTCTTGCTTTATGTCCTCTTCCATCCCTAAAATTAAGGGTATGAAAAAAGTGATGACTTAAAAAGCAAAGGCAATCTCTCAAACCATTGACCTAATGCAAATAAAAGAGAAAGAAACTTTGATTTTTTATTTTTATTTTTTTTTACTATGGATAAAAATGAAGATCTTAATCTCCCAGACAGTCAAACCATCCTTGATTTCAATTTGTTTCCAACTCCCCTGTACCAAAAAAAATCCTTCTTATGACATAACATCTACAAGAGAATTGTGTTTTCTATAAATATGTTTGTAGCTGATGAGATTGAAATTCTCCGCTAAAATATTTACTTGTTCAAAGGTAGGCCATAAGGTTAATTTCTCCATTTTGTATAGATCCTTCACCCAATTGATGACAACTAGTGAATCATCCAAAACTTGAAGCTGAAAACATTATGATCAAGTACAGTTTTCAAGAGCAACTTCAATGCTATTAATTCAACATAATTATTAGTGCTCGCACCTAGGCATACCTTGAACTTTATGTAGTGAGAATCCTAGAAATAGAGAATTCCCACTACCTTACACAAATGTGGGAAACCTTGATAGGCCCCATTGAAATAACTCCAAGGAATAAATTTATTAACACTGACATCCATGATCAATCTTGTGCATTTATAAAGGCTCATTTTCAAAATTACAAATCTAAGTAGCCACTTGAAAAGCAGGATTAGAGGTATTTTAAAAAATATCTTCATATATATCTAACCATACTCTCCATTCCACCACAAAGGGAAGAGTTCTGAAAGTCTTCAATTCGCCCTTGTCAAACCACTTCCTCATACACTCTTCCACTATGTCTCCTTGCCAACATCTTATCCTCCTAGTTAGCATCTCTACCTCCCTCCATACTGATTTAGTATAAGCACATACAACCAATAAATTGTTGATATTTTCCAACTCCACCTGATAGAGAGTACACCTCCTAGGACCATGACACCCCCTCTTCATTAAAACATCCCAAGTTAGAACTCTATTATTAAGTGCTAGCCACTTAAAATTCTTAGTTTTTAAAGGTGCTATAACCTTCCAGATAGGATTCCACGACAAGACATGTTCCCCTTGCCTATCATGTGCAAACATAGCTTTATAAGCTATCTTAGCAATATAAACACCCTTTAAAGGATTTTTTATCCATACCAATTCATCCTTCTTTTCTAGTCTTATCCTAACATGACTGGAAATGAGGACCCTCACATAAGCCTACCATAAATCACCATTCTGTCGTACAATACCAAGTTGTTGAGCACTCTTCCAACCTTGCTACCACAAGGAAGTTGAATCGTGGTCTCCCACCTTAAAAATAGTTAAAAATTAGCATTGCATAGGTAGTATAAGATCCTCAAGAATTTTGTACTCATTACCATTGCCAACCCAGGGGTTAGCACCAATTCTCACCTTAGCACCATTACCAAATTTCCAAGCAATCCAATTTCTTATAAGTGGAAAAGCCTAAACAATCACTTTCTAAAAGATAGACACCTTGGTGGTCGACTTGACAGGTTTCTTTATCCACTCCTTCATTGAAAGTGGTTCTATATATTTGGTCATAATGGTCTTTCTCCATAGGCTATCTTGAGTAATCAATTACCATAAACTCCTACTATCCAAGGCTTTACCAAAATGGTGTATGTTCTTTATCCTCCAACCACCCTCTTCCTTTGGTTTTGCTATAATTTTTCACTCGGCTAACACCATGCCAAATTTATCTCTTTTTCCACTCCATAGAAATTTAAAACATATTTTTTATAATTTTTTCCTGCACCTTGACAGGTATGAAGACTTGGTTTTTCTATAAGTTTTCACTTGGCTAACACCATACCAAATTTATCAATTTTCGACTTCATAGAAATTTAAAACATCTTTTTCTAATTTTTCTTGCACCTCGATATGTATAAAAGCCAACCCATGCCAATAGACAAGAATAACCTCCAAAATTGAGTGTCAATTTTCTCCCTATCGATAGCCACTTGTTTCACCACAAAGGTATTATTTTGTTAATATTCTCCACTAACCAATCCTAGCCCCTACTACCATAGTCATTTGGCTTCAACAAAAAATCCAAGTATTTAATATCTGCCTATAGATAAATATTTGTAAAGGAAATTATCCTTTGAATAATGCTTTCATCCTCCTCTACAAGACTAAAATAGGACATGGTAGACTTTTCCAAATTAATTTCCATATCGAAGGCCAAACAGTGAATCCTTAAGATATCATTAAACTTGTTAACCTCCCTAATATTTCCATCGTAAAACAACAAGATATCATCAAAAAATAAAATATGAGTTAACGAGAGTGATAGACCCACTTTGATCCCTTTAATAAACCCTATTCTACTAGCTTCCTTGATATCCCTACTCAAACCTTCTGCAACCAAAAGAAATAAAACTAGAGATAAAAGACAACCTTGTCTGCGACCATGAGTAGAGGAAAAGAAGCTAGAAGCATAGTGATTTATAATAACAACAAAATATAAGTAAGTCACACAATCCATAATTCAATTAATAGCTTGAATATTGAACCCAATGTGGAGAAGCATGATCCTCAAATACAACCAACAAACTTTGTCATAAGCTTTGGAAAGATCCAATTTTACTACAACAGTAGGAAACCTCTTCATTTTATAGTGTGCATGCCTTCCTGTGCCACTTCTACAACATCATGCATCTGCCTACCATTAAGAAACCCAAATTGCTCACTTGATATGGAGTTCGATAAAACTTGTTTTATAGCAATTGCACAAAGATATAGGTCTAAATCATCAAAATAAATCGGATTATCCTTTGGAAACAAGATAATAAAGGTTGATTTGATGTCCATAGGGATCTTCCCAATAGATTTAGTTTCTTCCATCACCCTAATCAAATCTTCCCCAATTAGCTTAAAGAATCCCAAAAAGGACTCAACACCCCACCCATCTAGCATTGGACTTTTATTATTTTGAAAATTAGTAAGCACTTTTTGTAATTAATCATTAGAAATTCCTTTCAATAGCATCTCATTGGTATCATTAACAACAAAACTAGAGAAGTAAGAGGTAATTTTCATAATCTCAAGCAAGTTAACCCTCTCAGGCTATTTGAACAAATTCTTGAAGTGTTGAATACCCAAGGCTGCAAGGGCTTTGAAATATATAGCTTTTATCCCATCACCATTGGGCATCTCCTAGATGATATTAATATTTCTATGATTGGAAAATTTGTGAAAGTAATTTAAATTTTCATCCCCTAACTCCAACCAGATAGCTCTACTTTTAAGCCTCCATTGTACCTCTTGGTATAGCAAAATATTACATTTTTCTCTTCAAGTACTTTGATGACTTATTTTGACTCCACTAAAAACCACCCTCATTCATTGCCTCATAAAATTCAACAATCTGCGTCTCTAAAATAGTAAGTTCCTTCAATTGTTGTTTAGACTTGTTGTAAGCCCACTTAGAAGCATCAAATTTTAATTTTCTCAAGTTTCTGGCAAATTGAAAACATGCAGAGCTTCCCAAATTAGCATCAAAAGGGCTCCATTATTTTTAACCAACGTTTAAAACTCCTCATCCTTCAACCAATTTGAATTAAACTTGAAATGGGTGGAAGGTTTCCTCTCAATTTTTCCAAGTTGAATAAGGATAGGAAAATGATTCGAGTTGAGGGTTATGCATAGTGATGAATATTCAAAAAATGGGTGAATATTAGAATTTCCAAAATTGAAAATTGGTGAATATGAGGACCCTCGACGTCGGCCCATTCACCTAAAATTTTTAGGATCAAATTTTTCTTAGGGTCAATTCGCCACAATATATATCCAAACATAGGCATATTTGTACTCGTTGGAAAGCTCTTTTCAAGAATGATCTAATGGTGGTAGTTTTATGAAGTTATAAGATGATTTAATAGGTCAAACGTGGCCCCAAATATGACCTTACATTTTAGGGCTTCAAATGCCCCAAATTTTGGTGTAAAGATGCTCAATTTTATTTGCTTAGGATTATCCGTGATTCACCTTTATTTTGATTAGGATTCACCATTATTTACAAGTACATTTTGGGTCCAACATCTTATGCATAACCTTGTCGAATTGCCTCTGGAATCCACCCATGATTTTATTCTTTCACCATCTGACAAAAGGCATCTAGAGACAAAAAATCTATCCAATGTATTAACAACATAATGATCTCCCACCCTATTATTATGCCAAGTAAGGATAATTTTATAGGCTCCATGTCAATAAGATCAACCTCTTAAAATTTATGTGCAAAATAACGAACTTGTGAATCACATATTTCTATAGTCCCCCATACCTCTGATTTGTTGAAAGTAAAATTAAAATCTCCTCCTACTATTAAATTCCTCTTCTGTATAAAGTTATTTTCCAAGAGTGTATTCAAAAACTGTATTTTGTTCTCATAAGGCCCATAAATTTTGACCACCACAAAGGATATTCCTTGCTCCAATGAGAAAATCTCAACTCCTATCCTAAAGATTAAATAAGTTGAGTTGATAAGCCTAAAATCCCTCTTCTTCAAACCCAAAACCATATCTATAGATCTGCCCTCTGAATCCAAAGATAGAAATGTTTACTCTTCTAAAATGTTTGTAGTATACCTTCAACTTTTGAACCCATACCCATAGTCTCTTGAAGCATCAAAATATCTGGTTGTCGTAACTGCATTAACCTACATAGAGCAACCTTTTTAGAGTCACTGCCCAGACCTTAGATATTATGAGAAATTATTAACATTAATTTACCATTTTTGGGGTATGGCCTCCTCCAAGTGCCCCAACTATAGATTTTTGTTTTCCACTCTTAACCTCCCTTAAAGATTTGTCCTTGGCAAGTTGAATACTAGATTTTCTCCCCAAAACATGAGTGGTACCGACATTCATTCCAAGCCCTCTTGCAACTATCGACTCCTCAAGAACAATTGTTGATTTTTTTAATAAGCTATGGGTGGCTTCTATTGGGGGCCACTCCCATTACAAAAAAAAAACATAACATTGCTCTCATTACATTTATAACAAGTTAATTAAAGCATATCCAACTTTATCTTTCTATCATAGATATTCTTCATTTACCCTTTTATCAAATATATTCTTCATCTTCCTCAAACTGCTAAATTTCCACAATCAACTCTTTTTATATCAAATGCTTTCAAAATTTTAAATTTTGTCAAGATGAAATTTAACATTACAAATAGTTAAAATATTTGTTGCCTAGCTTCTATATCCAAAAATATCTTATCTATAACAACCTCACAATTTTTAAATACCTTTTTTTAGGGTTCTTATTCATTCCCTCAATATTCCAAGATATTATTTTCTTTGTTATTTTTTTATTTTATTTGTGCGTTTAGCCCCACTTCTTGTTAACACTTGTGATATTTGCTTTTGTTTGTCCATATAAATATTTCTTTGTGTTTATTTTTCTCTTAGGTTTTGTTTCTTGGGTCTTCCTCTATTTTTTAATTCTTAGCAATACTTTCATCTTCATCAATCTCTTCAATCTTCTCACACTGCTCATAGTAAGACTTATCATATTTAGGTTTACCTTGTTATGAAGGATCTAAAGTGCAAGGAATAACCTCAAAAGCACAATTTTCTTTATATTTCCCTAGAGACCCTAACATGCAAGGATGCTCTTTTGTAGCAACTACCTTCTTATTCTGCCTCAAAAACCCTAAATTGTTATGGGTTTCCTCCAACCTATTTTTTATATTATTTTGCTCTTGAAACCTTAAAGTGCAAGGAATAACATCTTCACCACTTTTACTTTTATTACTTGAAGAGGATTCTATACTACTTGAGGAAAATGAAGATGATTTACCTGGAATAAACTTGACCTTTTTGCTATCTTTGTTTTGGGTTTTATCTCCACATTTTCTTTTGCATATTTAATTCCTTCTAAACTTGCCAATTGATATTGTTGATAGGATTTATTTACATCTTATTTTAGAGTGGAATATCCTTGATCTAATCTAGCTTCTATTATTGAATGATTTCCTTGCTTTTTCTTGAATTTTATCTCATGGCTATATTTTTTTGTCTCTTTCTTCATAGTTTTTACTTTGTAAACTCTTGCCATGTGTCCAATCTCAAAAACATTATGGCAACAAAATGCAATATTTTCATAATTTACTTGTTGATATCATTCTCTTGATTTAAATTTAATCTTAATGGATCATGGAAAAGGTTTTGAAATATCCTTAGCAACACATATTTGAGTATATATAGCATGCTTTCGCTCCTTAGTTTTTGGTCCTTCCTTGATGAGTTTCCTTAGGGTATTTCCAATATTTTTTAAAAATTCCTTATTTATAAGTGATATGAAATTCCAAAAAGCCTAACCCACATCAGAAGCTTCTTAAGAGATTCCGACTCAACAAATTGTTTTTCGTTCCATGGTCTCAAATAAAGTGCATCTCTTCCCCTAAAACATGGGCCACCAAAAATTATTTTATCCCTTATTTCTGAACTGGAAAAGATGAGGAGGAAAAAAACCTTAAGGAAGAAAAATCACAGAATAATTTGAATTCAATCCCCACTTCCACTTGATCCAATTTGAATCTCCAAAAACCTTTACCATGATCTATGGAACTTACATATTAGCCCTCTACTTTTAAGATCATTTATATCATGCTCAATCATATCATCCTTGAAACTTACATTTGGTGTACCATTTGCTACCTAGATCAAAATCACCATGTATTTGCTCTTTTGCTTATCTCTGGATTGGGTCTTCATACTTCCAACTAGGGCATTTTTATTTCTAGCTAGGGCATCCTGACTTCCCATTACGGCTTTCAAAAATAAATTTTATTCCATAATAGCTAATGGGGATTACTCTTGAAATGCACTCCCTCTTGGTTCACACTCCCTCTTTGCTTGCACTCGCTCTTGCTCGTAACTTACACTCTCTCTTGCCTAACACTTACTCCCAGATTGCACTCCCTCCTAGCTCATAATTATCTGTGTCTCTTCTTTTTCTTGGCATTCCTTCATTTCAATTTTTTTTTTTAAATAATGTTCCACGCATTCGTGGTAAGGGTTTGAAGCATTGATGCACTCCGGATGAACCTACCACTCTTTTTCCATGATTGAATCCTGATTTACACTCCCTCTTAGTTTGCACTCACTTTTGGTTCACACTCTCTCCTACCTCGTACTCATTCCCAGCTTGCACTTCCTATTGGCTCACAATTACATTTATCTCTTCTTTTTCCTATCATTCCTTGGCTTCAACATTTTTTTGGAAATAATGTTCCACATATTCATAGTAAGGTTTTGAAGCATTGATGGACTTTGGATGAACCTGTTGCTCTTCTGCTATGACTGAATCTAAGCTCACACTCTCTATTTGATCCCATTCGCTCTTGGCTTGCATACTCACTCCCAACTCGCACTCACACTCATTGTTGCACTTACTCCCAACTTGTGCTTGCACTCACTTGCACTCATTTCGATTGCATTTACTCACTTATTACTACACTTACTTCCAGATCATGCTTACACTTGCTACAACACTTACTTCTGGCTCATGCTCGCACTCGCACTCATTATTGCACTTACTTCTATTTCATGCTCGCACTCACATTCATTCTTCCACTTACTCCTAGTTCATGCTCACACTTGCTGCTACACTTACTCCCAACTTGCGTTCACACTTGCGACTGTTGCACTTACTCCCCAACAACTACTGATTTTTTTGATCTAATAAAATATATTTTAGACCCCTTGTAAGTATGAGCTCTTGCAAAGTAATATGAAAGTAGATATGTAGACCTTGACATTGAGTATATTATGCGAATGATAGAAAGGTAGCTAGTAGGAAGCTTATGGGACTCTTTCATCTTATTACCCATTTCCTTTAAGAGATTCTTCTATTTATCTATCTCCATAGACATGTATTGAAATAGGATTAATGAATCCTCCCCAGGAGTTGTCCTCACCACAAAAGAGTGATTCAAAGAACTTGGATAATAGTTATGTATAAAATGGGCTACCTTCATTGTTGGGTGCCAAACACTAGTTAATTTTCTCCTATAATTCTCATAGCACTTGCATTTAAATTGTCAACCTGGGAGCACGTAGACTTTAGAAGTGCCATGATTGAAACTACCCACACTACCACCTTAGATATGAATCCACTAACTACCATTGGGGGGTGTTCATGAAGTATCATTTGAATTGTCCATGCCAAGAAAAACTTACATACAAATGAAATGCATAAACTTAAACACACCACACTTAAAAGTAGTAATATGTCTACCATGAAAAGAATACAACTATAAAATAATTAGATTTAATCTAGGAACTCAAAAAATACTACCATTCATAATTAAATATATGAAAAGACTAACTAAGAACAGGGGATAATACTGGCTTGGAGTGGGCCCGAGCTCCAGCACATTTCGCACAGCAAATCACAAAAGTAGTACATAGATAAGAAAATGCTCGAGATTTATTAATCAGTGCAAAAATACTACATGTGATAGTATTATAAAAGAATGCTTCCCCTGGTAAAAATAATTTTGTGTGTTTATATACCACACACAGAACTTCCTATTGTAGTTCTATTACAACAGGCATCCCGATTACAGTCTAAATTAGGATAGTTTAGTTGTTGTAGTCAATGCGTGATGATCAGCTTCCTTGTCATTTCTTGGCAGTTGGATGATTTCCATTTCATATGGTTCTACTTTGCAAATGGTTATGTGTTCACCTACTCTAGTTGGGACAACCCGTGCATCAGCGGGTTCCCATAGATGATGTGGAACAGTGGTCAATGGGGTCCCCCTACAGTCTTTGGCCAACACGTGTAATCTGGGTATTTGTTTGAGTAGGGTTCCTAACTCAGTAAGGTGCCTACTTGAGTAAGGTGCCTACTTCAATAAGGTGCATAATTCAATAAAGTGCTTACCTTTGTATACCTTCATCAGGTTGAACAGAATCATGCCAGGTCCATGTAGGACCTCAACTGAGTAAAAGACGACAAAATTTGGGAAATAACTACACAAAACACACTTCGCACTTGGATTAGATAATACACATGAATTCATTAAACACATACATAATATTTCATAAAAATACATAACTCCTTATATAGTACCATGCAAAAACCGTTAGTACATATACAAAAATATGAGCATATCAGGTGCTCATCATCCCCCCATGACTAATATGTGCCACGCCCTCATGGCACTTGAAACCGGTAATCACCTCTTCCCTGTATGCCACTATGCTTCATTTCCTCCTTTTTTTTGTGGCATTGGATTGCTCTCCTTCCTGAGGATTCCATTTTTTTTGAGAGGCCCTGGTTTGTTGCGGGGCATCCTTGGGTTGTGTTGTCCTTCGGCTACATTGGCGATCGGTTATGCTGGGTTGGCCTATGTTCTACACTGAACTCTTATTGCACTGGCTCTATCTCCTGCTTGGCCTAGAACCTGTGCTGGGTATGGCTACCATAGTTTTTGCTTCCTTTTGGAATATTGCTTCTGCTTCCTACCATAGGTCAGCGTGTTGTGGTTGTAGCTCTCTAAAGGGAATTTCAGAATCATCCCTCTTCTGCACAACCATGTTGGCCTTGTACAGCCAAAGTTCTTTACGGGTGAGGCTAGAATTATTGATCATGATTGCTTCTACCTCTACCTCTGGTCCATATACTCCCCATCTTGCTAGCCACTTCTTCATTTTAGAGGGTCGACCCGACGACGAACCATAAATATCCCAAAATTGGTCGTCATCGATAGGTTTTCACACAGATGCTTGGCCATATTTCTCCCTTTTTGGTAGCTTTCCTAGCTACCTTTGCTTCCTCAAACTCCTTATGGAGCTATTCAAATTTCACCTTCCACTCAGTGAAGGCCTGCACACCTACTTCCCATTTTCATCTGAATAGGGGTTCAGTTTCGTAAATGTTACTCTAGACTTTCTTTTGGCCCTCTTCTACATTGCTTACAGTACCTTCCCATTTTATTTTTTTGGTAGGGAGGTCTTCCTTTATTGTGGAGGCTACCTCCCTATTGGATGATCCAAGGATTTGTTCCTTTGATCAAGAGTCCCCTGTAGCTGTTCCTCTTGTGCCCTGGTCGTCTGGTTCCCGCTCCTTTGGTTCCTCAGGTAACCCCCTTTCAATTTTGGGACCTTGGCACTCTGGAGACTCCTTCTTGCCTTTAGGCTTAGGGTCTTGCCCTTGATTCTACCCTAAATGCCCCTCATCATCATCGATGTTCATAACAGGGGTTTTTGTTTGAAAAGCAAAATTCCCATGTTCCTCTATAATTCCTCTATCAAATATAGAGGTGCATGAACCTTCTCCCACCTCTAATTCCTCATTTTGGGTATCGAATCGAACATACTTTTATGAGACTATTCACTTCGATGAGTTCAGTGAATTCATGGGCACCTCAATTGCCCAATTTTTTTATATAGAGGTGTCCCACCTTTCAATCACCCGGGCCTGTAGCTGTTGGTTTTCTGTTCTCAACTGCTGGAACAATTACTAGAATTAGGTGATGGTGGCGTCACGCCTTTGGATTTTTTTTGTGATCATCTCCTTTTATTCATTGAACAACACCTGCATCATAGATTTCTCATCCTATTCAGTGTGGTCCTCTTCCATTGGTACCTCAGGATGTTGTTGCATGCCCGCTTAGGGCTGCAGGTCTTGCGGACTATGAGCGGCCAAGTTCTACAGGGTTTGGGCTATGAATCCAAGATCTACATCTTCTTCCTTCTCCTCACTTATGAGAATTAGGTTCCAGAGTCACCTTCAATAATACATGCACTCCTTCCATTGCACTGTAGGTTTGGGACTAGAATGTTCTGGTCTTTCCTCCATATAATTGGGCAGAGAGCTCTGCCCTTCCTTTGCAACATTTGGTGAGAATCGGGGGTGTTCCTCTTAGGATATTCCCCATGATTTGACATCGTCCTCTGCATTTTTTTCTTCCTACTTTAATGCATCAGAGGATTTGGTCCTAACTTCTTAGGACGACCCGCATAATTTGACATCCTGCTCTTGTTCGACCGCCACTTGCTCTCAGCACCAGAGTGTTCGGCCCTGATCGCCGATGAACTTCCCATGTGATCCTCTACATGGAATATTAGGGTTTTAATTATCCTATGGTGGGCTAGGGCATAGGACGCCCCTATCTGATATCATGATGCCTCTTCCTACAAGGCATTTTCCAGGTAGAACAGGATGTTAATTTCTCACCTGTGCACCAGGTGGCTCAGGAACTGCATGTGGTTCGTATTTAGGTATGAATACTTCCTGGTGCATGTGAAGTATCTCACCACCTGATCTAAGAGCTTCCTTAGGTGCATCGAGAGCTTTTTTTTTAGAATCCTATATTGGTCACATGGGATGTTTGTTTATCCCAATAATACCTGTGTGCATTTCTTTGCCATGCCATCTTTATATGTGCATTCCCCAATAAGGGGGAGGCCAGTGACATGCGTAATGTGCTCTGAAGTGACTAGAATCTCCATTCTATGCAATAGGGCAACACCTCTATTCACAATGGCAACAAACTCCTTTTTTGCCTCTATGTCCTGGTCTTGGCTTACTAGGTGACAGTAATTCATCCACCCGACTGCTTTGAACTAGCATGTAACGACTCCCCTAATCCCTTCAATGCCACTAGGCTCATGCTTTTTGATCGCATGTTTCTTTGATTGTCCACCCATGGAAAATTCCTTGCTTGTTTCGATTGGTTTGATGCCCTGCCCTCAGTAGGGCGCCTTCTTTTAAAATCAGGCGCTTGACTCTGGAAATTGTTTTCGCATTGGGGTTGTAGGGTACACCACCCAAATTAACGTTTGGCATGATGTATTAGGCATGTGGGGTGAATTCAATTCTTGCACCAACATTATTTTTAGAGAGGCATTTATATGAAAAAAATTACGTATATATCTAAATAAAATCATGCGCATACCTGATTGGTCATTTTGTGTTGTGTGGAGTATGCCAAGTTGCTATTCGATGATATTTTTCCCATGTGTTGATTACGTCACCTTGGGTACTACATTCCTAGTTCACTCGAGGTCCTATTGCTAAAAAATTGATGGATCCTATTGATTCAAGTTGGGACACATATCTTCTCAATGGTTGGCCTTGGGACGTGTAGAAATCTTACCCAATGATTTCAAAATATTTTTGGGTGTGTCTATATTTCCATCACGTGAGATGATGGTGTTGGCTTCGACTGCTCCTCGTACTGCCAAGTTATGCATGTGCTTTTTTGAATTGATTGAGGCTCCTGCTTGGGTAAGGCACCAAGGTAAGGTGCCTACCTCAGTAAGGCACCTTCCTTAGTAAGGTGCCTACCTGAGTAAGGTGCCTACTTGAGTAAGGTGCCTACCTTAGTAAGGCACCGCTTGACTATGAAGAATGCTTTGGGGTGGTGCCTCCTTGGCATAGTAAGGCATCGCTCCTCTGGAGTAAGGCGCCAAAGTAAGGCACCGCTCCTTTGGAGTAAAGCACCAGAGTAAGGCGCCGCTTCTTCTGGGATATATATATTCCCTTTTTTTCATATATTTTTTTTATATTGTTTTTTTTTTCTTTGGGTGGTGGTGCCTTCTTGGTAGAGTGAGGCACCTACCTGGGTAAGGTTCCTACTTTCGTAAGGTGCCTACTTCAGTAAGGCGTCTACCTCAGTAAGGTGCCTACTTTAGTAAGGCACCTACCTCAGTAAGGTACCTACTTCAGTAAGGCGCCTATCTCAGTAAGTTGCCTACTCCACTAATGCGCCTACCTCCTGCTTGACTTATGAAGAAACTTCGAGGTGGTGCCCTCTTGGCTGAGTAAGGTGTCACTCCTTCGGAGTAAGGCACCTGAGTAATGCGTGTCTCTTCTAGAGTAAGGCACTCGAGTAATGCGCTTCCCCTCATACTACTAAAGGAATGCTCTTGGATGGTGCCTCCTTGGTTGAGTAAGGCACCAGAGTAAGGCATCTCTTCCTCTGGACTAAGGCACCAGGGTAAGGTGTTGCTTCCTCTGGATTAATGCACTAGAGTAAGGCACTTTCCTTCTAGGATTGTCTATTCTTCCAATGTTTGAAAATTCACCATTCGTTGACATGCCTATTGATGTGGGGTTGATCAAGCCTCCTAAATTTTTGCTTGTGCTACATCAGCATCTGTTTCATCCAGGCACAGGGGTGCATAATTTTTCTTTGTGGTTAATTGACACCCACCTTATGCCTGGATTAGTGTTATCCTCCTATTATGCAGGTTCATGGATGTTGATCCGGTCTTAGTACCTGTTTCTAGAGATACCTACTGTTCGAGCAATCAGGTCATTCCCTTGAAAAAAGAAAACGAGAAAAAAAGAAAAATATAGTTTAAACGCAATTTGTGTCTATTAGACCCTGGCTCTCAGGATGCCTGCAGCTTGCATGCAGGTGTTATCCATGCAAAAACACACTGTAAGCTAAAAAAAATAAAGGAAACTAATCTAGCTTGTTTTTGGTGGACACCTCTATGCCCACCATGTTGTTGAGAATTTTGGAGAATTTTACTCGGATGGGGTCTCCCCCATGCCTATTTTGGACTCCACCAGCATGCTTTTAGACCTATGATATGGGTGCAATCGGTGGCCATTTGCTGTCAAAATGGTGTTGTTGCCATCAATTGTCTTGACCCACACAACATCGTTCTTAATTATTTCCACCACCTCGTACGGTCCCATCCATATTTGCATCTATTTCCCCTTTTGTTATTGGAATCTGGAATCATACAACAGTACCCAGTCTCCCTCTTTGAACTATTTTATTTTAATGTGGCGGTCATGCCACTGCTTCCTTTACTTCTACACGATTTCAGTCCTATGTAGGGCATCCATTTGAAATTCATCCAACTAATTCAGCTGCCAAATTTATTCCTTGTGTGCTTCATCCAGGCTTAGGTACAGTTCCATCGTCATTTTGAGTGTTTTAAATTCAAATTCAATGGGCATCATTGCATCCTTCTCATATACCAGTTGTAAGGGTGTGAAGCTGGTGGTTTATTTCCACGTTGTGTTATATGCCTATACTGCCTCTAGTAATCTGGCAGCCCAATCCTTCTTTTGTTGCTGCGCAATTTTTGTCAGGATGTTTTCTCTCCCTGTTGATTACCTCCACCTGCCCATTCACCTATGGATGGTAGGGGTAGTTCTATTATGTCACACCCTGTACTGTTCCATAAATTCCTTGATCAACCTGGAGGTGAATTGGGGTCCTTGATCTGTTGTAATTTCCCTGGGTGCTCCAAACCTTGTGAAAATATAGGCAAACAAGAATTCAGCTACCGTTCCCTCCTTGGAATATCTCAACACCTCAACTTTGACCCATTTAATAACGTAGTCTATGCAGACTAAAATAAACCTCCTTTCATTTGAAGGTGGGTTTATGGGTCCCACGACATCCATGCCCTATTTTTTGAAGGGCTTAATGTGTACGTGATGTTGGAGGGGCATTTCATCCCTGTGGATCGATCTACCCATTCTTTGGCACTCATCACACTTTTTGGCATATGTAGATACGTCTTTAAATAGAGTGGGCCAAAAGTACCCATTTTGCAATACCTTATACGCATTCCTTCTTCTCAAGAAATGTCGTCCACATGGCTCATTATGATAGGCTTTGAGTATATCTGGAAACTCATGCTCCACTACACACCTCCTTATGATTTGGTCAGGACCTATTTTGAACAAGAGATCATCAATCCATTGAAACAAAAAACTCTTTTCAATCACTCTCTGCTTCTCTCTGTACATAGAACTGGCAAGGGATGTTCTACCAGTGGCCAGATAATTGGTGATGTCTACATACCATAGCGTCTATTCACTGATGACGAATAAATACTCATCTGAGAACTGGTCCTCTACCACTGCATGATCTGCTGGGATTATTCTGGACAAAAAATCTACCACTACATTGTCCTTCCTAGGCTTATCAACTATGGTGATGTCAAATTTTTATAACAGTAAGAGCCACCTAATTATTTTGTTGTTGATCATTGGTTTACTCATTAGATATCATATGGCTGCATGGTCCATGTGAATGAATACCTTATACTTGGTGATATAGTGGTAGAATTTTTTTATGACATGTATCACTACGATTAATTCTTTGTTCGTTACTATGTAATTAAGCTCAGCCCCTACTAAATTTTTACTGACATAATAAATGGCGTAGAATTCTTCGCCATCCTTCTGCTCGAGGACCGCTCCAATTGTATTATTGGAGGTATCACAATATATGTGAAACAAGACAACCCAATTCAAGCCTCACAACACTGGGATAGAAATCAACTTCTCCTTTAGCATTTAGAATTCTTTCTTGTAGTCCTCTGTCCAGTTGAATTTGACGTCCTTCGCCATCAAGTTGTGCAGTGGTTTGGCAATCTTACTAAAATCGGCGATGAATCACCTGTAGTACCCGATGGATCCGAGAAAAATCCTTACCTCCCTCTAAATTTTTGGGCTAGGCAGATCTTTAATTATCTCTATCTTCTTTTTATCTACTTTGATTCATTCTCCCGAAAGAGATGATGTCCCAGCACTATACCGTCACGCATCGTCATAAAACATTTTTCATTACTGAGGGATAAGTTGTTATCCTCGCATCATTGGAGCACACGTGTAGCACCCTAAAATTGGTGCAGTAAACCTTAGAAAATAATTAAAATTACTTTAGTAATAATTCAAATTCAAATTTCAACCCCAAAACCGCTCCAAAACCGCCTGCTACCCGTTTCCTCATTTTTCATGCCATTTTTAGGATTTGTTTTGTCCGTTGGACGATATCGTCGTCGATCAGACGATATCGCCTCAGATCGGACGAATTCTTCTGGAGCAGAACGTCCAGACGATTTCGTCCCAAAACTAATTTTTCATAATTAGCTTCTGTTTCAACGGCGTCTCTAACCTGGGCAGAAGCGTGTCTGCGCGGTTAGAGACCTCCCCCATTGGAGATCTTCCAAATTGGGATGATCTCCAACCTCCCAACCTCCTTCCTATGCCTATTTAATCTTAGGCCCTCCCCTTGACATTCCCCTGGCTGAAATTTCCTGTAACACGAGTTCTATTTGCATTAGACCATCTTAAATCACCATTTGCCTTCGTATTTTTCCAAGTTTGTTTGCAGGAACTTCATTGTTTTTCAGCCGGAGCAAGCTCAGATCGTCGCAGATGATCTTGTACAATCTCGGACGATCACGCCCCAATTCGAGATGATTTTGACTACAGTCAACATTGGGGGCAATCAGTGCCCAGAGTTTGCGCTTTTCCTATACCTTTCTGCTATTCTATTCTGCATCTAGTTAGTTTTATTATTATTTCTTGTTATTCTGCATCTTGGAGTTCACCCATATAGCTTAAATACATAATAAAATCATGATTAGCTATTAAAGCATGATAATTTACTTGCATTTCTATTTGGGATTATCTTATTAACATCATTATTATCATTTCACATCATTTTCCTTTATCAGCATAGCTGCATTTTCTGTATTCTGTGTCTACTTCTCTGATTGCAGGTCTCTGACGAATTCGTCAGATCTCAGATGATCCTGTCTGATTTTAGATGATCCTGTCAGATCAGAGGTGATCTGGACTGCTTCAAAAATTAGAACCTCCATCAGACATCCGGATCAGGTATGGTTTTTCTCACTTAGCTTGTTCTCTATGTTTTCTGTTTAAATCTATTTTTTGTATTCATTTAAATCTGCATTTCATATAGAACAGTTTAGATTCATTTGGCCAAACCTAGGATTTGAATGATTAAAGCTAAAACTGAACACATCAAACACATTCCCAACCTAGGCGTGGAGACTGCCACTAAACGTTTCCTGGTGAACCCCACCATCCGTCAAAAAATCACCTTAATACTCCTCCCCGAGAGGCGGGACCTTCAAAGGGCCTCTCAGTCCGAGGTATTGTCCCATCCTTTTCCCATCCCCCTTTCGGGCATGGATCCTATAGCTTGAAGGTAAGGGTGCAAAAAATTTGGAGCGATACATTTTGGTGAACCCGACGTGAAACTAAAACCTTTTGAAAAAAAACAAAAAAAAACATAGATGCATTTAAAATCATTAGAAAACTACTAAGTTGCATATCATGTTTAGATGGTAGCTCCTAAGAAAAGACTAGTTGTCACTATAAATGTTGAAAATCAAATAATAGCCATAGAGTTTAATTCTTTGCTTAGACTATCTCAAACATATAGAGTTCCACCTTTGTGGGATGAACTTAATAGGAGATTGGGTATTATTTCATCTAGATCAACCGAACTTAGGCAAATTAAGAGGTTTGCCCTAGATAGAATCCTGGATCCTCATCAACTCATTTTTTATCATGAACTTTAGAGAGCTTGCCATAGGTGGTTAGCTTATAGGAGAGCTCTTGTGTCTTCAGAATTGTTCACCTTCGAGGAATACCTCGAGAACGTAGCTATTATACACCAATTCCTAGGTCGTGTAGAAGACCAAGAGGTCATTCTTACGGATAGGGAAAGGTGGAGGAGAGTTCCTAGAGCTGTGTTATATCGAGAGTATTGCCACGAACTTTATTTCTACCAACCTAGTCTGAGACAGATAATATCACTATAGCACTTTTTGTCAAATTCTTGAAAGAAAATTTTCAATTTGAAGAAGAACATTTCATGACTCCTGAAGAACTTGAGCCCGTTAATGATATTTATAAATTGTTTATAGAAAACTAGATCATTGCTTTCATTATTATTATTTCTTGCATTTAGTGTGTTGTTTGTTATCTTTATAATATTGTTATAAAAAAAAACAAGAAAAACCAAAAACATAACAAAACCAAAACATTTTATTTTAAATACTATAGTAGGTATATAATTAAAATATATACCTCTTAAGCTTGTTGCATATATATATATATATATATATATATATATATATATTTGCTGAAATCTAAATTTAAGCACAATGACTAGACTTAGGAATGGTAAACAAACTGAAGAAGAAGAAGAAGAAGATTGGTTAGGAAAGAAAACAAAAAAATCAAATGCCCTTCCTGAGGATCCAATTCCAGAAGGAGAAACTCTAGAACAGCCAGAAGATGAGCTGGTTTTAGATGAACAAGAAGAAAATGTTAAAGAGGAAGGATCCTCATCCCCTAGAATGGCTCCAGATGGAACTGTTACTTTTGATAACATAGATCATTTCTGGAAATTTTTCAATAATAATATTGGTGCTCTTAATATGGCAGTTCGTATTGATAGAGGACAAATTAGTGACACTCAAGCAGCCATGGAAGATATGTTTAACATACACACTAATCCCTTGTCCTTTGTTGATCAAGAAAGTGATAAAGCTGGACCATCCAATATAGATATGGTCACTATGATTCAGAACATGCAAAAACAATAGGTTACCCAACCCCCTAAGGAACCTGTTATTGAGCCTAAAATCATTCCCACACAAAAGAGACCTTCATTCACTGCTTTATTTCGCCAAACTATTGATCAATATGCTTCAAATCGACAAAAACCTAAAATGAAGCCAAACACCAATTTTCAACAATCTGGGATACAACATAATACAACTTCAAAACTTCTTCATAACACCCTTCCTACCAACAATTTACACAATAGCAATATAGCATCTAATCTTCATGTCCCTCCATCATATGCTCACAAATCCCATATTAATGCCCTACCGAACCAATATGGTGGGCAAACCGGTAATCTGGAAGCCATGGTGAAATAGTTAGCTTCCCGCATGGACCGAGATAGATCCCTACCGTCCCTCGTATAATTATCGAGAGATGTGTAGTCAGCCTTTGGATCCCATAGTTGTAGCACAACCATACCCTAAGCACTTTCCCATGCCCGTCCTGCCTATATATAAAGGAACTGAAGATCCCATAGAGCATCTTCGCATGTTTAGGATAGCATGTCATGATATATCACATGATGACTTGCTATTACTAAAAATGTTCCCAAAAAGTTTAGGAGGAATGGCATTAGAGTGGTACTATCAATTGCCCACTCATTCTTTGAGGAATTTTGAAGAAACAGTTGAATCTTTTGTCCATCAATTTAGTGCCTACATCGAGAGGCACGTGACCATTAAAGATTTATACAACTTAAAACAAGACAAAGATGAATGTTTTGCTGATTTCTTAGCTAGATGGAGGCGGTTGACGGGAAAACCGCACTTTGTGCTACCTTATAGGGAAATGTTGGACATTTTTATTAATAATTTGCAAGAACAACTATCCTATGAATTATCAATCTGCTACCTTGACCACCTTCGATCAAGCTATAGACTTAGCTCGAAGGGTGGAAGATGCTCTCATTAGAAGAGGTCAGCTCAAAAAGAAAGATGATGAGAAAACATCCAGAAATCAATATAAAAACAAACAAGTTGTAGGTGACGGAGTCATTGATAGTAGAAACATTGCTAATGTTAATACTACGAAAACAACGGAGAAGTTTATATTAAAACCTCCTGATAAACCACCTCGAGAGTTTACTAGATTGAATCAACCATTATCAACTATTCTACCCCAATTACTCGAAAGAGGTTTGATTCAATTACCAGCTATCCGGGAACCTGATCCAACTATACCCGGATACAGAGCTGATTTACATTGTGATTTTCATAGAGGACCTGGACACTCTACCAACTCTTGTAAAATATTGAAACATAAAATACAAGACTTGATTGATAATAATGAAATGGAGGTGCAAGCCTTTCAACCTAAACAAAATCCTCCTAATAATGCTCAAAAGAACATTCCCCAAAATCAGAATCAAAATGCTAATCAATCATTAGATATATTTCAACATCCTTTACCAAAACATGGTAAAGAGGTGGCCAATCAAATTGAACATCATAATGTTCCCCCTCCTACCCGATATGTAGGGACTATTAGCGGACAATTATCTATTCAGGATCCTCAAATATTTGGCACAACTTTCTCCATGGTTACGTCCAGACCCCTATATAATACTCAAACACCGGATCCTAGTGATGTAGAATCGGATAATGAAAGTGAAATAGACATCACCTCAAACCAATCGAATAGTTCTGAAAATGAATCAGATCCGATTCAACCTATCACGAGATGCTATGGTTTCGGAAGAACCATTTCCTAGAAGAGTTACTACTCGACCCTCTTCTAATCAGTTCCTTCCTAATGAACAAGCCATAAACGCTAGACCGAGACCAATTCAGCGTCTTCAATATAACATTGTAGGTACCATCGGAGTTGTTACCAGACAACAGGCTCACAATTCTCAACAAGATCAAACTCAGACTGATGGATCAGCTCCATTTATTTTGAAAAATCCCAATAAAGGGAATCATATGTCTAATGTTCAACCTAAGCCTCCTTACAATATTAATGAACAATTATCCAATACTACAGCCAGAATTTCCCTGTTGGACTTGTTAAGATCTTCTCCTACCCATAGGGATGAGTTAATGCTCACATTAAGCCAAATGATGGTACCTCAAAATATTCAACCTGAAGCCATGTCCAATACTATCATCACTCGAGAAGTCGATTGTATTGACTTTCGAGATAAAGATATCCCACAACATAGTTTACATAAGGATAACCCCTTATATATTACTGCCCTAATTGGAGATGTAGCTGTTAAACGAGTCTTGATTGATAATGGTTCATCTCTAAACATTTGCACTTTTGACTTCTACCAAATATTTGGGTTTAGAAGTGATGAAATGAAGAAAACTGACATGATCATAAAAGCTTTCAATGATGAAACACAAGAAACGTGTGGAGTTATCACCATCCCATTGCAAGTTGGTCCGAGAACCTTAGACACGACCGTGTTTATTGTACATTGCCTCGCATCATACAATATACTCTTGGGTCATCCTTGGATCAATGCAATGCGGGCTGTCCCATCAACTTTACACCAATGTGTTAAATTCGAATTTAAAAATCAGTTGGTCACTATCCATGGTGATCCTAGACCCTTTGATATGTGTGCTTTGGCGGAACCTGTTGGAGTTCAATTTTGCCCTGCTCTGTCATCCACACATCCTAATTCTTATTTTTCATCTAAACGTGTGAAACACACACCCATAACTTCATCTATTTCTCCTCCATTAATTTCACCCTCATATATAGCTCAACAATCTTCTAAACAAACCACACTAGAACCTCAAAAAGATCTTAAATCCACAACCAATCCTTCATGTTCCATCCCTATAATTTCAAAACCTATAGACCCATTTATTAACACCTCCACATTATCTACATCTATCATACCTTCCACATCTAAAGATATAGGGAATGATCCTTCTACCTCTTATGCTCTCACTGATGAACTCTTACCTGATTTATCTAAAATTCTTATATCAGAAAAAACAAATGCTTCTATGCAAGATTCCATTATCTTAAGTAATTTGTCACCTTCTCCTCATACCTTGGGCCTCCCACAACCTATGGGAAGTATCTACCAAGTCGGGAGTTGTGCTTTTATTTATAAAGGATATGATTGGGGAAGAATACCCCGAAACATCAAGACGCATTGTGATGGATATGCTCGATGCTATTTTGCTAATGAATATATTAAAGCTAAACCCATAATGCTTAAATTGGGCTATAAAGGGAAAGGTTTGGGACCTCTCCAAAATGGTATGAAAGAACCCTTTGAGGTAGAACCATGGCCCGCCCGATGTGGTGTGGGCCTATTTCCTAGTAAGGATCAACCCTTCCCTTTTGAAGATGATGATCAACTCATATGTTATCAAGATTATCTAGATAAACAAGATTCTTTGTATCCCAAGAATAATTCTTCTACATGCAATATGCTATCCATAGCCTATCCTGAAATGATTGCTTGAATCCGACGATGAGTTGGAAGGAGATATTTTCCATGATGTCTCCGTGGAAGAGATGTTACACAATGGTTTTTATTTTGATGGTTCTATACCTACTATAGCCCGACTTGAGGTCACGACTCCTCAAGATGAATTATCCAAGTTAACCTTAAAGGAATTACAAGAATTGGGCGTTTCACCTGCCCCACCTAATTTTGAAAGAGATCTACACATGGAAGTAGAAAACGTCATTAAGGTTAACATTGGACACTGAGGATAATCCTCACATCATCGGTATTGGATCAGAATTAAGTCAAGAAAAACAAGAGCAATACATTGCATTCCTTAAAGAATATGAAGATGTCTTCGCTTGGACATATGAAGATATGCCGGGTTTAGACCCTTCTGTAGTCATGCATCACCTAGTAGTCCATCCAGATGCTAAACCTGTTAAACAGAAACTTAGAAAAATGCATCCCAAAGTGGCCTTGCTAGTCAAAGGGGAGTTAGAAAAACTCCTGAATGTTGTTTTTATACAAGCTATTGATTATGCTTGAATGGATCTCGAATGTAGTTCCAGTCACCAAGAAAGAAGCTACCAAAGTTAGGGTTTGCACAGACTTTAGAGATATTAACGTTGCATGCCCTAAAGATGATTTTCCTCTTCCAAACATGGATCAAATCATTGATTTTACTGCGAGGAGTGGAATGATGTCCCTAATGGATGGATTTTCCGGTTATAATCAGATCAGGATAGCTCCTGAAGATCAGGCTAAAACAACCTTTATTACCCCCTGGGGTACCTTTTGTTGGAAAGTGATGCCATTTGGTTTAAAGAATGCAGGCGCAACATATCAACGAGCCATGACTTATATCTTTCATGATATGATGCATGATATCCTACATGATTATGTAGATGATATTATAGCTCGCTCTATTAATGAAGATGATCATTTAGATGATTTGAGAAAAGTATTTAATCGGTTAAGAGAATATCTTATTCGATTAAATCCAACCAAATGTATATTCGGAGTCAAGTCCGGTAAACTATTAGGGGTTTTAGTTTCTTTACGTGGTATCAAAATTGACCCTCTCAAGATTGCGGCTATCACTGATATGCCCGCACCTACCAATATATCTGAGTTACGAAGTTTACAAGGTAAGCTTCAAGCTATCCGTCGCTTCATCGATAAGCTGGCAGACAAAACTAGTCCCTTTCTTAAGCTTCTTAAGAAGGATGTCCCTTTTAATTGGGATGACGAATGTAAGGAAGCTTTTGAACTTCTCAAACAATACCTCCTTAACCCACCTGTGCTTTCACCGCCTAGACCTGATCGCCCATTTATCCTGTATATTTTAGCTTCAGATTTTGCTTTAGGAGCTATGTTAGCTCAACTTGATGATGAGAAAAGAGAACGTGCTAATTATTATATTAGCCAAACTTTAATTAGTTATGAAACCCGCTACACAGCATTAGAAAAACTATGTCTAGCAGTCATATTTTCTACGCAAAAATTATGCCATTATATGCTCAATCAGAAAACATATGTCATTGCTAAATATGATCCCTTGCGGTATCTCATGAGTCGACCTTATTTATCGGGTCGTACAACAAAGTGGGTTCTTGCTCTAAGCGAGTTTGAACTCACGTTCATAGGACAAAAGTCTGTTAAGGGTCAAATCATAGCAGATCAATTAGCTGTTGCACCCTTAGAGTCTACCCATCCCCTCATCATTGAGTTTCCTGATGAATGCCTTCAATTAGAGGTAGACCATGTTGAACAATGGTCCTTATACTTTGATGGAGCCCGATGCATGAGTGGGGCTAGTGCAGGTATTATTTTAATATCTCCACAAAAACACATTATACCTTTGTCCTTTAAATTAACATTTGCTTGCACCAATAATACTGTCGAATATGAAGCTCTAATCCTTGGATTACGAGCTGCCTTAGCGCTAAAAATTAAACATCTGCTAGTTTTTGGTGATTCTCAACTTGTTATAAACCAAATTAATGAAGTTTATCAGACCAGAGATGATAAATTACGCCCATATAAAGCATATGTTTTACAATTAATATCTCTATTTGATCAAGTTACCTTGGAAGCTATTCCTCGAACTAGCAACCGTGCAGTTGACGCTATGGCCGTAGTTGCCTCTCTTCTGCCCTTGGAGTTAGATGACGAATATGCCACCATCATTATTCGTCGACTCCAGGAACCCGCTTCAAATAAGTCATGCTTAGAACCTTTGGATGTGTTTCTAATCAATGAAACTACTCCTGAACCTTGGTATACGGATATATTTGATTTTCTTCACAATGGGACTTTCCCTGCCAGTTCTAATAGGAACCAGCATCGGTTATTACGTAGACGAGCAAGTCGATTTGTAATAATTGGCAATACTTTATATAGGAGATCTTTTGAAGGTATCCTATTGAGATGTTTGAATCTAGAAGAATCCAAATCAGCTTTGAGTGAAGCCCACGATGGATCTTGTGGAGGACACTTCAGTGGTAGTGTCATTGCTAAAAAGCTCCTTAGGATAGGCTACTTTTGGCCTACCATGGAAACTGATGCACATGATTATGTGCGCCATTGCGACAAGTGCCAGAAACATGCTGACCTTGTCCATGCCCCTGCACAAGAACTACAAGCTATTTCATCTCCTTGGCCCTTTTCAAAATGGGGCTTAGACATTATTGGCAAAATTAATCCTGTGTCATCTGATGGACACAAATTCATCATAACCGCCACTGAGTATTTTACGAAGTGGGTTGAAGCTATGCCTTTAGCTTCCTGCACTGGAACACAAGTCTCTAAATTTATTTTTAATCAAATCATTTGTAGGTTCGGAATTCCTGCAAATCTCATCTCTGACAATGGAACTTGTTTCAAAAATAAAGATGTTAAGAAATTATGCCAAAAATATAAGATTCAACATCGTTGGTCCACTCCCTATTATCCTCGGGGTAATGGCCAAGCAGAAGCATCTAATAAAACATTAATTAAAATCCTTAAAATATTGGTCAATAAATCTGGCCGCGACTGGCACATTCAATTATATCCAGCTTTGTGGGCATATCGCACTAGTGTGCGTACTCCCATAGGTACTTCACCTTTTGTTTTGGTTTATGGCGCTGAAGCTGTTTTTCCCTTTGAATTAGAAGTTCCTTCTTTGGCTCTACTACTTCAAGATACCGAAGTAGGAGATGAATATCGAGCTGGCAGACTCAATCAGCTGGAACTCCTAGATGAAAAGTGCATCAATGCTTTGGAGCATCTTCGTGCCTACCAAAACAAGCTTAAAAGATCATATGCTAAGAAAGTTCGTCATCGATCCTTTGAGGTCGGCGACCTTGTTTTAAAAGAAAATAAAAAAAATACTAATGCAACTAAAGACCTTAAAGGTAAATTTGAACCCAACTGGCTTGGACCATATATTATCACTGCTAAATTTGAATCGGGAGCATACAAATTAGCTACCTTAGATGGTAAATATTTAAAAGAACCTATGAATATTATGCATCTTAAACGTTACTATGCATAAAAATTTGGTCATTTCATCATTTGTATATATTTTGCATGTTGTCTCATTTTAAATATATATAAAACTGTTTCAACAAAAACAAACAAAAATAAAAGTAAAAACAACAATATTTTTGACTCTTTCGAAACCAAAAAAAAAAAAAAAAAATAATAAAGAGAAGAAAGAGAGAGTCAAAATTATCAAACTCCTCAAAAATATTTGTTGTATATATTTCTTCTTAAAGTATTGCAGTTATATTTTCAAATTATTTTGGATAAATTAGCATTTATTTGGAATCTCTCACTTTTGCAAACACAAAAATAAATATCTTGATTTTATCAGGCATGATTACTAATCTCTCTTATATCAAAGTCCACAAAATTCAATTAAATAAAGTTTGAGCACGAGAGAATTGATCTTGTTATTTACTTAAACCAAGCATATCCTTTCACAATAAAATGATTATATTTGTAATGTCCATGCTATGCTACATAGTAGAAGTGGTTTCTTGAGCGAAAAGTTTCCCCTGCTATCCTATCATGCACATGGTCTAGAATCTTTGAGAATTGACAAAAGGACAAGCTCACCCCTACCCAGAATAAAAATCCCTTGCTCTACGGCTAATCCGAGCAAGTATCCCTAGAATAGGAAGCAAAAGAAAAAGAAAAATCAAGCAAAATCATGAGAAAAAGAAGCATTATTTCAGAATCATTTTGTACTCTCTTAGCACTATTTCAGCATTATCTCAAATATCAAAGCAAAAGATACGAAAAAAGAAAAATACAAAAAAAAAAAAGCAAAGAAAGCAAAACAAGCAAAAGCAAAAGCAATAAAATCCCTTTCCCTACCCATTGAAAAGAAAAGAAGGGTTGATGAGCTTGAATCCCTGGAATTCTCAATTATTCAAAAACTGTGAGGTAAGCCCCATAACAGGTGGTTTGTGCCCAACCCGCTTGGCCTTGGGTAACTCCTAGCGTGGTGATATGTCTGTCACATTAGCGACCTTCTTTTGTACAGACCTATGTCTGCTTATGGATTAGCTAGCTCTTGGTAACCCGACTTACATAGTAGTCACGGTACGGTTATATGCATCTAAATCATGGTTAATGAACACTTATTTGGTTAATTCAAATCACTTGTATCAAATTATCTTGCTCAAAAGCTGGTAAATGCACAAAGCAATTGCACACACATTTGTATTTGAGAGATTTTGTGTATCATTATGATAAATCAAGATCGGAAATGAACTCACATACGCACATGGGATTCCTTATAAATCTAACTTTTGTCTTTAAGATACTTTGAAATATTTTTGCAAATTGTCTGGAATAATTTCATTTTCTTCTCTGAGAACAGTTGTTTAGTATAAAGACAACTACATGCATTATCAAAAAAATCAAAATCATTTTCAAAAAACATGCAATAAAGTTACATTTATATATAACTTTTTGACTTTCGCGACGATGGTATAGTTCCAAAACCAAAATTGGAATTTTATGCCTAGCGCAAGTCCTCATCTTCATATTTTTTGTTCATTTTCAAAAATTAAAAATCAACCATGCAATAAAACTATTATTTTCTTCTTTGGATTTCGTGATGATGGTATAAGTTTATACCTAAATATTCTATGCCTAGCGCAAACCATTGTACTAATTTTATTTCCCATTTATTTAAAATCATAAAAACATATGACTTAAATCATTATGTTACACAATTATGCTTTACAAACAAACAAACACTTATTACTATTTCATGTCATTATGTCAAACTTCAATTTTGCAATGATGGTATAATTCCTAGGGAATTATTCAAAAAATTTATCACACTTAGGAATTTATGCCTAGCAAAAATCATTTAAATATATATATATTTCATGCATAATATTTTCATGGAAATCTGAAAACAAATCACCATCATCATCATCATTTGCATCATCACAACAAAGTCTTAAGACAGTCTCTTAAGCACTCTTTTACTTTTAGCAATATTTCTATACCAGGATTAGCTTGACGACCTAGCGAGCGGCGACTCCATGAAATGGTCTATAATAGCGACAATGTCCTTTGAAATTATTGTTAAAAGTCCCTTTTTATTTTTTTATCCCACAAACAACCAATTTGTTTACATCAGATTATTTCATTTAAATTTTAAAAGCATGACATTCAAACCATAATATTTCCAAACGACATAATTACATGAATCATCAAATCAATCACATCAAAACATTAAAGCATCATACAAACACATAAGACAAGTCATATGATCAAAAATATCTCATCTATATATATATCAACAATATATACATCATCTCAAAACTGGATCGGTATGCCACAATCTGTACCTCGGCATACTCAATCCTCTATCAAAAATAATAAACACTATGTATCAATCTATGTAGTGCGATCTGTAGCGACTAGCCTCGAGAACCCCTCGAGCTCTCAGCCTCATCTCCTCCCCCACCCTGAGGTGGACGAGGTGGCCCCATCGTAGTCCATGTGGTGCTATGAGTCCTGGACTCTGATCGTGATGATGTCCTCGATGACCTCATCATGATAGGCTCCACAATGTGGGTCGATAGCGGTAACCTCTGCCCCTCTGGTACCATATGGTGGTATAGCATCTGATAGAATGTGATCTGGGCAATAGCCCATGCTAGGTCCCGAGTGCTCGCCCCTCCGCTCCGTGCTCTGAGGCGTGCGACCTCATCTCTGAGCTGTGTGGCCTCCTCTCGGTGTCGTGCAGCCTCATCCTGCAAGGACTGCACCTGAGCCTGGAGATGGATAGTCTTCGCCCGGAGAGTAGCCATCTCGCTACTCTCTCCTACCTCGACACCCTTGCCCTTATCGGGCGATGGTGGCCTCTCTCTCCATGGAGAAGGGGGTCTCTCCTCCCTCCTCTCCCGCTATCGTGGCCTCTGCTGAGCCTGTGGCCTCCTCTGCTCTCTCCCGTCGTGACCCTGTGCCGCCTCAATGGCCGCCTGGCGCCGCCTCCCCATCCGATGCACAACTACATGAATCGGACCCTGAGCCCTCGTCATCCGAGGAGGGCGGATGCCTACGTACCAGGCATCATAGCCATCAACAACCCCTACGTCATCCCCATCCATTGGCTGAATGGGGGCATCATCCGCGTCCTCACTCCAGAAGCGCTGCATATCTGGAGCCCCGTTGACTGTAGTGTTATCCCGGATGGTCCAGGAAAACTCGTAGTCCCTGAGAGATGGGATCCCCTACTGTAGACCGAACTACCTCAAAACTCGGTCATAGCGGTGGAGCTCCACCTCTCCCCTCTCCATCCTCAGCCAACGGGTTTGCCTAACGTGAGCCAGCTCCTGTCCATCCTCGGCCCACCCTGGATGATCTCTCCAAGGCCTCCAGGTGATCTGAGTCGGAGACAAGGTCGTCAAGTAGTCTCCGGGACATTGGCAGATCTATCCGTCGTTGTGACCCTCTTCGGAGCCACCAGTAGAAAACTCGGGGCCTCTCCCCATCAATCCCTATTAGTGGGAGCCCTACCGGCCTCCGCACCATGATGTGCTCCTAGCACCAAACCTGTAGTAGTGATGTCATGACCAGACATCGACCGCCCTTGTATACGACCCCATGCAGGATCCTATACAATCGGCATAGTACAAAGCTCCCCCAAGCAAACCTGTACCCATGGTCTCTCATGTCGTAGACCACATCTGTTGGTAGCCATGGTAGCTTGCATCCACTTTTATGGCATAGCGAAGAGACCACCTACCACCCCAGCCAAAACCTGTGTCGAGTCTAGATGCCCCGGGCATCTGGCGTAGCGACTCGATGTTCACTCCGCCCTTCTCCAGGGTGAAGCTCGGATCTCCGCACAGTCGCATCATCACGTGGCCCTGATTGGCCATGGGAGTTATTAGCCATCCTTGTATGGGGATCCTCAAAATCCTCCATACATCCTCCAATGTGGGAGTCATCTCCCCTGTCGGTAACCAAAAACAAGAAGAACCCGGATACCACCTCTCTGCTAGGGCTGTCAATAGCCCCATATCTGTAGAAACCTGTGGCATATCTGCCACATGCTGCAAGCCGACTTGAGCCAACTGATCTCGCTCTGCCTGAGATAGAGTGGCCAAGTCATCCCTCAGCCCATCGTATTTCCATTCTTGGCTCTTTAGTAATCCTCTCTGCAACATAAACAACAAAACAATAAAAATCATTAATAAAACAGTGATTAAAAATGCAAGTAAAACAAGTTCAATTTCATACAAATGATGATATCGTCCACTATTGGATGATATCGTCCAAAATTTGAGCAAAATTTGTCTCCGATTTTGCAAGAGGGAATCGTCCCTTATTGTACGAAATCGTCCCCATATCGTCGATTTCGCCCTTGGATGAAATCGGCGATATCGAGACGATTTCGATGAAATTGAGACGATTTCGTCCCGATGACGTCGATGGCCCAAAAATGGCCGTGATGCTCAAAAATCATTCAAAATTAATCTAAAAAGCATGAAATTCAAAATTAAAGCATTCTAAATTAAGTTTGGACCCTTACCCGTAGCCCGCGTCGGACCTCTGTCGATCTGTGCGTTGTCTCGACCATCTTGTCTCGTAGAGCTCTAGAAACCAGGAAAATGAACAGTAAAAATGAATTAGGGTTTTTCCCTATTTTTCTTAATTTTATTCAAAAACAATTAAAAACATTTTAAAATTTTGCTTTTCCGCATTTTTACCTCAAACATTCGATTTGGGTAAAAACACGGAGGGGGCACCATAGTAAGTTGTCGTACGATTCGACCTAGAATCGTCGCCTAAAAATGGGAATAATTTTTGCTTTCTCGTAGATCGAGAAGAACTCATCTTTAACGCATTTTCTTTGAAAAATTCGCTAAAGAGGGGGCAAAATGTAGCACCCTAAAATTGGCGCAGTAAACCTTAGCAAATAATTAAAATTACTTTAGTAATAATTCAAATTCAAATTTCAACCCCAAAACCGCTCCAAAATCGCCTGCTACCCGTTTCCTCATTTTTCATGCCATTTTTAGGATTTGTTTTGTCCGTTGGATGATATCGTCGCCGATCAGACGATATCGCCTCAGATCGGATGAATTCATCTAGAGCAGAACGTCCAGACGATTTCGTCCCAAAACTGATTTTTCATAATTAGCTTCTGTTTCAACGGCGTCTCTAAGTTGGGCAGAAGCGTGTCTGTGCCGTTAGAGACCTCCCCCATTGGAGATCTTCCAGATTAGGATGATCTCCAACCTCCCAACCTCCTTCCTATGCCTATTTAATCTTAGGCCCTCCCCTTGACATTCCCCTGGCTGAAATTTCCTGTAACACGAGTTCTATTTGCATTAGACCATCTTAAATCACCATTTGCCTTCGTATTTTTCCAAGTTTGTTTGCAGGAACTTCATTGTTTTTCAGCCGGAGCAAGCTCAGATCGTCGCAGACGATCTTGTACAATCTCGGATGATCACGCCCCAATTCGAGATGATTTCGACTGTAGTCAACATTGGGGGCAATCAGTGCCCAGAGTTTGCGCTTTTCCTATACCTTTCTGCTATTCTATTCTGCATCTAGTTAGTTTTATTATTATTTCCTATTATTCTGCATCTTGGAGTTCACCCATATAGCTTAAATACATAATAAAATCATGATTAGCTATTAAAGCATGATAATTTACTTGCATTTCTATTTGGGATTATCTTATTAACATCATTATTATCATTTCACATCATTTTCCTTTATCAGCATAGCTGCATTTTTTGTATTCTGTGTCTACTTCTCTGATTGCAGGTCTCTGATGAATTCGTCAGATCTCAGATGATCCTGTCTGATTTCAGACGATCCTGTCAAATTCGAGGCGATCTGGACTGCTTCAAAAATTAGAACCTCCATCAGACATCCGGATCAGGTATGGTTTTTCTCACTTAGCTTGTTCTCTATGTTTTCTGTTTAAATCTATTTTCTGTATTCATTTAAATCTGCATTTCATATAGAACAGTTTAGATTCATTTGGCCAAACCTAGGATTTGAATGATTAAAGCTAAAACTGAACACATCAAACACATTCCCAACCTAGGCGTGGAGACTGCCACTAAACGTTTCCTGGTGAACCCCACCATCCATCAAAAAATCACCTTAATACTCCTCCCCCGAGAGGCGGGACCTTCAAAGGGCCTCTCAGTCCGAGGTATTGTCCCATCCTTTTCCCATCCCCCTTTCGGGCGCGGATCCTATAGCCTGAAGGTAAGGGTGCAAAAAATTTGGAGCGATACAACACGTTCTAGGTTTGTTGCTTCTTTGAATGTCTCTTTGTAAATGGTGAAGTCGTCCATATATACTTCCATTGCCTCCCCCATCATATCCAAAAATATGCTCAACACCACTCTTTGGAAGGTGGTTGGTGCGTTGCACAACCCGAAGGGTAGCACTCTGTAGGTGAACGTTCCCCATGAGTAGGAGAACGTTGTCTTGTCCTAGTCTTCCTCTCTGATCTAGATTTGGTTGTATTCGCTAAATTCGTCCAAAAAGGAGAAATATTTCCTTCTGGATAGTGTGTCCAATACTTGATCAACAAAGGGGAGTGGGAAGTGATCTTTCTTAGTTGCCTTATTTAGCGATCTATAATCAACACAGATTCACCATTTCCCATTTTTCTTGGGGACCACCACAAGGGGTGATACCCACTCACTATCGGAGATCAAGTAGATGAATCATACCAACAAAATCTTCTGTAGCTTGGCTTTGATGATTTATTTCATGGTCAGGTTCATCCTTCTCTGCGACTATCTGACTGGGGTTACCTGCTCCTCAAGGTATATTTGATGAGTGTAAATATTTGGGCTGATTCCTTTCATATTCAAATAATACCAGTCAAATGCTTACTGGTGTCTAGCTAGGAGCTTTTTTAATTCTGTCATTTGTGCGGGGGTCAACCCATTGCTAAAATTCAACATCTTGCCAGGCTCAATATTGATCTTCCTGGTATGGTGGTCCTGAGCACCGACCAATGGTGACTCAAGAATAGTGAGGGAGGATTCCCCTTGCATGTATCTTGTTATGACACCATATTCATTGCCATATTCCTCCAACTCTATCACTGCCATCATAGGCTAGAGCATGGACAATGAATCGTCATCTAGTTTTTCCGATGTGGGTTCCCCTAGTGTGTCCATGGATTGGGTGGGAGGAGAGATCATCAATTTCTTGATGTTCTATCCATTTGAAATCATCATCATTCAATCGTGGTATCTGATGTAAGCATTCATCGTAGCTAACCATGGTCAACCCAAGATGAGTGGGTAACCACCCAGTCCTGTCTTTGATTACAGCACCAAAGATTCCATCGGGTATTCCTGTGCATCGATCGTTATTATTATGTTCTCAAGCATCCCCTTTGTTGCTATGGTTGACTGGTCAGCCAACTGCAACACTTTTTTAGTAGATTTTAGGTTCGTAAGTTTCAGCTTTTGCAAGGTCTCCTACGACATCACGTTGATGGTTGCACCTAGGTCAACCAAGGTGTTTGCCAATGAATATCCTCCTATTTTCACCATCAATATCGGGCTACCTAGGTCTACATATTTGGGATGATATGCATTCCCCATCATCAAATCAGCCAATTTCCCTTTGACACTAATGGTTTATGTCACCTTGCATCCTAGTTTTCTCAAACATAACTCCTTTATTACCTTGGTATATATGGGCACATCTCGGATGGCTTGAAATAATGGGATAGTGACTGTCAGGTTCCTCAAGCTCGAGAGGATATCAAATTCTAGTTGTGTTGGCTTCCTCTATTCCTGCAACTATTTTGGAAATAGAGCCTCTATTTTCTCAACAGCTTTTTCTTATTCCACCTCTTCTATCATAGGGGAATCTCCTACATTTTCCTTCTCTTCTACCAGGGGAGGTGCCTCTACTCCAAGCTACTTTCCTAATCTAAGTTGAATAGGATTGCAACTAACATTTTACATCATATACATCTCTCCTTCTACTTGGTATGCTGGCTAGTTTACCTTATTGTTTGGGTTCACCGTTGGCTATGTTGGTAATTGCGTAGGTCTCACCGCAGTAGGGCTGGTAAGCCTTACTGATGTGGAACCTGTGCTATATTTTATGGGGTAGAGTTCCATAGAACGTGGTTCCTCCACTGCTACCCAGGGTGTTGATATGGCATCCATGGTTTTTGGTTGGGGAATGCAGCCCTTTGAGGTACATTCGTCTAAGGTGGTGGTCCCCACCATCCCATATTGGGTGGTGGCAGGTAACCTTATGGTATATATGATTCTCCTCCATAAGGTGGCATTATCTTGGGCATATTCCCCATAGGGGCTACTGCTAATTTCTCTAATTTCCCATGAAATAGGCTTCAATTACGTTAGCCTCCTCCTTGGAACTGGGCAACTGCAAGCACAGTCATTTTTTGTGGTTCTGCTAAAAAACTGCACATACTCTGACCTTGTTTTTTGAGAATGCATTCTTGGAATGCTTTTCTCTGCATTTTGGACAAAAATATGTCAACGTTGCGTTATTCTCTTGTTTCTTCTTCTCTAGCAAGAGCATATCTAACTGCAATGCTAAAGAAGATAGCATTTCGCTCTTCAAATCCTCCAACATGTTGCCTATCTCTATTTTTGTGACTGATGTAGTCACCTTCATAGTCCTAGGAGCTGGTTTGCCTCTCCTTCACGAGTAATTCTGACATAACTATCAAATATCTTCCATGGCATGTTGGTAAACATCTCCTCCCGAGATCATGTTTAGTGCTTCCAATGACTCATTGTTGAGTCCTCTTAGAAATATGGTCTTGAGAGATTTATCTCCCAACTTTGCATGAGGAGATCACTGCAGGTTGAAATTGAACCTCTCCTAGTATTCCTCCAAGGATTTGTCCTCCTTCTGGGTCATGCTGAGGACTTCCACCCTAGAATCTCATGCTCTACCAAAGTCTTGGTACTACTCTAGAAAGAGCTTCCTCATCTCTTCCCATGTGGTGATCTGTTTGTTCCCCAACCCGATAAACCATCATAGAGTTGAGTCATCCAACATTGATGGGAAGAGCTTCAGCTTTTGAGCGTCTAACTTGTAGTCAATAGACCTGCACAGCACATCAAACTTAAACAAAAATAGGTCAGGATCTTTGGTTGGATATCCCTGGAAGGTGGGGAGATGGGCAGGGGAGATGTTTTTTATTTTGGTTTCCCCTACTCATTCCTCTATCAGAAATCTAAATCCATATCAGACTTCATTAGCCATTTTTTCAAGAAATTTTATCTCTTATGCAGCTTCTATGGCCTTTCGATCACTCAAGACTTTCTGTATTAGAGCCTCTAAGTCGACTGGTGTAATAGTCTGGTCTTCTACAGCTTTCCACAGTAAGGCTTCCTCCGAGGGTGTTCTTTTGAACAGTGGGTTTAGAATAATTTGTTCTTTCCTAGGTCGATGATACGAGGAGGCACTCTGTACAAAATGATGATTCTTACTCTAGTGGACTACTGGTGATGAGTCGGGAGAATCTAGCTCAAATTCTAGGTCATCGATTGACTCAGATTTTTTTGACTGGCTCTGTCTTATAAAATGACCGTCGGGTCCTCTTCTTCTTGGTGGACTCATACAAGGTCAAGCAGAATGTTTTTAGGGGTAGTGTAATCATTTTACTAGTGATGCTTCTCCAAAAATAGTGCCAAAATGTTGGGTGTCAAACACTAGTTAATTTTCTCCTATAATTGTCATAGCACTCGCATTTAAATTGTCAACCCGGGAGCACATAGACTTTAGAAGTGCCACGATTGCAACTACCCACACTACCACCTTAGATATGAATCCACTAACTACCATTGGGGGGTGTTCATGAAGTATCAGTTGAATTATCCATGCCAAGAAAAACTTACATACAAATGAAATGCATAAACGTAAACACACCACACTTGAAAATAGTAATATGTCTACCATGAAAAGAATACAACTATAAAATAATTAGATTTAATCTAGGAAATCAAAACATACTACCATTCATAATTAAATATATGAAAAGACTAACTAAGAACAGGGGAAGAATACTGGCTTGGAGTGGGCCCGAGCTCCAGTAGATTCTGCCCAAAAATCACGAAAGTAGTACACAGATAATAAAATTCTCAAGCTTTATTAATCAGTGCAGAAATATTACATGTGATAGTATTATAAAAGAATGCTTCCCCTGCTACAGATAAGTCTATGTGTTTATATACCTCACAGAGGATTTCGTGTTGTAGTTATGTTATAATAGGTGTCCCGATTACAGTCTAAACTGGGATAGTTCAGTTGTTGTAGTCGACGCGCGATGATCAGCTTCCTTGTCGTTTCCTTGCAATCGAACGATTTCTATTTTGTATGGTTCTGCTTCGCAAATGGTTACATGTTCATCTACTCTGGGTGGGACAGCTCATGCATCAGCAGTTTCCCATATATGACGTGGAATAGTGGTTAACGGGGTCCCCCTCTAGTCTTTGGTCAACATGCATAATCTGAGTATTCATTCGAGTAGGGCGCCTAACTCAATAAGGCACCTACTTGAGTAAGGTGCCTACTTCAGTAAGGCGCCTACTTGAGTAAGGCACCTACTTTAGTAAGGCACCTACTTTAGTAAGGCACCTACTTCAGTAAGGCACTTACCTTCGTATGCCTTCGTCAAATTGAATGGAACCGTGTCAGGTCCATGTAGGACCTCAACTAAGTAAAAGATGACAAAATCTGGAAAATAACTACACAAAAAACACTTCACACTTGGATTAGATAATATACATGAATTCATTAAATACATACATAATATTTCATAAAAATACACAACTCCTTATATAGTGTCACGCAAAAACCGTTAGTACATATACAAAAATATGAGCATATCAGGTGCTCATCATTCATCATAGGTGAAGGTCCCACCATCCTTATTTATTTAGGTACAATCATACCTTAAATATATCCAAAATTGTCCTCCCTATCAAATCCACTATATTGAACATTTGGTAAATGCATATCTTCTACTACATTGTTAGGACCTTTGTACACTCCACCATTGCCATCCAAGGAAGTTCCTGCCCCGACTTCCTGATTATTTATGCATATCCTCACATTATTGACAAAACCATCCACTTCCATCCTAGAACTTCGATTCTCATCCAAAAAATTCCTCCAATCCTTTCCTATGAATTTTAACCCACAGTCTTCCCCCAGATGGCCATATACATGACACCATGTGCAACAAAAAGGGATCTTCACATAGTCAATAATTTGATCATAATACCATTTTCCAATCTCAATCTCTATAGTCTTTGGAAGACCCTCAAGTAGATCCAAATCCACAAAAATCCTAGCAATGGAATGAGAGGAACCACTCAATCAAACTTGGTCCAAATCTAGAAATATCCCTAAATAGTTACCTATTTCCTTCAAAATCCTAGAAGATCACAACTCCAAAGGTAATCCTAGCAGCTTGACCCAGATAGGTTGGATTGATTTAGATTCCCTTTTTAGATCAAAACAAGGGGACCACAATTTCAAATACAACACATAATAACCCCAATATCATCTTCTTTGTAGTATTTTTCCTACATCCTCCATTGATTTGAAGTAAAAGGCTAGCCAACCTTAGACCAATACTTGAAAACTAGGTGTATATCCTAGAACTAGGTTCTACACTCTCTCTAACCATTATGCAAGAAATTTTTTGAATGTAATCTACCATAGAACCTCCCAGTTAGTATTTTTTCTTCAACCTATAGAACTCCATCCAACAATATGTCCTCATATAGAACCAAATTTACTCTCCCTTATTTGAGCTTAATACACTTTTTTTCTTTTCTTTCTGTGGGATATGTTATCATTAATTAAAGCATTCACATCCTTACAAATACCTAGTATCATCCCTCTCTCCATAATCCCTTCCAAGAATCCTATACTAGAAAGAAGTCTAGACTCCCCACCAGCTAGCTCTTGAAAACTTCTTTTCGAAGAAACCTCCCAAGACAGCACTACCATAAATCCTAAATCACCATCCAAAAAGCACATATCCATGGGGTAAGATAAAATCTTTGTCATCATGTTGGTAGAGTAGGAACTAATTTCTGAATAACCACCAACCTAATCAAATTATCTCTCTAGCAAAGATCTACCCATGCTAGGTAGACTATTCATTGATAAATATGGGCTCAAAGGATGATCTACATTGTGATTACTAACATAAAACATAGTTGAAAACAATTATTTTTTAGAAGAGATCTCTAAAAAAATTGGAAGCCTTTCCTCCAAAGGCTTTCTCTTTGAGTTTTGACTAGATACAACACCTACATTATGGGTGAAATCCCTCTCTGACTTCCACTTGGCTATAAAAAAATCTTCCCTAGGGAATATAATGATATCTTCCACTGGATCTAGAGTGTAATCCACCAGGTCTACCATATTCTCCACCATACAACCCACCCTGTTCTTCCTAGACTTTATTTTTTGTCTTTGTTGCTCACTCAGTTAATTTATGGCCATACTAAATGTAACAAAGTAGGTCTTTATCAGTAAATGTCATTACAAAAGTTTTAAATCACCTCTCCATCCTAATAATTTGCATAGAAGTAGTTGAAATAAATCTATGGAGTGATGATACAAGTTAGGATTTATTGAACATGGAATAATTTGGTCTTCTATTGTGATATAAGTATGGTCGCATTTCCATACCACTCCACAGAACCTATTGTTTCTGCTACTGCTTATTTTTTTATTTAATGTCATACCATTTCTATTGCATCATTATTTGTGCCTTCAATTGCATCTATTATTTACGAAAAAACTCCCACTATTTATTAGTCATCATTTGCTATTGATGGTCCACCTCCAACGCTGTGATTATTGATCATGATATTAACATAAAATCTTGTAATAGAGTTTGGGAGAGCTTATCATACAACCAAATATATTATCCTCCTTCTCATGGATACTAACATGCATAGACTGGAAGGACACATATGATGGCACTCAGATTGATTTGGATGGCTACACTAGCATTTATTGTAAAAATTCAACTGCTTCATGTGCACATCCATTTTGGGCACATCCCACTATCATCCCATTCTATCAGTCCACATTACATTCAGGTTTTTTGTCAAACACTTCCTATGCATCTTCATACCTCCATATTTTGTATATCCTTTGATCTCTAATCATTTTAAAATTTCCAACTATTTGATATCAATATAAGTGCACATGAGTCATGCCCTAAAAAAATGGTGAAACCATCTTGTGATATGGCATCCCCATAGCTCTATCCATACCCATATCCGCAATTCTTGATAAAATTTAATCGGCTATACTCCTACAAATAGATAACTACAACTCCCCTCATAGAAGGTTATGAGCTACATGTGGAAGTAGAGATTGAATTTTTTACTGCTTGTCCAAGGTTAAAATAATGTTGAAGTCTAAAATTTCATTGGCTTCATACTAGCTTGTTGTAGTGAGCCCATTAGTTTAAACTCTTCATTGTGGCATTTTATAAAACACTTGGTGAGCATATTCAACATTGTATATTTTAGTGCATGGTTACTATATTGTTTAACAAAATTTGATATTGGCTGGTAATGTAAAGGATATTTTCACCCTATCCCTAAGTAGTTAAACTTCTACAAGTTCAAGGAGAGTTGAAATATGTAAAATCCTTGGTCTTCAAACCTGCCTACTACAATGAGCCCAAATATTTAACTGCCTCATTGAGGCCTTTTCCTACAACCATAACACCTTATTCCTATCACTCAAGAACATATATATATGTGTGTGTGTGTGTGTGTGTGTGTGTGTGTGTGTGTGTGTGTGGATCATCCAATCATACATCAGTTTGGTGCACCATAATCACTCAAAATGGTACACTCAAACTATACTATATATATGTATCATCCAATCATACATTAGTCTGGTGTACCATAATCACTCAAAATGGTAAACTCAAACTATACCATCTCGCTAAGGAACCTCATAAAAAAATTGGTGTTCTCATGCCACTCATGGAAACCAAAATGTACAAGTACACAATTGACCCTAGGCCTTTGATCTTCCCTTAGCTAGTCAAGGAGGAAACTAAATTGATTGTTGGGAGGGCCTCATAATTAATATCATCCTAGAGTAGGAGTGAGATTGAGACCTGATAGTTCATGACTACCTCTGGTCAAGATGAACAACCATATAGTAGAGTTCCCGATAGTGGGTACTCTTTGCTACCTCTATGGTATATTGGGCCTAGAGAGAGACTATTTGGTTAGCCAATGCTCAAACAACCATATCAGTACTCCTAGTCCCTATTATAGCTCCCTTGGCTATAGCATCATCCCTCTCATTCCTCAATTTCTCTCTACTATCACCTAATCTCTCTTAGTCTAGGTTCAATCTCTCTCTAAAATAGATGTATCCCATTGCACTAAGGCCTAGTCCAACTATAACTAAATAAGCTCTAGCTTCTTCACCATGGCCTCTATATCTTACTGGAAACCTCCTCTATCATCCTACTTTTCCTAGCCTCACTACCTACCCCAATGTTCAAGGAGGAAACAATTAGGGCCCTCCCAGGTATTGAAATATCTCTAGGTCTCTATATTAGTCTCTCCTATGCCACTTGAACATGGTGATGGGCCTTCATGCTAACCCTGACCCCCATCTAAGGCTACCTCATAATTGAAGTCACTCATGCTAGATAGATCTGCCTATACCACTATAGGTAGATAGGCATGAACCCAACATCATCTACCCTATGATTAGTAATAAGAGGATCATATACATCCTCCTCAACAAAATTCTCTAGATTCAAAAGATATATGAATCGTCTCCATCTCTCTTGGATCACCCACTAGAACCACAACTCTCCCATAGTAGGGATCCCCTAAACGAGGCCAAATTGCCTTAGAATTTGATATTGGTGATAGAGCTTAAACTCCCCATAAGCTCCTTGTAGCCACTTGATCCTCTCCACTTAGGCCAACTGAAAACCATCCTCATCTCATCTAGGATGCCCTATACATGGGCATCATATCACATGGTCTACTTGCAAGTCATCAATGACCCACCATGCAACCATCATCACTCTCTTAAATTAACTTTTATCAATCTTGTGGGTGTGATCCCACCTAAAACCTATCAAAATATGTGCATCAACTAGGTCCCTAGGCAATCCCATTGAACATATAATGATCAAGTGCTCCCATGCCTAGACCTGTAAAAGAGTACAATAGTCCAAATTCTTCTTATCCTTGTAAGCAACCAAATGGAGAGTTTGGTATAATATATGCAAAATAAATGGATACTAGGCAAACTACACCTATTTGTCTGTCATGTAGGCAATAATCTTACCCCATCCCTAGTGTAGTAATCTCTTTTTGGTGTCTCCAACTAGCAAGCCAAAAACTACATCACATAGCAAATTCATTAGTCAATCTAGTAACCCACCTAATACATGACATTGATGTCAATGTCATATCTCCTCAGCTAGAACTAAAGTTCATGTACCAGTCGTTGAATAACTTGAGCCTAATATTGGTTCATTTGTATACGAACACTTTAAATAGGTACATGGAGGATCCTCTAGACATCCTCTAGTGTAACCGATATCTCTCTTGTCAGTAGAAGGAAAATATCATACTCTAAATTTCAACTCTCTACAAAAGCTATCAAAAGGGCATGATCCAAATCCACATAGGATATTATCACTAGATACCCTAGTCCAATGGTATCCAAGACTACCGTATCAACCTATGTCATCATCTCCCCTATCGATCGTAGGGTATAGGATCATCAATCTTGATATTATAGCACATATAGCTCCTGCATACATAGAAAAACAAAAATTGAGTTATATTTTTCCATAAAAATCATTCATATTTTCCCCCATACCCTCACAAATTCCTAGGTTATGAGTGAATTCACCTCCTAGCGAATTTGCCACCTAGTCACAAATTCATGTTGGCTCATGAATATGCTACCTTTGTGGTGAATTCACGATGGTGTATTCATGTTGCATGGACTTAATATGCTAACCTTGATATCCTGATTCTAAAAATTAAAAAATTAAAAACTTGCAGATAAAATAGACTAATACCTATCCCTAGGCCCCACCTAGTCCTACTCCACCTTTCAGTAAGTCTAGTTGGTGCATCAAATATCCTTGCTATGCCATCTCACCAAGCCTTAGATTTTCTCTAGAGATCTTTCTTCCTCACACATGGTGAGAATGACTTCTCATTATGCCCCTCCACCCTATTTTACCCTAATCAAGTAAAATATTTCCACTTTTGAGTTCATACCTAGCCTATTCGAGTTTGGGACCTCATTTTGTCCCTCAAAAACTTGAGAGGGAACCCAAGGTGGGGGTAAAACTAGTTCATGCATATTTTTCAATCCTAATGAGAAAATTATCCAACAAAAACCTTAGGTAATTTTTGCTTCTTCTGTGTTCAAATTTTTGGCATGTTTTTCCTCGTATCGGTCAATCGAAACTCATTAACCATATTTTTTTGAAATTTAAGGGCATATGAAACTATTTTTTATGCAATTATTTTAACTCCATCAAAAAGGGGTTAAATATAGATACCTAAAATTGGATCATCTAAATTAGACCAATTTTACTACAAAAATATAGAATGATCAACCCAACCATGACAAATGTCTCAAAACTCAAATTTATGTCCAAAACCTAGTAGCATCAAAATTTTCATCTCAAAGTAAATTTACCAACAACCAAATATGCTTTAGAGGCAACACATTATTGATTAATTTAAAATTTATAGCTTTTTACCAAATTTGACTACAATGGTCAAAATCTACAAATTCATTGACTTTGTGAATACATTGATTGCATATTTGCAAATGTGGTGTATTCGTATTTGATATGCAAAACCTTCAATCTCAACTACTATAATCTAATAAGGGTGGAATTATTCTACCCGATCCCTTTGCCATTGCAGATAATCAACAGGCGAGTAAGGTGGTCTCCTTTCCTCCACCTACCAAACAGCCCTAATCAAGGGGGCATTTGATTGCAAGAAATTCCATCATCCCATCAACTCCTAATCAGCCCCTAATCAGCCCCTAATTATCCCACATAATAGGCCACCTCATCTCTCCCCTTTAGGAAACTTCCAAGAGGACCAATTCTATAAATTGACCCCTTAGGGTGGCACTTATGAATCATTCACTCATGCATTGAAACTCTACAAAAATTTGATGTCACAATTTCATATCAAATCGCTATCGAATTTCTTCCATGAGGTCATCTTCAAGCAACTATTTGATATTGACAAAGGAGACACCTTGCATTTATGGAATTGGGTGATAACTCTCTTGTCTCATTTAAACTTTATTTTTGATCATCGTTAACATTTTTGTGGTCTAACTCTTTTGTATGAATTTATATATCTCTTATTTTTAATCTAACTCTTGCATTGCTAAGTGCTTCCATTAGCTTTTTTTAGGCACCTTAGGAGGCCTATAGGATAGAAAATCGCCCCTAGGGTTCCCAAAGCACTTGAGAAAATTTGTAATCTCTATTTGTCCAAGTGTTTGCCAAATTGTATATATCAAAATTAGATTAGGGAAACCTTTAAGCCCTTGGTGAACCTAAATACCCCACCAAAGATAAACAATGTGAAGTACAACCTAATGATGAATTAGTAGTAGGGCTATCTTTTTTTAGTGTGGATGATCCTTAATGGAACACATCCATGGTTGTGCACCTTTTGGCATCCCATAATGAGGAAGAACAATATCTAACTAGTGTCAAATCATGTACCTCAAGCATCCATGGTTAATATATCTTAGTATATGATGTCATCACTTGCTAATGCCATCTGTTCGTTCCACCATAGCCATAAAGTCTTTCTTATTTGAGGAAGAGAAAGAAGAAAGATGCTCTTCAAACTTGTACATTTGGTTAAACTCGTCATAACATCCTAAGAAATTATCTTGAAGACATCATTAGTATCCTTAATCATCCATTAACCCAACCAAAACTCAACCTTCTTATTTGTATGAGTGATGCAATAAATGGAAAGAATATTGGGGCACATACTTAAAACATGAAAATTTTCATCCAATGAGTAGGAACACCTCACCACATCTAACTACCTATAAAATAGGAGTCACCACCAATGACCATGCACTCTCTAGAATGTTATGGATTATAGTCATGCAAGATATGACAATGCTTAATCATGTGCCAAACTTCCCTTAAATTTGTAATCCACTCTTTAGAAGAAGTATATGTCTAATATGTTGAGTGAACAACTACATGTGCATCTTAGGTCTTACCATAATGGTCATCCTCCCCAGAGAAAAAGAAGAGAGCAACTTGCACACTCCTTTTTATTGCCTCTTTAAGCTTCTTAATTTACAATGGATAAAACTCTACCTTGTATCATTCATTTTTATATAAAAGTTATAAATTCATTTCTTGGATTTCCTCTCTCTTTACTTTGGCTTCTTTTTAACTTTTGATTAGTCACTTCCTTTGCATGATCTTAGATGGTTAGAGAATAACTCTTATGTCATTTTATCGATTTTTATGGTGAAGAAGGCATCTAAACATATTATGAAGAGATAGGGTAGGAATATTTGGAAAGTATACTTGAATCATCTCAAGTACAATACCAATTGTTTTACATACTTTGTTATCATTGTTGAACACCATACTTAGCTCATCAAGTTTTGATTTTCCATTAGTACCTCTTCTAGCAATGCATGTCCTCTTGTAGTTTCTTGAACCAACTAATGTAGTCATTAACCATCCTAATATTATCCATGTCTAAAGTAGCAAACTATATCTATAATCTATTGATATATGTAAAATCAATGTAATCACACATCTATTGGAAGTTATACAATAGTTATTATGGATTCAATATGTTACTAATGTGATTATCATATATCTTGTCAACTTTTAGGGTATTCAAAGCATGGGATTCCTCCTTTTTCTTGTGTAGTTCCTTGCTTTTTGTATTCAAAATTAGTGTCTCTATGGTCCTTATTCACATATTTGAGGAGTCCCTTACTTTGTAGTAGAGCTTCAATCTTGATTTTTTAGGTGGCCTTGTTAGGTCCATTGAGCAAGGGTACATGTTGATCCATGGTATCCTTATAAAAATATAGTATCTTATGTGTAGTTGTGACCAAATTAATATTGCCAATGCAAAGAGCTTGAAATAGCACAAAGGCCTCAAAATGCTTCTATATACAAAAGTTATGACCTTGGAGGTTTGGTCTAAAAACAACATAAACACAATCAAAACTCCTTAATTCATATAAAAATTCAAAACTATCTTTAGAAAATAAGATGATGCCATGTGTCATTGATTAAATGACTAAGGGGATGCTAGTTGTGCACTAATTGATCTACAAATTAGACAATGCTTCAATAAACCATCTATCACCAAGTACCACTAAATTGGATAGGGGGTGTTATTAGGAAATTAACTATATAGGTCATTGGATAGAGTACTAGTGAACCATTGGAGGTAAAACACAATATTCTTTGACATAAAAAAGTACCTAAAGGTAAAATGATATGCCAAATTGGGACCCACTAAAATTTTACAAAGAATCTAGAAATGCTAACAACTTGTCCATATCTACCATTAATTGCCCTACACAAAATTTTTGGGAACATACCCAATCAAGTTATCGTCTCTTATAGACACATCATAAAAGTTTTTGGAATATTTATACAACTTTAGCAAGGGATCATAGGTCTTTTGCAACCTCCTATTTTCTCCTATAATCATGCAAAATATCATATCATTTGTGTTGCATTGATACCAAAAATATGAAGTAGTAAAGAACGTGTATTTTTCAAAAAAGCCTTGAAATACAAGTGAGGATTTAAAACATCATTGGAAAATTCAATCTAGTAGTTGGGGTATCCATTTGGTAAAAGATAAATTAGATTGAATGTTAAGAGAGGAAAGAAAAAACTAATTGGTGAACATTTCGCTAAAAGCAACAAACCTGTTATGACAAAGTGATATCCTTACAATCCAAGCCCACCTAGGGTTTTGGTATACAACACCAAAAAGCTAATGGAAATACAAAAAGCTTTCATGGAATACTTCCAAAACTAAACTACTTTTGGAACTACGAAAGTAGGAAGTTTCCTAAAATCTTGTGGTTGAGTAATGGAGATTCACACCCACTCTAATATTATGTTGGATTTTGCAATACTTTCTATAAATAAATAAAATCATCACATTTCCCAAAATAAATGAACAACTCATAAAAATACAGTGCAATATGCAAGGTGTCCATACACACTAAAGTAATCTCACTCATAGAAATAATAAGCACTCTAACCAATAAGAAAATTATTTGTCTAAAGGGGTATAAGTACTTGATTACATGTAGCATTAGATCAAGGTTAAAGAACCATCCTCAAGGTTTATTATTAAAGTATTACAATAACCCACTTATATAAGGTGTACGAGGGTCCAAAGGGCTATACAATGAATATAATGTAAAAGTTGAGCATGGCTTAAAGTAAAGCATATATTCCAATAGTGAATAGAATATTTTTACAATGTTTTTCAATGAAATTTAAAGCATGAAAAATAGATTTAAAATGTAAAAAAAAATAATAACCATAAAAGTTAATGGGACTAAAGATAAATTTTGGCATAATAATCCAATAAAAATAAACTATTATATCTATACACAAAATATAAAGATAACAATAGAAAAATAATTATATTGTATAAGGTTTTACAACCAATGCCATTTTAAATTCATATTAGTTGTTTAATAGATATATAATATTGAGTTATTATTTTACGATTTTTATGTTGCATTATATTCCCTTTAGGTTTTAAAATCTTATTGTTCATGTCACCTCTATTTAAAATTTCTATTTGGCTAGGTATCATATGTAAAGTACTATCAAATGCATAAGTAGTCAAAATAAAAGTGGCTATATTTTTATTTTAAAAGAAGCACTAATTGTTTTTCTTTCTTAAGTGATGATGTTTAAACATGCAAGCTTAGTTGATGTATAAATTCCCAAAAATAGCTCTGTTGTCAAATACGATCTCCCAAAACTATCTTAATTCCTTAAAGAGACACCAAAACCTTCTATTTAGGCTTTATATTTGTTCTCTTGAATGCATTTTTGATATTATTTTTATTCACTTTGATTTTGAGGCCCTTCCAAGAAAACTTAAAGTGAGTAATTTTATCAATAGAGATATCAATACCATGTAGAAGAGAGCTCACAATAGTTAACAAATATTTTTTTTCCTATTTGAATATATCCAAATAGGACAAGTAAGGATCATAAACATACCTCAAATTTCCCTCAAGACTATTATGAAATATTATAGTTTGTACAAATAATTGACAATCCTAAAAATAATACCTAACTTGAGAGGATGGGCATCAAATTTAGCCTGGTTAAGGAATAAAGTTTGTAATCTTTCTAAATGAGACTAGTTATACCCATTTAGAGGAGGTTCCCAAATCACAAATTTATAGATAAGAATTATTCAAACAAGAGTATCAAGAAGATCTAAGTTGGTATGTGCATATTAGAACTAAAGTAAAAATATCTTTTATCCAATTGACTCTAACCAGTATATGCCTTTAAAATATTTTCCTCAACAATAAGATCAAAAGTAGTTATAGACCTTATGAAAGTGACCCTATCTATAAAAGCACTCTATAATATCATCTCACATCAAAGGTGAATGAATGATATTAGAATTTTTAATGAGAGAATATGATGATGATTATTTTTTAAACTAACATGTAGATTTTTGTTATATAAAAAAGGTCAAACTTATCTAATTGAGCTTATAAATATTTAGATTTGGAGCAGATAAGGATAATATTATCAACAAATAATAGTAATAAGATAACTATACGATGCATTATCACATGAACTTTTGATTCATTAATGTACAGACAAAAACTAGTGTCATGAGCAACCATTCTTAACTTCAATAACATTATAGATGGGCAACTTGCCATATGTTGTATGAAAATGATTGTAAATATTTTCATATATAGTCTTATAGTAACTTTAAAAACAATATCACTTAGACTCATAACTCTTTTCCTTTCATAGAGTGAATGTCTAAAAGACATTTACGGCTTTTTGAAAATTAATAAAAAAACTATCATTATGACAAGACTTAATGATGAATGTGATTGGTATTTTGTGAGTCATTTCTAAATCCAAGTTAACCATAAACATGAAGCTTAAAAGCATCTATAATAAAATGTTAGCATATAAAACACTGAGATAAAGCTTGAGAAAAGTATGCCCAATCATGAGTCATAAAATTATTAGGGTCAAGGTGATCGCCATACTTGTAGATAGGATGAATCAAGTAAAAAGACCAAGATTTTTCTTATGTGTTTGTGAAAAAAACAAAGTAAGTTATAAGGGTTCTTAGATGTTCATCATAAAAAGTTGTAATAGAGTAATCAAAATGAAGAATAGCAAGAGGGATTATAATTAAGGTTAAAGGACAAGTATGTGAGGTTAGCTAAGGGCATGTGAGGTGAAACATAACAATGTGAAATTTCTAGCATGATTTTATGAGATGCAAAGAGAATCAACTGCATTAACTCCACCTTTGTGGTTAAAAAAAAAAAACCTATATAAATATTAGAAGCAAAATAAATCATATAAAATAAAATATTTCTTAAATTCACCCATAACAATCCAAAATTTTTCTTAGGAAGTGGTATGTGCTTTATCTATAGAGGCTCGAGATAAGCTAAAAGTTTTTGGATCAAAACTAATTACAAGAAAAGTATATTTTATCAATTCATGTATAAGAACTTGTTGTGTACTTATCCTGCATTGAAATCTCCCATCATCTTGAGCTTACCCAAAATATGATGATCTATACATCTTTAGATATAAATCTAAGTAAAGATTATGATCACCAAAAGTAGAGTAGACCCAGGTGTTGTAGGTGAGTTGGAGAGAAGAGGGCAATCCTCCAAGGGAGGTCCCAGGTTCAAATATCCACCCTACCTGAATTGGGTATCTAAAATCCAATTGACAATGTTGGTGCCGGCGACGGTGTAGTGTAGAACCCCTGTTCGTGGTCTCTCAAACCAAGACGGCTCTGCAAGGGATTTTTCGCTTTAAAAAATATATATATATTCTATTTGTTATAAACTTTTATTTTTTCATTCTTATCACAAATTCTCTATGGTTTTCTTATAAATGTTAAAATCGCTAATGAAATCGAACACTGCCCACTCAACCGAACTCAATGAACTACGTTCGCTTATGAAATGGAACACTGCCCACTCAACCGAACTCAGTGGATAACATGGACAATGATTATTTACACAGGTACATTGATTGTCTGGAAAGATGGAGATCACACATAGATGTCTTGTCTCGTCTCATCTCACTGATCTCGTGATGGAGAGAAAATACATTCAAACAAAAGAATTTTAACCCTTTAGGCAGTCATTTGCATGAATTCATAGAATCTGTTAACAGTAAAAGATAGACCAGGCAAAGCTTAACATTTTTTTAAGTTGTACTATTGCACAGGTGTATCGATCAAAGGACTCATCAGATTTATTGTTGAAAGAATCGAGGAATTCAAATCCATGACTAATATTTCTAGTCACGATTCCGTCGAAATCTTGGTCAAACATAACATTTAATCAATGAAAACTGAAAGGCAGGGGCAAACTCTGCGTACATTTGAGACAACAACCTACGTAACAGGTGGAAGAATCCCAGCATTTATTGTCATGGATACATTAAAAAAATAGATTCGTATTAGGTATTTTATTGGTAAGTTTTTCAATCTTTGAAAGAAAGTTTGGGATTTTAAGTCTAGTGCCTCTGCGATACAAAAAATGAGGGGTATATTCGGATGGTATAGGTCCGGAAAGTCTTAGCCCCGAGACAATACAATACAGGAACCATTTTCCTTAACATAAGGTTTGTCTCCAAGGGTTAGGTGGATTGGTAAGTGTTTGTCTCATCAAGCAAAAAATGAGGGGTATACCCGGATGGGATAGGTCCAGAAAGTCTTAGCCCTGAGATAATACGGGAACCATTTTCCTTAACATAAGGTTTGTCCCCAAGGGTTAGGTGGATTGGTAAGTGTTTGTTTCATCAAGCATTTACCAGGAAGACATCCAAGTTCAAACCTAGTGGGCAGCTTGTTTGCAAAGGTAGTAGAATGATGATGATTATACGAAACCAAGCGATGGGTGGTCCACCCCTTCACCCCGGGTCAATAATAATAATAAAGTGAAATAAATTTAGTGGAAACAACTTTTGTAATTTGTATTAGTTCCTATGTACTGAAAGATAAATTAAAAGGAAAAAAATCACCACAAATGGGAATACAGGGCCCTTAGTAACTTTGATTGGATATTCCTATGGTCTAGGACGATTAACTCTATTACAGCTTTCACAGTTGTGCAGGAGAAGAAATCATGTGACAAGCTGTAATATTCTTAGTCTCTAAAACTTGGAAGGCGCGGAAATGACAAGGCCACTCGTGCGTGCGAGAGGAATGGGCAAAGAAATTAAAAAAACAAACCCGTCTGTGTCCAATGCACGCATAATAATAAGTAGCTCTTCACAGCAATTAAACCCACGTCATAATGAGGTCGTGACTTTCGATTTGGAAAAAAATGGAGTAAATTGACAAATGTCCATTGTGCAGTGCATGCATTCTTGCATTTAAGTATCGCCTTCGATGATCGTAAATGTTTACGCAACTTTCCAAAGGATGGCACACAAATCGGTCTTATTTAATTAATCAGGCAGACACTTCACATAATGGCTTCTTATTATTGATTCTTAGGCACTGTGCCCGCTCTTCGTGGGATGTTATAGCTTCCACTGCATCAGAGTTTTGGCAGGGAAGGAAACGAGAAGTATGATGGCCTTCCGAAGGTTTTACTGCTTCCTACACTCCAGAACCGGCTATGCAACTGTAACTGCAACTGTGATTTTGATGATTGCTCTGAAAGCCTTTGCAGTGCCTTATGATGACGGTGTTGGATTGAGGATTCAATTTTATGGAAGCAGCTGCCCCAATGCAGAAACCATTGCCAGGCAGACGGTGCAGCAAGCTGTCAATGGAGATCCCACTGCTGCAGCAGCTCTTCTCCGACTGTCCTTTCACGATTGTCAAGTAGATGTAAGTTATTATTATTTGTTTTTCTAACTACATAGAGATCAGGATTGAGTATTGATACTCCTACATTCATCTGAGGCTGGTCACAAGACTCCAATAGATTCTTAATGTACTTTTTCAGGTTGATAGATAAACTTCTGGATAAGGTTTTTTTTTAGTGATATGTTTTGAGTTTTGGTTTGGATAAGGTGTTTTTTGTTAAGATATTTAAGTGATATGTTTTGAGTTTTCGGCAAAAAAAAAATTAAATTTTAAGTTTTGAATAAAATGTTTTTTTGTTAGGAAACTTAAGTGATATGTTTTAAGTTCTCATTAAAAAAATCTAAATTTAAACTTATCAATAAAAAAATTTTGTTAAAAAACTTAAGTAATATGTTTTGAGTTCTTATCAAAAAAAAATCCAAATTTAAATCACAAGTTATACCTCAATCTTACTTCAACCAAAAGAAACTTTATATAATGATGGGTTGTGGTTTTTTGGGGCAGGGTTGTGATGCATCAGTTCTGTTGGAATCTTCTCCACCTTCAGGCATTGTTACAGAGATGGTTTCAGAGAGGAATTTTGGGCTAAGGCGTCTAGACGTTATTGACAGTATTAAGTCTGTACTGGAACGTGCATGCCCTCTTACGGTTTCCTGCGCAGACATTATCCAGATGGCAGCCAGAGACGCCGTTGCTCTGGTTTGAAATGCTTTTAATATATTTGTGTGTTTTTTCCTTTCATGGGCTTTATTTTTCTTGGTATATGGATGTGCAGTCTGCAGGTCCGCTTATTCCTATATTGACTGGGAGGCGCGACGGGGTGTGTGCGAGCAATATCAGAGCCGATGCCCAGCTGCCCCCGCCTACGGTGTCTGCGGGAGATATGTTGCAGATGTTTGGGGAGAAAAATATCAGCCTTGAAGATGGAGTTGCACTTCTAGGTACGTACGTACATGATTCTTTCTTAAGTGCTACTATGGAGTCTGGACTATGTATGAAGATGATATAAATTTGGCTTAGTAGAAGAGTTTAACGAAAACGGTGTCAGTATAAGAAACTTATTTGCGTTGGTATGAGAAATCTTAGCAGACATTGAATTCTAACTCATTAATGGCTGAACACCTTAAATGTTTTATAGGCAGTCACCATTTGTACTGACAAGGCCAATTAATGGCAATAAGTCTGACGAGAGGTTTTACCACTCATATATGTTTCTATTTTTGGACTGCAACAAAAGTTTAAGATTCATTCACCATCGGCTAGGTATGACCGGATCTTTCTAAATTTGACTGCTAAAATTACCGTCTTTGATTATTCTACCTGTCAAAATACAGGGTCAAGTGAACCTCCATCACTTTTGATTTCTTAACGTAAGTTTACTCTCTCACACATCACTCTCTAGATGATTTTAAATTTGGGTCTACAAGTCCAAAGCCCGTGGTTACATAATTTGGGTCTGGAGAAAGAAAGCTCAAAGTTCCGCGGTTTTACAATTTGGGTTTGGAAAAAGAAAGCCCAAAGCCTCACTGTTTCACAAAGAAAGCCCACAGCCCCACTGTTTCACAATTTGGGTTTGCAGAAAGAAAGCCCAAAGCCCCACTGTTTCACAATTTGGGTCTGGGTCTACAGAAAGAAAGCCCAAAGCCCGGACAATTTGGGTCTGCAAAAAGAAAGTCGAAAGCAACGTCGTTTCACAATTTGGGTCTGTAAAAAGAAAACCTAATATCCTAACTATATAAATGTCACACAAGAACATCACTTCTGGATTTGTATTAACATAGGCCACTTTAACCTTAGGCAAAGCTTTCTAGTGACTGTCAAAGAAAACGTTTAAGGTCAAATGAATTTAGGTGAGGCCTTGTGCAATACTGAAAGTCAAATTTTAGGTCTTATAATTTTTTTTTTTTTTTGGGTCTGTTATAGGTTTTCCGTTTTACCATTGCAAGTTTATTTACAAAGGGGGCAAGTTTAAGATAAGGAAGCATAATTTAATTTTTTTTTATCTGGATAATCTTTTTTAAGTAAGATATGAAGTATAAGATATAACAAGACCACCCTGAAATATTTTACTGTTTGTGAATGATAATTTGGTGATGATTTTAGAAATTGAATGGTGCAGGTGCACATACATTAGGAGTGGGGCACTGTGTGAATTTCCAGAACCGGTTGAGTCCACAGCAGGACCCAACGATGTCGCCATTTCTGTCGGCAGCTCTGAGGATGCTGTGTCGAGTGCCGCCACCCTTCTCCAACATGACTTTTGCTCCAAACGATCTGACGAATTTTGTGTTTGACAATCAATACTTCAGAGACATCCAGAGCAACCGAGGACTTCTCACAATCGACGCTGAAATGGCAAGGGATCCCAGAACGGCCCCCTACGTCTCCATTTTCTCCCAAAACCAACAGCATTTTTTCGACAGGTTTACTGTGGGTTTCCTTCAACTCAGTCGATACAAGGTTCTCACAGGCGTCAAAGGCCAGATCAGGAAGGACTGTAAGTTTGTCAATCCTTGACTGAATAGCGGGAGGTGTACTTCTAGGCTTTGGAAAGTTATGTGCTCGCTTCGACAATGGACAGGCTTCTTAATAACTTATATATTTGTTTTGTGAGTCTCTGGCATCTCTTGACCGGGAAACTGTATGTTTTCCCATGGACTTCAATCTTATGTGTCCGTCTTCAAGGATAAATTGCATGGATGCAATTTTTCACTTTGTTGTTATGTATATAGATAGGAATTCGAGAAGATGAAAGGTATTGTCTAAGGGTCAAGAGAACTCTTTTGTTTTTGATCTCTTGAGTTCAGTTTTTACTTCAGTTTATCTAAATGTGTTCATAGAATTCCAGTCCTTAACTTTTTTTATTTTTTTAAATTATGTCACTTTATCAACAACAAACAAACAAAAAAAATTGTATTTATTATTCGTTAGGTTAAAAATTATTATATTTGTTAGGTTAAAATTCTTCTATATATTAGACTTCTAACTAATAGTAATCCTATTACTTATAGGATAGCCTTACAACAGGATAATCAGCTTTTTCCAGTGTGTTAACTAATTTTACGAAAATTTACTAGAGTAATAGTATATTACAATAATTTAAATTTGGATAACATTTTTTTAAAGCGGACATAATAACAAAATTGTAATCTAAATTGGTTGACATCATGGGAAGTAGTTGTGGACGGAAAAATTTGAAATATTTATAGATCAAACTTATAAGTATGTGGAAAGAAGATGAATCATTGTAAATATTATTCATATTCAAAGGAAATTACATAATATGAAGTTTTTTTAATGTTGGCTATATGAAATTTAAATGGATAAAGTTTTTTAAATTAGTTATATATAATTGAAATATGATTTATATATATTATATTAAGGTAGTATATTAGTATTACAATTTGAAGGTAGATATGATGAAATCAATTATATGAAATATGAAACAAGAGCAGGGACGATTTTGTATGTCGCCAAAAAAAAATCATCATCCCTAACCTAACTAATTGATTTTGTGAAATCAATTATATGAAATATGAAACAAGAGCAGGGTGATGATTTTTCATGTTGAAAACAATAAAACCCTAAATATTTGTTAGTTAGGTTAGGGATGATGGGAAGAGAAATAAAGGGTTAGGGATGATGGGAAGAGCAATGAAGGGTTAAGAATTCAGAATTCGATGAGGCAGTGATGATTTTTTAAGTTGTAAAAAATGAGGCAAAATGATGGCAAGAAAACTAAAGGGTTAGGATTTCAATGAGGTTAGATGATGCATCAAGAAAAATAAAGGGTTAGGATTTCAATGAGGTTAGATGATGAGAAGAGCAATGAAGGGTTAGGACTTCAATGAGGTAAGACATTCTATCTTAAGTTTTTTTCTTTTCTTATCTTAGAATTTTTGCATGTAAATTATTAATTTTTTTAATCAAATATTATATTTGTTATAAGGTATTATGATAATTTCAATAGATTTTGAGTTTTAGTTTCCTTTCCATGGACCAATTTATAGTTAAATCTTTAGAATCATCTTTAGCAATAGAGGTTGGTGAGAGCACCTTAGAGAGATCCTCGTTGCTCTAAGATAAGATGATTTTTGGTAAATTTAATGGGTACTGTTCGGGGCTTTAACCTTGAGAAAATGGATTGATAGGAGTTAGAAGTCTTCGGGAGTGATTCTATCCTTTCTTCCTAAAGGTTTATTCGTAACCAATTTTTGTTCTAAGGAAGAAATAGAAAAAATCTAAATCTTAAAAGGGGGTCCTTGGTTTATTAGGAAGGTTTATTCGTAGCCAATTTTTGTTCTAAGGAAGAAATAGAAAAAATCTAAATCTTAAAATGGGGTCCTTGGTTTATTCGAAGAGCATGACTCTTCCTTATCCATTGGTATGAAGACTTTTCACTTGAAAATGTAAATCTGTCGCTAGTAATATTTTGGGTTAGGATGTTTGGGTTATCCATTGAATTTTAGGAAATAGATGTTTTTAAGGCAATAGGCAACACTCTAGGAGAATTCTTTGAGATTTCAAATTTTACGAAAGATGGATTCTTAGCTCTTTATGATTATATATTGGCCATGATTGATATAAGTAAAAATTTACCAAAATCAGTCATTTTTAAGTATGGAGATAAGATGTGGACCCAAATCATAGATTATGAAAACATATAAAAGATTTTAGATTTTACGAAATATGGATCCTTAGCTATTTATGCTTAGATATTGGTCATGATTCATATAAATAAAATTTTATCAGAATCAATCATTCTTAAGTATGGAGATAATATGTGGATCCAAACCATATATTATGAAAACATATCTTTTAAATGTAGAGGATGACATAAGATGGAGAATATTGAGAGATAATGCCCTAAGATGAGCCCAACAGAATCATATGAAAACATATATTTTAAATGTAGAATATGACATAAGATAGAGAATATTGAGAGATAATAACCTAAGAATATCCCAACATAATCATATGTAGAAAACCACAAGAGAAACTAACAAATGGATATGGATGAATATGGTTTTCAACTTTCAAAAAAATAAATCTAGAAAAATGAAAGAAAATAAACAGTGGAGATTAGTAAGGAAGTATATTAGAAGAAATACCAACTCTTTTGAGGCTTTAACCTACGAAGAAAAAGTAAATCAAAACTTAGAGGACACAGTATTAACAAGGAATCCTCTATTCCATATGATCTTTTATTTAAGGAAGAACATTCTCGATGAACTTAAAGAATGTGTCTCATTAGATTTTGAACTCTTTTAACATACCATGCACCATTCAGGAGAAAAAAATGGTAAAAAAAATGTATGTTTAGAATTTAATACCTCTCCTATTTATAGGGATTTACCTAAAATGAGTAGGATAAGTCAAAAGCTTCTGTAGCATAGCCAAGAGAGATAAATATGATGAAAAATTAAATTATGGAAGAAAATTCATAAATAGAATAAGTCAAAAGCTTCTGTAGCATAGCCAAGAGAGATAAATACGATGAAAAATTAAATTATGGAAGAAAATTAATAAATAGAACAATAAGACCTACTCCTGATATAGGAAAAGGAAAAAAGAGGAAAACCCTCAAATTATGAAGCAATATCCATAGCCAAGAGAGATAAATATGATGAAAAATTAAATTATGGAAGAAAATTAATAAATAGAATAATAAGACCTACTCCTGATATAGGAAAAGGAAAAAAGAGGAAAACCCTCAAATTATGAAGCAATATCCAGGGAAGCAAGAGTAAACATAGATAAAGGAACACAAACTAAGTTGGTTGAAATTCTCTTTACAAAACAACAAAATGATATTGGTAACAAGCAGGTGGGGCCAATATCCTCTAATGAGACATGATTATCATCTCATGGAATATAAGGGGTGCTAATGCCCCCTCAAAGTAAAGGTGTATTAGGTATCTCTATTTAAGTAATAAGCCTAAAATTGTTTGAATCCAAGAAACTAAAAATGCAAAAGAAGAAGTTTAAAAAACTATGAAAGCAGTATGGGCAAGATGTGAATGGGATGCTATGGATTCTAAAGGAGCAATAGGGGGAATTCTAACTTGTTGGAAATATTCTAGAACATCCAGTGTAACCATTCATAAAACTAGGCATGGGTTAGCCTCTTTAGTCACTTGATACTTTGTAGATATTTGCTTCATCCTTATAAATGTTTATGGACCTACAAATTAGTCAGGTAGATTAGAATTTGGAGTGGAATTGAATCATTTATGAGAAGTAAAGACCAAGAAACCCAAATCATGATCATAGGAGATTTTAATGCCATAACCAATTTTGATGAAAAATTTGGAGAGGAAATCAACCCAAAGTATGAGACATTTCTTAGTTTTTTTCAAAAGAATAGTCTATGGAAGGTTGAGTTTGAAAAGGACAACTATACATGAACCAACAATAGGAGAGGCCAAAACCTAATAGCAGAAAAATTATATAGATGCATACTCTCATATCATTGGCTAGATGAAGAAACTTGTGCTAAAGTGAATACCTTAACAATGATTGGTTCAAATCATTGGCCAATAAGAGTTAAAATGATGGCAAGTGAATTTAAAAAATATCATATTTTAAATATGAGTAGATGTGGGAATACCATCCTCAATTTGTTGATATGATAGCACAAATGTGGAATTCTTCAAGAAATGGTGGGTTGTATGCTCTTCAAATTCAAATTAAATATATGATTAAAATAATAGAACAATAACACTTCTAGAAACATTTTTGAGAAGAAAGAAGAACTAAAGATAAAATTTCAGAATTCAAACAAGGTGATCATAATAATCCAAGCTCAGAGGAAAGGCAGATGCTTGTGAATATCATAATATTTTAAGGAAGAGAAATTCTAGAGATTAAAATCAAGACAAACTTGGTTAAAATAAGGAGATGAAAATACAAGGTCTTTTCATTGGATGTCTATAGCACAGAGATCAACATCCAAAATTAGTATAATTAAATCAACAGAAGGTATTTGGATTGAAGATCACAATGATATTAGAAAAAAGACAAAGTATTTTTATCAAAATATTCTAGGATCAGAGGAGACTGAAGTTCTTAATGATAAACTTCTTCAAGATGTACCTTTACTTATAACAAATGAAGATAATAGAAAAATGATAGAGCCTATTACTCTAGAAGAAGTTCATTTTGCTCTTTTCTCTTTTAATAAGGATAAATCCTCAGGTCCAGATGGGCTCTTTGTAGATTTTTACCAAAATAATTGGGGTATAGTGAAGGATTCTTTATTATTGGTAGTGGAACAGTCTGGGGTAAAAAAATACATACCTAATAAAATAAATATAACATATCTTTCCCTAATTCCAAAAAAGAAGGATGTTGAATTGTTTGATTCTTTTAGACCCATAAGCCTATGTAATATGACATATAATATTATGTCCAAAGTGATGAAGTATCAATTAATTGATTCTTTTAGACCCATAAGCCTATGTAATATGACATATAATATTATGTCCAAAGTGATGAAGTATCAATTAAGGCCATCGTTAGACAAAATTATTTCAGAAGAGCGAGAAGGATTTGTGAAAGGGAGGCAAGTTTTGAATGGGATCATAGTAGCTCATGAAATTATACATTTAGCATCTTCAAGAAAAGAGAAAGCAATATTCTTAAAACTTGATATGAATAAAGCCTATGATAGACTTAAATGAGATTTTATTTTTGCAATTTTAGAAAATTTTAGATTTGGGAATAAATGGGTTAGATGAATTAAAGCTTGTGTCTCTACAATTTCTTATTTGATGTTGGTAAATGAGTTAGTAAGAAAATATTTTAAATCCAAGAGATACCTTAGACAAGGAGATCCTATATCTCCTTATTTATTCATTATTATGGCAGAGGTTTGAGTAGGAACTTAAATAAAACTTATTAATATGAGCTTATAAGTGAACTTCAGGTTAGTAATAACATAGACAACATCACCCATCAACAATTTGTAGATGATTCAACCCTTTTTGGAAGGACGGGGATATATAAGACCATATATTTGAATAAATTTTTAAAGGAATACAAAAGAGCACCAGGGAAAAACGTTATTAGGAAAAAATCCAAGATTTACTTCCTTAACACTCCAACTAATATAAAAGCAAGAATTTACAGATTACTTCAAATGGGGAAGACAAATTTACCAACAACTTATCAATGTAATGACCCAAAAATTCAACCCACTCAAGAGAGAATTTTAAATAAATAAAAATTATGCACTCATTAGGGATCTTTATCACCCCACCTTACATAAGTCATTCTATAAAGGTGTCTATTAATGAGAAACCTTATGATTAAGTTTTCCATCTCATCTCTATGATGAGCCAACTTATCCCTTTTGTCTGTCAAAGGATGCACCCATCCCTACACCATACATAAGTTCATCTATGTAGGTGCACTACGCGCAATGCAAATAATCTATCAGTATCATCTCCATGATGATCTAACTTATCCCCTTTGTCTATAAAAGAGTATTCATATCTCTACACCATACATAAGTCCATCTATGTAGGTGTATTAAGTATAATGACATAATATTTCTTTGCTTCCTTTACCATACATAAGTCTATCTATGTAGGTAAGTTTTAGTTATTTGTCTCATCTAAACGATGAGCCAACCCAAGCATCTATCATTTTGCATGATAGTTCATTCATTGACACAATAATCTAGTTGTTGTTTCTCCATAACTATCTAAGGTTAGGTCATTTAAGAAGAAGTTGTGAAACTAGGTTTACCCAAAGTTTCCTTCTTAAGGGATCCTATAATACCATATTTTTAACTCTCTCTAACTTCTAATGAATATAAGTCCTTGCTAACTAGGAGAAGATTTAAAGTATCACTAGGATGTAAAAACCTTTCACATCTTATTCAAGTACTTATAATCCATAAGCATACATTTGATAGATGTCATTTCCAATCATCTATAATTCATTAGATCATTCATAAAGACCACTTGATCTTTCTTCATTAAATAGGGATGCAAATAAGTCTATCTATTTAATTAAGCATCAAATAACATCTACAACCTCATCAATAAGAAGTCACATAAAAGGTGTAATCCCTATTTAGTTCCATTATCCTAACATGATAATTTACTCAAATCATAACATCATAGATCTTTATCAATAACAGGTAAAAGATATGCTCCATTCATCTAATATTTATTAAATGCAAGATCAAAGAGGAAGATATTTGATACACACAATACATCATATATCCTAGGAAAAATTCTTACGGGAAAATCCAACTTCAAAACATCCCTTTTATTGCATAATTTTAGTTGTCTCCAATACAAAGGAATCCCATAATTTCTTTTTTCAAAACATATTCCAATATAAATGCATAAGAACCCTATAGTTCTTAAGTCCTCAAATCACAAATTGTTCTTTTAATTCTCATTACAAAATCAATAAGGGAACCCCATAATTCCCTCAAATTAATTCCACATTCATTCTCCTAAATATGATTTCTTCCTTCTAATCATTTAAAGGAATAACATCTTTCTAAAGGTCTAATGTATCCATAACATCAATACCAAAATAAATACATAAGAACCATTTCATTTAATCAGTTAAAAGCCCATACTTCTAACCAATCAAATACTTATCAAACCTCTTTCTTTAATCAATTAAGATCCCATAATCCTAATCAATCAAATACATATCAAAACTACTTTCTTTAACCAATTACTAGCCCATACTCCTAATCAATCAAATAATTATAAAAACCATTTTATTTAATCAAAATATATTCCTTCTCTCAAATTAATCCAAGAAGTCTATCTTTCCCATTTCAAAATGTCTTTCTTTTAATAAAGCAAATCTATTTTTTCAAATATAAGTTTATCCTTCAAAACTTACTAAAACAAATATACTCTTTCATATATAAGTTTATCCTTCAAAACTTCATAAATCAAATCTAATCTTTAAGATATAAGTTTATCCTTTAAAACTTCATAAATCAAATCTAATCTTTAAGATATAATTTTATCCTTCAAAACTTCATAAATCAAATTTAATCTTTAAGATATAAGTTTATCCTTTAGAACTTGGTAAATCAAATCTAATCTTCAAGATATAAGTTTATCCTATCGAATTCAGTCAAACATACATAAAAATTGCAGAGGACAAAATAAAATATTTATTTATTCGAAGCACACCAACCTTACAACAAATGCATATCAAATAATATATAGAGAAGGGAGGAGACGGTGGATAAGAATAGGTCGGAGGGATAAGGTAGGTGGTTGGAGAGATAGAAGGGAGAAGTCGGCGAAGGAGGGATAAGGGGAGAAGAGGAAATGAAGGGAGATGGAGGAATAAGGGGAGGAAGGTGCGGAGGAATAAGTGGAAGGGAGATTTGGAGGGATAAGGAATTTTCCGACAAAATATATATTTTAATAATTTGCCGACAAAAATTTTAAAGGGGTTTTCACACTGGAGGCTAGAGAACTAGATGTTTCTAAGCCTCCTTTGTGATATCCTTATTCACATTTACAACATTCTCCCCCTTAAAGTTGAGAGGACTGACTACACAGTCTCTCAGCTTTACAAATTGAGCTTTAGTCATCGCCTTGGTGAAGATGTCTGCAACATTCTCCAAAGTGTGACAGTATTGAAGCTCAACAATTTCATGTTCCACCATATCTCTGATGAAGTGATACTTCATATCAAAATGCTTCGTTTTGCTATGGTGGACAGGATTATATGCCAACTGAATGGCATTGATGTTATCGCAGTAGATTTTGGTCGGACCACTTTGTTATTCTCCAATCTCTTCTAGTACTTTCCTTAGCCACAAGGCTTGAGTACTTGCATAAGTAACCGCTATATACTCAACTTTTGTTGAAGATAGCGCTACTACTGTCTGCTTTTTTGAACTCCAAGTTATTAGTCCTGATCCAAGACTAAAACAATTTCCTGATGTTGACTTCTGTCATCAATATTGCTACCCCAATCACTATCACTGAAGCCTACAAGCTTGATAGTGTTACATTTATGGTACTGGATTCCAAAATCCAATGTACCCTTCACATATCTCAAAATTCTTTTAGCTGCCTGCAAATGCAGCTCGAGAGGGTTAGACATAAATCTAGAAACAAGAGATACAGACATCTTGAATATCTGGTCTGGTGTTGGCGAGAAACATCAAACTCCCAACCATGCTTCTGAAAGTGGTCACATCAACTTTTGGTGCTCCATCATCTTTGCTTAATTGGATCCCATGTCCAACTGGAGTTGCAACTGGTTTGCAATGCTCCATAGCAAACTTCTTGATCATATCCTGAGCATACTTATGTTGACAGATGAAGATCCCTGTATCTGATCGATGAACCTCCATTCCAAGGTAGTAGTGCATTAAGCCAAGATCCTTCATCTCAAACTGAGTCATCATGGAGTGTTTGAACTCCCTATTCATTTTTTCATTACTATCCATAAAAATGAGATCATCCACATACAAACAAACTATGAGGATGTCTTTACCTTGCTTTAGGTAGTAGAGTGTGGGTTCATTTTTGCTTCTGGTGAACCCATAATCTTTGAAGTACCCATCAATGCGTGAGTACCAAGCTCTTGGTGCCTTTTTAAGACCATAGAGTGCCTTCTTCAATCTGTAAACAAGGTGTTCCTTACCTTGCACTTCAAATCCCTGTGGTTGCTCAACATACACTTCTTCTGTCAAGTAACCATTGAGAAATGCACTCTTCACATCCATGTGTTGGACTTTCCATCCTTTGTGTGCAGCTAAAGCAAGAACTATTCTGATTGTCTCCTGTCTGGCTATAGGAGCAAAAGTCTCTTCATAATCTATTCCATATTTCTGAGTAAAACCCTTTGCCACTAATCTTGCCTTGTGCTTCTCAATGCTTCCATCAGCATTAAACTTGGTCTTGAAGATCCATTTACAGCCAACACATTTCTTTCCTTTAGGAAGCTTCACGAGCTCCCAAGTGTCGTTGTTTTTTATAGAGGTTATCTCCTCTTTCATGGCATCTTGCCAAATCTTCTGAGTACATGCCTTCTCATAACTAGAAGGTTCAAGTTGTGCACTAGTTAACAAAGCATAGTTAACTTGATCTCCCCTAGGTTCCTGCTGGGATTCATCATCACCATACAAGTGCATACTTTCTAATCTGTGTAAAACAGATTCCATTTCACTAGCTTGACTCCTAGTATATCTTCTTGAAAAAATTTTATCCAACATCTGAGAGGATGGATGATACTGTAAAGTTCTCTTACCTTTGGATGGAACATCAATATCCATTGGTGAGGAACTTACTGATCGTTGTGGAGAAGGACTTGGTGAAGCAGTTGAATCAGAAGATGGACTTGGTGGATGTGTGGGTGGAGACTGCTTTCCTTTCTGTGGTAGTTGTGGTTGCACCTGTTGAGCTACTACATTAGTGGCTTCAACATCACTGAATATTTGGGGCTTACCCCACTCTCCCCCTTCATCAAAAATCACATCCCTTGAAACCACTATCTTTTGAGTCGTAGGATTGTAGAGTCTATAACCCTTTGTGTTTTCACAGTATCCTACAAAAATGCATGCTTGACTCTTTGGATCCAACTTCTTTCTCAGCTCATCAGGAATGTGAGCATATGCCAATGAACCAAATACTCCGAAATACTTCACATTTGGTTTCTTACCATACCGAGCTTGGTAAGGTGTCTTCCCTTTCAAACTTGAAGTAGGACTTCGGTTCAAGATGTGAACACTAGTCCTTGTTGCATCTCCCCAATATGCATTACTCAAATGCTTTGTCCGAAGCATTGATCTTGCCATCTCCACAATGGTGCGATTTTTCCTTTCTGCTACACCATTTTGTTGTGGTGTGTAGGCGATTGTGAACCGCCTCTTGATGCCATGATGTTTACAAAAATTCAAAAACTGATTAGAGGAGTATTCTCCTCCTCTATCTGATCTAAGACATTTTATAGAATATCCACTCTCACTTTCAACTTTTGCTTTAAAATCAACAAAGCATGCAAATGCTTCATCCTTATGCTTCAAAAAGTATATCCAACACATTCTTGTGCAATCATCAATGAAAAGTAGGAAGTAAGAGTGATTACCTAGACTCTTGGTCTGCATCGGACCACAGATGTCTGAATGTACCAACTGAAGAGGATAGCTGGCCCTCCATGCTTGTCCATGAGGAAATTTCGATCTGGCATGCTTGCCCAAGGCACACCCTTCACAGACTTCCTTACTATCTTGAACTTTGGGAAGTCCAGTCACCATTGCTTGTGAAGTTAGCATCTTCAAACTTGCTGAATTCAAGTGACCATATCTCAAGTGCCATAGGACACTTGGATTGGTAATTGCAACATTTGCTAACTTATTTCCTCTTGGCTGGCCAAACTTCAAAGGGAATAATCTATTCTTCGACATTGGCACTTGTGTAATGATTCTATTACTATTGTTTTTGTCAAAAATGGTGCATTTACCCTCATCAAAAATCAACTTATAATTCTTTTCTAGCATTTGACCAACACTTAAAAGATTGTGTTGAAGATGAGGTGTGTAATAGATATCACTTACTTGCTTGATGCCTTCTTTCGTTGGAACCTCCATGGCTCCAATGCCTTCAACTGCCAATGACTTGTCATCTCCCAACCGGATGCTGGATTTGTATGAGGAGTCTAACTTAGCAAAGAGTTCTTCTTTGCCACTCATGTGATTTGAACACCCAGTGTCCAAAATCCATGTATCATTCATATTTTGCTCTGTCTGGCCATAAGAAAGAAAGAGATTTGTGGACTCTTCCTCTTCTCCAAAATTCCCAAAGCCGATTGCTCTCGGTTGCTTCTTGCTTCCTTGCGAAGTCTTTGACCAACAATCACGAGCATAATGGCCAGGTTTGCCACAATTGTAGCAAACTTGTTTTGATTTGTCTCCTCCTTTTCCTTTGCCAGATTGTTTCCCTCTATATTGCTGCTGTCCTCCTCTATTCTGATTTCCACCTCTGTTGGATGATCCTCCTCTGTTAGGAGTTCCTCCTCTTTGATTATTCCTGCCTCTGCCTCTTTGTTGACCTCTGCCATGGCCTCTACCTCTTCCTTCATGTGTGGCAAAAGCTTTGTCATCTCCTCCATAGCTGGTGGTAGGAGTTTCCTGTAACCTCTCTTCATGTGAGAGAAGTGAACCAATTAATGCATCAAAAGACAATGTGGTTAAGTCTTTGGATTCTTCAATAATTATTGCAACAGAATTCCATTTAGGAAGAAGTGTTCTCAACACTTTCTTCACCATCATCTCTGGCTTAATATCCTCCCCTAGTGTGACCATTTTGTCGACTACTGCTTTCACTCGCACGCAGTAATCACCGACTCTTTCATTCTCTTGCATCTTGAGATTCTCAAAATCTCGTTTCAAAGTTTGCAGTTTTACCTGCTTCACTTGGTCACTTCCTCTATAGCTTTCTTTTAGGGCATTCCATGCATCTTGTGCATTTACATATGAGGCTATTCTAGGGAAGATAGTTCTATCTAAGGCAGCATGAATATGATAAAGGGCAAATGAGTTATTTTTTTGGGCTTCCTTTTTAGCCCTTCTATCAGCAGTTGAAAAAGCTGCCCATTCTACAGCAGTTGGTTCTTCATAGCCTTCTTCTACAACATCCCAAAGGCCTTTTCCTATCAACAAAGTCTTCATTTTTATAGACCAGTAATCATAGTCACTACCATTAAATTCAGGGATTGGTAGACTATTACTTGCAGCCATTTCTGCTACTTAAAAGCAAACTTTGATTTCACTGAAATAAGCAATTACAAAGCAAAGTAATTCTCTTACTGATTGCTTGTTGTGAGACTCCCAATACTGGCTCTAGCTCTAGCTCTGGCTCTGCTCTGGCTCCACTGGCTCTGGCTCTGCTGGCTCTGGCTCTACTAGCTCTGGATTTACTGGCTTTGGCTCTGTTGGCTCTAGCTCCACTTCAATATTGAACCCTTAAACGGGGTTCCAAGGGGCAGCGCCCCTGGCATGCCACCCCCGTCACGAGACGGGGAGTCCAAAAAATTTTGGAGGTGCTAAACGGGTGCTCCGGAAGACTTCCCGTCACTTTTCCAGGTTCACAATATGCAAATTTTCAAGCCCCCTTGGGCGAGTTTTAATTGGCCACAAAAAACTCTTCAAGGTTTGCAAATTTTTATAAAGGTTTTTTTTTAAATAAATTTAATAACTTTTTATTATTTTTTAAATTACCTTTTTTTTTAAAAACTATTAAAAAAGATAATTTTAAAAAATAATATAAAAAATTATTAAATAAATTTTAAAACCTTTAAAAAAAACAATTTTTTTTTTTTTTAAATTACCTTCCTGTTTAAGCTCGAACCCGCGACCTGTTTTGTGCAAAGCGGGCACCTTAGCCGTTCGACCACGCGGCTACTTCGTGAACAAGGAAGACGCTGCTTCCTTTTATTTCCTTGGCGACGACTTTAAACTAAAAAAAATAAAAAATTTACCTCCTTCACAGCGTGCACGGCGGGATTTGACCCCCGGACCTCCTCACAGCCAACAAACACCTTGACCGCCACGCCAATCGCTTCGGACGAAAATGGAAGGGAGTGCGGATGGTGTTATTTCCAAAACGTCGAGCGATTTTTTAAAAAAAAAAAAAACCGTGGGATTATCCCACATGCGCCACTCTGCGGGCGCTTCACGGGTTTATAACCTGAAACCCGCACAATGGATTTCGACTGCCTTCGGGCAGTCGATCCTCAACCGAAAATTTTAACCGCCGCTTCGACCAATCGTCGTTCGCCACGTGGCGATATTTTGTCCTCTCTCTGCCAACTAAACTGCCCGTCGCCAATCGCCCTGTGCCACGTGTTAAACTCTGCTATCGCCACGTGTCGTCCACAGTCGCACCTGCAGGTGTCACCTTGACTGCCGCGTCGCGTGCCTCGGGAACCGTGCCCGAACTGACATAGTCTGGCTCTGATACCAGATGTCGAATTCAGTCAAACAAACATAAAAATTGTAGAGGACAAAATAAAATATTTATTTATTCGAAGCACACCAACCTTACAACAAATGCATATCAAATAATATATAGAGAAGGGAGGAGACGGTGGATAAGAATAGGTCGGAGGGATAAGGTAGGTGGTTGGAGAGATAGAAGGGAGAAGTCGGCAAAGGAGGGATAAGGGGAGAAGATGAAATGAAGGGAGATGGAGGAATAAGGGGAGGAAGGTGCGGAGGAATAAGTGGAAGGCAGATTTGGAGGGATAAGGAATTTTCCGAAAAAAATATATATTTTAATAATTTGTCGACAAAAATTTTAAAGGGGTTTTCACACTGGAGGCTAGAGAACTAGATGTTTCTAAGCCTCCTTTGTGATATCCTTATTCACATTTACAACATATCCTTCATAACTTCATAAATCAAATCTAATATTTAAGATATAAGTTTATCCTTCAAAACTTCATAAATCAAAACCTAATTTAAAACGAATGTCATTCTCTTAATTATATCAAAATGTATTTCTTTTAAATTAATCCAATTTGGTTGGGTTTAACCATAATAAATGATCAAATAGGTACAATTAATCAACACCCAATTAGATGGCACTAAATCCTTTGTGGCTTTCCTAACCACTGCATGTTAGTCAAACATTAAAGGGGGGGTTATCTTTGTTGCCTAAAAAAATTTTTTGCTCTGCATTGCCCTCAAGTAATGCTACCAAAACAATAGAATACAAGCATCCTAACCAAGCAGATCGTTCCAAGTGGTAAGACACAAATGGGTCATCCAAACGGTAAGTCTACCAGTTCACTGTTAGGCTAAGTGCCTAGGCCCATTTAACTAGCCTAGCGCTCTTCCACACCATACGTATGGGATAAATCCCACCATGAATAATACAAAAATGAAGGGTTTCATGTTCAAGTGAGCTACAAACTAATTTGCCACATGTCAACAATAAAAAACAAGGTGATCAAACAAATGAGGTCGACCATGCATCACAGGTAAGCGTCATTTAATTGATGCAGGGTGACCCACCACATGGGTGGTCTTTGACCACTTATTTTGGTCAATAAACTAGGGGAGGATAATCCCTTTTAGGGTATATTGGACCCCACACATCCTATGTGGGATAAATATTTGGGGCGACCAAAGCGAAGGGGAACTATAGATGAAAATATGTGGGATAAATATGTGGCATGCCTTGATGGAGGATAGATGAAAATGCAATTATTACCATAAGTTTTGGACATTAGGAGGAAGCAATATTTGGTGGTGGTAAAAATCCACCCCTCCCTTCTCCATTCTCACAGGCAACCAACATAGGAGACCCTATACCTCACTTTCATCAAAAATACGACAATGAAACTTAGGTAGAAACTACAAACTACCAATCTCAAACTATTGGCTTCTTCTAATAGGATTTTCTTCCTATATACCTTATATATTTATAGTATAGGCTTCCTTATTGATCAAGGTTTCTATTAATTTCTACCGTTGATCCAACCATTCTTGAAGTAAATTCACTACAGAAAAGAGTTCTTCTACTCTTCATTCAAAACCCATTGTTCCCTCAATGTCCCTATCAGGGTTCGTTATCCTCTCAAGCCTCTACTAGGATTTTTTCTCCCAATTTTCTTGCTATAGTCCACAATTCATCCAAAATTTTGCACTACATTTCCCTCTTGTGCAACCATTTTGGTTTTCTTGGACAAACTTCCTTTTAAAATAGGTGTCATCTCCTATCTACACAAAGGAGTTGGGTAAGTTACAATTTCCCTTAATTGTACTTACAATTAGTTAGTTTCATTCTCTTATAAACTAACATAGACCATTATCACTCAATATATAATGATCAGGGTCACGCTTGCCTCCCTACAAAGTGCCTTTCCCAATAAGAAAATTTACCTTCTAGAATTTTTACCCCTTGGTCTGATTGGTCCCAATATTGTGTAATACCTATTGTATCCCAGATAATGTTAAGGTCCCTAGAAGAGTAATTCTCCCCCAAGTAGCACATTAATTCAAGGCTTGTGGGAAGCACACTCCATGAAAGCTTCTATCCCTATGACCTCGAGCTCTAATACCAACTGTAACAACCCAAAACTACCAACCCAAGAGAGAGAATTTTTTTACACAAGGTTCTTAAAAGACCTAACATTTTCTCTTTGGAATTCAAGAATTCACCATATTTGAGTTCAAAATTGTTACAAATGACACTCAGTGGATAGGAGTGGTCAACTCTCATGGTTTCTAGGGTTCACCTTGCTAAACATCATTGTTATCAATAGTGGTCCCATCACCTTTCCCATACCTTCATGGACATAGGACAATGTGACCACAATGTAGGGGTTATCCTTTAAGGCCCATAACACTTAAAATGGAATGCATATTCCCTAACCTTAACCTAATTCCATCTAGGTAGGTTAATTAGACATAAATCCTTGGTGTTTAATTACCATACCTCCACGGGCTAACTAAGGTCATTACCTCTCAATTGGTAATGAACATGGTCACCTGAACCTATGCATTCAAGGTACCACCATTGTTGTCTTGTGAATGATTCCTATAGTCTTTCAAACATAGGAACACCTGATCCTCATTGTTCAAAGTGTATCATTTCATAAGTACTTAACTATTACATTCTCACAACTCCTTCCAGACTTGTAAGCACCTAGCTATTGCATTCCCGCAACTCCTAGGAATCACTTCTACCTAGTTATTGCATCTTGCAACTCCTCCCAGGATTGGGCACTAAACTTTAACTTAGGATATAAAATAAGGTCTAGATTCAACCCAAAAAACTTCTTTCTACCTAGGGGAGCAATATAAAAATAAAAGCTTTATACTCAAAATACTCAAACTATAGCATCATATCGATTGAGAATGAAATCATATGCATCTCAAATAAACATAAGCTTCATCTAAAGCTAACACATTTATAATAATCCACATGCTTATATTTGGCTATTAAAGAGATTACATAAAGAAGCATTACCATAGATCACCAAAACAAATATTCATAATGCTATCAATTTCCACTTAAAAATTATTAACATTTCATCACAAGATCACATGTTTATAGTGACAAATAAATCATTGAGCATGAGGACCAAGATAATTTCAAATATTCATTTTCTTTCTTTTTGCTATTGCTCAATACAAACTACTAATCTTGAAATATTGTTAAATTTTTTTCTCTAAAAATTACAAAGCAAATTCTCATTTGCATAACCATTTTTTGATCCAAGATACAACAACATCATTCTGCCTAAATGGCCTTTGTACCACCTTCCTCTGATGACCTTCTTCATGTAAGGAGTTACCCACCAACTTGAGGAACATTTAGGGATTAGGACAGCTCATTATGCAATGCAATCTAACATGCTAATTGTATTTGCAAACATCCATGCACAATACTTTGTTTAAAAGGAAATAAACTAAAGAAGATCCCAAATTTCTCTATTTATTTTACATGCTATGTAATTGCAAACCAAACATGCACAATACATTTTTAAAAGGCAACCGATGAGAGAATCCCATACTTCTCTCTATAATGGTTTCCCTACCTACTCAAGTCTTAGGGAACCATTATAATATATTACTTCTAGACCAAGAGTCTCTTCCAATTTAATTCACAAACAAAAGTTCATAATTTTTTTCTATCTACATATCCATAAAAAATATATATAGAAGAACCCACCTTCTAGCATTCTATTAAACTACTTTAACAAGATAGGAAATCAAACTAATCTCTATTTTTATTCCATAAAATATCAATCATTAAAATACTATCTCTATTTAAAAATATAGACTAAATAAAAATTTTACTTACAATCAACAACATAATACTCTATTAAAATAAATATCTAATTAAACATTTAACCATTGAAAACAATAGATAAAACTTATTTATTTAAATTCTTTACGATCCTAACTACCAAAGGATTTATCTTTCTAGGATGAGTAAATCATCCAAAGCATTTATTAGCTTCAAATTTAAGAACTTTCAATTCAACTAAACAAATGAAACCTTCAACAAAAGAACATAACTCACTTTCTAACACATGGCTCACACAAGATTTGCATAGGAAAGAGCAACAACAACATGCATACATACGATACCAAGCACACTACCCAAGACTCAGGTATGTAGGAAGGCACTTGACTCCACAGTCTTAAGCATGTTAAACTCTAATACGTACACGTCTAACAAAGCTAAAAAGGAAATAAATCTCACAAAGACAAAATGAGTGGTTGAAACTTGCCTCACATGCAGCACTCAAGAAGATATGAACATCCCAGGGAACACCTAAAATGGACTATCTTGGCTAAGCCACCACTCAATATGTAACCTAATGAAGAGATAAAGGAAACTATTCTAAAATAAAACATCTAAGACCTACCCACATACAAGTAACCAACTCTAGATAATCCTAGATGAACATTGAGCTAGGACGGGCTTAACATGTCAAAAGAATGTAGCATCCAGATGAATAGAATACTAGACCCGCTACCCTCTCACAACAAAAGGATCTCAACCAAAGGATGAATAACCAAATATCTCTAAATACCAACAAACTCTTAAGATAAAAATTCATGATTTACACAACCAGGAGATACAAATCAGGGATAACATAGAGTAACTAGCTTCCAAATCATAGAAAATAGATTATACATTCACTCCTACCTCTTCTAGCTCAAGCCAAATATCTTGTAAGTTGCACGTCCTCCTTCTAGCTCTCCACTACCTCTCTTCTTCCTCTCCAAAAATCCCCAAAAACCTACCCGAGTCTCCTCTACTAAGGGTGGCTTCTCTTCAAGCTTAATTTTTGCCCCATGATCTCACTTGTTCAATTTGGCCACTTCCAACACATAACCTTTGCAATAAATGTTAGCTATGCAAGAACATTTCTCAAACATTGTCGAGCGAGGAAAACATTCAAATTTCCTTTCCATAATGATGTTTTAAAGTAAGCAATCATTTATTATACATATTATTTTTAAAAGTATACATTTCTCTTTTAATCAAGCATTCACAAGGCAACCAAATAAGAATTAATCCATTAATTCTATACTAAACCTTATTATTTCCATTAATAAGGTATTTAGATCATTTGCTTGCTAATTAGTGTCAATAGTTAATATTAATTATTAATATTGACACCAATATTTTCAAGTATTAAGGTTATCAACAAACAAATAAATACTTGAATGATTTTTATCCATCAATCTATGTTTTCCATACACACAAGCATATAAGCCATTCAACAAATAATATTACACACCATTGTTTTATCCTTAAGTAGGTGGTTATTTTCTTTAAGATAGTCTATTTCTACCACCATCCTATTAAGGAGACTCATTGCGCAAGCAAATTCCCAGTCCAATGGCATGAATATTCAGTAAGCACAAATGCAATGCACCTACATGAAGGGTACTTTGTCACTCAAAATTGCAGATGAACGAGTCATCACCATCATGTCCCAAAATTTTCTCTCAACTTAGGTGGTTATCCATACTAATCCACTAGTGAGAGCTCTTGTCCTACAACCACAAATATATCAGTAGTACCATATACCAATAGTAGAACCAAAGCATATAATGTGACTACTTATTGATAACAATGAACAAAACCATGCACTAAACATCCATACATCAATACATAGTTTATTTTTAAGGATAATTCCTGCCAAGGAGGGTTGTTACAATCATAAGGAGCCATATATGACATTGACAAAAGACATCATAAAATATAACAAGCTTGGAGAGGTGGTTTTAGTGGGTGAATTTAATGCTAGGATAACAAATAGAAAAGCAAGCTCTTTAAATATCAATGAAGGTGTATATGATAATCCACTATGACTAGAAGAAAATATGGCTTGCCATTGGTTAAGGTCCTTGGATGACAGTCAAGGACCAATCATACATTATGGAGAAAAACTTCTTAAGATTTATATCATAGAGGGGTTGGTCATTTGCAATGGCTTAAACATATGGTAAAATTTTGGAAAATATACATATCAAACACATAATGGATACAATGCAGTTAATTATGCTATTTTTTCACTAAACTTCATATCAAGGATAAAAGATTTAGAATTTGAAGCAGTCCCCATGGAGCTAAAATTTGATCACAATCTAATGTACATAAAGATACAAATTCAAGAAAGTGACCAAGAAGAACATATTTAAGTAATTTAAGGAAATACAACAAGAAACATATCGATCACAAAGAAAAACTAAAAAACTTTTAAAACGTCACTTAAACAGATTATGCAAAGAGAGGAAAGAAAGAAGATATGTATTTTTCAAACTTATACTTTTGATAGTAGTAAATTGATAGATATAATCATAGAAACCTTAGAATCATAAAAAAAGTTATAACCGAGAGAAATAAAATATGAAAGCTCCCTTATAAATCCATGGTATGATGAGAATGCAAAATAGTAAGGAGAACCTCGAAAGAACCAAACAAAGAGAAAAAAAATAACAAGATATATACACAACTAGTGAAAAAGAAAGAAACATAATATCAAGGCAAAAAGAGCTACAACAAAGCAAAAAGTATTGATATATCTTGCAAACACAACCCAATACAATTTTGTAAAGAGCTACAACAAAGCAAAAAGCACACAAAAAATAATATCACAAAGTATGCTACGCAATTATATGAGAAAAACAACGTCCATGCCCTTTGTACAAAGTTGTAAGCTCACTGTAGTGGTAAGGGTTTTGTCATCTCTTTGAGAGGTCTAAGGTTCAAACCCCACTCAATATGAGGGGATCGAGACCCCTCATAAAAACCTGTGTAAACTCATTAAAAAAATTATATAATCCAAACCAAGAAAAGGTTACCCCTCCTATAATTAACATAAATGAGGGTATTTTCCTCTAAAAAATATGGAGGGCATTAAGAAAATAGTAATAGGTAAAGCTTAGGATATAGATGATTTGCAAGTTGAACATCTCAAGTGTTGGATTGAAATCTTAGGACCACACATCCAAAATATTTTTAATGGCATCATTAAAGGAGGCTTTCCATTAGAATGGATAACCCATATAGTCAGAATATTGCATAAAAATGGAGACACCAACAATCCTTCAAATTATCACACCATCATGATTAATCCTCTCTTTGCAAAATTATTTGATATCATAGTAGAGAATAAAATTAGTCAATAGGTAAAATATCAAGAAAATAGAACAATAGGTAAAGCAGGGTTAAGATTAAAATAGTCAACAATAGATCATTGTATTACTTTAAAGAACCTAATCGAGAGGATATGGAATGAAAATAAATTTAATTATTATTTTGTAGACTTTAAAAAATATTTTGACATAGTGCCTAGAGGTAAATTATGGAAAAGAATGGAAGAAATTGGCATACCAACCAACTATAGAATAATTGTCTATAGACTTTAAGAGTAGGTGGTGACAAAAATTAAAAATTCTAAAAGGACAATCAAAGTATTTTGGAATTGATATCGAGGTGAAATAGGATTTTCCATTGTCACCTACTTTATTTGGCCTTTACATTGATGAATTGGAGGAATGTTTAGAAAGCATGGGAGGAGAGGGAATACATTTGGATAATTATGTATTGAAACTTCTTCTCTATGTTGATGACATCATCTTCATTGGAAAGATACTTGAAAGTTTAATAGAAAATCTAAAAGATTTAGAGCATTTTTGTAAAGAAGTTAGGATGCAGGTAAACACTAGAAAGACTAAAATTATGGTCTTCTCTACTTGAAGAGAGCAAAAGTAGTCATATATTTTATTTGAAGGAAATCCTTTAGAGGTAGTAACAAAATACAAATACCTTGGGTTAGATTTTCAAAGCAAACTCAATTGGAAAATATGTAGGATAAAATGAATGCAAGCAATATGGAGAGCACTCTACTCATTGCTAAATAGGGGTAGAAAAGCAAAGTTGTGGGATTGGAAAACCATTAGGGTCCTTTTTGGGTTATTACTTATTCTAGTGGTGCTATATGGGTATGAGAGGTGGGCTAATAATACATCAAATTTTAAATGGATACATGATGTAGGATCATCCTGACAACCAACCATCCACTAACTAAAATGTTGGAAAACTAGAAGCTCAACCATTTGACCGTTATGTAACTACCTCTAAAGCTTTAAATTTGGGAGTTTTGTGCCTAATAAAAGGGAGAAAAGAAATTTAACATGATTCATGTCACTTATCAAATCACAATCTCAACCCTTCATCATGTTTTAATCTCGACCATCTGTTGGTGTCATCGAAACCCTAGCATGATCAAGGGAAAATTATAAAAGATCATTCACTTTTGTGAATGAGGGCTGGTCAAAAAAATTAACATCTAGAGGTCAAGATCTGAAAGCATTGATCATCCATCATTTTGTAAACCCTAGCACTCTGCTAACACATTCCCTCCTCGTCATCACCATATCCACCATATCCACTATCGAAACCTCTACGAACCAGATCAGATTCTATAGAGCATCCCCCCACAACCCCAAAATGCTCCAGGGCATTCCTCAAATGCTACAGAGCATTTCTAGAATGTTGTAGGGCATCCACAACCATCCTTGAATGTTGTAGGGCATTCATCATTCACCGGTTTGTAGTCACCAAACCCTCGGATGCTCATGGGCATTTGTGCATCACCAGATCGAGTCATCAGGAGCGTAGATCCAACAACTCAGGCATATTTTGACAAGGTATCAAGTTTCATTGTTTTACTTACATTTTTTATATTTTTGCACTTCATTTAGCAAGTATTTCAGCTAGGGTTAGTATTTTACACTTTCATGTTTTAGTGGGCCTCACACTATGGAGGCCCCATAGGTGTTACTAACTTTATTCTGATATATTTATGTGTAGGTTATAGGAGATATTTCTATTGATAGTTATTGCAGCTTTGAGTGGCCCCATAAGGATACACAAGCCCACTCACACTTGTTTGGAGTGAAGATGATCCAGAGACACCAACATTCATTTGAATGAGGGTTTTAAAACCCTCTGATTGTAATAATTGTATCAAAGCAAACATTGTATTGTAACCCCTGATTTGGGGCATATCTATGTATAAAGTGGAGATCCAGGCTCCCTAATTTATAATATAATAAGATCTTTCATTTTATGCATACATTGTTATCTACTTTGATTTACTACTTTTATCGGTGTTGGTCAATTTTGCTTTACAAAATGGTGATCATGGTGGGACCCCCAAAGGGTTTCACATTTTAATTTACCTTATCAATATTGAGTTTTTGATCTACATTTTTCTATGTTTTTACTATAGGTTTTCAGAAATCTGATCACGCAAAAATCATGAAATCTAGAGCTAGGGTTTTTAGGAGTTGTGGGATTCGATCTATGGTCGCACAGATACCATACAACATTTGGGGGATGCCACAAAGTATATGTGGATACCATAGAGTATCTAGGAGATTCTACAGAGTATCTATGAGATTCGATAGAGTATCTAAGAGATTCAACATCGCATCTACAAAGTTGAGGAAAGAATACGTAGGCTTCCTAGTAAGCTATTTTCAAACCCTACTTACATTTTTGCTTTTTAAAAGAGAAAAAAGAAATGTTTATTTTTCTATTTAAAAAGTAATATATCATGCATTGTTAGGCATTCTAGGCATTCATAAGCATTTTTCTTTACAATAAAAAAAAAAAAAAAGTGCATTTTTAGAATCATATAGATTTGCATATAGGGGTAGATCTGCACCTATACATTCATTTCTAGTTGCATTAGACATTCACTACAATTGATTCAAGTTTTGTTGTTCTTCATGGTGTTTTGCTTTCTACCTTGTGTGTTGTGTGTGTTTTTATTTACGCTTTAGGCAACAAACTGAAAAGCATATTAGTTGCATTGTAGGCTAAGTTTTCCCACTTCTCACTCTTCTAGGTTGGAATAAGTCACTTGTGCTCAAGCTTCCTCCCACTATTGGAAACACTTGTTGATTTAGAGTGGAAGAGCTAGGTGAACCCTCCACACATTGTGGATCTTAAGCGGTGTACCCTAGACTCTTTTGAGGGCCTCATACTTGGCACTAGTGTTCCTAGTCACCACCTTGGTTGATGTGAAGTGTGATTTATTTTTAGAGAAACACCATAGAAAATAAAAACTTAAAAGGAATCCATAAATATTGCATGTTTCATCTTCAACATCAGTGAGTTGAATTTCATCACCAACCACTTATCAAGACCAGCAATGGTGGGCTTCATCTCCATCCATTGGCTCACCCCATAGATACCAATAGTAGCCCATGAGTGGTTTTTCTAGACTTCATCACCAAAAAATTCCCCACTCTTGAGAGACCCACTTTAGGAAGCCATTTAAGTCATTCACATTTCATTTCTTATCAGAGAGGTGAGTGTGAACACACCTATCCACCCTGCATAGTTGTCTTAGGCTTAGGGAGTCATAACATCAAACACAAAAAAAATAAAATAAAAAATATTATTGCAAGACATAGGACACAATTGTTTGTTTGATCTATGTGTTTTTCATTATCATCTCACTTTCCACACACATCCTACACATTCGCTACCCCTACCTACTTATAGCTTATGGTATTGACCAAAAATCAAGCTAGAGCCATGAGTTAGGTACCTACCTCATCCATGGAGTGCTCCACTCCTTTCCTAACCACTTTTATGGCTAACCCAGCCAATGTGGCATAGACAAGCTATTTTGGCTTATCTATTAGTCCTTCTCACATAATATTCACTTCAAATGTAGATGTGATACAAAGGGCTATCCACACCGCCATTCCAAAAATTGAGCCATCCACACCCATTGACCACCACATCACTTACATAGATTCTGATAAACTTGAAGCTTATTTAAGACCAACTAATCCAATTCTAGAACCAATTAACAGTCCACCCAGACATGTTCCTTCTTCTCAATAAGAACTTGCTCACTCACATCCCAACAACTTTAACCAAGTCTACACCAACCCTCTTTTTGAGGCAACATCTACACCCTCACACCAAATTCCTCCACAACAATGTAGCCAAAGCACCTCCATTCCATTTACCTACACCACTACCTATTCCAACCCACTCTACAAAGCACAAGTTAATGTTGCTTCATATATTCCATCCACCATTCCATCTACCACCCCTCATTCAATTGTGATTCCTTTCACAACTTACCCTCCATTAACCTCAACCAACATTGCCAACACTCACATCATACCTACATCCACTTCCACCACAACCACACAATCTACATATAAAATTGCCATACAACAAGCATGGCAACATCTCAATCAATTACTTATGGGCCATCAAGATGCTCATTCTTACCCTCAATAACAATCATAGGTAGAATATTTTAAACCCCATTCCATTCCCAACCAACACACCTTCTTCACCCCTGATCCATCTTGGGTATCACAATCTTCTAAGGTTACCATACCCACACCTCCATTCACCCACATCAATACCACTTCCACAACCCAACACATTCAAATCCCCCAAACTTCATCCCCACTTCATCAACATCAATCACTCCACAACCAAGCCCAACAACACATCCAACATCACCAAATACCCATCAATCCATCAACCAATCAATACCACATTCTATCCCAACAATTCATCACTCCACACACACCACCTCCATACACTCATCAAACAAACCAAGGTTTCCACACACACATGGAAGACCCTAAGATCCAAGCCTTGCAACAATATATTGATAGCTTAATTATGCATACTCCTAGTATGATGTACCAAAAACCTACATTGAGATAACTGATCAATCAACCCATTCATTCTTTGGTACCTTCACCACCTTATCCGATAGACTTTACACTACCAAAGTTTGAAAAATTCAAAGGGACTAAGGACCCTAGGGAGCACATTAGCACATTCATCCATTCATGTTTTTGAATCCAAGAGAATGATGCATTAATGCTCCAAAATTTTCCTCAAACATTAGGAGGAGATGCCTTAGATTGGTATAATCATCTACCACATCATAGTGTTTACACATTTGAACAATTGGTGGATAAATTTTTGGAAAGGTTCTCCCTCAATGTTCACAAGAAAACTACCTTGATCGACTTGTACAATCTCAGACAATTTGAAGAAGAGTCGGTCTATGATTTTGGAAACCATTGGAGGGCAGTCATCACCAAGTTGTCATTCTCCCTCCCAATGGAAGAATTAACTTGAATGTTTGCAAGGAGTTGTTTAAAACCTATCTCCTTATTATTGTAATTACAACAATATAGAACATTCGATGAAGCTCTTTCCTAGGCCCGAATCATCAAAGAAATAAAAATTCAAGAGGGTGAGATCAAACCAAAGAAAAAAGAATGGCAAAACAAGGGCCAATCTAAAGGAAACTATTCTAGCCAATCAAAACTAGGACAAGTCAATCAAGTGGTTTTGAGTCAACCCCAAATGACTCAACAACCCCATGGTCAACACCAACCACAACCATCATCGCAACAACCGCAACAAGTATCTTATCAAGTGGTTCCCCCACCACAACAATTCCATAACACAGTACCAACTATGGAAAATCATCAACATCGATAATATATTTGATAGACTCACACTTACACACCTTTATCTGAATCATATACTTCCATATTCCATAGGTTGTATGACACTAATGCTATCACCTTACCCAAAGTTAAACTAGATGATCCAACCAAACATGGCAAGGGCTATAAGGAGCATTTATTTTATCCTTTCCATCGATAGAAGGGGCATGACATTAATAACTACTTTTCATTTAAAGACATGGTGCAAGACTTGATAGACCTAGGGGCCATTAAGTTGGATAGTCCCTTAGCACAACAAAATCAAAATCTTGGTATCTACCAAACACCACTTCCTCATCATGAGGAAACACAATAGACAATAGGGGGATCAAATACCATGACTCCCCCTAACCAAGTCAATCATGTGCAATAGTACCAAGGTTTTATGGGGGCTATCCATGTAGTCACCCGAGGTCAATGAAGCACCAATCACCAAAATGAACAACCTCAAGCAGTTCAACCTCCCATGGCACCTCAAGCAAATGTGTCTCCACAACCTACTAATTCATCTCCACCCATTCATTTTTTACCAATTCATCTCAACCAATTCACCTTCCAAGTCATCCATCCCAACCTATTCATCCCCCAAGCCATCCACAAAGACCTATCATCACATTGAGTAGTCGGTTAACAACTAGTCTCAAAATAGCTTCCACAAAACTATCGATCTATGAGCTTATACAACAATCTCCCCCACACCATGAGGCATTAATGGAAATCTTAAAATCCATTGAAATTCAATCTCAAGATGCTAATACCTTTAACAATTTTATGGGGAGTATTCGAACATGTATGGAGCCCTCTATCACATTCTATGATTTTGAGATCAAATCAATATCATCAGAATCACCAGATCCTCCATTACATATCATGGCTCAAGTTGATAGGAAGCCTTTCAAATGAGTGTTGATTGACACTAGCTCATCCATCAACATCATTACCACCTCAACCCTTCAACATCTCAATCTTCCACCTTCACACATCACCAAATCCACTTTCACCTTGTGAGCATTCAATGATGCTCTATGTTCTACAGTTGGCACTATGGTCTTACCCATAGAAGTGGGGGTTAAGATGTTGCACACTATGTTCCATATCCTAGAGGGGTCCATGGCTTACAATGTACTCCTTGGACATCCTTGGATAAGGGAGATGAAATGTGTCCCTTCAATACTACATCAATATTTGAAATATGTACATGAGGGATAGATTCATTGCATACCGATAAACATCAAACCATTTAAATACTACAACTTCATCTCCAACCCATACGAATCCACACTTCCATCCACTCACTTATTCTTAACCCCATCAACCACACCATCCACCTCACATCACAACACTTCCTCATCCAAAGCTCCTATTCTCAAGGAGCTCCCCATCACTACCCCACATCAAGCTTCCACTTCCACACCCCAACCATCATCACAACTAACAACATGTACATGTGGTCAAACCCAATCAATACCTTCCACATCCATACAAGGAGGACATCCCTCCACATCTTCCACATCATCTACATCACCCATTACCACCCATCTATCATCACCCATCCAACCAACTCCACAAACACCCACTATCATTTCATCCACACCAGAATCATCAATCATCCATCAAATTCCTCAACCAAATCCATCTTCATCTCCATCAACCAATGTCTCACAAGTCGATTTGATAGATTGTGAGATGTCATTTCAACATACATCTCTCCCATCACTCTAAGCCACAAGCCACCCAAGAGCCCCACATCTCCACATCCACTCCATCCACATCATCACCCACACAAGTTGTAATCCACCTCACTAGTCTTAGCATTGGTGAGTATGTGGTTCAAGATGTCATAATTACACCACTCAACATCCAAATTAAGGATTATGGTCATCCATATGACCCACCCTTATCTATAGGAGTAATGTACCACATGGGTTCAACACCTAACATAATCAACTTCATATATGGGAGGGTCGATTCATCATCCGATCCACTTTCCCCAGTTGAACCTAAGCAACCAATCCTTGCCAATATAGAGCACATGTCTAATTTCCCATCATGATACTTTCATCAAGTTAATTGGTAAGGATATGGTCTAGGATGACATGAATAGGGTATGCATGACATCATTGAACCTCAATATCGAGAAGCGCATGACCATTCAGGCTTGGGTTACCATTCACATTCTTCCACTTCCTCTTTTGAACAAGCTTTTCAAAGCCTCCATTTAGATTCAGAAGAGGAAACCAATCACAATGATGAATTTGAGGAATTATATGAAGAATACAATATCATGTCGATAGCTTCAGATGAATCCAAAGAGGAATCGATCCCAATCACACCATTCACTAAACAGGATGAGTATTATCTCATAATGTTCCCCATCCATCAACCCATATTCTATTTGCTTCTCCCAAGGGAGTGAGCTGAGCCTACCGATGAACCACCACCTCCACTTCATTGATCACCTCACAACAACTTGATGTAACATATGTACATAAAAAAAAAAAAATATATTATATTTTTGCATTTGCATATCCTTGTCATTTGCATTTATACATGTTGCTTGCTGCTATCCAGGTTCTCAAGGTTCCTTCATCGATTCTAAGAGGTAAGACAAACCACCCTTCACATTGCCAACCACCATTTCCCACTAAGTCAACATGAATCCTATTGACTTATTCACACCACTCCATAATCCATACGATTTGGCAAAACCAATTCCTATTGACATAAGCCTCATTGATATGGAATAGATTTCATCACCACCATCCTTTTCTAAATTCATCCTTTTCGAGGAATTATTAAGAGCTTCTACACTTACATTCCTCCATCACCTTCACCTTCTTTGCCTTCACCCTTGGCTCCTACTATTTTCTAGGTAGAAATGGAAGAGACTATGCCAGAAGAGTTTGATAATATCATTGATGATATTCATCTGATCCCAATGCCCCATCAACTTGAGGAAGGTTCACACATGGCCATTGAAGATACTATAGATGTGAACCTTAGTACAGATGTGGACAATCCATAAATCATTAAACTTGGAAAAAGTTTATCCATTGATGAACAAGAGCAATTGATAGCTCTCCTCAAGAGAAAGAAGGGCATATTTGCATGGTCCTATAAAGACATGCCTGGTCTTGACCCTAACTTGGTTGTCCACAACTTAACCTTGCATCCTGATGCTAAGTCGATCAAACAAAAACTGAGAAAGTTACATCCTACCATTGCCCTCATGGTCAAAGAAGAGCTTCAAAAGCTATTAGATATGGGTTTCATCCAACCCATTGACTATCCTGAGTGGCTTTCAAATATGGTGCCCATTCGTAAGCCTAACGGGGTGATTCACATTTGCACTGACTTTCGAGATCTTAACAAAGCGTGTCCTAAGGATGAATTTCCTCTACCAAACATCGATACTCTTATCGACACTTGCATTGGCCATGAAATGCTATCTTTAATGGATGGTTTTTTAGGATACAACCAGATTCAAATCAATCCTGATGACCAACACAAAACAACATTCACAACACCTTGGGGGACTTTTTGTTACAAGGTAATGCCATTTGGCCTTAAAAATGTAGGTGCCACTTATCAACGTGCCATGACATACATCTTCCATGATTACATGCATAAGATCATTGAAGACTATGTGGATGATCTACTGGCCAAATCTAAAACCTGACAAGAGCACATCGATGTCTTAGAAAAATTTTTGATCGACTTCTAGAGCATAATGTAAGGTTGAACCCCAAGAAGTGTGTCTTTGGTGTCACCTCAAGAAAACTACTAGGATTCATTATCTCCAAGAGAGGCATTGAAGTGGATCCAAACAAGGTCAAGGTCATTATGGAGATGCCTCCCCAACAAACTTGAAAGAGTTGCATAGTTTACAAGGAAAGATCCAATCGATCCATCATTTCATTGCACAACTCTCAGACAAATGCAGGCCATTCAATCACCTACTACAAAAGGGGGTGATATTTTCATGGATAGAAGAATGTCAAAAAGCTTTTGATGATATCAAGCAATACTTGGCTTCTCCACCAATCTTAACTCCACCTCACCCAGGGATCCCCTTTCATATTTATGTTTCAGCAATAGACTTTGCATTAGGGACAATGCTTGCACAAAAAAATGAAAACAACCGAGAGCAAGCAGTCTATTACATTAGTCGAACATTGGTAAGCTATGAAACCAGATACGCTTATGTGGAAAAACTATGCCTAGCAATGGTTTTTACCACTAAGAAACTCAGACATTACATGCTAAGTCACACCACTTATGTCATAGCTCAAGAAAACCCTCTATGTTACATGATGTCTCACACTTACAACAACACCCACACCACAAAATGGATAATGCTTCTAACAGAATTTGATCTTGAGTTCATTAGTCAAAAATCCATTAAAGGTCAGGTGATAGTCGATCAGCTTGTGGAAGCTCCACTTCCTAGTGATCAACCCTTGATTATTGAGCTCCCAGATGACTCGATATTTACCATCACTGAACAAGAGGAAGATGTCATTCCTAAAGAGGATGTGGATATCACACTCTTCTTTGATGGTTCTAAGTGCAAAAAAGGACAAGGTGTAGGAGTCATATTTCATACACCACAAGGAATACCTATTCCTTTATCATTCAAACTTGATTTCCCATGCACAAAAAATAATGTAGAGTATGAAGCCTTAATATTAGGACTTCAAGTAGCCATAGCTATGGGCATAAAGTATATCAAGATATTTGGTGATTCCCAACTTGTCATTCATCAAGTAAATGGATCATACCAATGCAAAGAACCAATCTTAAAACTTTATAATGAAGTAGCAATGAAATTGCTTGTAAAATTTGATTGGTATGAGATTGATAGTTTACCTCATTCGACTAATATATTTGTAGATGTGATGGCCTCTCTAGGATCATTGATTCCAAAGAACTCCATAGGAGAGGTACAACCATTAATTATCACAACAATCTCTAAATCTATAATTTCTCATGTTAAATCTAAATATGAGAAGGATGTTTGCTTTATCCATGCAGAACCATATGAGCCTTGGTCTAGTCAAGTAAAATACTTCCTCAAGTTTGGAACACTCCCATAAGACATGTCATGAACTACCAAATAAACTTTCAAGCAAAAGGTAGCTCATTTCACTCTCTTGGGGGACATGTTGTATAGACGTGGTTATGATGGAGTCCTCCTCCATTATCTCGAGCCTGTAAAGGCCCAAAGAGCAATATCTAAAGCTCATGATGGTACTTGTGGTGGTCACTTTAGTGGAATGGCCATCACAAAGTGTATTTTATGCATGGGTTATTATTGGCCCACCATGGAACGTGACTATTGCACTTATGTCAAGAAATGTCAACAATATCAGCAACATGCTAATTTAACTCATGTGCCATCACAAGCATTACAACCTATTCAGAGTATTTGGCCCTTTTCACAATGGGGTTTGGAATTGATTGGTAAAATCTCACCTCCTTCCTTGGGACAACACACATTCATCATCACTACCACTGAATACTTCACAAAGTGGGTCGAGGTAATTCCTCTAACCAATATGATAGGACCTCGAATTGTGGAGTTTATACTTCAACATATCATCTATCACTTTGGTATCCCCTCAAAAATAATCTCTGACAATGGCAAGTCTTTCAAAAACAAGGATGTTCGAGCACTTTGCGAGAAATATAATATCCAACATAGTTTCTTGACTCCTTATTACCCATAGAAAAATGGATAAGTTGAGGCAACCAATAAGACCTTGATCGCTATTCTCAAGAAATTAGTCAAATAAAATCATCGATATTGGCATACTCAGATCCCCTTGGCATTATGGGCTTATCGAACAAGCATCCACATGCCTATTGGGGCAACACCATTCTCATTGGTCTATGGTGTCGAAGCCATCATACCTCTTGAGCTCGAGATCCCCTCACTACGTATTTCATTACAAGAATTCATAGATGATGATACTACTAGACAAGCACATCTTGACCAACTCACGCTCCTTGATGAAAGGTGAATCAATGCCTTGGAGCATTTACGAGTATATCAGGATCATTTAAAGTATGCTTACAATACCAAAGTCCATCTACATGAATTCCAAGTAGGAGATCTTGTCCTTAAAGAGAATCAACAAAACACCAATGCATTACCGCATCTTCATGATAAATTCATGGCTAATTGGTTAGGTCCATACATTGTCAAACAAAAGGTGGATCAAGGAACTTATAGGCTTGCTAGTCTAGAGGGAGTAGAAGAGCCTGAGCCACTAAACATCATCCACTTGAGAGCATTCTATGCTTAATGTGATTCATATATATGTATATATACATGGCTAATAAATACATCATCCATACACATTGCATTTCACACATTCATTTTCCATAATCACATTCATTATCATTTTAGCACATTCCATCCACCATATTAGGGGTCATTTGCTTAGTTTAGATAATAATTGATCCAATAAGTCTTGTTGCCTTAATCAGGGGCACCTTTGAGTTCACATCCATCTCATTTCCATTTCATAAGTCAAGTCATCATTTGCAATACAAATTCCATCATCCCTAGGTGTTTTTGGTCACTCAACCACTCCTAGTGTTTCAAGCAACCTCCAATACATGTCGAGTTTTCTCTAGGACCAAGGCACATTTTCACTAAGAAAATCTTGAGTTCTGGGAGTTGAATCTAACATTCTTGAACCAAACACATCTCACACATATTAAAAATATCTTGTGTCAAAGAGGGATAACACCATGATTGGGTTGAACCTCGAAGTGAAAAAGTCATCTTTGCTTGTCCCATTATGCACATAGTCCAAAATAAAAATAGTGGTCTTCACCACTAACAACACTTCCAAATAAAAGAATGAGTAGTAAGGATAGGGTAAAATTCTCATCACACCTAGGTTGAGAATCTGATTCCCCAAAGCTCTAATTCTTTTACAAATCACACACCATAGATCCTCAAGTAGTAAGGATAGAACTACATTTCCATCCAGATGGTTAGGTAGTCCGATTCCCCAAATCTTAGAGATCAGATCATTGGACTATGGAGCTAATCTCCACCAAGGCTATAGATGCTTGAATGGTAGTGGAGTACACTCATGCATGGTGACACGTCTCTCTTGAAGAGACCTATGACCACACATAAGGACAAGCTAGCTTCCTAGTCTCCTCCATGATAGGTTTCATCTCAATTTACTCAATATGGGTTAATGAACTCACTTGCACACACATTGGTTCTTGATTACCTTGAGTCATTACCATGCTCATGATTGGTAAATGAACATTTCATTGCACACACATTTGGTCTTGGAGAAATTAGATAGAACTTAGTGAGTTTGTTTGAAATCACTAGGATGTTTGAGTCTCTACAAAACAACTCTCAGTCATCCTATAATCAAAACAACATCCATATCATTATCACATCATTACATGAGTCTTCCATTTCACATACCACCATTTTGGTGCCCCTGATTAAGTGACAATGATAAATATGGTCAAGCAAAATCTAAACTACAAATGATCATTAGTGTGTCAATTCACTTGCATTATTATCATAAAGCATAAACATCATCATTACATTATCATCCATCACATCACATACACATGCATTCACACAAAATTCATAACACAAAATAAAAGCCATTTATATATATATACAATGAATGCCCAAAGGCTATATACAATGGAGCACTAAGGCTCATATACAAAAGTGCATCAAGGCACTAGCTAGCACCCATAGGTAGACCCTTGAGATCTTGATGGAGCCCTAGACCTAGAGTCACTATACCTATCACTACACCTAACACCTATACAGAGGAGGAAGGCCGCACTAGCAGCCCAATGTCATGCTGCATAAGTAGATCCTCAAGATCCTGAATATAGCCCTCCTAAGATCGAAGGTATAGCACATCCTATCTCTAATGAGCATCCCTCTATACCAGCTCTACTTAGAGCCTCACTATCACATCCTCACCTCCACCTACCATTCATACCTCTAGCTCCATCCACAATCGAGCATTCTCAAAACCTCAAGCTACTATCACTGCATCTCACTCTACCACCATCTACTAGAGCTAGTCTCACTCAACCTAGAGCTCAACCCACTCCTCCTCACTCCAACCAAGAGGTCTCTCTAAAACCTCCTCCATACCATCCCCACCATCACCATCACCTCCAATCTCTAGAGGCTACTCTATCAACCCTTTTCTACCTCCCTCAACTACTAGACCGATGATATCTCTAACATCGAGGAGTCTCCTCAACCTCTATTGCTATCTCCCCATCATCCCCACTACCCTCATCAACCACCTAACTTAGTACCCATGGTGGCTATGAAGTGAACCATACATCATAGTCAATGGTGGTCCTAACATCATCCACATCTAAGAGATCTATCTCCTCATCATCCTCATACTCCACCCACCACTCCTCCACACAAGGTAGGCTCGACTCATCAGCTCGATGCCTATACAACACTAGAGCATCAAGTACCCCCTACCATATCCCAAACTACCACAACACCCATGAGAACTAGATCAACTCCACCTCACTCCCATGTCACCCAACCACCCATCTAGCCTACTAACCCATCATAATACTCTCCATCACTAGGCCACCTAGCATCCCACCATGGTCTCTAGTACACCTAATCTAATGTCAACCCTACCCATAAATCTCTACACTCCTAGCCACTATAACCAAGATGACTCAATTATATCTCCTCAACTACCCACCATATCAATGCATAGGGATGATCCCTATCCCACTCACATGGTAGGCCCATAGGATGAGCCACACTAACATGCTCCCAACCCTAGATCTATAGTAGCACACTACAGCCCAACCCCTTCCCCTACCTCTTCACCTCATACAACTCTAAGTATATCTAAGCTAGTAGAGCAGGTACCCATGCATACACCCGAGGCTCATCGATCATATCAAACACCAACCGAATCATGTTCCATGGGAACCAATAGCCGATGTTATTAGGCACCAACACATTAGCCAATAAGAACATGACTAAGGTTGGTAGTGCCTCCAACTACCTCTCCACATACATATCCAAATACCTAATCCCTCCACCCCTAATATTCACATCCCTCCATCCATCACCAAAAATCTACCTCATCTCATACTCCCTATCATGCCCAACTTGGACATGCAACCCCTCCACTAGGTACTCAAAATATGTGGTACACATCCTCAAGTGTCACCATCATCTCCCTATTTGGAAGGTCCCCTATCTAGATCCCATATCTCTACCAAGGTAGAGAGGTACCCCTCATCAGCCCTCACCACCTCAATCTAAGCACACCCCACCAATCCCACCTACTCTAACCAATCCTAATGGTCCTTCTGCAACACCTTTCTCACCCTTAGTATGATGGGCAAGAATCGATGTCGAGCCTCCAAGATCCTCAACTACAGCACAACACAACAACAAATGCACATTACCATCACATTCATTATAAAAAAACATTCAAAATCCAAACAAGAGAGCTAAAGGTACTTACCTCCACCACCTACACCTCAACTCCTACTACCACATCCACTCCCTCCATTACCATCACCTCACTCACTCAATCTTCTTCAGACATTACTTCTCAAACTCTCAAATGCAAGAATGAATCAAATTTTACCCCTACAACCCTTTTATAGCTAATTTTGATGTACTCAAAGCCCTAGGGCATCTACCTAGTGCACTCAAATGCTTCCCTACATCTACCAAGTGGTAGATGCCCCTCATATCTATGCATGATGTGGATGTAGATCGATATTTGGATCCAAAATGTTGTAAAAGGACTCAAAAGGCCTCAAAATATAGCAGAATCCCACAAAATCATCTCAAAATCCATCCATGCATTCATTACATCATTCCATTACATTTTGTGATAACATGGATTGATTTGGGTGCTTAATTTTTTATTGCAACCAAAAGTCACAAAAATACCTAAATCACATCAAAATACCTCAAAACGGTCCAAAATTTCACAAAACTACCACATTCACTATTCCAAGCATTCATCACATCATTTCATCATATTTTGTGATAACATGGATTGATTTGGGTATTTAATTATTGTTTACGACTAAAAGTCATGAAAATACCTCAAATTGCTTCAAAATATCCCAAAACAATTCCAAATTTCACAAAATCATCAAAATCACTCATCAATGCATTTCCATATTCATTCAAACTTCATACATATCATCATTCAACATTATCACATTCACTCATCAATGCATTTCCATTCAACATTGTCAAATTCACTTGCATTATCAAGTGAACCTCATATCTAGTGGTTTACTCTATTCCCTAGTGATTGCAATGATTGGTTATCCATGCAATTCGGTAGGATGGGTAGATCACCATAAGGATGCTTGCTCATATCATCATCCAACATCCTCTTGTTCAAAAACAAAATCTTTTTGGTCCCTCATTTTTCGAGTGAGACTGTGCTCAGACTAATTTGCTCAAAAGTTATCATTGATGCCCTTTTCCATGGGGTAACAAACACAGATAACTTTCACTACATCATTTCCTTTACATTACAATAGTCACCAGGATAACAACCCACTAGGATGATTGGTTCCTCATTTTACATTCAGGAATTGCTACAATCACTAACACCCCTAGGATGATTGGTTCCTTTACTTTTTATTTTTTGCATCTTCATAATTTTGCATTTCAATGATGCCAAAAGGTATATTTTTCAACAACACAGAATCACCCCAAACTTGGGGTAACCAAATTTGATTTTGATTTCCCACATCAAGATACATCATTCACATTCATTTACATCATTCATATCATCCAACATTTCAAAAACCCTTTTTCTATTGGGGCAAAAATAGAATCAATCATTCACATTCATTTACATCATTCATATCATCCACATTTCCAAAAAACCCTTTTTTTATTGGAAAAAGTAGAATCAATCATTCACATTCATTTACATCATTCATATCATCCACATTTCCAAAACCCCTTTTCTATTGGGAAAAAAAATCATTCATATCATATCACAATCATTTACATCATTCATATCATCCACATTTCCAAAACCCCTTTTCTATTGGGGAAAAATAATCATTCATTGCATCATTTACATCATTCATATCATCCACAATTCTATCAATTGGCTCGTGAGATTCATTCTTCACTCATTCACCAATTGAGGGGGTAAGCTACAACAACAATTTTTGTCTTCAAGATCTTCTTGCGCACCGAGGAAAGAAGCCACTTCACCAAACCAGGTGTCTCTTATTTTTGCACCGCATTGTGTTTCACGCAACGCGATACAAAAAGGGGCATCTGTAGACACCAAACCACCACTTTCACCCACCACCACCAAACAAACCACCCATCCCCACCCCCCATATATATATATATATATATATATATATATATATATATATATATATATATATATATATATATATATATATATTTATATTATTTGAAAGATAGGTTGTGGGATCCTCAACATTGGAATTTCCTCCTCTTCTATTGGATGCAAGTCAAATCTCTCCCTCTCTAAGTTATTAACTCCCATCAATACTTTTGCCCATGAATGATACTCTCCTAGTTCTGGAGGAGATGTTCCTCCTTGATCTACTTCCTTATTGCCAGTCTCCTTAGAATTTTCCTCCATTCTTCCAAAGACCTATAGAGAAGAAAAAAGAAGAATCGAACCCTGGACTATGGCTTCCTAGAGGCTTAAGGTAAATCTCACCGGACACAAGGGTTGTCTAATCAAGTACCACTCTCTAATTCCCAACACTATCCCAATAAGAAATATTGCTAAGAAAACAGCCATGGGTTTACCTCTAAATGACAACTCCTTGTATACACTCTTAAGGAAAAAACTACTAACAGGGTGTGGGGTCATTGACCCTTTTCACTGGTGACACACTCAAACTAGTTACTATAGGGTTCTTGGGGTACTCCTCATAATTATTTTTAGGGTAAAAATAAGCCCAAGTACTTCCCCCAATTAAGCAATCAAGACTTGCACCCAATCCTACAAAGGTTATTAGCCTAATGTAGGCACTTTTTAAGCACTAAAAAGGCAATGTTGTGCATTTTAGAAACCTTGTTGCGCACTATAGCAACCCTATCAAGCACTATAGAAAACCTGTTATGCACTATAGCAACCCTATAAAGCACTATAGAAACCCTGTTACGTATTGTAGCAAGCATGTCACGCACTGTAGAAACCCTGTTATGCATACTATAGCAACCCTATCATGGCATGTAGCAACCCTGTTGTATGCACTGTAGCAACTCTATCACACACTGTAGCAACCCTGTCACACACTGTAGCAACCCTGTCAAGCACTGTAGAAACCCTGTTGCACATTGTATAAACCTTATCAAGCACTGTAGCAATTGGCAGATTTATAGGTATCCGACCAAATTTGGATACAATCAGGAGTTGGGCAGATCAAAAATGGAAAGTGAAAGGAAGACTAGAAATTGTGGCATTGACCAAAGGTTTTTTATTATTCAACTTTAAGTGTCAAGAAGATATGAGTTCAGCTCTATTGAAAGGGCCATGGTTTTTTGGGTGAAAAGGTCTTTATCTGAGAAAATGGACTCCAGACTTTAACCTGGATACAAAAAATATTTATATGGCTCCTCTTTGGGTCCGATTACCTGGACTTCCAGTGACTTTTTGGGATGAAGATATTTTTTGAGGAATAGCCAAATCAATGGAAAAATTGATAGCTTTTGATCCAATGACAAGGGCAAAAACAAGGATGGTTTTTGCTCGGTTTTGCATGAATGTAGATCTCACAAAACCCTTACCCACTACAATCAAATTGGTCTCAGATGGAGGAGTTTGGACACAAGAAATACATTATGAGTCCTCAATGCCAATTTGTTATGATTGTAAGAAGGTAGGGCACTTACAAGCAAAATTCCTAGAGAGGAAAGAGTTAAAGAAGGGAAATGCTCAAATCTAGAAGAGAAAAGAGTTTCAATCAGAAGAAAAATCAACTCTATTCGAGAAAGGAGAATCTTCTAAGACAAAAGCACATAATGAAAATAAGTTTGAAGTTCTAGAGGAGATAAATGAGTAGGAAATAGAAAAAGAAAGAGAGGATGAAGGAAATATGGCCCATCAACAACTAGACCAAAATCAATTGGTTGTTGAAGAAAGAGCTCCAAAACAAAACACTCCCAATCAAGTAGTCCAAAATCCAGGAGAGGAGACAAAGTTATCCCAAGAAGGAGAAGAGGAGGAAGTGGTAAGAGAGACTCAATGGGGTGGTGGAGAGGAAGAGGTTTTACCCAATGAACAAGAAGGGGAATCAGAAGATATTTGGTCCTCTTTAGAAGAAGAAGAAGGCTTCCAAGAGGTAGTGAATAAAAAAAAATGAAGAAGAGCAAAAGAGGGGCCAGGAAACAACAAATCTAGTCTTCAGTAGAGCAACATAATAGGGAGGGCAAAAGTTCTATGCGAATAATCAGAAGCACTAGAAACACAATGGATTTGGGAAGTGGAAAAAAGTGAGGAAGACCCAAAAGTGTAGAGGTGAGGAGTAGGAAAGCGACCCAAGAAGTAGTTGATGGAACACAATAGACATTGTAGTTGAGTGGAGGGAAAGTACTACAATCTCCTAGAAGATGAAGATTATATCATGGAATATTCGAGGATTAAATACCCCATAAAAGCAAAGGGTAATGAAGGACTATAGGAAGAAGTTAAGAGTTGATATTTTCCTTGTGCAAGAAACCAAAGTAGGTATCAATAATTTTGAAAAAATAAAAAATATATCTGGAATAAATTTGAAGGAGTTTGTAGAGCAGCTCAAGGAGTGTCAGGGGGGTTGTGGATGCTTTGGGATCCAAGAATAGTAGAAGGGAAGTTAATCCAAGAAGCAGATAGGTTTCTCTCAGTCCTATTTACATGTAAGAAGTCAAATTTTTCTTGGTTGGTCACAAATGTGTATGCTCCTAATTTGGCTATAGATAGAAGGAGGCTATGGAGAGACCTCAATTCCTTAGGTACTATGATGGATGTACCTTGGCTAATTTTGGGAGATTTTAACTCTACTCTTTCTCCAGGGGAGAAACAAGGAGGGTCTAACCTTTTCTCTGATAGCATGGAGGAGTTTGGTGAGTTTATAGCTTCCTTAGGGTTGATGGACATAGAACTTCAAGGATCCAAATATACCTAGTCCAATAGAAGAATCGGAGTAGGATTGATTCAATCAAGAATAGATAGAGCCCTAGCTTTAGTAAGTTGGATCTTGAATGCTCATGGTTACAGCTTGAAGACTTTTCCAAGAGTAGCATCGGATCATAGCCCTCTTTTGCTAGAATTTATGGAGGAAAGGAAATCAAAAGGACTTCCTTTTAGATTTGAGGCTATGTGGTTTAGTCATCAGGATCTAGAAGGTTTGATTAAGGAATGGTGGGCATCGAATGTGTATGGCACAAAGATGTTTCAGGTATCAAAGAAACTCAAAATCATAAAAAAAAATTTGAAGAAATGGAACAGAGAAGAATTTGGTAATATATTTCAAAGAAAGTGCTCCATTATGAAAGAGTTACATGAAATTGAAGAGAAAGAATAGAATGAGGGAAGATCAGAGGAATTAGATAGGATGGAGAAAGGTAGTTTGGCTGAATTTCATAATCTACTTGCTAGGGAGGAGACCTTTTGGTGGTAAAAATCAAGATCTTTATGGTTGAAGGATGGAGATAGAAATACAAAGTTTTTTCATATGTCCACGTTGAAACATAGGAGTGCAAATCGGATCAAGGAAATAATTTTGGAGATAGGTGAAGTTTTGAAGGAAGAAGAGGAGATTGTAGTGGCCACAATATCTTTTTTCCAAAATTTATTTTCCAAATATAGAGAGGAAGATCCAAAAGATATAGAAGATCTCTTATTGAATATCCCTACCTTGATTTCTGAAGAAATGAATGCTAGGCTATTGATCCCTTTTTCAGATGAAGAGATCAAGAATACTATATTTGGTATGGAGAAGGATAAGGCACCAGGACCAGATGGATTCCCAGTAGGCTTCTTTCAAAAATATTGGCATATAATGGGGAAAGATATTTCAGATGCATTAAGGGAATTTCAATCTTCTGATTCTTTGCTCCAAGAATGGAATACAACTTTTATAGTTTTAATACCAAAGAAATATGGTGCATCATCTCTAAAGGATTTCAGACCCATAAGCTTATGCAACACTCTCTACAAAATGCTCACAAAAACTTTGGCTTATAGAATCAAAAGTCTACTGCCTTTTCTAATCTCTTAGCTTCAGGGAGGGTTTGTTCAGGGAAGACAAATATTAGATGGAATCATCACTGTTCATGAGACAATTCATTCAATAGAGAAGAGAGGAGACCCAGGCATGTTTCTTAAATTAGATATGCACAAAGCCTATGATAGAGTCTCATGGACTTTCCTTGATAAGGTTATGCATAAGTTTGGTTTTAGTGACCAATGGAGGAAATGGGTTAATATATGTATTTCTTCAGCCAAATTTTTAGTCATTATAAATGGAAAACCTTGTGGTTTCTTTGGGAGCCAAAGAGGTATAAGACAAGGGGACCCTCTATCCCCTTACATTTTTATTTTAATGGCTGAAGCATTAGGAAGATCAATGCAAGTAGCCACAACTATAGGTAGAATCAAAGGTATCAAACCAGCAAGGAGTTCAGAACCAGTTTCATGTCAGCAGTTTGTGGATGATACTTTCATTATGGGAGAAGCTACATGTAGAGAGGCAAGGGAAATCAAAGAGATTCTCCATAAATATGAAAGGGCATCAAACCAATTGATAAAATTCATCAAAAGCAATATTTATTTTGTGAACACAGAGAGACAGTTACAATTGAGGATTGCAAAAAAAATTGGTTGTAATATTGCTAATCTCCCATCCATTTACCTTGGTATGCCACTTTTTTAGGATGCATGAAGGAGGAAATGTGGTCTCCAGTGTTGGATAGGATTCAAAGGAAGTTGGTTGGGTGGAAAGGCAACCTCCTTAGCCAAGCAAGAAAAATACAACTACTTCAAGCAACCTTACAGAGCATGCCAATTTATTATATGTCTCTATTTAAAATGCCCTCCAAGGTTAGAAGGAGGATGGAGAAGATATTTAAAATATTCCTATGGACTGGGGCTGAAGACAAGCAAAGACTTCCTTTAGTGGCTTGGGATAGAGTTTGCACTCCGAAGAAACTTGGTGGGTTAGGCCTAAAAAATTTACAGATCTTTAACAAAGCCTTAATCTCAAAAACTGCATGGAGACTTTGCACAGAAGGAAGTTTGTTGTGGCAAAATATTATGAAAGTGAAGTACTTAGAAAATCACATTCCCTTTTTTAGAAGTGCAATTTCTCCTAGAGGATCAGCCATATGGAATGCAGTGCTAAAAATGAGAAGTTTTCTAAGGAGCAATATAAGATGGCAGGTAGGAGAAGGGAAGGAAGTTTTCTTTTGGGAAGATTCTTGGATCCTTCAGGAACCTCTAATAAATAAACAGGATTTTCAGGAGTTGTGGGTTCCACTGGTAGCTAAATATGGGGAAAAAGTCAAGGATTACATAGAATGTCTTCATGGTAGAAAGAAATGGAAACACCTTTCTTTAGATTCAGATGAAGTTCATATTCAACAGGGTCTCCTAAATTTAAATAAGTTGATTAGGAGCTTCCACATCTCCCAAATCAACAAGGAGGATTCTTTGCTATGGAACCATTCTCCGAAAGGAATCTTCTCTGTCAAATCAGCCTATGAAGCTCATATTCCCCCTAGAGGAGGAGCTTATCCAGTGAAGAAGGTTTGGTCCCCTGATTTTGTGCCGAAGACTGCTTTCTTTCTTTGGTTATGCCTTCAGAATAAGATTTTAACAATAGATAATTTATGCAAAAGAGGGTTCCAAATGACAAATATATGTTCTTTATGCCAGAAGGATGTTGAGTCATTAGACCACTTATTCAACCATTGTGAGGGTTCAAATAAAGTTTTCTATGCTATAATGAACTCTCTTTCAGTCAAGTGGAGCATGCCACAAACCTTTAGAGATTTGTTTAACCAATGGAGATCTCCCTTTGTAAGTGAGAGCCTGATGAGATTATGGAGCCTAATTCTCCCTCACTATATATGGGGTATATGGTGGGAAAGGAATAAACGCATATTTAGGAATGAGATGAAGGATGAAGTATATATATTCAAAAGAATCAAAGTTGCTATTGAAGAAAATTTATCCATTCTCCTAGAGGTTAAAGGGTATGACAAAAGAGAAGAAATAATGATTGTTGAAGGGTGGAAGGTAAAACAATCCAAACCATGCATAATGGACTCAGCCCAAAAAATAATGAACACAAGATGGATGAAACCAAGACAAGGTTGGATAATACTTAACTTTGATGGGGCAGCCAAAGGAAATCCAGGAAGAGCAGGAGGGGGCGAAGTGATTAGAAATGATAAAGGTCAAATTTTATGGGCTTATGCAGAGGATTATGGAGTTCAGACCAACCATATGGCAGAAGCCAAAGCTCTTTTTTCAGGAGTTCAACAGTTATATGATAGAGGTTATAGAAAATTTATGGTCCAAGGGGACTCTCTAAACATTATTAGAGATTTGAAATCAGGAGAAACAGAGAATAGGTTTATACTTAACATTATAAAGGACACTTCAAGGATCCTAAAAGAGATGAGTGATGTTGTAATTGATCATATCTATAGAGAAGGTAATCATGTTGTTGATGTTATGGCCAATATGGGGGTGGATAGTGGTCAAAACAGAATTTGGGATGACAACTTTCCACTGCCATTACAAAGAATAGTTGCATTGGAGGCTGAAGGTCAGCCTGTTAGAATGAATAATATCAAAAATTGAATGAAGTGGGTTGTCAATTTCTATCAAGGTCATTGAGCTGAAAGACAATGCTTAATCTGAGTCTAGTCTATCTAGGCAGTATCTTTGTAATTCATTTTTTTGTTAGTGTATCTTTAGCATCATTCATTCCTAGGAGGAAAGGTGTGTGATTTTTGCTAGGATCTCTTTTGTTGGCCTGTGGTTTTTATTTTCCAATATGATCAGGCCTCTCTTGTAAAAGGGTTAGGGCCCCTTTCAAAACCCTATTTTTTCACCCAATATAAAAAATAAATATTTATATTTATATAATATATATATGGATAAATATCAGTCGTCCATCACATCTTAATCATTACAATTCATTTAACATGATCCATGCCACTTATCAGATCACAATCTCAACCCTTCATTATGTTTTAATCTTGATCATCCGTTGGTGTCGTCGAAACCCTAGCATGATCAAGGGCAAATTATAAAAGATCATTCACTTTCATGAATGAGGGTCAAAAAAATGAACATCCAAAGGTCAAGATTTGAAAGCATCGATCATCCATCATTTTGTAAACCCTAGCACTCTACTAATGCATTCCCTCCTTGACACTGCCATATCCGTCATGTCCTCTGCCAAAACCTCTGCAAACTAGATCAAATCCTATAGAGCATCCCCCCACAACCCCCGAATGCTCCAAGACATTTCTCGAATGTTGTAGAGAATTTTCAAAAAAAATTAGGGCATCCATAGCCATCCCTAAATGTTGCCAGGCATTCGTCATTCACCGATTTGCAGTCACCAAATCCTCAAATGCTCATGGGCATTCGTGCATCATTAGATCGAGTCATCAGGAGCATAGATCTAGCAGCTCAGGTATATTTCAACAAGGTATCAAGTTTTATTGATTTACTTATATTTTTTGTATTTTTGCACTTCATTTAGCAAGTATTTTAGCTAGGGTTAGTATTTTACACTTTCATGTTTTAGTGGGCCTCACACTATGGAGGCCCCGCAGGTGTTACTAATTTTATTCTAATTTTTTGTGTGTAGGTTACAGGAGGTATTTCTATTGATGATTTTTATAGCTTCGAGTGGCCTCATAGGGATACACAAGTCCACTTACACTTTTTTGGAGTGAAGATGATCCAGAGACACCAACATCCATTTGAAGGAGGGCTTTAAACCCTATGATTGTAATCAAAGCAAAACATTGTATTGTAACCCCTAATATGGGGTATATCTATGTATAAAGTGGAGATCCAAGATCCTCGAGTTTATAATAAATAAGATCTTTCATTTTATGTGTACATTGTTATCTACTTTGATTTACTACTTTTATTGGTGTTGATCGATTTCTCTTTACATCCTCAAAAAGGAATTAATAAATAAATTTTGTCAATTGATCTTTGAGTCTCTATTTGAAAGATTTTATGTTTCACTGCTTTCTTGTGTGCAAGTTTCATGAAGGCACATTGAATAATTGACGAATGGATGAGAGAAATTGAGGTGCAAGGAAGGACAAGCAATCAAAATAAAAATGGTCATTCAATCAAAAATTTGAGAATGTCATAGGCATAGACTAGTCCCACAAAGGATCATGGGTGAGGAATATTTCAAGTATAGAGAAGTGCCAGAGAGGTGAGGAAGATTACAAGTATAGATGAGTTCTAGTAATGTGAGGGAGATTGAAGAAACATAAGAGTGCCACTTAGAAATTCATCAAATGGAGGGAATGTTCATGAGAATAGAAGAATCATCCTTAGGAGATAATTGTTATGCTCTTCATAGGTGAAGATCTAGTTTACATGCTAGCAAAGAAATCCTAATAGTCAATCGTCACATTCAAATGTTGGTAATGGTTGTACATTTATATGATGGAAAAATTATTTAATTGTATTATGGTGAAAATTATCGAATGGAGTGTCGTACAAGCCATAAATCATCATACAATTTTTGAGTGACGTACAATAAAATATAGTTGTATGATTGAAAGGTTGATAGTGTAGAGGTTTGGTCCTATAATAAGCCATCCCAAAAATGTCATCATACCAAAAGAAATTTGTCATCTTGAGATGACAGCGTACAACTAAGTTTGCTTATTTTGGAGTTGGTGGTTTAGACATCTGCATCATTTTAGTATTAAAGCTAGGTTATGCATACCAAGGAATGATGGCACAATCTAGAAGAAGAATACTATGAGACCCTTGAGCCATATATATAGCAAACATGTTAAGGAATCACCACTCAATTAGATGCACTTGAAACTGTCCAAAGAATGGGTGTTCAAGTTGAAGACATAAGTGATAGTGAAGGTGAGGAAGTGGGTCAACAAGAAGCTCATGATGAAGAGCGAGAGGAAGAACCAAAAGAAATATTAATTCATGCAATTTCTAACATGGGTAGGAAGCCAAAGTTAGAAACCTTGTCATATAATTAAAGTTTAAACCCTAAATAACTCATCGATTGGATCATAGATATGGAAAAATCTTTTGATTTTGAATTGATAAAAGACCCACCTTGTGGTGGGACCATGTTCAAAACAAAAGATAGAAAATGAAATAAAAATATTAAGACATGGGAGGTCACAAAATTGAAGGTCAAATTCCTCCTGTCAGATTATCAATTGGGTATTTTCAAGAAACTGTAAATTTAAGACAAAAAGATGAGTGTGAAGGAGTATACAGAGGAGTTATATAGACTCACCATTGAGAATGAGCATGTGGAAGACAATGAGAAGAAGGTTTAAAATTATATCAATGGACTATGTTGTCCATGCAAGATGAAGTCACTATGATGAGAATGAGGATGGTAGAATAAGCCTACCAATATGCCTAAAAGGTAAAGGAGAAGTTGTCATGAAAGCAACAAAATAATCCAAGAGAAAGAGGATAGTTCTCTTGAGGACAAGAAAAAATATGCAGTAGAAGAGGGAAAGAAAAATAGGCAGGAGAAGCTAGTACTTCTCATAATAATTTTAACCCAAACACCAGAGGAGGTGGAAACTTATCATGAGAAAGAGGTAATTTTGGTTGAGGAAGGGGTAGAGGATTCCCTGAAAGGTATTTTAGATGTGGAGAAGATGATCATCAGGCATTTGAATGTCCAACAACACAACAAAGTAGCAAAAAAGGAAAGGATATTAGGAACCATATTGCACAAGCGGAAGAAGAAAGTGTTGCTTTCCAAAAACACAAAGAAGCTACAAAAAGGTGAATCTCTCATGATGAAGAGAGTACTACTAAAGCCAAAAAAAAAAAGAGAAAATGTGAATCTGTCCAAAAGAGAAATATTTTTATAACAGTATGCAAATTAGGAGTCAAATATTGTAAGGTTATTGTAGAGATTAGAGCTACGGATAATCTAGTGTCCACTAAAATGGTAGAGAAACTAGGGTTGAAGAGGATAGAACACCCTAGTCCATATAAGGTATCTTGGTTGCAAAAGGGACACCAAATTTTAGTCAATGAATAGTGTTAGGTGAAATTCCAAATTGGATCTTACAAGGATGAGGTCTTGTGTGATATTATGCCTATGGATGCTTGTCATGTGTTGTTGGGAAGACCTTGGAAATTTGACCAAAAGGAAGTACAATATTGTAGGGAAAATGCCTACAATATTGTGAAAAATAGTAAGAATTATGCACTAAGTCTATTGAAGGACGAGGATGAAGGAAAATACAATGGTCTGAAAGTATGTTTGATTTCTATAAGGCAATTTTTGAAGGAGATGACAAAGAAGAAGATGTGTTTTGATTTGATTGCTCAAACCACAGAGGGTGATATAGCAGATCAAAAGGATGAAATCCCAAGTGAAGTGAAGGATTTGCTAGAAAACTATGTAAGAAATTTATTAGAAGAATTGTTTGATGGATTGCCAGATAAAGAGCATTAGCCATCAAATTGATTTCATTCCTAGATCAAGTTTACCCAAAAAGGAAACATATAGAATAACACCCATGCAGACTGAGGAAATAAAAAGACAAGTCCAGGAACTATTGGACAAGGAGTTGATAAGGGAAATATTGAGCCCATGTGTAGTACCAATTGTACTTGCACCAAATAAAGATGGATAATGGTGCATGTGTATATATTTAAGAGATATTGATAAGATAAAGCATATATTTTCATTTCCTTGCATGGATGACTTGATGGATTGCTTGAGTGGAATGAAGCACTTCATATAGATAGATTTGAATAGTGGCTATCTTCAAATCCAAATTAGGGAAGGAGATGAGTGGAAGATCACATTCAATACAAAGGATGGATTGTATAAGTGGTTAGTTATGCCATTCAGATTGACAAATAGACCGAGCGCCTTTATGTGGTTGATGAATGAAGTGTTGAAGATATTTATTGGCAAGTTTATTGTTGTCTATTTTGTGCCATTTTGATATTCAATAAGAGAAAGGAATATCATTTGGCACATGTGAGATTGGTCTTACAAATATTGAAGGAAGAAAAGTTGTTAGTCAACTTGAAGAAATGTAGTTTTATGAAAAAGGAATTGTACTTGGGCTTTGTGAATTCATAAGAAGGATATATATGGATCGTAAGAAGGTTAAGGCCATTGTGAATTGGCCATCACCAAGAAGTATGTTTGAGACTAAGAGTTTCCATGGTCTAGAAAGTTTTTATAGAAAGTTCATCAATAACTTCAATGGTATTTGTATACCAATTATGGATAACCTAAAAGGGGAAAGGTATTAATTTAAGTGGATAAGTGCAGCAGAAAGGAGTTTTCATATCCTGAAGGAAAAGATAACATAACAACTAGTTCTAGCTTTACTGAATTGCAATAAGGTTTTTCAGGTAGATTATGATGCAAGTGGGACAACAATAGGAGTCTTGAGCTATGAAGGTAATCCCATTGCCTATCTTAGCGATAATTTAAATGAGCAAAGATAAATACTCGATCTATGACCAAGAGTTGTATGTCATTGTTCAATCCTTGAAGAAATGAAAACATTATTTGCCACCAAAAATGTTTGTCTTGTTCACATATGATCATGTTTTGCAGTTTATTAACAATTAGAGTATGTTGAATTAAAGGTATGTGAAATGAGTAGAACTTTTATAAGTATGTATTTATCTTGAAGCACAAAATTGTTGGATTGAATCGAGTAGTTGATGCCTTGAGTAGGAAAAATTTATTGGTGAATATGATGAGGATAGAAGTTGTTGATTTTGATGTTATTGTAGCACCCTAAAATTGGCGCAGTTAAAATTGGAATAATTACATTCACCTTAGTAAATAATTTAAAATTCAAATTTAACCTCCCAAACCGCCCGTTAACCGTCGAGAAATCCGTTTCCCCTTTTTCGTGCCATTTTTAGAGGTTGTTTTGACCGTTTGACGATATCGTCGCCGATCAGACGATATCGCCCCAGATTTGACGATTTCGTCTGGACTAGGACGTCCAGACGATCTTGTCGCAAAACTAATTTTGCAAAGTTGGAATCTGTTCCAACGGGTCTCCAATCTGGGTAGAAGCGTGTCTGCGCCGTTGGGACCCTCCCCCCGTTGGAGATCTCCCAAATTGGGATGATCTCCAACCTCCTAACTACTCCCCTAAGCCTATTTAGTCTCTAGGATTTTCCCTTCCCAACCCCTGGCCGAAATTCTCTGCAAGTTAACTCCATTCACGTTAAAACATCCCTATTTTCCATTTGCACTGGTCCCATACCAATTTTATTGTAGGTACATCACTATTTTTCAGCCGGAGCCAGCACCTATCGTCGTCGACGAACCTGTTCAGATCGGAGGCGAACCTGTCGAATTCGAGGCGATTTCGTACTGATGCGAGACGATCTCGACTGCAGTCCGTATTAAGGCAATCAGTGCCTGAAGTTTGCATTTCTCAACCTTTTCTCTGTCATTTTATTCTGCAAATTAAATAGTCTATTCAGTGTTTTATGTCATTTTGCATTTGGAGTTCACCCATTTAGATTAAGTGCATAATTAAATCCTAATTATTATCTAATTAGCATGATTCATTTATGTCTCTGTGTTTAAGTTTCAGTTTGATAACATTGCTGCCATTTTATATCATTTCCCTCTGTTAGCACTGTAGTACCTTTTGTATTTTGCATCTATTTTCGGTTTTGCAGGTCTCTGATGAATTCGTCAGATCTCAGACGATCTTGTCTGATTGCAGACGATTCTGTCGAATCTCAGACGATCCAGACTGCTTCAACATCAGAATCTTCTTCAGACATCCGGATCAGGTATTCCTCATTTGTATTCTGTAATCTCTCTATTTTTTTGTCTTTAAATTTATTTTCTGTATTCATTGAACTTGCATTTTCATATAGAGTAATCTAGATACATTCGGCCAAACCTAGGATATGAATGCTTAAGGTTAAAAATGAACACATTTAAACACATTCCAAAACCTAGGCGTGGAAGCTGCCGTTAAATGTTTCCTGGTGAACCCACCATCCGTCGAAAAATCATCAAAATACACCTCCCTTGAGAGGCGGGACCTTCGCAAAGTCCTCTCAGTCCGAGGTACCGTGACATCCTTTTCCCATCCTCCTTTCGGGCGCGGATCCAATAGCCTGAAGGTAGGGATGCAAAAAATTTGGAGCGATACATTTTGGTGAACCCGACGTGAATGCATCATAACCTTTTGAAAAACAAAAACAAAAACAAAAACATATATAGAACAACTAAAACATAGATGCATTTTAAAACATTCAAGTTTGAAAACATGTTTAGATGGTAGCTCCTAAGAAAAGGTTAGCGGTTACTATAAACGTAGAAAATCAATTGGCAGCTATAGAAGTTAATTCTGTCCTTAGTGTGCCTGAAACAAGTAGAAATCAATTCCTGTGGAACGAACTTGATAGAAGACTTAGTCTCATCTCATCTAGGTCCACACAACTTAAGCAAATCAAGAGGCTAGTCCTAGATAGAATCCTGGATCCTCATCAATTAGTTTTTTATCATGAACTTCAGAGAGCCCGCCATAGATGGTTAGCCTATAGGAGAGCTTTAGTATCTTCGAGGAATACCTCGAGAACGCAGCCATTGTGCACCAGTTCCTAGGTTGTGTAGAAGACCAAGAGGTTGTTCTTACAGATAGGGAAATATGGAATAGAGTTCCGCGAGCTGTGTTATATCGAGAGTATTGCCATGAGCTTTACTTTTATCAACCAACATCTGAAATAGACAACATCACTATAGCTCTTTTCATCAAATTTTTAAAAGAAAACTTTCAATTTGAAGAAGAACACTTCATGACTCCTGAACAACTCGAACCTATTAATGATATTCATAAATTGTTTATAGAAAACTAGATTATTATTTCAGTATTATTTCTTGCAGTTATTGTGTTATTTGCTGTCTTTATTATACTGTTTCAAAAACAACAAAGAAAAACTAAAAAAATCAAAAAACTTAGCAAAAACTTAAACATTTCATTTTCAAATATTGTAGTAGGTATATAGTAAATATATACCTCTTAATTTGTTGCATATATATATATATATATATATATATATATATATATATATATTTGCTGAAATCAAAACTTAGCACCATGCCTAAACTTAGGAATGGTAAAGAAACTTTAGGAGAAGGAGAAGATTGGTTACAAGATACAACTAGAGACCAAAATGTCCTTCTTGGAGATACAAATCCGGAAGGAGAAACTCTAGGTCAATCGGACGAAGACTTAGGTGAAGATAAGGAACAAGAAGGAAGTGTTAAAGAGGATGGATCCTCATCCCCTAGAGTAGCTCCAAATGGAACTATTGCCTTTGACAATGCAGAGCATTTCAAGAAATTTCTCATGGATAACATTGATGACCTTAATGTGGCAATTCGCCTTGATAAAGGGCAAATTAGTAACACTCAAGCAGCCATGGAATATATTTGCAATATGCGCACTAATCCCTTGTCTTTCATTGATCAAGAAAGTGACAAGGCTGGGCCATCCAATACGGATATGGTCACTATGGCTCAAAACATGTCAAAACAACAGGTTACCCAACCTCCTAAGGAGCCTCTTATTCAACCTAAAATCACTCCCATACAAAAGAAACCTTCCTTCACTACTTTATTCCGCCAAACTATTGAGCAATATGCTTCAAGTAAACAAAAACCTAAAACAAAGCCAAATATAAACTTTCAACAATCCGGAATACAACATAATCCAACTTCAAAATTCCTCCATAATACTTTTCCTACCAATACTTTACACAAAAGTAACATGGCATCTAATCTTCATGTTCCTCCATCATATGCCCATAACACTCATGTCAATGCCCTACCGAACCAATATGGGGGCAAACTAGTAATCTGGAAGCCATGGTGAAACAATTGGCTTCACGTATGGACCAAATAGATCCCTACCGTCCCTCGTATAATTATCGAGAGATCTGTAGTCAACCTTTGGACCCCATAGTTGTAGCTCAACCATACCCTAAGCATTTTCCCATGCCCGTCCTGCCTATATATAAAGGAACCGAAGATCCCATAGAGCATCTTCGCATGTTTAGGATAGCATGTCACGACATATCGCATGACGACTTGCTATTACTAAAAATGTTCCCCAAAAGTTTAGGTGGAATGGCATTAGAGTGGTACTATCAATTGCCCACTCATTCTTTGAGAAACTTCGAAGAAACAAAGGAATCATTTGTCCATCAATTTAGTGCTTACATCGAGAGGCATGTAACTATTAAAGACCTATACAATTTAAAACAAGACAAGGATGAATGCTTTGCCGATTTCTTAGCTAGATGGAGGCAATTGATAGGAAAACTGCACTTTGTGCTGCCTTATAGGGAAATGTTGGACATTTTCATCAACAATTTACAAGAACAGATATCTTATGAGCTATCGATCGCTACCTTAACTACCTTCGATCAAGCTATAGATTTAGCTCGAAGAGTAGAAGATGCCCTCATTAGGAGAGGCCAACTTAGGAAGAAGGATGATGAGAAAACATCCAGAAATCAATATAAAAACAAACAAGTTGTCGGTGACGGAGTCACTGACAACAGAAACGTTGCTAATATCAATGCAACGAAGACAACAGAAAAATTCATATTGAAACCTCCTGACAAGCCTCCTCGAGAATTCACTAGATTAAACCAACCCTTATCAACTATTTTACCTCAATTACTCGAAAGAGGTTTGATCCAATTACCACCTATCCGGGAACCCGACCCAACTATACCCGGATATAGAGCCGACTTGCACTTGTGATTTCCATAGAGGACCTGGACATTCTACCAACGCTTGTAAAAGGTTGAAACATAAAATACAAGATTTGATTGACAATAATGAAATGGAAGTGCAAGCCTTCCAACCTAAACAAAACCCTCCTAATAATACTCAAAAGACCATTCCCCAAAATCAAAATCAAAATGCCAATCAAACTCTAGACATATTTCAACACCCTTTACCAAGACATGGTAAAGAGGTAGCCAATCAAATCGAACATCATAATGTTCCCCCTCCTACCCGATATGTAGGAACCATTAGCGGACAATTACCTATTCAGGATCCTCAAATATTTGACACGACCTTATCCCCGGTTACGACCAGAGCCCTTACATAATTTTCAAACTTCGAATTCTAGTGATATAGAATCGGATAGTGAAAGTGAACTAGACATTACTTCAAACCAATCGAATAGTTCTAAAAATGAATCAGATCCTATTCAACCCATCACAGATGCTATGGTTCAGGAAGAACCATTTCCTAGAAGAGTCACTACTTGACCTTCTTCCAATATATTCCTTTCTAATGAAGAAGCCATTAATGCTCAACCGAGACCAGTTCAACGTCTTCACTATAACATTGTAGGTACCATTGGAGTCGTTACTCGACAACAAGCTCAAAACTCTCAACAAGAACCAAATCAGAACGATGGATCAGCTCCATTCATTTTGAAAAATCCCAATAAAGGGAATCATGTTCCTACTGTTCCATCTAAACCCCCTTACAATATTAATGAGCAATTGTCCAATACTACGGCCAGAATTTCCCTCTTAGATTTATTAAGATCCTCTCCCACCCATAGGGATGAGTTGATGCTTACATTGAGCCAAATGATGGTACCTCAAAACATTCAACCTTGAAGCTATGGCCAATACTATCATCACACGAGAGATTGATTGTATTGACTTCCGGGATAAAGATATCCCACAACACAGTTTACATAAGGACAATCCCTTATACATTACTGCTTTAATTGGAGATGTAGCCGTCAAAAGAGTTTTGATTGATAATGGCTCATCTCTAAACATTTGCACCTTTGACTTCTACCAACGATTTGGCTTTAGAAGTGATGAAATGAAGAAAACTGATATGATTATCAAAGCTTTTAATGACGAAACACAAGAAACGTGTGGAGTTATTACCCTCCCATTGCAAGTTGGCCCTAGAACCCTAGAAACAACCGTGTTTATTGTACATTGTCCAAGCATCGTACAATATACTTTTGGGTCGCCCTTGGATCAACGCCATGCGAGCGGTCCCCTCAACTTTACACCAATGTGTTAAATTTGAGTTTAAAAATCAGTTGGTCACTATCCATGGTGACCCTAGACCCTTTGATATGTGTGCTTTGGCAGAACCCGTTGGAGTGCAATTTTGCCCTGCTCTGTCATCCACACATCCTAGTTCTTCTTTTTCATCCAAAACTGTGAAACATAAACCCATAACTTCACCTATTTCCCTTCCTTTAATTTCATCCTCCTATATAGACCAACAACCCTCTAAACAAATCATTTTAGAACCTCAAAAAGATTTTAAATCTACAACCAATCCTTCAAGTTCTATCCCTATAAATTCAAAACCTATAGACACATCTATCATACCTTCCACAGCTAAAGACATAGGTAATAAGCCTTCTACATCTTATGCCCTTTCTGATGAACTCTTACCAGATTTATCTACAACCTTAATATCAGAAAAAATGAATGCTTTCATGCGAGATTCAAACCTTTTAAATGACTTACCGCCATCTCCTCGTACTTTGGGCCTCCCACAACCTATGGGAAGTACTTACCAAGTCGGGAGTTGTGCCTTCATTTATAAAGGATATGACTGGGGAAGAATCCCTCGAAATATCAAAACTCATCATGAAGGATATGCTCGGTGTTATTTTACCAATGATTATATTAAAGCTAAACCCATGATGCTTAAAATGGGATATGAAGGGAAAGGCTTGGGACCTTCCCAAAATGGCATGAAAGAACCTTTCGAGGTAGAACCGTGGCCTGCCCGCTGTGGTGTGGGCCTATTTCCTAGTAAGGGTCAACCCTTTCCTTTTGAGGATGATGATCATCTCATATGCTATCAAGATTATTTGGATAGGCATGTTGATTTGCCTATTAAAAATCAGTCGTTTTCATGCAACATGCTGTCCATAGCATACCCCGAAATGATTGCTGACCCCGATGAAGAATTGGAAGGAGATATCTTCCATGATGTCTCTGTTGAAGAGATGTTACACAATGGATTTTATTTTGATGGTTCTATACCAACTATAGCCCAACTTGAGGCCACTGATCCTCAGAATGAATTATCTAAATTAACCTTACAAGAATTACAAGAATTGGGTGTTTCACCCGCCCCACCTAACTTTGAAAGAGATCTACACATGGAGGTAGAAAACGTCATTAAAATTAATATTGGAACCGAGGATAATCCTCACATAATCAATATTGGATCAGAATTAAGCCAAGAAAAACAAGAACAATACATTGCATTCCTTAAAGAGTATGAAGATGTCTTCGCTTGGACATACGAAGATATGCCAGGTCTAGACCCTTCGTAGTCATGCATCATCTAGTGGTCCATCCGGATGCTAAACCCGTTAAACAAAAACTTAGAAAAATGCATCCCAAAGTGGCTCTGCTAGTCAAAGGGGAGTTAGAAAAACTCCTGAATGTTATCTTTATACAAGCTATTGATTATGCTGAATGGATCTCAAACGTAGTTCCAGTCACCAAGAAAGAAGCTACCAAAGTTAGGGTTTGCACAGATTTTAGAGATATTAACGCTGCATGCCCTAAAGATGACTTTCCTCTTCCAAACATGGACCAAATCATTGACTTCACTGCCGAAAGTGGGATGATGTCCTTAATGGATGGATTCTCCGGTTATAATCAGATCAGGATAGCTCCTGAAGACCAGGCTAAAATAGCCTTTATTACCCCCTGGGGTACCTTTTTCTGGAAAGTGATGCCATTTGGCTTAAAGAACGTCGGTGCAACTTATCAACGAGCTATGACCTACATTTTTCATGATATGATGCATGATATCCTACATGATTATGTGGATGATATTATAGCTCGCTCTATTATTGAAAATAATCATTTAGATGATTTAAGGAAAGTCTTTAATCGATTACGAGAATATCTCATTCGATTAAATCCAACAAAATGCATATTCGGAGTTAAATCCGGCAAACTATTAGGGGTTTTAGTTTCTTTACGTGGTATTGAAATCGACCCTCTCAAGATTGCGGCCATCACTGATATGCCCGCACCTACTAATATATCTGAGTTACGAAGTTTACAAGGTAAGCTTCAAGCCATCCGTCGCTTCATCGATAAGTCGGCGGATAAAACCGGTCCCTTTCTTAAACTCCTTAAGAAGGATGTCCCCTTTAATTGGGATACAGAATGTAGAGAAGCTTTTGAACTTCTCAAACAATACCTCCTTAATCCACCTGTGCTTTCACCACCTAAATCCGATCGCCCATTTCTCCTCTATATTTTCGCTTCAGATTCTGCCTTAGGGGCTATGTTAGCTCAACTTGATGATGAAAAGCGAGAACGTGCTAATTATTATATTAGCCGAACCTTCATCAGTTATGAAACCCGCTACACAACGTTGGAAAAACTATGTCTAGCAGTCGTGTTTGCTACGCAAAAATTATGACATTATATGCTTAGTCAAAAAACTTATGTCATTGCTAAATATGATCCCTTAAGGTATCTCATGAGTCGACCTTATTTATCGGGTCGCACAACCAAGTGGGTTCTTGCTCTAAGCGAGTTCGATCTCACATTCATAGGACAGAAGTCTGTTAAGGGTCAAATCATAGCAGATCAATTAGTTGCTGCACCCTTAGAGTCTACCCATCCCCTCATCATCGAGTTTCCAGATGAATGCCTTCAATTAGAGGCAGACCATCCTGAACAATGGTCCTTATACTTTGATGGAGCCCGATGCATGAGTGGGGCTAGTGCGGGTATTATTTTAATATCTCCGCAAAAACATCTTATTCCTCTCGTCCTTCAAATTGACATTTGCTTGCACCAACAATACTGCTGAGTATGAAGCTCTAATCCTTGGATTACGAGCTGCCCTAGCGCTAAAAATTAAACACCTTTTAGTTTTTGGTGATTCCCAACTGGTTATAAACCAAATTAATGAAGTTTATCAAACCCGAGATGATAAATTGTGCCCATATAAGGCCTATGTTTTACAATTAATGTCTTTATTTGATCAAGTCACCTTGGAAGCTATTCCTCGAACTAGCAACCGTGCAGCTGATGCTATGGCCGCAATTGCATCTCTCCTGCCCTTGGAGTTAGATGACGAATATGCCACTATCATTATTCGTCGACTCCAGGAACCCGCCTCAAATAAGTCATGCTTAGAGCCTTTGGATGTGTTTCTAATCAATGAAACTACTCCCGAGCCTTGGTATACAGACATATTTGATTTTCTTCAAAATGGGACTTTCCCTGCCAATTCTAATAGAAACCAGCGTCGGTTATTACGTCGACGAGCAAGTCGATTCGTAATAATTGGCAATACTTTATATAGGAGATCTTTTGAAGGTATCCTATTAAGATGTTTAAACTTAGAAGAGTCTAAATCAGCCTTGAGTGAAGCCCACGATGGATCTTGTGGAGGACACTTTAGTGGTAGTGTTATTGCTAAAAAGCTCCTTCGGATAGGATACTTTTGGCCTACCATGGAAACGGATGCACATGAGTATGTGCGCCATTGCGACAAGTGTCAAAAACATGCTGACCTTGTCCATGCGCCTGCACAAGAGCTGCAGGCTATTTCATCTCCATGGCCCTTTTCTAAATGGGGCTTGGATATTATTGGCAAAATCAATCCTGTGTCATCTGATGGACACAAGTTCATCATAACCGCCACTCAGTATTTCACGAAGTGGGTCGAAGCTATGCCTTTAGCTTCCTGCACCGGCACACAAGTTTCTAAATTTATTTTTAATCAAATCATTTGCAGGTTCGGAATCCTTGCCAATCTCATCTCTGACAATGGAACTTGTTTCAAAAATAAAGATGTTAAAAAATTATGTCAAAAATATAAGATTCAACATCGCTGGTCCACTCCCTATTATCCTCAGGGTAATGGTCAAGCATAAGCATCTAACAAAACCTTAATCAAAATTCTCAAAATATTGGTCAATAAACTGGCCGTGGACTGGCACATTCAATTATATCCAGCCTTGTGGGCCTATCGAACTAGTGTTCGAACCCCCACTGGAACTTCACCATTTGTTTTGGTGTATGGTGTTGAAGCAGTTTTTCCATTTGAATTGGAAGTTCCTTCATTGGCTCTGCTACTTCAAGATACCGAAGTAGGAGATGAATATCGTGCTGGCAGACTTAGTCAGCTGGAACTCCTAGATGAAAAATGCATCAATGCTTTGGAGCATCTCCGTGCTTACCAAAACAAGCTTAAAAGATCATATGCTAAAAAAGTTCGTCATCGATCCTTTGAGATCGGTGACCTTGTTTTAAAAGAAAATCAAAAAATACAAATGCAACTAAGGAACTTAAAGGTAAATTCGAGCCCAATTGGCTTGGACCATACATTATTACTCCTAAATTTGAATCAGGAGCATACAAATTATCTACCTTAGATGGTAAAGAACTTAAAGAACCCATGAATATTTTGCATCTTAAACGTTACTATGCATAAATTTGGTCATCCTTCATCCTTGTATATAACTTGTTTTCAAAAATTTTTATATATTTCTTTCAAATTTATAAAAATCCAAAAACATCAAAAATATTCATAATCATCCAAAATCTTCAAAACTATCTATTGCATTTATTTAAGGCACTTGTTAAATTTTTTCTGCTCAAAATCAAAAATAAAACCAAAAATCAAAATAATGATAAAAATATAATAACAGCTATATGCTTGAAACCAAATAAAATAAAGAAGAAAGAGAGAGTCCACATCCTCAAAAATTTTCTCAAAAGTGTTCATATATATTTTCTTACAATTATCGCAGTTATATGTTTTAAATTATTTTTGGATAAATTAGCATTTATGTGGCATCCCTCACTTGCACACTCACAACAATAAATATCTTGATTTTATCTGGCATGATTACTAATCTCTCTTATATCAAAGTTCACAAAATTCACTTAAATAAAGTTTGAGCATGGAGAATTGATCTTGTTATTTACTTAAACCAAGCACATCTTTTCACAATAAAATGATTATATTTGTAATTTCCATGTTTTGCTACATAGTAGAACTGATTTCTTGAGCGAAAAGTTTCCCCTGCTATCCTATCATGCACATGGTCTAGAATCTTTGAGAATTGGCAAAAGGACAAGCTCACCCCTACCCAGAATAAAAATCCCTTGCTCTACAGCTAATCCGAGCAAGTATCCCTAGCAAAGAAAAAGAGAAGAAAAGTTCAAGAAAGAAAAAAGAGAAAAGAAAATGTTATTTCAGCAATGTTCCAAGCATTATCAAGCAAAAGAAATACAAACAGAAAAATAAGCAAAGTTCAAAAGAAAGCAAGAAAGCAATAAAATCCCTTTCCCTACCCTTTGAAAAGAAAAGAAGGGTTGATGAGCTTGAATCCTTGGAATTCTCAATTATTCGAAAATTGTGAGGTAAGCCCCATAACAGGTGGTTTGTGCCCAACCCGCTTGGCCTTGGGTAACTCCTAGCGTGGTGATATGTCCGTCACATTAGCGACCTTCTTTTGTACAGACCTATGTCTCGCTTATGGATTAGCTAGCTCTTGATAATCCGACCTACATAGTAGCCTAGTATGGTTATATGCATCTACATCATGGTTAATGAACACTTATTTGGTTTCTTCAAATCACTTGTATCATATTATCTTGCTCAAAACTGGTAAATGAACAATGCAATTGCACACACATTTGTATTTGAGAGATTTTGTGTATCATTATGATAAATCAAGATCGGAAATGAACTCACATATGCACATGGGATTCCTTATAAATCTAACTTTTGTCTTCAAAATAATTTGAAATATTATTTTTGCAACTTGTTTGGAATAAATCAAGTACAATTGTTTACCATAAAGACAACTATATAATACAAAAATCAAAAATTTCTTTCAAAATCTACAATCAAAACATATATATCTGGTTGACTTTCGCGACGATGGTATAGTTTCAAAACCAAAATTGGAAATTTTATGCCTAGCGCAAGTCCTCCTTTTCATATTTTCTCGTTCATCAAAAATCAATCAGTGCAATAAAACTATTTTTTGGATTTTCGCGATGATGGTATAAGTCTATACCTACATATTCTATGCCTAGCGCAAACCATTGTAACAATTTTATTCCCCATTTATTAAAAATCATGAAAACCATATGACTTAATTCATTATTTTACACAAATTATGCTTTTCAAAAGCAAACACATTTTCATTATTTCATGTCATTATGTCAACCTTTTGCAATGATGGTATAATTCCTAAAGAATTATCCAAAAATTTTATCACACTTAGGAAATTATGCCTAGCAAAAAATCATTTGAACATCATTTCATGCACAAATATTTTTTATGAAAATCTGAAAACAAACCATCATCATCATCATCATTTGCACCATTGCACCAAAGTCTTAAGACAGTTTCTTAAGCACTCTTTTACTTTTTAACAATATTTCTATAAATGGGACTAGCTTGACGACCGAGTGAGCAGCGACTCCATGAAATGGTCTATAATAGCGACAATGTCCTTTGAAATTATTGTTAGAAGTCTCTTTTTATTTTTACATTTCATTACAACAAATCAATTTGTTACATCAGATTATTTCATTTAAAATATCACCGCATGACATTCAAATTATATCTCCAACGACATAATTACATCCAATCATCACATCAATCAAACATTAAAAGCCTCATAAACATACACAAGACACAAGTCATATGATCAAAAATATCTCATCTATATATATCACAAATATATGTACATCATCAAAACTGGATTGGTATGCCACAATCTGAACCTCGGCATACTCAATCCTCTATCAACAAAAACAAATATAATACAAATACAGTGTCCAGCCCTCTAGCCTCGAGAGCCCCTCGAGCTCTCTGCCTCATCTCCTCCCCCGCCCTGAGGTGGACGAGGTGGCCCCATCGCAGTCTGTGTAGTCCTCGTCCTCGACCGGGACGTGGTCCTCGATGACCCGATCCTGATCGGATCTGCGATGTTAGCTGGCAGGGGTAGTCTATCCGCCTCTGGCACCAGCTGGAAGTATAATGTCTGATAAAATGTCAGCTGGGCGATAGCCCGTGTCAACTCCCCAGAGCTCGCCCTCCGCCCCGTGCCCCGAGGCGTGCAATCTCATCCCGTAGCTATGACACCTCAGCCCGGTGTTGTGCAGCCGCATCCTGTAGCGTCTGCACCTGAGCCTGCAGACGATCTCTCTCCGCCCGGAGAGTAGCCATCTCGCTACTCTCTCCTGTGTCCACACCCTTGCCCTTATCGGGCGATGGTGGCCTCTATGGAGATGGGGGTCTCGCCTCCCTCCTCTCCCTCTCTCTCTATCGCGGCCGCTCCTGTGCCTGTGGCCTCCTCGCCTCTCTCCCGTCGTGACCCTGGGCTGCCTCCATCGTCGCCTGGCGCCGCCTCCCTATCCGACGCACAACCGCATGGATCGGACCCTGTGCCCTCGTCATCCGAGGAGGGCGGATGCCTGCGTACCAGGCATCGTAGCCATCGGCTACTCCTGCGTCGTCCCCATCCACTGGCTGGATGGGGGCATCATCTGTGTCCTGGCTCCAGAACCGCTGCATGTCGGGAGCCCCGCTAACCGTAGTGTTATCCCGGATAGTCCAGAAAACTCGTAATCTCTGAGGGATGGGATCCCCTGTTGTAGACCGAACTGCCTCAAAACTCGGTCATACCTATGGAGCTCCACCTCTCCCCTCTCCATCCTCGCCCAAAACTCGCCTAACGTGAGCTAACTCCTGTCCGTCCTTTGGCCACCCTGGATGCTCCCTCCATGGCCTCCAGGTGATCTGGTCCGGGACTAAGTCATCTAATAGCCTCCGGGACATCGACAGGTCGATCCGTCGCTGTGCCCCTCTCCGGAGCCACCAGTAGAAGACTCGGGGCCTCTCCCCATCAACCCCTGTCAGAGGAAGCCCTACCGGCCTCCGCACCGCAATGTGCTCCCAGCACCAAACCTGTAGTAGCGATGTCATAACCAGACATCGGCCGCCCTTGTACACGACCCCATATAGGATCCTGTACAACCGGCATAGAACAAAATTGCCCCATGAGAACCTGTACCCGTGGTCCCGCATATCGTAGATCACATCTACGAGCATCCACGGCACCCTGCACCCGCTCTGGTGGCACAACAGAAGTCCACCAACTACTCCAGCTAGAACCCGTGTGAGTGTAGATGCCCAAGGCATCTGGCGTAGTGCCTCGATGTTAACTCCGCCCTTCTCTAGGGCGAAGCTCGGGTCACCGCACAGTCGTCCCATAGCGCGGCCCTGATTGGCCGTAGGTGTAATCAGCCGTCCTTGTATGGGGATTCTCAGAATCCTCCATACATCCTCCAAAGTGGGAGCCATCTCCCCTGTAGGTAGCCGAAAACATGAAGAGCCCGGATACCACCTCTCTGCTAGGGCCGTCAGTAGCCCCATGTCCGTAGAAACTTGTGGCATCTCTGCCACATGCAGTAAGCCGGCCTGTGCCAGCTGATCCCGCTCTGCCTGTGTGAGAGCGGCCAAGTCATCTCTCAACCCGTCGTATTTCCACTCCCTGCTCTTTAGTAATCCTCTCTCGCAAACATAAACAACAAAACAACAAGCAATCATTAATCAATAATTCAAGTAAACAATAATGCAAGTTAAAAATTTAATCTTGTGCAATTGATGATATCGCCCACTATTGGACGATATCGTCCCAAATTTGAGCATAATCGTCTCCGATTTCGTAGTTCGAAATCGTCCCTAATTTGACGAAATCGTCCCCCTTTCGACGATTTCGCCCTCGGGCGAAATTGCCGAAATTGAGACGATTTCGTCGAAATCGGGACGATTTCGTCCCGACGACGTCGACGGCCCAAAAACGGCCGCGATGCTCAAAAATCATCTAAAATCTACCTAAAAAGCATGTAAAATTAAATTAAAGCATTCTAGATCAGTCTGGACTCTTACCCGTAGACCGCGTCGGACCTCTGTCGATCTGTGCGTCGTCTCCACCATTTTTGCTTCAGAGCTCCAAAAACCAAAAAATGAACAATAAAATGAATTAGGGTTTTACCCTATTTTTCTTAATTTTATTCAAAAATATTTTTTTGCTTTTTCGCGTTTTTACCTCAAACGTTCGATTTGGGTAAAAACACGGAGGGGGCACCATAGTAAGCCGTCGTACGATTCGACCAAGAATCGTCGCCTAAAAATGGGAATAATTTTTGCTTTCTCGTAGATCGAGAAGAACTCATCTTTAACGCATTTTCTTCGGAAAATTCGCTAAAGAGGGGGCAAAATGTAGCACCCTAAAATTGGCGCAGTAAAATTGTAATAATTACATTCACCTTAGTAAATAATTTAAAATTCAAATTTAACCTCCCAAACCGCCCGTTAACCGCCGAGAAATCCGTTTCCCCTTTTTCGTGCCATTTTTAGAGGTTGTTTTGACCGTTTGACGATATCGTCGCCGATCAGACGATATCGCCCTGGATTTGACGATTTCGTCTGGACTAGGACGTCCAGACGATCTTGTCGCAAAACCGATTTTGCAAAGTTGGAATCTGTTCCAACGGGTCTCCAATCCGGGCGAAGCGTGTCTGCGCCGTTGGGACCCTCCCCCGTTGGAGATCTCCCAAATTGGGATGATCTCCAACCTCCTAACTACTCCCCTAAGCCTATTTAGTCTCTAGGATTTTCCCTTCCCAACCCCTGGCTGAAAATTATCTGCAAGTTAACTCCATTCACGTTAAAACATCCCTATTTTCCATTTGCACTGGTCCCATACCAATTTTATTGCAGGTACATCACTGTTTTTCAGCCGGAGCCAGCACCTATCGTCGTCGACGAACCTGTTCAGATCGGAGGCGAACCTGTCGAATTCGAGGCGATTTCGTACTGATGCGAGACGATCTCGACTGCAGTCCGTATTAAGGCAATCACGTGCTCGAAGTTTGCATTTCTCAACCTTTTCTCTCGTCATTTTATTCTCGCAAATTAGATAGTCTATTCAAGTGTTTTATGTCATTTTGCATTTGGAGTTCACCCATTTTGATTAAGTGCATAATTAAATCCTAATTATTATCTAATTAGCACGATTCATTTCTGTCTCTCGTGTTTAAGTTTCAGTTTGATAACATTGCTGCCATTTTATATCATTTCCCTCTATTAGCACTGTAGCACTTTTTGTATTTTGCATCTGTTTTCGGTTTTGCAGGTCTCTGACGAATTCGTCAGATCTCAGACGATCTTGTCTGATTGCAGACGATTCTGTCGAATCTCAGACGATCCAGACTGCTTCAACATCAGAATCTTCTTCAGACATCCGGATCAGGTATTCCTCATTTGTATTCTGTAATCTCTCTATTTTTTTGTCTTTAAATTTATTTTCTGTATTCATTGAACTTGCATTTTCATATAGAGTAATCTAGATACATTCGGCCAAACCTAGGATATGAATGCTTAAGGTTAAAAACGAACACATTTAAACACATTCCAAAACCTAGGCGTGGAAGCTGCCGTTAAATGTTTCCTGGTGAACCCACCATCCGTCGAAAAATCATCAAAATACACCTCCCTTGAGAGGCGGGACCTTCGCAAAGTCCTCTCAGTCCGAGGTACCGCGACATCCTTTTCCCATCCTCCTTCCGGGCGCGGATCCAATAGCCTGAAGGTAGGGATGCAAAAAATTTGGAGCGATACAAGTTATTAAGGAGCTTTATAATGATGATGAAGATTTCAAGGTAGCTTGGTTAGCATGTAGTAATCCTACTGTAGGAGATAGGACCCCATGGTTTGATTATTTTATCCAAGACTAAATGTTATGTAAGGGATATTGATTGTGCATACCGTGAAGTTCAATGAGAGAAATAAGGGAAAGACATAGTGGAGGATTTGCATGACATTTTAGGATGTGTCACAACCCGCTTTGATAGAATCCATTTCGGTTGCTAGATTATGGTCTAATTCTTGGTTTGTAAAGTTTTGAGATATATTTGATGCTTTTTTAAAAGAATATATTTAGGGAAAATATATTTAGAGATTTGAAAATAAAAAAATTTATCTATGGCCTAATTATTTGCATAATTAAGCGAAGCTAAATTATATAAGATGGAGAAAATCTAGGCTAAGTTCTAGAAGGGATAGAAAAATTGATCCAAGAAGTACTATAAGGAAGAAAATTTGAGCCATGGCCATTTTGGTCTTCATATGGTAGAAGTTTATCTTTTCTTGGATCCTTCCTTCTATATTTTCCTAGCATGACTTTCTTGCTCAAAGACCATACCATGAGTCTATAAATACTTGGCTAAATTTTTAGCTTAGAAGGGCATGCAAGCTAGAAGAAATTTAAAGATGAAAGCACAAAGGGATTAAGAAGTTGAGGAGGAAGAATTTTTTCTTGCAAAAGTTTCAATTTGGAGGGTCCTCCCTACCTTGATTTATTTTGAATGTGAAATAAAATGATGTATTGTTTGATTCATAATATTTCTCCTTCTTTGACAAGAGAAAGGTGAAACGAAGAGATGGCGAGCGAATATCCAACTTTTGATTTTACGACAGGTGGGAAACAGAGGGATGGGAGTAAGAGCTCAGGGAATGACATTACTGTGTGTGGTGATTCTAGTGGCCATCAGATCAAGAATGACATAGCAAGTAAAACACCCCCAGGCATGGGAGATGACGGTAATGGTGATCACAGGGTAAAATACCCACCGAATAAAATAGCAATGGGTGATAAGAGGACCAGCCATGTTTCATTCTTGGAAGCACTCCAAAGGAAACCTAAACCTCCACCTATGACATAAAATGCCTTTGTAAGTTATGGCTAAAATGTCTTTTGTCCAGAGAAAGTCATGGAGGAGTATGCGACCCTAGATTCATTTTCCCTGGTAGGAAAATTTATTGGCGAAAGACCTGATATGGATTTTATTCGGTGCTAGGTGACAATCAAATGGAAAACTTGAGGGTTCCTTGAACTATCTGCAATATCCAGGGGTTTTGTCATGATCTGTATCAACACTCAGGAATATGCAGACCGTATTTTATCAGGGGGTCCATGGTTCTTCGAAAGAAGCCTCTTTCTCTGCAAATGGGAAGCCGAGTTCGACCCAAAATCTCAGAGCATAAACTATGCTCCCATTTGGGTCTACCTCACAAACTTGTCCTCTCATTTCTTCCATGAATACACGCTCCAAGGGATAGCCCGAGCAATTGGGGAATTGGTTGCCATTGACCCAGCTACTCGCGCTTGGACTCGTCTGACGTAGGCCTGCATATGCGTCAATGTTAACCTGGAAACTTAGCTCCTTGATCATCTTAACCTAATCTACAAATCCTTCCATCAGAGATAGCCCCTAGAAAATGAAAACAAACCCACTTCTTATCCCAAGTGCCAATTTCAAGGGCATATTTCATCCCAATGTCTAAATCACAAAGGTGCACAAATTGATTCCCAAACTTTGGTTTGCCTAGTCTGCGATGAAAACCAAAAGATGATAGATAGATCAGGACAAAGCCATAACCATAAGAGCAAGCAACAGGTCCTACATCCTCTAGGTGGCGATATGCATAAGACAAGTAGTTTGCTCACATTCTCTAATAAGTTTAATTTACTCAGCTATTTTGGTCTCAATGATAAAATCAATGATGAGGAGCCCCCCTGTGAGGAATTCCTTGTCCTGAATACAACCACCTAACCCTTCCCCAAGGCCAACGTTCCCTAAAAAATCTCTTTTTCACCTCCTCCCCCATGCCCTTACCCTCTCGGCAACGGTCATGATTCATAGAGTTCTCCCCCAAGTCCCTATAGTCTCCCATTTCTCCACTGAAACCTTCCCCTCCCCTTGGGACTGGGATGCCCCTCTCCCCATCGAACTCCCACGATTTTGAGACTGACAGTGATGATTCCTCCCAAGATTCCCTAGAACCATGGATTCCAAAACAAACTCGAAGTTTCAAAAATCCCAAACCGATGTAGGAGGTAACAGGAAAAAGGGTAAGCCCTCTTGTGTTGATCGAAGAAGTCATGATATAGCTGAAGATATAGCCAACGACACCCAAAAAACCCTATTCTAGGAACTAGGGAATGCCAATAGGGAAGAATCTAAGAGATCCAAACCCCCCACGCAGCAAGGCAAAGGGGGAAAAACCCTCAGTTCTAAATGAAAGTCCTCTCCTGGAATGTGAGAGGGTTAAATGGGGTAGCCAAACAAAGGTTGGCTGCTTTCATGCGGAAAGAATCTAATCCCACCATTTTCCTTATCCAAGAAACCAAAATAGGTGAGCACTAGTCACCAAGAGTTGCCAAGACCATTTAGAAAAAATGTGAGTACATCTTCACACCGAAATATGGCACATCAGGTGAACTCCTCTGCCTTTGGGACCCTGCCAAGGTTGAAGGCAGAGTCATCTCAGGCGAAGGGCGTCTGTCCAACATCTACTTCCATGACTCCAACACCCGACTCTCCTGGGTCATGACAAACATGTATGCTCCTAACATTGCGTAGGGTAGATCGATCTTGTAGAACAACCTCACTCATATGAAGCAATCTTTTAGCAATGTCCCCTGGATCCTAGCAGGGAACTTAAATACCCCCTTGCACCCTTCAGAGAAGAGAGGTGGGAATGCCATAACCCCCAGAGACACAGATGACTTCGCGTATTTTATAGATTCCAATGAGCTAATGGACGTCCATATGAGAGGGTCTTAGTTCATATGGAGCAACAAAAGGATGGGCAAAGACCTCATTCAAGAATGTCTAGACCGTTTTCTATTGTCCCAAGAAGTGCTCCCCTTCTTCGGTGATGCCAGTTTGTAGGCACTCCCAAAAATTGGGTTTGATCACAACCCTTTGATTTTTGAAATGGTAAATAGATATCATTTCAAAACCCCCTTTCATTTTGAATCAATGTGGACCTAGCACCCTGACCTCAAAATTTAGATTGCTGAATGGTGGGGGGAAAAATTCCTTGGGACTATCATAGACTAGGTAACACAAAAAATTTGGTCGATTAAAGATAAATTAAAGGTGTGGAACAGAGAGATGTTCAGAAACATCTTTGAAAATAAGAATAATATCAAAAATAGGCTCAAACAAATTGAGTACAGGTTCCAGCAGGGGCAGGGGAATGATAATCTCAGAGCCGAGGAGCTGGTCCTGCTTTTAGAATACCATAACACCCTTCAGAAGGAAGAGATGTTCTGGTGCCAAAATTCGAGACAGTTGTGGCTTAAGGAAGGAGATTCCAACTCCAAATTATTTTACATTTCCACTCTCAAGCACATAGGAGCTAACAAGATTAAATGCCTCACTAAGCAGGATGGTTCTTTCACCTCAAACATCCACTAGATCTGGGATGAAGTTGTCTATAATTTTAAATCCCTCCTTTGATCCCCCTGTCCTCATCTAGCCAGGCCATGGATGCCCTACTTGAGAACATTCCTAGATCCATCTCCAAGGCCATGAATGAACTTCTCGCCAGCCCTCTAACCCCCAAAAGAAATTCATCGGGTCTTATTTTCAATACAGCTAGATAAATCCCTAGGTCCTGAGGGGTTCCATCCTAGGTTATTTCAAACCTACTGGGACATAGTTGGCCCCGATATTTGCCTAGCTATTTTTGAAATGCAGCTCACCAAATCCATTCCCAGGGATGTTAATTCCACTTTCCTCGCTCTCATTCCCAAGGGACCCAATTCCCAATCCCTGTTTGATTATCGTTCCATTAGCCTGTGCAATATCATTTATAAAATCCTATCCAAAGCCTTGGCCAATAGACTCACTAGCATCCTCCCCTCCACCATTGACCTCTTTCAAGGAAGTACTATCACATATCAAAATATTATTGATGGTGTCATCACTGTTCACGAGCATATCCACTCAGCCCTCAATTCCAATAAGTTTACCTTCTTCTTGAAGCTTGACATGAATAAGGCCTTTGACAAAGTGAACGGGGAGGTTCTGATCAAAGTCCTCAAGTTCAACTTCAACAAGAATTGGGTCAAGCTAATATTGAACTACATCTCTTCTACCTGGTTTTTCATCCTTGTCAATATCACAAGCATGTTACTTCCCCAACACCAGAGGACTGAGACAGGGGGACCCTCTCTCCCCCCTTCTCTTCATCATCTTGGTTGAGATTCTGGGGAGAGCCATCAAATTTGCCTGCATGAGAGGGCTGATATCCATAATTAAGGCTGCTTCCAACATCCAACCTACAACCCACCAGCAGTTCCTGGATGACACTTTGTTGGCCACCTCAACCTCTATTTTTGAAGCCAAAATCATCAAGTCTACCTCAACCTCTACGAGGAAGCAGAGGGCCAAAAATAAATTTCACCAAGAGCAAGCTTTACTTCATCAACACCCCTACGAAGTGACAGGTCAAAATTATAGGAATCTTGGGTTGTACCATTGCTGATCTCCCAACAACCTACCTTGACCTCCCAATTTTCAAAGGGAGACCATCCAAGACCATGTAGAACAATGTCATTGAGAGAATTCATACAAAACTGGTAGGGTGGAAAGGGGCCCTCCTTACTCAAGTAGGCAAATCTACCTTGGTCAAGTCTATCCTCCAAAGCATACCAGTGTACTTTCTATAAATCTTCAAAATCCCTCTGACTATGGGAGAAGCCATTGAAAAGATTCATAAATGCTTCTTATGGGCAGGGACTGAAAACTAGCAGAAGTTCCACCTAGTGGCCTGGGATAGAGTGTGTACACCTAAAGATAGAGGCAGGCTCAGTTTGCGCAGGATCAGTGTCATGAACTAGGCCCTTTCGGCCAAATAAGCATGGAATGTTATCACCAATGCCAATTTAGAATGGGTATCTATCATCAAGAGAAAGTACCTACAATAGCATTCTTTCAAGTAAGAAGTAACTCCCAGTATAGGATCCCATTTTTGGTGATCCATAACCCACACCAAGCACCTTCTTCAACAAGGGATTAGATGGCATATTGGGGGTGGCAAGGACATTGATTTTTGGCATGACCCATGGGCCAGGAATGAGTCCCTTGTTAAAGACCCTGACATTGCAGCGATCAAATACCTCACTGACAGAATATTTGGTCCTAGTGTTACCAACTTTATTTTTTGACAACCAAGATAGTCGCAGGTGGAAATAGATCCAGTTCAGAGTTAGAAACGCAATCATAGATAAGGCCATGGTCTCCCTTCAGTCTGTCCTTAGGGTAAACTTCATTTCCCATATCCAGATGATATATAAAATTTACTAGAAAGGCACCAACGATGGGAGTTTCTCTATGCAATCCGCTTCTCGGTTGGAAGTTAGTCCTCCTAAGAGGCCCAACATCATTGATAGCCCAAATACAGCTAGGACCATTTGGCTCAAGCACCTTATCCCTAAGGTGGCCCATTTCTTGTTGGCTCATAGTCCACAACAGGATCTTGACCACTGATAACCTGATCAAGAGGGGTGTCATCATCCCCAAAAGATGTTATCTATGTACTCAGGCATGGGAGTCCACCCAACATTTCCTCCTCGAATGCCCCTTCACCTTTGATGTTTTTTCCTTCTTAATCAACAAGTTCCACGTCAATTGGGTATGGCCCAAGACCACCCTTGACTTGTTCACCTAGTGGCCCACTATCTTTAGGAATCCTAGGGTTAGATTCCTTTAGAAAGCCCTCCTGCACCATGCGATCTGGTAAATCTGGTTTGAGCGGAACAATCGTATCTTCAATGATAGCCCTAAAAATCTAGAAACAGTGGCCAATAGAGCCTTGGCCTTTGCTATTAAAAACTTCAGTCTCATCCCATGCTTGAACTTCCCAACATCTAGGTTAGAGTCCTTCTTGATCAAGACTATGAGAATATCCACTGAGTGCTCTCGAACTCAAAATCCCCCATCACTAGGAACAATGTCAAATGGAAACCCCTACCCTCATGATGGCTTAAGGCCAACTTTGATGGGTCTTCCAAAGGAAATCCAAGGGATACAGGGGCTGGTGGCATCATAAGGGACCATGAAGGCAAGATCATTCTAGCTTTCGCTAAAAACTTGGGGGTACAAACTAACAATTACGCGAAAGCCCAAGATCTCTGGAGATGCATTGAGGTTAGGAGGTCATTGACTAAACCTATCATATTTGAAGGTGATTCATCTATAGTGGTTAGTCACATTAACAACAATAACAATGAAGGGTGGAATATCCATAATATTATCCAAGAATGCCAATCTTCCCTTCGCCAATGACCACAAAGCACGGTTCACCACATGTTTAGAGAGGCTAACAAGGTGGCAAATTTTCTAGCCAACCAGAGCGGCCAATCAAAATAGTATGATCATCTGGGAAGACCTCTTCCCCTAGGATGTCACTGCGATAGCCTATCATGATGTAGAGAGCAGTCGTAAAGAGCAACGCTAGCTACCACGAAGGTGTTTTTTCAACACCAAAGGTGTTCTCTTTCAACACCGTGAACAATTGGAAAAATATCACAAATAGTAGCTCTTGTTGCCATGAAGGTGTTTCCTTAACACCAATGGTGTTTTCTCTCAACACCATGGATCTTTGGGACTTGACCTTCTTCATCATTTTTCGGAGCAGTGCTTGTACGACCAATCATGTGGTCTACCCCTCTCGTGCCAAGGCATCGAGTCTTTCCCTCTGGCCTCCATTTTCTTTGTACCTCCACCCCTTCATCCTCATTTTCCCCCACTCTTTGATGCCCACTCACCACCCCCTCCATTTTCCTCCTCTGCCCATACCTTGCACCGCCCGGTCCGTCCACCTCCCCACCATCTTATTTTTTGTTCATCTCCCCCCACGATTAGTGATAAGTTCAGTCTCCTTGTCTGTTGTTCCCAATTCTGTCCCCAATTTTTCATGATGATTGATTACCCATCTTGCCTAAGGTTTCGGCCTTATAACCCCCATCCTGGTTGCACTATAAGAATCTACTTGAGGCACTCTATCCAGGTCACCAGTAGTTATAGCAATAACATTGTTTTCTCTAGTTACTACGACGTGATGGCCATCATTGAGCCCACTAACCTCCAGCTTGACCCGACGACTGAAGCCCTGCTCGATGCCAAGAGATTCATTCTATTTTTCAAGCTTTTCAATGGAATATATGATTGGGTTATCAACGACTTCGTTAGCTCATGGAACGAAGGAGAAGTTTAGCTCTACGGGTTTCACTTTAAGGTAAGCATCCATACTATTATCGAAGTTTCTAGTTTACTGCCTATAGGTAGAGCAGTCTGAAGGGATAGACACAACTTCAAATATGAAACAGACCATTTCCTCGATAAGGAGAAGGACCTAGTGTGGGAGAAAAAGGGTGTCCTTTGCTTGTACTTATCCCAAACTAGGGATATTTTTGTCGTCCCTGTAATTCAATATATTATCGTCGATGATCCCAACAGTCCCCTACATGCTTACCATCTTACGTTCATTAACCACCTCTGTGATGTTAAGCTTGTTAATATTCCTGACTTCCTCTTTTGGTCTATCAGCATTACTATTGCAAACATCAGGGAACGTAAGTCTTCAAAACTCCCTCATCACCAAGGGTTGTTCTCTATTCTTTAAAAGCATGCCCTCGGGCACCAATTTCCTGGTGGTCTCCATGCTCGCTCCCTAGCCCTGAGCCCTCCTCTACATCCACCCACAAGGTTGAGGCGAGTCCCCCTCTCTCCCACATGCCTACCGAAACTCCCCCACTATCTGAGGTACCCACTGAGTCCACCCATCCCTAAGATAGTGGTAAGAAGTCCCCTACCCCCTCTCCCAAGGAATTTATCTTGTCATACCGCCACCCCCTCGGTAAGCCCTTGAGAAGCAAGCAAAATGCAATTCATCCCTCCCAGAAGAATAGGAAATCCCATCTACTGAAGACCAAAGATAAGAGTGATCAGTGTTAGCCCCTCGAGGTCATCAACGACGATGACAAAGAGATGACAAGTAGTGCTGAAGACCTCCTACACACTACCACTCTCAATTGCATCAGCAAAGTTTTGGATCACTTGAATTCTACCGCCAGTATCATCAGGGAGGTTGGATCCTTCCTCTCCAATGCCATTATTGAAATCCATGAGCTCCCTACCATGCTCAAGGTCCTCCTGGCCCCTGATAAAAAAATGATGGCAAGCAGGAAGGTAATGAGGGTCCCCAATAGTTTTGGGAAGGTGTCTTCAGGCAGATGGACTGCCTTGATTTATTTTTGCTTCATCTTGGTTCTATTTTTGATGTCGTTGTTCATGGTTTGCATTACCTATAGGGATGGACCCCAGAATGTTGTTTTCAAACTTTTGTAATTGTGTACTAGTGGCATGGTTGATGTCTAATGTAACAGGGTCGGGTCCCTTCAACCCAAATAGTAATTAAAAAAAATTCTACCTATCAAAAAAATATATTGCTCCTTTATAATCTGATCGACTTTATGAAATTGTTTGTCGATAATACGAAATTATTATTTATATCAATTTAGCACCCTATTAATTGTCTTTATTCTTACAAATACATGTGTGTGTTTAAGTCCATGATAAAAGCTTGTAATCGATTTGTGTATGCTACTTTTCATGACATCCTACGTCAAACTTGAAACATGTGTTAGGCGTACCTATAATGCATAAGATGTCTATGTTGATTCTTGATATTGAATTTATATTTCTACCTTTTGGATTGACCAATGCACCAACAACCTTCATGAATTTGATGAATAGTATGTTTAGAAGACATATGGATCAATTTGTCTTGGTATTTCTAGATGATATCCTAGTTTATTTTTGTAATAAAGAAGAGCATGATAGTCACCTAAGAATCATGCTAGAGTTATTGAGAAATAATAAACTCTATGGGAATATGTCCAAATGTGACTTCTATGTTCCACAAGTAGAATATTTGGGACATATCATCTCTACAGACATGATTACAATAGATCCCAAGAAGATTGAAGTCATTTTGAATTGGCCACCTCCTAAAAATGTGACTGAAGTGAGAAGTTTCATGGTTTTTTCAAGGTATAATAGGTGATTTATGAAGGACTATTCCAAGATAGCCTATCCCATAACCAATTTGCAAAGCAAGGGAAATGAATTCAAGTGGATAGACAAATGTGAACCTACCTTTCAACAACTTAAGCAAAGGCTCACTTCAACTTTGATACTGAAAATTATAAATCCTCAAGGGATTTTTTTAGTTTGTACAAATGCTTCTTTAGAAGGATTGGGAGGAGCTTTATCCCAAGATAATGTGGTTGTAGCATATGAGTCAAGGAAACTCAAGAAACACGAATTCAACTATGCTACACATGATCTAGAGCTAGCTGCAGTTGTGCATGCTCTAAATATTTGGTGACACTACCTAGTTGGTAGACCTTTTGAACTAAGAATTGATCATCAAAGTTTGAAATATATCTTTACTCAACCTTTGCTTAACGCAATACAGAGAAGATGGATTGAGTTCTTGGAAGAATATGAATTTGGTATTGAATATATCAAAGGAAAATAAAATAAAGTTGTCGATGCACTAAGCAGGTGGTATATAGCTACTTTAACCCAAAGTCATATAGACCTAATGGATTAGGTCAAAATAGCATAAAAATAGGATCAGTATTGCAATGATAATTGGGTTAACATAGAAAAGGATTCTAATGAAAACAAAGATTATAGCATTAAGGATGGACTCTTATGCTTCAAGGATCAGGTGGTTATTCTCGATATTGGTAATATAAGGAGACTAATCATGTGAGAAGCACATAGATATCCATATTTCACTCATCCTAGAGGGGCCAAGATGAGGGAAAATATGAAGAAAACTTTCTACTGGTCTAGTATGAAGAAGGATATAACTGATTTTGTTGCTCAATGCTTGGAATTCTAGAAAGTGAAAGTTGAGCATAGACATCCAGTGGGGCAATTATATCCACATGACATACCTATGCAAAAGTGGTAGGTTATATCTATGGATTTCATAGTAGGGTTACCTAATACTAGGTACCAACATGATGCAATACTTGTTGTGGTCGACAGGCTGACCAAGGTGGCACACTTCATACCAAGAAGTACCAAATATGATGCTATAGTAGTAGCCAATAGATTTACCAAAGAAATTTTTAGGTTGCATGGATTTATTGAAGTAATAATTTTTGATAGGGATTCTAGGTTCACATCTAATTTTTAGCATGCTCTCCATCAAGCAATTGACACAACTTTGAATAAAGTTATGCTTATCATCCTAATATGGATAGAAAAAATGAAAGGATTAATCAAGTCTTGGAAGACATGCTTTGCATGTATTGCATGGACCAAAAGTCTATATGGGAAGACTATTTGCATTTGGTAGAATTTATCTATAACAATGGGCATCATACTTCCTTGAAAATGGACCCTTTTGAAGCCTTGTATGGCAGGAGGTGAAGAACACCATTATCATGGGATAATCTAGAGGATCAGGTTATCATTGGACCAGACACAATCAAAGAGATGGAGGAAAAACTTAAGGTAATCCGACAAAGGCTTAAGGAAGCCTCGGATCGCCAGAAAAGCTATGTTGATTTAAAAAGGACACCTAGGGAATTCTCTGTAGGGGACAAAGTGTTCTTGAGGGTGAAGCCTATGAAAAGTGCCATTAAATCAACTAAGCTAGATCCTAGATATGTTGGACCTTTCACCATCCTAGAAAGGATTAGTCTTGTTGCTTACCAACTTGACTTACCACCTAATTTGGCAAATATCCACAACTCTTTCCATGTGTCCCTTCTTAAGAAATTTATTGTTGATCCTAACCATGTATTGGATGTTTCCAAACTCTAGATGGTAGATCCCTCGGTCATTGAGGTGAGACCAATAAATATCTTAGAGTTTCGTTCCAAGGCAATGAGGAAGTGAAACATAGAACAATGTAAGATCTAGTGGGACCTATAATCTGAGAGAAATGACACTTGGAAAAAAGTGGAGGGCATGAGAAAATATTTTCCTTATTTCTTTGAAAATAATTTGTAATGTTACTATTACTTCAGGACCTTACTATAGTTAGACTATGCATTTGATAGAGGTTTCAATGCTTTAATTTTATGATGAGATGTATGTATTGATGGATGTTTCAATACTTATTTATTATGCATTATGGATGTTTTATTGGATGTAGGATATGATATTGTTGATGTTTTGTTGCATTATAGGTCCAGGTACTCTCGTGGATAGAAGAAGATGATCAACCACTAGGAACGAGGTACTAAAAAAAGGGAAATGATAATGATAGTTCAAGGGAACATTGATCATTACCCTCATATATGTACATTTTATATATGCTCATGTTTACACCATTGGACCGTGATGTTCATACTAGTCTCCAGAGTAGGACTGTGATAGCTAGAGCTATCAAAGGTTGTCCATAAAAGGATAAAACAATGGTGTGGAACTTGATATTATATTGGATACCTGTGATTGTTGATATGAGATAGTTTAATGTTTGATTGTTATTTTGCATTGTTCTAAGGAATATATTATGGAAATATATTAATGTTTTTTATGCTTTTCAATCTATGAAACACAAGGGACTATGTTTACTCTAAGGGGGTAGTATGTCACAACCCGCTTTAACATAACCCCTTTTGGTTGCTAAACTATGGTCTAATGCTTGGTTTGTGAAGTTTTGAGATATATTTGATGCTTTTTGAAAAACAAATATTTAGGGAAAACATATTTAGTAAGTTGAAAAGCAAAAAAATTATCTATGGCCTAATTATTTACATAATTAAGCTAAGTTGAATTCTAGAAGATGGAGAAAATATAGGCTAAGTTCTATAAGGGGTAGAAAAATTGAGCCAAGAAGTACTGGAAGGAAGAAAAATTGAGCCATGGTCATTTTGGTCTTCATATGGTAGAAGTTTATCTTTTCTTGGATCCTTCCTTCTATCTTTCCCTAGCATGACTTTCTTTCTCGAAGACCATACCATGAGTCTATAAATACTTGGCTAAAAAAGCTTAGAAGGACATGCAATTTGGAAAAAAATTAAAGAGGAAAGCACGAAGAGATTAAGAAGTCGAGGAGAAAGAATTTTGTATTGTAAAAGTTTCAAGTCAGAGGGTCCTCCCTACCTCATTTTATTTCGAATGTGAAATAAAATTATGTGTTGTTTCATTCATAATATTTCTCCTTCTTTATAATCTAATTGGTTGTATAAAATTGTTTATCGACAATACTGAATCTTATTAATATCGATTTAACACCTTATTAATTACCTTTATTCTTATAAAGATGTGTGTGTTTAAATCTATGATAAAATATTGTAATTGATTTGTGTATGTTGCTTTTCATGACATCCTACATCGGACTTGAGACATGTGTTAGGCGTACCTATAATGCATAAGATGTATATGTTGATTCTTGATCAACTCTGTTTGATATGTCTTGATTGAGACGACACTTATGTACGATTTTGTGCTTTGGTTTGATTATTTAATATCAACCTTTAATGCCAATAACGTCATTGTAAAACCCCTCCATAAATTTGCAAATGACATGTTCTATTAGGGCAAATGAATTGATGTGAATATCTGTATTAGATATTTGGCTTTGTTTGATTTGGGATGTCAAACCATTGGCATGAAGGTTATGATCCTATAGACAATGTATATACCCCTAACATATGTTTGTATTAGAAGAATGAATGGTTAAGATCTTAAGAGACCTACTATCTTTGTGATTCACTGCCTGTGCAGATGAGTCGCACGAGTTCACACTCGGCTTCACGCAGGCGTAATTTGAAAGAACCCCCTTAAGCATTGCCCCACATGGGACATGCTTGGGCTATTGAGGGTTTTATAAGAAGCATGACTCCCATAAATATTTGACCACCAAGTGGTGGTCGATGGCTGCACCACATGGTGGTCGACTATGTGCTAGTTGGAGGTATGCTTAAATTTGGTTTATTTTACCCAATGATATAATTAATCCAATGATACCACTTGGTTGTTGTCTATTTTATGTCATCAGTTAACTTCTCGGTTCGTGCACCAGTTATTCAGATTTAACTTTGGTCAAAACCCTTTTAAAAGGTTGTGTGGTTATTATCCCACATGCTCCCCGTGGGAGCATGTGGAGGTTTTCTTAAAGGGGAAATCACCCCTAGTAAAATGACCACAATTTGGTGGTCAGGGCTAGTGTGAGCTAGCCGCCTAGTCATGGAGACCAGGGTGCTAGCAATTTGGTGCTAGCAAAGTTAACTATGATGTTTGACCTAGGAATACCAACTATTGTAGTTTGACCAAGGATTGATTGTTGACTTATGATGATTTAGGTTGAATATAAGACCACCTTTTGATTAAACAATCATTTTCATAAATTGAAGAGCTAATTGCTTACAAATTATTGTTCTTTTGCCAATTCTAGCCTTTGACTTGGAGGTTATAGAGTATTGGTTTTATTTTAAGAAATAAGGGGGAAAAAAATTAAGGATTGATTAAATTTAGATGGTATATGAAGCAAAATTATATTATTAAAGTAACTATAGTGCAGTTTGTGGAAAATTGTAGGAAACTATAGTGTGTTCTTGTGGAAATAAGATTTAAGGAACTATAGTGCAATTTGTAGAAATTGTAGGAAACTATAGTGTGTTCTTATGGAAAATATGTTTAAGGAACTATAGTGCAATTTATGGAAAATTGTAGGAAACTATAGTGTGTTCTTGTGGAAATAATATTTAAGGAACTATAGTGCAATTTGAGGAAAATTGTAGGAAACTATAGTGTAATCTTGTGGAAATATTATAGTACAAATTTGTGGAAAATTTGTAGGAACTATAGTGTAATCTTGTGGAAATATTATAGTACAAATTTGTGGAAAATTTGTAAGAACTATAGTGTAATCTTGTGGAAATATTATAGTACAAATTTATGGTAAATTTGTAGAAACTATAGTGTAATCTTGTGGAAATATGATTGAAGACTATAGTACAAATTTATGAGAAATTGGTAGGGAACTATAGTAATATTGGTGGAAATTGGACTGCTATGTATTACTTGGTTTTTTTTTTAAATGTTATGTCTATATGAATGGAAAATAGTGGAATTTGATTTACAAATACATCTTTTAAGAAGGGATTAGGGATCTATTCTTTGAATTATGGGAGTCTCTTTTACTTGATTTAGATGTATGTGCATACGGAATTAATTGATCAAAGGAATATATTTTTGTGGAAAAAGGATAGGAATAGATGTGGAATTTATTCTTGGAAATTTATGGGATTTCCTTCCTTTGATAGTGGAATGTAAATGCATAGTTACCTTATGAGGAATGTAGTATACTTGATTTCATTCAAATGGAAAATTTGCACACTTATGTATGATTAGAATGCATTATCATATATATGTTATGAGCTATCCTGATCCCTTACCACCATCAACCATGCGATGGAGATACGATATGGATCGAGAGGAGATTTGTGGTGTGCAATTATTATTATTGATATATGTTGTACTAAGACCTTTATGATGAAAGGATATTTATTGTAAAGAAGTCTCTATTTGAGAAACAAGTTGTAAATTGGAACATAATATATACATACATAAATACATACATATATATATATATATATATATTATATACATAGAGAGAGAGAGAGAGAGAGAGACAGATAGTTTTAGAGGATGTATAGATGATGTAATTTCTTTACAATCTAATATGGAGGAATGAAGTAAAGATATACTCTAATTTATGATGTTAAGCAAATTGTTATACAATGATTATTGTTATGGATTAGATAGGGATCATATCTTTAGTTGAAGTCTAAAGAGGAATACTAATTGTTTATGTTGATTGATAAACTTAAATGTAACCCCAATTTAAGAGAGAGAAAGAAAAGAATCAAGGGTAATATAGTAAATCCAAGAGGATATACCTTGGAATAATTTATTAAGATGCTATGAGAAAGAATCTAGTACAACCTATAAAAGAGAAAAAATTAGGAAAGATCAAGTAGGGAGCTTGGGTCTTATTTCCTACCGTGAAGATTGGGACTGAGTTATACAAATAATTTTTGTGATAGGTATAGATATGCCTATGTGGGTACCATGGGGTTGTGATGACCACCTTAACTACCCATCAGGGAGGTGGGAACAGTTAACCCTTACAATTGATTGATATTTTATCTTGGTGGAAGAATATCTAATCTTCAAGGCATATGCCTAAACTTTGGTCTGTATGGACCTAAGTTGAGACTAGCTTAAGGTGGACTTAAGTTAGTAGGGGTAAATGGCGTTCCTATTCTTGGATGGACTAAGATGGGATAATCCTCAAATGTTGTGGTCAATATCTTCTACATTCATGGAGAATGATAAAAAAAGAGGGTGACCATGTGAAGGTGTCCTTATACCAGGGAGGTATTAAGGTAAACCCGCAGGTCTGAAAATAGGAGGGTTGGCCACTCCTATCCACAAGATAGACATTGACCATGTTGATTCTTGTGAAGTGCAGCCTTGGAACTTACTTGGGAATATTCATCCTTATCATGCATGGAAATTCATCCTTATGAGATCCCTTGATTACTCCTTAAGTGATTCCTTGATTTCAAAATTAATTATATATATATATATATATATATATATATATATATATATATATATATAATTTATCTCTAGGAAGGTTGGATTTTGTGGTTCATTATAGGATGGATAAAACCACTGAGACAACTTGAAGAAAGTTACAATTGGCCTGGAATGAGTACGAGATAAGAAGATTTGTGCAAGGTTGTCAAATATGTTAATATGCGAAAGGGAAGATCCAAAACATTGGAATGTATTAGCCATTACCAATCCTAGAGACACTGTGAGAGGACATAAGCATGTATTTTGTTCTTGGATTGTCGAGGACACAAAAGGTTAATGGTTTTATTTTTTTTGTGGTTGATAGATTCTCAAAGATGGTGCATTTCATAGCTTACAGGAAGACAAGTGATGTGACTCATATTGCTACCTTATTCTACATAAAAGTGGTGAGATTACATGGGTTGCCAAAAAGTATTGTTTTAGATAGTGATAGCAAATTTGTGGGTCATTTTTGGTGAACATTATGACAGAAAATGGGTACTAAGTTGGCATTCAGTTTGGCTTATCATGCATAAACTGATGAAGGTTGTGAATAGGAGGCTAGGGAATTTGCTAAGATGCTTAGTGGGTAAGAGGTTGAAGGTTTGGGATACTATCTTGGTACAAGTATAATTTGCATACAACTCAATGAATTGAAGTACAGGTAAAATTTTATTTCAGATTGCATATGAAATATGCCCAAGGGGAGTAGATGAGTTGTAGAATACAATTTATTTACAAAGGCCAAGTGCTATAGCAAAATATCTTGTTGACTACATTCAGTGAGTTAGAGAAGAGTGCAAAAACATACAAAAAACATGTGGATCTCAAGGGGTGAAAGAATTTCAAATTAGAGATTTGTTTTTAGCATATTTGTAGAAAGAGTGGTCCCAAAAGGCACTTATAACAAGTTAATTTGGAAGAAGATTGGATCTTGTAGAGTCTTGAAGAAGTTTGCTATGAATGCTTATGAAATAGACTACTAGGAATGGACATATATCCTATCTTCAATATAACATATCTATACCCTTATTATGAAGGATCAACTAGTGAGCAAGATAGTGTAACTTCAAAACCTCCAAAGGTTGTTTGGGTGTGACAATTGTCAAAGAAGGAATGAGATGAAATTGAAGCAATCATAGATTCAAGAGTTTCCAAGAGGATGAGAGATAAGGAATATCATGAATACTTGGTCAAATGGAAGAATCAAGTAACTAAGGACGCAACGCAGATGAACACATATGAGATTGCCAAGTATGGAGTTCAATTTGAAGGTTTGCAAATATTCATGAAACATTTTTATTACCTAACAATTATGACGTAAGAGCATCCCAACAATCAATTATTCAGTAGCTGAAACATTATGAAACTAGAAGTCCAACCATTTGGTTGTTATGTAACTACCTCCAAATATTTAAATCTGGGAGTTTTGTACCCAAGAAAATGAAGTGAATATATATATATATTATGCCTTGTATCCTCAACAAGGAATAAATAAAATTTTGCCAATTGATCTTTGAGTCTTTGTTGTGGTTGAATGTTTAACTATTCCATTGGGAAGACTACATGTTTCACTACTTTCTCGTGTGTAGGTGACAAGAAGGCACATCAAAAAATTGACAAATGAATGAGATAAATCGAGGTGTAGAGAAGGACAAGTGAGTGAAAGGAATGTGGTCGATCAATTAAATAATTGAGGACGTCGTAGGCACAGCCTAGTGCCATGAAGTCTCGTGGGTGAGGAAGATTGCAGGCACAGAGGAGTGTCAGAGAGGTGAGGAAGATTGCAGGCATAGAGGAGTGTCGAAGTGGTGAGGGAGATTGAAGGCATTAAAGCTTGGCATTTAGAACTTCGTCAAATGGAGGGAATGACCATGAGAATAGGAGAACCATTCTTAGGAGAACAATGTTATGCTCTTTGCATGTGAAGATCTGGTTTACATGCTAGAAAATAAACCCTAGGAGGTGCACATGAGAATATGGTCATCCACTCATATTTTGATAGTTTTTCAACAAAAAGGGCTTGTCAAACTTCTCACATTAAGACTATGAAATGATTATTTTTGGAGATGTCATACAATAGTTAATTCTCACATTCAAATGTTGGTAATGATCATACATTTATACAATGGAAAAATCATTTAATTGTATCAGATGAAGTGTTGTACGAGCCTGAAATCATCAAAGTATTGAGTGTTGTATGATAAAATATAGTTGTATGATTGAAAGGTTGATCATGTAGAGGTTTGGTCATACAATAAGCTATCCCAAAAACCTCACCATACCAGAAGAAATTTTTCATCTTGAGACAACATTGTACAACTAAGTTTGCTCCTTTTGGGGTTAGTTGTTTAGACGTCTGCATCAAGACAAATAGAAAGAATTCAAAAGTGACTAATTACAAATAATATTGGAATTAAAGTATTAGTTCCATATGAGATTTTACTTGCTAAAATAGGGACTTTTATGCTAGAAGTAGAAGCTATGATAAGGGTATTGGGTTACCTAAAGAAAATAGAAAGAATGAGAGATAAAATGTTGTCAAAATGTAATCAAATAAACACCGAATAGAAGAAAAGACACATGGATAAAACAAAACAATAAATATATGGAAAATGGAGCATTAAATTTCATGATGTCCCAAATTCCAATAAAGAAATTAAACAATATGTAAGGCAAAATTTTAAACTTGTCATGTGGACTAAAAATTTAGGAAGGAAAAAACAATTATCATCAATGAGTTCAACACAAATTGTGAACAATAGATGAAAAGATCAAATGAAAGGAAAAAATGCTTATAGCCCAACTAAGATCTAGTTTACATCTCAGATGTGAAACTAGGAGATGGATAATTTCTCAAGAGGCATGGTCAGAACGAATATATGTCTTTTACATAACAAGAATAGTGGAGAACAAAAAAACATTTTGTCTTGAAATGTAAAGCCTATAAAGACATTAGGAATGCATATGAGGACACTTTAAAAGTAAACTCACTAATAGAAATTTTAAAAAATTGAGAATATAAAAAGCAAGGAAACTTCTCATCAAAATCGAAAGAAGAAACACACTACAAAAGATGACAAGAGGATGTTGAGTTTTTTTACTTTGTTGAACAATTTTTTTTTTTGATGTTATTAAACTTTGGAACTTTAAATAGGAGGCTCATGGTTTGGATCTAAAAGAAAGCAAAGTTATACACCATACCCCATCTGATATTAAAACTCTTAATCTCATAAAATATTTTGATTTCTTAAACGTAATGAAAATCATTTCATTTTATTTTCCAATTTAATTACATAAATTAAAACTTAATATTATAATCATCAGATAATTAATTTCTAAAACACTTTGATGGGTAGAAAACCTTCACAAATATTCTCACTATAATAAATTTTTCATTTATATAATTTATCTATGCACATATATTACTTAAATTCCTCTTTGCTACTTCAGTTTTTGTATTGCATCATGCTAGACTATGACGTTAGAAAGTATAGTTTATGTTAATTGAATTGTGGTTAAAAGGGGAATTTGTTAAATATATTACTTAAATTCCTCTTTGCTACTTCAGTTTTTGTATTGTCATCATGCTAGACAGTGTCGTTAGAAAGTATAGCTTATGTTAATTGAATTGTGGTTAAAAGGGGAGTTTGTTAAGAATATTATTTAGGAAGATACCTTAATACATCATTACTCTTCTTTCCTAGTTTCTCGGTATATTTTACTTGCATATTACTTAAAGAATATAATTGACTTGCAACGATTGGCTTCCTAACATGCTCTCAATTTCAAAATCTAAAATCTAACGTGTCAAATTATCTCTTCATAAAAAACAAAAAGAATCTTCCAACCCATTTAATTAATTAAAACTAAGATGAATCAAACCTCTAACTTTTATTTGGACGTGAAGGCACTGTCTATGTCTATCTTCATCCATGCTCTTAACAAAATATTATAAAATAAAACAAAGTAGTTTTTTTTGGATTAGGGAGATAAGTTGATTAGATCATAGACAAATTTATAATTTTTTTAATAAAAAAAGAACGGATGAAAAGCCAAAAGCAATTAGATGTCCAAACGGAAACAACTCAGAAATTGACCAGGACAGTGACAGCTGAAGCATCGTATTCAGGACTTTCGAAGGAGTATAAGCTTGGAACACTACCTTACGTGACACTCACATAAAGAAAAAGAAAATTAGAGATGTGTTGGATTAGACCAAGTAGTTTTTAAGAGTGGCAGCAATCCAAGACATTTTCAACGCAATAAATATAAATGTGTTTGTCTCCTGGTTCATGTTTCTGCTATTGAATTTTCTGTGAGACCCAACATGCATCTCAAAGAGATAGGAAAGGTTATGAGTTTTAGGAGGTCGGGGTCGTCCAGGTATGTGGAGAGTTCGATTCTCAAGGAGAGTCTCAGTTCCCAGAGCATGAGGCTCACCAAATATGAGGACCTAGGCAAATCCATGAGAATGGAGGGATTTGTGATGGAGGAGGTGGAGCCCCCTCAATCTCTTGGAGGGGGCCAACGCTCCGGCTCGTTTCGATGGAGAAGTAAACTGAGGTCCATATCGCTCAATGGAAGGAGGCCTAACAAGGTTGACCTTGATGTTTTTCCAGAGCGAGAGACAAAGTTTGCTAAATCTCGTGATGATGGTGGTGGGATGAAGGAAGTGAAAGTGAAAGTGAAAGTTAAGAAGAGAAACTCCTGGCTGCCCGACCCAAATCGTCGATGGCCCCTTCAAGGATGGTGAAGGAAGGAAAGCCTGTGGATTTATTTATTGTTCATTGTGGGGTTGAGGTTTTTCAATGTAATGTGTATTGATCTAGAAAAAGTGAAAATTTTGATATCTTGTCATATTCTTGGATAGATAGATTTCCAGTAAGGTGTCTGATGGAATGTGGAATTTTGGTGCTGTTGGTTTACTGATTGTAATGATAGGAAATGAACTAAAAATGATCTCAGGAACTTGATATTGGACAGCTTTCCTTGTGGTTTCAAGTCTCTTGTGTATGGGTAATATCTTAAAAAAATAATCTAAGTGTTCTTAAGTCTTTGTTTGCCCAAACACTTACCAAGAAGACATCAAGGTTCAAACCTCGGAGGCAGTTTGTTTGCAAAGGTCAAAGTTTGATCTCAATCCTCTAAGTACACACCAGACCGACAATAAGGATACAAATCGAGTGACCAGTGGTCTGCTTCACGGGTCAACAATAATGATGCAGAATAGGTCTGGTGGAAGCAGCCCACGTCAGGTCAACAATAATGATGCAGAATAGGTTTGGTGGGAGTAGCCCTGTGTCAACAATAATGATGCAGAATAGGTTTGGTGGGAGCAGCCCCTGTGGTCTGAATCTGCTCTTTTCAGTTAAATAAAAAAGTGTGAGTGTGGTTGGCAGTTACTAAAAATAGTGTGGTTGTGACAAATTCTCTATATAACCAAAAAAAAATCTAAACTGTTGTTAGGTTTGATGAGGCCCATTGGCACTTATTGTTAAGCTGAGCCGCTTAAGTGCATTTCAATATTGCCAGAGGATATTAAAGTGTTGTGGATGGGTTTGATGAGGCCCATTCGGACTTATTGTTAAGCTGAGCGCTTAAGTGCATTTCAATATTGCCAGCTGAGCCGCTTAAGTGCATTTCAATATTGCCAGAGGATATAGAAGTGTTGTGGATTTCTTTTGTCTTTGGGGTGGGTTGAATTGTTGAATTACAATTTACAGCATATTTTCTTTTCTTTTTGTGTGATTTGGTTCTGCACTGCTGCACTATTTACAACATATTTTCTTTTGTGTAGTAGCCTGATTTGGTTCTGCACTGCTGCACTTCGATTTCCAGGCCCAGAAGCTATCTTTTTAGGTCGGAATTTGTGACTATAAGGTGCTGATGAATAAATGTTATTTAGAAAGAAGTTTAAACTAGGAGCTTGGGATGGAAGGCTCCAATGGTGAATATACAAAACTGATCATTTTCGTAAGAAATGTGTTTTGTACGCCTTATGCATTCTAAAGAGCTTGTCCACTAATCAGGATTCAGGATTATTGCCCTTGAAAGGTGTATAGCTGTTGACATATCATAGCTAAAGAGCTTGTCCACTAATCAGGATTCAGGATTATTGCCCTTGAAAGGTGTATAGCTGTTGAAATATCATAGCTACAAAATAACAACTGAATCATTCGGAAAATTTGAGGTACCTGTGCACATAATTATTCCACATCATTGATTGTCTCTTCTTGGCCAAGATTTATCTTAATGTAATGCATGCTAATATGTAAACTTGTATTCCACACTTTGGATTTCCTTTCATAAATATTGCCTAATCGATTCTCATGCTTCCTGCACTTCCTTTGTTTATATTTTTTAGACCATTAAGGCCTTTTTAACATATTATGTAACTATGTATGTATTGGCAGATAATCTATCCCTCTTTTGTTTAACTAGAAATGTCTGTAGGAAGCTTTATGTGCTAGGTGGAGAAAGCATGACAGAAAGTTTAAGTAGTCTGCATTGGGCATCTAGATTCTAAATTAATAATGTTGAATGGAGTACTGTGCAAGACATGGCAAACAGACATGAACATGTGTGATGAAAGTAATGATAAACTTTAGTAGGTTGTTCCTCTCGTTAAACTAGCAATATATGCCTGTGGACTGTGTGGAACTGTTATCTTGAAATTCCAAATGGGTCAGAGGAAACCCATGCCAACACACATCGATGGTACACAAACTGTCTGTGACTCTGTCCTTGTTGAACCTTTAACTAAGCACTTCGAACTCGTTAGAGCAGACCTGGTTTGTTCCTCCTGATATTAGTGGGTTCATTAGATTACTAGTCATTTGAGTCATGTTCTCTGCTCTTATGAGCAGCTTCCAAACATTGCACCTCCTAGGTCACTTCGTTTGTCTTTTCTTCAGTCCTACAATTTTTTTTACTTTCATTTCATTTCATTTTATATATATATATATGTCACATTGTCTCTTTCCTTGTTCTTTCTTTTCTCATTGTCTCTTCCATTGCCCTTGTCTTTTCTTCAGTCCTACAATTTTTTTACTTTCATTTCATTTTATTTTATTTATATATATATATATATATCACATTGTCTCTTTCCTTGTTCTTTCTTTTCTCATTGTCCCTTCCATTGCCCCTGGTTTGCCTGTTGGATTTCTTTTGTCTATGGATGAAATGGCTGAAGTTTAGTAACTCGAATTGGAAGCACCACCTAATGGAATCATTTTATTTAAGATTAAATATCAAAAGTTAAATTTGCAAAATTGCCTAACAATAGGAAACTTTTGGCATTTGTAATCTTCTGGAGCTTAAGATTGTCATGCACCTTCTTGTTTTACCTAGATTTTCCTGAAACCCTAGTTGGAACTTCTTATCACCATAAAATTTCAAAACCATTCAAAACCAGCGGTCTCCAATTTGTTCTGTAGTGATAACTTAAAAAGACACCCTTCTACAATTACAAGTAACATCTAGCTGTTCTGTAGTGATAACTTAAAAAGACACCCTTCTACAATTACAACATCTAGCTCTGTACATCAACCGTCTAACATCAACAACAAAACTTCCAGCCAAAATTTCTAATAGTGCTTCAAATGAAGAGAAAACTATTTCATCATTCCAACCAACCCATTTCAGAAAGTAAGGATGACGGTAAATTAAATAAATAAAAAGCTTTGAGCCTACCTATTTCATTAATAATGTTTGATTACAGGAAATACATCTTTGGCATAATAAAATCCTCTCGTTCTACTTGGTCTTCTTGATTATAATTTTTTATCAATAACTACATTCTTTGTCTTGGTTCTAAATATCTAATAGGGTTTGGACCTGCGAACTAAATGAACACCTTAAGATCATTTACTGTGTATGACCCTGTGGGGGGGTTAATCAACACCTCATGATTATATATCCATGCATCATGTATGACCCTGTGGGGGGTTAATCAACACCTCATGATTATATATCCATGCATCGTTTATTGGTTCTACGGACGACAGTAGCCTCTAGATTTGAAGGCCCAGTTCATTTTATCAAAGCAATCCTGTTACTATTCGCTTCAAATTCAGAAAGATCCATAGCTTAACAATTTGTGGCTTTCCCGGAGATTTCATACATGGACATAAAACTTGGGGCATCAAACGCTTAAACAGAAAGTTACATTTTATGCATTAGCTAAATACAGTTTTGATAACTTTAAATAATACCTCGATCAACTTCATATGATTGTGACAAGGTAAATCAGTTTCCCAAAAATCAGTCGCATGTTGATCAAAAGTAAAAGTGGCCTTCTGATTGCAGGCAGAAGAAGGCTTTTAGGTAGAACTTGTAACATTACTCTTTTCGAGCAAGTTGGAGTATTAGTGCTCAGAAATTCCGACTCTCCCATAGAGCGCACAAAACAGGTCTAAATCCTTGCTTTTGGCTTTTGGTTGCATACAACTTGTCTTAGACATCATTTTGTATGGATTCATATTGCTTCCTTAAACAAGCCTGAATTGCCTCCACAGGGTCACAAATTTCAAGTTTATAATCCTCATTAATAGCATTAGAAACCTCAGGAACAGCACTTGATACACTCACAAATTCATTGTGCTGGCGAGGAACTTCAAGTCTGTTTTCAAGTGCGACTTCCATGTCTGTGACAACATTTGGTGTTTCTGTGGTGTCAATGATAGGAGCTGGCTTGTATACTTCTGGCAAGGTAACTGTAGTTTGTGGTGGAGGTGCATGTCTTGTGGCTCTCTTTGTATGTTTCACATTTGAGGCGACATCATTTATTTTTGATGGTGGTATTGACAAGCCAGGTCCAAACACCACTCCTCTTAAAATTGTATCAGATTCGCCAATCCTCACGGTAATCAGATAGCCTGCATCAAATGATCCATCAAGTACTCCATGGACAGTTTGTCCAATCAGAGAATTGTTCCCTTGACCCTGCCGATTACTACCACTATCGGTATGCTTTGATTTCACTGATTTACCATCAGGAGGAGGAACACCCAGAGCTGCAATTTCTTTCGGTAAAAGGACTGTATCTGCCTTGCTTGGGCGACCTCGCTTCCTCTTAGAAGATGGCAAGCTTTGGTCAAGGTTGCTTTCCATAATTCCACTTTGTCAAGACTCAGTGCTCACACATTGCCCTTCACCAACAATTTGAGCCATGCATATTTACACCGCAATTTGAGTCTGCTGAGCTGCTTTTGTCTTCCTAGGCAACGAACCTGTATTTCCTACAAAAGACTGGAATGAGTTCAATTAACATAAATTGTATGAAGCAATGCCACCAGAAAGACATACTTCGAAGATTTCCATCCACATCACATGGCCAATCATCATTTTCATTTAATCCACTGGGCACTATGTGGGCATGTCCTACTGGACAACCAATCACTTAAGGATTCAGGAGGAGGCCTCCTTTGTGCAGAATCAGTTTTAATCAAGGAGAACTAGCTTTGAGGAGAAGTTAACAAACATAACTTAAAGCAATCTCAGTGGGCATTTGGTTGTTTAGAAAAATGAACTCATAACCTTGTACTGATGGATATCGGTCCTTAACCAAGGCCCCAAGACCCCATAGCGGAGGCATATTACCTTTACACAAAAGGCAGATGAAAGTAATTTTCCAAAAGAATCTTCACATCAGAGAATATAACTGGTATAAAATTTAAAATAATAATATTATTCAGTTAATCTCAGTAAAATTAATTCACACATTTATGTTTTGTTCTCTCTTTTTGTCTATCTAATTTCTGAAAGGAATATAATGTGACAACTGGAGTTTTAGTTATTATACAATATGTAAACCTGTTATTGGTTGGAAAGAGTTGGTGCTCACAGGAAATTCTGGCCATATGAGCACTGTTGTATGTATTCTAGATGGTAGAGTTGTTACTGATGCAATTGGACTCTTAATTTGGAGCACCGAGGGAGGAGCATGATTGTCTACAATGAATTTTAATTTCAAAAACTTATTGGACTTTTGAAAGCTTGGAACTTTTGAAATGGACTTGAAGGGCACAATTTCATTAAAATATGGATTCAATCTCCACAGAAATACTATCACATAAATTCCGTTAAAATGTTCATGCCCTAGAACTCGGCTACAACATCCAATTTCTGAAGTCTGTCACAATAATTTTGGTCACAGAGGCCTCTATTGTCTTCTGAGAATGTCAATAAAACTGTAACTTAAATTACAGGACCCATGGGACAGTATTCTTCCTGTATTAGGTACGGTACACAAAAGCACCGCTGCACCCTCAGCACTTTAGAAACGTAGACTCCAAGAAATGAGGATTTGCAGGCGACAATCACAATTTTATTTCTTATGCCATTTAGCCTGGATACAATGGCAACTTAGAAATGAAAATTTGCCTTTCTTTCTGCATCCGTAGCTGTTTAAAAACGTTTTCAAAAAACATAGAAGGATTTTCTAGGTTGGTTGAGTGAAAAATCAAGAGCTAAATAATAAATGATAAAAAGTATTTTCTGGGGTTGTTAAAGAGCGCGCATCCTGGCCCAACAAATCATAACCAAAGAAACTTGGTAGAAAAATACATCAAGAAAGGAAGAATGAGGCAACCTCAGCGAAGGATACAGAGTGTACTAATGAAAGTGAAATATCCTAGAAATATACGCAATACACACATCTAAACTTGGTGCCCAGTTTTCAACTTGAGTGAAAAATCAAGAGCTAAATAATAAATGATAAAAAGTATTTTCTGGGGTTGTTAAAGAGCACGCATCCTGGCCCAACAAATCATAACCAAAGAAACTTGGTAAGAAAAATACATCAATAAAGGAAGAATGAGGCAACCTCAGCGAAGGATACAGAGTGTACTAATGAAAGTGAAATGTCCTGTTAGAAATGTCCTACAATGACAAATAATGTCTAAACTTGGTTTTGCCTTCTACAACCATCTGGCATAGTTTTATAGTGATGTTTATTTATTCAGGCATAACGATATTGCAAGGTTTTACACATACAATCTGCTAGCTATTAATAAACCATAAAACAGATTTTTTTATTTTTTATTTTTATAAATATTATCGCTAGCTATTGATAAACCATAAAGGGACTCCTTTTAAAAATAAGAGTGGATTGACAACATGCATCCAGGGCCTCTTTTATGGATAACATGAATCCAAGGCCTCTTGCATGGACAACAGGCATCCAGGACCTCTTGTTATCATTTTCTCACCTTAAGTTGTCTTTTCACTAAGCGCTTAAAAAAAACATCTTCTCAATCATCATGTAGAAAAATCATGCAAGCCACGGTTCTGTCCTTCCAAAAAAAAACTAACACCAAGTTTGACTTGCTATATTTTCTAATTTAAGCACTCCTACTTTGACATTCCTCCTTGAAAATACTTTGTTGTGCTTCCAACATAGACAATCAAGAGGTATTTGTTGGAGACTGCCTGAATAACAGGAGTCAAGGGGTTGTCAAAGTGAGCAAACTCAAGAATGAGCATTTGGAACAGGCAATGTGAATTGAAATTTGAGACAAACAAATGCCAAAAATCAAGCAAATCTAGAAAAGGATTTGCTCGAAATGAAAACAAATAAGCATCTTGAACTATGGATAATAGAAGTAAGGTAATATATGGCAGGTATTCTAATCTAATGGGCAAAAGACAGGGCATGACAAATTTTCTACATCCCACTATTGTTCGTGTCAATTTTGAGCTTCATAATCCACATGACTCAAATATGGGAAGGAGAAATTGGAGGAAGTGGGTAACTCTTTCCTTGGGGGCTTGTCCAGCTTAAAACCAAGGACATACCCACAAAGATTCCTGATGACCGTTTTTCGAACATTAATTTCAAAATCCCCTTGTTGCAAGAATTGTTCAGATTTCTCTCTGCACTTCAAGGAATCCAAGCGTATATCTTGTTCAGACTAGCTAAATGCTTCCCATGACCAAAGAAGACCCTCTTCCAACACAATGTTCATATTCAAGGAAGGGGGCAAAATAATCCTGGAGGGTCCTTGCAGGCGCCTTTCCATAACACCTCTCTCTTAAGCCTATGAAAAACACATTTATCTACTACTTGTTGATCAACAGCCTTAAATTTGCTCTGAAAATGTAGTCTTATGAGTAACAAGATGAAGAACAATTTCTTTCTTTGGAAAGTGGGTCAAACAACCCGAAAGGTAAAATAAAAACGAAAAAAAAAAACAAGAAAAAGAAAAAAAAGACTATTGCATGGATGGACAGACAGAGCACTAGCATTCCAGATCTTTCTACTACTCCTACGGTTCTACCCACCAAACTAATCAGAGATAATATAATGTTCCCCAAAGGACTTAATTTCTTGAACCTTGAACACTAGCTCACTCCAAGCCTACAAAACAGTATTAGATAAATCATAAACTTTCAAATATGGGGACTTCAAAGCCTCTGTCCAAATTTAATCAGCCATGACAGTCCACCACAGTTAACACAAAATCCAAAGGACTGAAAAGCATGGAACAGAAACCCAACCTGTAAATACCGATTTGCATACGCTTCACTTGCAGCCCAAGAACGAACTTAGCAGCAGACAACAATCCAAGATAACCTCACGAGTGTGAAAAAGACATCATGCATTGTGCGGATTTATAGAAGAAATGTGCATGGAAAAGAGTGCTGGGCACCAAAAAAGAAATGGGGATATCCTAGCGAGGAGTAAGAGCATGGCTTGTACTTGTGGAAGACTGTGCTTGCTTGTCAAACCCAAATGAATTCCTAAATAAATAACAAGCCTTTGGGCAGAGCAGGTACTGTTTTGAGTGCCCTCATGAGTCCCAAAACTCCATCATGTTGTCCTCCACTATACCCATGAACTAACTCCACTGCAGAGAGAGTTGAAGGGTGTGATGGCTCTTAAGAGTTTGGATAATTAACCACCTTTGTTAGGCCTTGAAAATCACACTTCTGTTGAGCTCAAATTTCGTTGCACGGCATTTGTGTGTGATCAACTTTTACCTGACGTTGAGTATTGGATATATATTCACATTTCCTTGCCCAACAACATATTTTCGTACACCATGATACTTCGATTCTGTTGTGTATATATACACACGTCAGTAGGGCCAGTTGCATGACGTTGATCATTCCAACAACAATCAATGTACATGATCATAATCAAATGGGTTCGATAAAAGATTGGTGTTACTACACGTGAGGGGAACATATGCATTTTTCAGTTAAAAGGACTGTAGTACTTTCTACCCTTACATGCACGCCTTCTACATATATTTAGTATTGAGATGGAAATACTAATTATAACTTAGCATCATCAATGACAACATTGCATGAGGGTAAATCATGGTGGGCATCTATGTAAGGACATGCTTAGAAGGGTAAATGCAAGAGAATTAAGAAGAGAAGACGATGGCTTAACATTGGTTTTGGAATCATTGCCCTTGATCATTTCATTTCCACATTGGTTCATTGTACTCAAGGAGTCCTTAGTACAGTGCCTTTGTCTAAATAGGACAACTGACTAAATGGGAAACAGTAGCATGGAAATAACCTAACAGGATAAGTATGGAGAGTCTACTACCATAGGCTCAAATTGGGTAAATGAACCCAAAAGTCAATAATTTGATGAAGATTCTTGTTTAAGAAGTAAATCTTAAAAAGGTAGATTGAAAAAGTGAAGAGACACAGATGATGTATCCTGAAGTTTTTATGTTTGGACTAAATTTGCATATTTTTTTTACATAGTGGATGGAGGGTAAAATATAAGCTTAAGTGCAAACATTATTTGCTCGATAATCTTAGTAAGAGATCATTCTTTGGATCCTCTTTGTGTTGTTATGAATGTAAGAAATTATTTGTTCATTGAATGGTTTAATGGTAGTATAAGTACGGGTTTGTATTGCAAACACAAAAGCATGTTAAAGGTGAAGCTTGTCGTTTTGCTTAAAAAAATAACTTAGGAAAGCTATTATAGTGAAAAATCCTTAAAAAGAAAATAGAGATTTAACCATAATATTAATTTTATCAAAAATTAATATAAAATTATGAAAATTGATAGGTAGCATTCTAATCAAAAACATATATGATTGAAATACTTCTATTGATAGGTAGCATTCTAATCAAAAACATATATGATTGAAATACTTCTCATTAGGATGAGTAATAAGAAATGACTAGTCAAGGTTCAATTGTATGAACAAATATTTGGATATTTGAAAACATATATGATTGAAATACTTCCCATTAGGATGAGTAATAAGAAATGACTAGGTTCACATAGAAGTCACAGTTCAATTGTATGAGCAAATATTTGGATATTTGAAAAGTAAAAAAATAAGGTAATTTAAATACAGTTTAAGGTTTTATTTTTAAGAACAAATGTTTTGTAAAATCATAAGGATAATAGAATATATAGACATAAAACTTACATTAATACAAATCTAACCATATTAAAATTGAAGTTTATTATTTTTTATAATATATTTAGTTATTAATTTTATCATTTGATTTATGGAATGGTTGAAACAAGTTATTTTTTAAAAAAATATTACATTTAAGTCTCAACAAATATAAAACTCATTGTAGATTTTTTTACTAGGTATAAGAAGGGGTTTTGCAAGGGTCTTTGAACCTTTTACAAAGGGGTTTTGCAAGGGTCCCCGAACCTAAGATCTAACAATAAAAACATTCAAATAAAAACCAAAGCGAAACATAAAAAGGTCTAGCCCACTCAAAAGAAAAAGAGACCAAACATCAAACAAATTAAACCAAGCTAAGGTGGCTTTTACCCACCTAAACCAAAAGCAACCAAATTTTAAAAGTTGGATCTTGCGTCCGATATAAACTAATCTTGTATTCGAGAACTTAAAAACCAAGTTGAGTTGGATCCTACAAATTCAAAACAAGCAACATTCCTACCTTAACTGAGATTTAAAAATAAAATCAAAATGAAGCTTCTCGCCCAAGCCAAAAAATTGATTGCCTAAAACTTTTAGATTAAAAAGAAACCTCAAAAACCTCAGCAATGTTGTTCCATATGGGTATACCACTATCTAGAGGAAATCCATAAGAATTTTTTGTGTGTCCCCTTTGCATTGCAAAGATTTAAACTATGGACCTCCCGTTCAACGAGGTCAAGCTTGCCTTCATATGCAATGGGGTTTACAAGTAAAACCCATTGCATATGAGTAATGGATAATTGGTTCAAATTTTAATTACCTTTTTAATGATGTATGAATTAAATAAATCCAATAGACCAAATGGAGTATAAAATCATTGTAATATAAGTTTAAAATATGACTGTTTTTTTCAGTTTGATTTATTGTTGTTATATTGTTTGGCCACTTCTAATGTTGTATTGTTTTATTTTGGTTGCATCTAGTCTTTAATAGTGTTAGGAATAGTGTTAGGAGTTACTTTGACTTATTGTACCTAAAAAATAACAATGTTAGCATTGATTGTTGTTATATTGTTTGACCAGTCCAATGTTGTATTGTTTTATTTTTGTTTCATCTAGTGTTTAATAGCATTATGAGTTTCTTTGACTCATTGTACCTCAAGAATAACAATGTTAGCATTGATTATTTTGATTTTTCTTTTTTTTGATGAGGAATATTTTATATACAACATATCCGCAACATGTGAGGGTTGCGGGGAGAGATTTGAACCTGGGCCTCTCGATAACTGGAGAGTTTTAACTACTCGTTTGCTCTCCAACTCCTTTACATGGGCAGATTTTTTATTTTTCTTTTGTTTATAGAAGGTTTTATATTTTATTTTGGTTATGTTCTTATTGGCTAATTAATATAATGTTCACATTTTTTTTTAAAGATGAGTAGCCAATTGCTTTCTTTATCTTTATAATCAATTTTTATTAATAAAATATAAATCATATTTTCAATAAAAGATGTTTAAGTTGATCTTGACTTTATTATAACTAAAATTTATAATAATCATTTGAAATAAATATTATTAACCATTACTACAATGGCCATTTTTATGAGTGAGGATATAATAATGTGTTAGCATCTTAATATTATGGAGTTAAGATTGTTTGAGGTACTTTTGTGGTTGATAAATTATGATTTTTATTAAATTAAAAAGAACTAAAATATCATTGAATTATATAAAATAATAATCCTTACAAAATAGTTATTAAACTAATACCTAAAATTTTTAATAATTTTTTTGGTTTATTTAAGACCACTAGCATCAAAATAATAAAATATTAGTCCTCTCGAGGACAGTGCAATTTTTTGGGCTTTGGGTCTTCTTCGGGAGCTCCAAAGTTCAAATTGTGGTGTGGGTGACTGTGTGAGGGGGTGGGTGTGTATAATTGCGGTGTGGGTGAGTGTGTGAGGGGGTGGGTGTGTATAGTTGTGTGTTTGGTCCCTATTGATAAGTTCAACTCTCACCTTTATGAGAGGTCATGGCTGGGATGGGGATGCCCAGCCTTGAGCGTCGATTATAGGGGTTTCTCACACTAACCTCAATAAAAATTAATAAAAATAAAATACTATATTTGTTATTAGGTTATTTAAACTATATTCAATTTGTTTTTTATCAAATATTTATCATCGATATTTTTACATCCGCCTTTCAATCAAAAATAATCTTTGTCTTCCTCAAATTGTTATTTTTTCATGATCATCTCCTTTTATTATTTTCATAATCAATCCTTACATTTTTTTTTTATCCATAGAGAATTTGGTTACATCCACAGTCCTTTTCTACTACCAAGCAGGGTTCAAATCTTGGGGTTTCCCCAACAACACCTATTCCATCTCATTGTTTTCTAACCTGACATGAACAGGACCACCAGTCGCTCGGAATTGGTATCGTTATCGTCGGGCTAGCACACACTCAATGAATTCAGGTCAGACTACTACCCTTGCAAACATGCATGCCCCTAGGGTTTGAACCTAGGTCTCTTCTTGGTAAGCGTCAAAACTTACCAATCCACCTAGCCCCTGGGGACAAGTTCTTATATTATTTTTATTAAGACATAAAAACTCATCTGACCAATTACCTTCTAAGATTTAAAATTTTTCAAGAGAATGATCAACACTATGATTGTTTAAATTTGTTGGAAATATGTTGAATGTTTTCCATGTTATTCAGCGGGGTTAACTCTAAAAGGTACTTGACACTCTCTATGTATCCTCATTGGTTCTTAAGCTATTTTTAGACTATACTAGAACTTTTTTGGTTTTTTAAGCTATTTTTAGACACATATGGATTGTTTAGGGTTAAATATTGGAACCCATGGTACTATAAAATTCATTCTTGTACTATTATTTAATTGCACTTGCATCAGGGTTTGAAGAGAGATGAGAGATGAATGTTATTATATTGGAGATGGATTTTGTTTTTAAATCAAAAAATCCCTTGCGGGGCCACCTTGGTCTGAGAGACCACGACCAAGAGGTTCTACACCGTCAAAATCATCCGGGAGTCACACCCGGCCCTGCCCGCATCAACATTATCAATTGGATTTTGGGTACCCAATTCAACTTTTTGGTAGGGTGGAGATTCAAACCTGGGACCTCTCCTGGAGGATTACCCTCTCCTCTCCAACTCACCTACAACCCCTGGGTGTATTGGATACGGTTAAGTTTATACAATAAGGAGATATCGTTGTGTTGGGTTTTTTTGTAAGGGTTTCCTAGATGAATACTATGTTATGTGTGTATCTATTATCTTCTTTTTCCTTTGATTCTATATTTACTATTTTTTAGATTTAGTTTATCGAGGTCTTTTGCTCTTCATTTGATATCAGAGTTAGGTTTTTAGCTTTGTTTGAGAAGTAAGAGTTTCAACCCTATGATAAAATAATTCTTGAGTGGAGTCGTACGCGAAAGAATTTGGACAAAGGAAAATGACGAGAAGCACATGGGTAGAGATTGAAAAATTTAATGGATAAAATTTTGAGTTATGAAAACTCAAGATGGAGGATTTGTTGGTTGATAGAGATTAGTGGATTGTGGTCTTGGTAATAAAACCAACATCAACAACAAATGAGGATTGGTATCGTTATCTTCGGGCTAGCGCACACTCAACGAATTCAGGTCAGACTACTACGCTTGCAAACATGCATGCCCCTAGAGTTTGAACCTAGGTTTCTTCTTGGTAAGCGCTAAAATTTACCAATCCAACTAGCCCCTGGGGACAAGTTCTTATATTATTTTTATTAAGACATAAAAACTCATCTGACCAATTACCTTCTAAGATTTAAATTTTTTCAAGAGAATGATCAACACTATGATTGTTTGAATTTGTTGGAAATATGTTGAATGTTTTCCATGTTATTCTGGCAGGGTTAACTCTAAAAGGTACTTGACATTCTCTATGTATCCTCATTGGGGTTCTTAAGCTATTTTTAGACTATACTAGAAATTTTTTGGTTTTTTAAGCTATTTTTAGACACATATGGATTGTTTAGGGTTAAATATTGGAACCCATGGTACTATAAAATTCGTTCTTGTGCTATTATTTAATTGCACTTGCATCAGGGTTTGAAGAGAGATGAGAGATGAATGTTATTGTACTGGAGATGGATTTTGTTTTTAAAGCAAAAAACCCCTTACAGGGCCACCTTGGTCTGAGAGACCACGACCAGGGGGTTCTACACAGTCAAAGTCATCCAGAAGTCACACCCGGCCCTGCCCGCATCAACATTATCAATTGGATTTTGGGTACCCAATTCAACTTTTTGGTAGGGTGGAGATTCGAACCTGGGACCTCTCTTGGAGGATTACCCTCTCCTCTCCAACTCACCTACAACACCTGGGTGTATTGGATATGGTTAAGTTTATACAATAAGGAGATATTGTTGTGTTGGGTTTTTTTGTAAGGGTTTCCCAGATGAATACTATGTTATGTGTGTATCTATTATCTTCTTTTTCCTTTGATTCTATATTTACTATTTTTTAGATTTAGTTTATCGAGGTATTTTGCTCTTCATTTGGTATCAGAGTTAGGTTTTTAGCTTTGTTTGAGAAGTAAGGGTTTCAACCCTGTGATAAAATAATTCTTGAGTGGAGTCGTACGCGAAAGAATTTGGACAAAGGAAAATGACGAGAAGCACATGGGTAGAGATTGAAAAATTTAATGGATAAAATTTTGAGATATGGAAACTCAAGATGGAGGATTTTTTGGTTAATAGAGATTAGTGGATTGTGGTCTTGGTAATAAAACCAACATCAACAACAAATGAAGATTGGTATCGTTATCGTCGGGCTAGCACACACTCAACAAATTCAGGTCAGACTACTATGCTTGCAAACATGCATGCCCCTAGAGTTTGAACATAGGTTTCTTCTTGGTAAGCACAAAAATTTACCAATCCACCTAGCCCCTGGGAAAAAGTTCTTATATTATTTTTATTAAGACATAAAAACTCATCTGACCAATTACCTTCTAAGATTTAAATTTTTTCAAGAGAATGATCAACACTATGATTGTTTGAATTTGTTGGAAATATGTTGAATGTTTTCCATGTTATTCTGGCAAGGTTAACTCTAAAAGGTACTTGACACTCTCTATGTATCCTCATTGGGGTTCTTAAGCTATTTTTAGACTATATTGGAAGTTTTTTGGTTTTTTAAGCTATTTTTAGACACATATGGATTGTTTAGGGTTAAATATTGGAACCCATGGTACTATAAAATTCATTCTTGTGTTATTATTTAATTGCACTTGCATCAGGGTTTGAAGAGAGATGAGAGATGAATGTTATTGTATTGGAGATGGATTTTGTTTTTAAAGAAAAAAATCCCTTGCGGGGCCACCTTGGTCTGAGAGACCACGACCAGGGGGTTCTACACCGTCAAAGTCATCCGGGAGTCACACCCGGCCCTGCCCGCATCAACATTATCAATTGGATTTTGGGTACCCAATTCAACTTTTTGGTAGGGTGGAGATTCGAACCTGGGACCTCTCTTGGAGGATTACCCTCTCCTCTCTAAATCACCTACAACACCTGGGTGTATTGGAGACGATTAAGTTTATACAATAAGGAGATATTGTTGTGTTGGGTTTTTTTGTAAGGGTTTCCTAGATGAATACTATGTTATGTGTGTATATATTATCTTCTTTTTCCTTTGATTCTATATTTACTATTTTTTATATTTAGTTTATCGAGGTCTTTTGCTTTTCATTTGATATCAGAGTTAGGTTTTTAACTTTGTTTGAGAAGTAAGGGTTTCAACCCTGTGATAAAATAATTCTTGAGTGGAGTCATACGCGAAAGAATTTGGACAAAGGAAAATGACGAGAAGCACATGGGTAAAGATTAAAAAATTTAATGGATAAAATTTTGAGTTATGAAAACTCAATATGGAGGATTTGTTGGTTAATAGAGATTAGTGGATTGTGGTCTTGGTAATAAAACCAACATCAACAACAAATGAATATTGGTTGAAGATCGATAATAAAGGAGATCAGAATCAAGGAAATCTGATGAATATGAATCAAGGAGGTCAAATGAACAAACCAGTACAACAAAGGTAATATCAATTTTAACATCGATATAACCCTCAATAGCAAGAATAGTTTCAATCTCAACATCCACGCCAATATCATCCTTAGTATCAATATGGTCATCAACAACAACCTCAACTATAGTTTAGAGAAGAAAAATAAAAAGGAAATTTAGTTCAAGAAATTCATGAAATTTAAGAATTAGAAGAACCATCTGAAGGAAATGAATTCAAAGCTCTTACAACAAAAATTTTGATCAATAAAGATGTACATTTTTCAAATAATTTTGAAGATACTAATGTTGCAATTGCTATAGAACATCAAGATACAAGAGAAAATTTAGAAAGATGACATGGCAAGATCAAGACCAAGATTGAAAAGAATAGAATAAATAAATAGAAGAAGAAGATCAAGAAAGCACATAAAAAAAAAATCAAAAAGAGACAAATAAAAGCAAGTACCTAAACAAGAGGTTGATGAATCACATGCTAAAAAAGGAACAAATATGAAGATTGAAGTGATGGCTTTTAAGCCTTCATACCACCACAAATATCACAGGATATGTAACACAATATCAAATGTAATATAGCCACAATATATTAAGGTCAAGATAATAATAAGAGTAGAATAATATGAGCAAATTAATATGTAAAAGAAGGCTTATAATATATCAAATAAAATTCAATAATATTCAGCAATATGAATGTAAATATCCTTAATCAACATGTATAAAGTATGTAATACAACTTACAATATTAATTGCTCAAAATGTATACAAGCTTTATTTCTCCTCTTTCTCTTACAAGATATATGAATTGTAGTTGATGATGATCATTGTATCTCATCTATGGAGCATTGTCTTCAAAAAATAGTCATAGTAGTGTGATTCTTTGGATACTTAACTATTCCTATCCATATGCAAGTCTCATGACTCTTGGCTTATCTACTTGCCATACTTGATGAAGACTTAACACTATAACATATGCACACCTATACATGACAATTACACTTCTATAACTTGCACACTCTAATCTAAGATATTTGTGCATATATTTATATTACATATTTGTTTACATACAAGACACTTGTGCACATAGAATCAACTTACATTTGCACACTAACTCACATGACACTTGTGCATTTCTTGTACATTCACACTTACATAAAAGGGGAAATATAACTCACACTCTAAAATATGACTCAACCCTAATCTATTATTTACAAATGTACCATGAAGGTACCATGGGGATACATTAGCATGTATAAAATAATGTAATATACTCCAACATGAAGATCAAGATCAAGATCAAGATTGAAGACTAAAGTCTTCAATAACCAAATAATGTAATATAGGGGGTATTGAAGAATATTACATTATTTGGTATATGCTAATGTACCCCCATGGTACCTTCATGGTACAATTGTAAATATGTAATAGATTAGGGTTAAGTATATAGTTTAGAGTGTGATTTATATTTCCCCTTTCATATAAGTGTTAATGTGCAGGAAATGCACAAGTGTCATGTGAATAATAGTGCAAGTGTAGATTGAGAGAATGTGCACAAGTGTCATGTATGTAAATGTGCAAATATGTAATGTGAGGATGTGCACAAGTATCTTAGATTAAGAGTGCATGTAGAAGTGTAAGAGTCATGTTTATGTGTGCAAGTGTCTTAGGGTCAAGTGTCCATGTAAAAGAAAGTGAAGAGTCTTGTATGCAAGTGGCAAGATGATAAGCCAAGAGTCATGGGACTTGTCATATGGAGAGCAATAGTCAAGTATGTGAAGAGTCACATTACTATGGCTATATTATGGAGATAATACTCCAATTAATGGAATCTAAGAGAAGAAGAATATCATATTACAGTGTTGTACCAAGAAGTAAAACTTGTATACATATTTGAGCAATTAATATTGTAAGATTTCTTCATGCATAGTTCATGAATGACATAGACCATTTACATTCATATTTGATTATATAAATGAATGTTATTTGATTTATTATATAGGCCTTTCTCTACATATTAATTTTCTCATATATGCTACTCATATTATATAGATATTTAACCTTTAATATTGTGACTATTTTATATTTGGACTTGTGATATTCTGTGGTAATAAGGATTAAAAAGCCAACATCAAGGTGGTAACATCCCCCACTGACTTGACTGCTAAATATTTCAAATTGGACTTGAGATAAATATATCCATACCAGATGATCTAACTCACGAACCAACTATCAATTAGTGCAAACATGATATTAGGTTGGTTGGTAGTCAAGGATGAAGCATTAATAATAATTGGAAGATCTCTCAAAGCAACTTGCATAAGGTCAAAACCCGATTGAACAATTTTAGGATACCCAATATCAAAGGATCAAAAAATACCATCAAAAGCAACTGTAGACCCCAAGAGAGATTTTGACATCTAATAGACCAAATTCCTTTAGGACATGATTAAGGCAAAAGTAAAGAACATGTAGGAACACTTCTTTTTAATAGCCTATATAGAGAATAACTTAAGCAAAGTGACAAATACCATTGAACAAGTAGAAGAATAGGTGGCTTCTAAAGAGAATAATAGGAGGTTCTAAAACTTGTGTTCCCTATGTTGGCACCATAGGCACAACAACTAGGGATGGACAATAAGGACCTATTAGAAAACTTAATAATATCCTAGATACCCAAAGAGACCTATGGACTTGCAAAAATACTTTGGCACCTATAAAGACCCTAGTTCAAAAAATGGTCAAGAAAATCTAGGGTATAGTTTTTGATAGGTTTCAATACATATTTGACCCCTAGATGAAGATCCTTGATGATGATTTTTTTAATACCATATTTGAAGAAGAAAAGACCAAGCCAATGAGGTAAGTACAATGGAAGCATAAAAACTTTGAGCTTTTTTATGCCAAACTTTAGGAGCTAAAGGGGAAGCAAGATGATTTGTTAGAGAATACATTAAAATATATTAGGGGAGAAGCTTAAAACTTAGCATCCATACAATTTATAAACAATGGGGAGTGACAAAAATTGTTGTGACTATTGTCAAAAAAATGGTGTATAAGACCACAATTTTGATAATTTTGCAATAGCACCCCAATTTTGTAAATTGTGGACCTAAGGATAAATATAAGATCTAGGAGATCTTGTAAATTAAGCTTTACATCCCATGAATCTACTAGAAATATAGTGTCTTAACACTACCATAGAAATTATAATTTTGGAATAGTACATAATGGAGAAATCAAGTAGCAAATATCATCCAAAATCCCTCAAAATTTGACTATGTCTAGATAAAGTATTAATTGGTTTAGAAGCGATCAACATATAGTGGGACTTGATTGGCTCACAAAAGTAGAGTGCTCAATATCTAGTTATTTTCTAGCAAAGTCAAGTGATTTTCTCACTTGCTAGCCAATGGAGAGCTAAAAGTGAAGGCATAGATCCTAAGAAGAATCTTTTAAGAGTGATATTTTGGCATGTAATGGCACACTAACTTATTTTGGATGTCTTTTAAGCCTATTAGAGACTCGTTTAGAGGTATGTAACAATTGGTATTGCATAATTTTGAAAGCCGAATGCAGAATGACGGCGTACCAGATTATGATGCAAACAAAATTGATATGGTATAGATGCTAAGTCCTACGAATGCGATGAACAAATGCATGAAGGAAATGACGCAGAAATGAGATGTAAGAAAAACAAAGTGGGGCCTCTTTTATTAATGTTGCTTTTAATCCGGTTACAATACGTCCCCCTCTCTAGGGCTCAGAACGTTTGATACAGTTCGTTACATCAATGGATGGTACGCTTCTAGTGTCTTTCGCATGCCCACATTCGAAATGGGCGGGCCAAAAGTTGTCGCCGCTTGTGTCCATGTGTTCGTCGTTCCTTGCTGCCCCTCTGGTGTTCTTGGTGGTGAGATCCTATGCACAGAAAAATAGCAAATAGTTAATAGCATATGCGGATATAGGAAAACATGCAATCCCCAAAGCCTCCGGCTAGTTAATATATAAAAGAATGAAACGATGGTCAAAACATGTCATAATGAATTCAAAATTTGATAGAGGCATGGAGACATCATCAGGGACACATTGCAAAAATAACAGTCAAGAAATCATGCACATATTTCTAATCGCTTCGGGGTGGGACGCTGGGGACTATCACAAAATGTGCAAAAGTGACCTTGCAAATGTCCTACCCAGAGGCCTCCAAAACTCCTGCAAACTTGGGGTTAGACTAAAAGGGGCATTTTGAGATGACCCAGAAGGTCAGATTTGGCAGATTCTACCCATATTATCCTGTATCCGAAGGCGCTCCCTGTAGGTTAGTAAACGCATAAAATGATAAAAACAAGGTCAAATCATGTCAGAAAGCAATGAAACTTGGACAACAACATAAGTACATCAGATACAACATAATGCAAAAATAATAGTAAAGAAATCATGCATAGATTTCTAATCGCTCCGGGGTGGGGCGATTAGGACTGCAATAGTGCGGGGGCGCCGAGGGCAGGACGCCCACCGTTTGGGGCTTAGTTTTGGCACCAATCCAAGTGGGATGGGTCCAAAACCTCCTAGGGGGTTGTGTCGATGAGTTTGGTGTGGGATTGTGGCCGATTGCTTGGGTTTTGGGTCTAGATTGCGTTCCTAGTGTTCACCCGATAACCTCTCTTCCAAAAGAGAAATTAGGGATGTAGGAAGCACAAAGAGGAATGGGGGTATAATTTGGCAGCACTCCGTTGCTCCAAATGCTCCAGCTCTATTTTTTTTGGGGTGAGGAGGCTCACCTTTTTATAGACCTCAGGGTCTCCTTTGCATGCGCATGCGAGGGTGCCACTTGGCTCACCATGCCCTTTTGGGGGAGAGAAGATTCCTCCCTGATTTAGGACCTCCATGATCAGGGCATGCTTGATTGAAGTCCCTCTCTCGATTTGAAACCGTTCCTCGCAATTGCATGCCTTGAAGGTGAAGTTGGGTGGCGGATCTAGGCTGCCATTTGTCAAGGCTTGACTTTTTGCCAGTCAAACCTACTAATCGTCCCACCCTGGAGCGATTGCTGCTAATCGTCCCGGGGTGGGGCGAATAGGATTCTAATCATCCCAGGGTGGGACGAATAGGGAGCAAAGTGCTTAAAAGGTGCCAAATTGACCTCTGACCTTCCAAAACTGATTTGGGAGTGGTTAGGACCACTGTTTAACCTCTGGAGGCTGCCCTAGGGGGTATGTATGCCAATTCGGTCAGTGCTTGTAGTCACATAATCGGATTGGTGTTGTTTTGGTGTCTACAGATGCCCCTTTTTGGGATGCGCTGTGTGTGGCACAATGTTGAGCAAAAATAGATGACCAAAGCACTTAATGATTAGGGTTTCTTAGTAACCTAACCAAATTTTGATGCCCCAAGTATGGAAAGGGCACGCATTCTTGAATCCTTGCTTCTGACGAGCTAAGGAGCTTAACTCAAGTGTAACCTTTTTCAGTGAGGTGTACTTGATCTTGGACATTGTTCAGTCATGAATAGGCAAAGGGCGCAACCTTTTGTCTGAGGAACCTTGTCTTCATGCTTCCAGAATGCCAAGTGTTTGTTTAGCTTGTGATTATTGCTTGTTTGTTGCCCTGAGTAGGAGCGTGATTGTCTTTGTCAATGATTCTTTGAATGCATGCCATTTCCTTGATTGGGTGTGTATTTGTTGATTTGGTGACTAAGTGTGACTACCCCCTCAAGCGACGAATCGATGAGGGAATGACCAAAATGAGAAAAGTGATGAGTCGCTTGACCCAAGATGACGTTTGTAAGGGTGCCTTCAGTTGTTTTTCATTGAACGCTTATTGCAGTTTTCCAACAATCGGACCTATTTTTGGTGGGTTTTGACCCTTTTTGTGATGCCGATTGGGGTAGAAATTATCGAAAATCCTCCTTCCCATGGAGCGGTCCGGCTATGCTAGCCTTCTTAGGGAGTAGGATAGTGAGTATTTGTGACCCCGACGGTGGTTTTTCATGCCATGAATGTCAGGTGCAAAGGCACCTTTGTTCGGCAGATTTATTGTTATTTTTGGTGCATTTTTTGGATGCAATTTTTGTTGCTTTATTTCTTGCTCTGTAATCGTCCCGGGGTGGGACGAATACCAATTTGGTAATCATCCCAGGGTGGGATGAGCGCTAACTAGAGAGCTCATCCCAGGGTGGAACGATTACAGGCCTAACAACCTATATAAGGACCAAAACTAGGTTTTGGGCTCATTTGCAACAATTTTTTCTTGGCGATTTGGAGCAATGAGGAGGAGTGCGAGTGTGCGTAGCGGAGCGCTGCTAAAATTTCATGGACATCATGAGTGCGAGAACCGGATCTTCGAGTGGAGGAGCCGAGGTGAGACCGGTATGATGTTCCTTCTCCCTGCCTGTTATTCATTTTTGTTTTATATGAAGTTAAAAACTTACATATAAATGTTTGTTTGCGGTATTTTGTTTTTATCCGTATATCAAGTTGAAAACCTAATATATGATTTTTTTTTTATTATTTTTTTTTTTGTTTTCATTAATATTAAGGTTGAAACCCTAATATTAATTTTTATATTTTTATTGTTTTTTGTTCATACTAAGGTTGAAACCCTAATATTATTTTTATTTTTTTGTATTCACATTAAGGTCAAAACCCTAATATGATTTTTTTTTGTTTTTTTTTTTTTTTGTTCCATTAAGGTTGAAACCCTACGATATTTTTTTATTTTTTTTTTTTTGTTCACATTAAGGTTGAAACCCTAGTATGATTTTTTTTTTTTTTTTGTTTTGTTTTTGTTTTTGTACAATTATTTTTATGTCTTGTCATTGTTGTACAATTTGTTTTTAATGTTTCTGTACTTTTGTTGTACTTTGTTTTTTTGTACTTTTTATGTACAATTATTTTCCTGTACTTTGTTGTTCTTCTGTACAGTTTTATTGTATTGTTTTTGTTTATATTAAGTATGTACTTAATATCTTTTGCTTTTTATTGTTTTTAGGTTGTGAAGAGTCGATACCGCCAACCGACTATTTTCTCTGATGCCCGGGATGCCTTGACAGTTGGGGATTGGGAGTGGCTTGATGCCCTTGGGCTCAAGCAGGTGACGCATCTGGAGCCTGTGGTGGGGGATCGAGCATATTTGACTACCCTGATCAATCTATGGGATCCCCGCACCAACACTTTTCATCTTCCAACAGGGGAGATGACTGTGACTCTAGAGGATGTGTATCGGATTCTACGGATTTCGATAGATGGACTTCCTATCCGGATGACCCATCGGGACCAACGGACAATATTGACACGGTGTTTTGGTTGGGTGGGGGAGAGGGGGGTGGAGAGGGTTATGGAGAGGGCAGAGGCTGATTTCCAGATAGGCGGTATTCTGGTGCGGTGGTGGCTGGAGAAGGGCGTATTAGGGGTGAGGCATGCTTTACTCATGGCCCTCATTTCCAATATGTTGCTTCCTGACTCCTCAGGTGTGAGGTTCCCTTGGAACCTGCTTGAGTTGGTTTTCACATTGGTGGAGTGTCCTACATCAGCTCCACTTATTATGAGATGGGGTCAGACATTGTTGGCATAATTGTACGATGAGTTGTACGAGGTCCGCTATCGAAGGTGGAAGGGGATCGGGTGCAGCTATCTCTTGTAGTGTTGGGGGTGGCAGCACATAGCTATGGAGCGGCCGCAGGGTTTGCCTTGGACCACCCGAGGTGAGATGGTGGATCGGGAGATTGGGTATGCCAATTTATGGTGGCGGTCAGAGGAGCATGGATAGAGTCGATGATGGGCAGGTGACGTAGGTCACTATACTGATGCCTTCTCTCATCTAATGCTAGGGTAGGTGTTTTGGTGGCCGTATCGGGACTGTCCAGCCTGGCCTGAGGCTGGAGAGTGGCTCCGATGTGTGCATAGGGGTAGATGGTTGATTGGGTGGCATGGGATAGAGCAGGAGTACTTCCCATATGTCCAGGTGATATGGTAGTTTGGGGTGCACCAGGGATTGCCTGGTGATCCCTTGATCTATCGACGATGCGAGGATGAGAGGACCCTAGTCTGGCCTATCATTGAGCCACTGGGTGAGGGGTCTGATGTAGTTATTGATGTACCCAACATGGATGATGTCGGGGTAACTGCAGAGTATGACCGATGGTGGACTATGCGGTGATGGCGGGGTGAGGGGCCTCTAGGAGGCATGGATACGATAGCAGTAGGAGGTGGGGGTGCAGAGGCACCGATGGAGGGTTGGGGGGCTCCGCTTGATGATGTGGACATGGTGGAGGTCGATGACTTCACTGGTGATGGAGATGATGTGGGGGTTTCAGAGCAGCCGGATGTACAGGATGTCCCGGAGTAGTGGGTGCTAGAGCAACAGGCCATCTCGGAGGTGCCCATGCCTCAGGCTATCTCAGGGGATGTGGAGGCTGGGTTTCATGTTGAGATAGCATGATTGGAGGGTCTCTTACGGAGATGGGAGGAGGAGCATAGAGACATTTTATAGGAGAGGGATCTCCTACGGGCTCAGTTAGCATAGTGGGACAGCGCATTGGTTGTGTATCATCGATGAGATGTGGAGTGGGGGCGGTACCGGGTAGAGTTAGAGACAGAGGTTGTCCGCCTCGATGGATAGTTACCTGAGCTCGATGGAGGTGGTTCATCGCGTCGTACGAGAGGTAGTGAGACTGAGCAGTCTGCATCCTCTCATCGCAAGCGGTTGGATGAGGGTAGCATTGGTGGGCAGGGTGCGAGGGCTGGCAGTAGCCGCCCTGAGAGGTCCCATAGGACCCATACTACTAGGGGTAGTTCCAGTCGCACCGATCCTACGTGATCATGGTGGCCGACTCCCTAGGCTTTGGGGATTTTGAATTTTTGGTTTTTTGTGAGGTCGAAGGACCTTCTTATTGTAGCCTCGAGGGCATTTTGACTTGATATATATACATGACTCATTTTTGGTTTGATGATATGCTTGTCATGGTTTATTGTTCTTTTATGCACATTTATTTATGTTGATGTATGCATATGCTATTATGACTATGGATGATGTTAGCTATATGATATAGATGTATGCATATGGAATGGATGGAATGATTTGTTGGTATACAGGTGATGGCACCATAGACTGTATAGGATTTATTGGCTTTCTGTACTATGTGATTGCTTTATGGAATAACTTTGCATTTGTAATTTTTGTTTTGTATTTTTTGATGGTGATGTAAGTAATGAAATGTACAACAATTGTTTTAGAATGTAGTTAAGGTTTTTCTGAGACTCAGATGCTTTAACTAACTAATCAAGACTGTACATTATCTTACAAGACTTTCGAACAAGGTACGAATCAGACTTGAGTTTGACCAAGTTATTTCACATCCCTGTGTGTGCGATTGAGTTCGTTTATGTGGTATTCATAAGGATACCGCCAGTGCCAGGTAGGCTATCCACCAAACCTGTACTGAGGATCACCTAATTAGCTCCACTAACTCCTTTGTTGTATTTAGTAAGATTAATCTATAGGGCAATCTAGGATACCATAAGCTAGCTCATCCACATGCAAACATTGGTCTACACACACGCAAAGCTAATGTGATAGACATATCGTCATGCATTTAGGATACCGCCATTGCCAGGTAGGCTATCCACCAAACCCGTAATGAGGATCACCTAAATGGTTTTTCAAATGCTGAGAATTCCAAGGATTCAAGCTCAGGCATCTTTCGGTTGTTCAATTTGTTGAGATACTTGCTCTCATATATAGTGATGAAAATCACTATTTATTTTTCTCTCTTTTTTCTTGAGCAAGGGGTTTGAGTAGTGGTGATAACCACTATTATTTTTTATTGTTGCCTTTTGAGGATTTAGATTTTGAATTTTGATTTCAAATTTGAGCTTGTGGGATTTTGGCTTGTGAATGGCATTGATCCTTTTGGCCTTGGGGATGACTACCCATCCTTCTCAAGGACGTGTAGTACGAATCCTTACGACTTTGGGGATCAAAGGTGTTTGGGAATTTTGCTTTGGAATGGCATTGATATTTTAGGCCTTGGGGATGACTACCCATCCTTCTCAGGGGCATGTAGTACGAATCCTTATGACTTTGGGGATCAAAGGTGTTTGGGATTTTTGATAGTGAACTTTTGGGATTTTTCTTCATGAATGGCATTGATCCTTTTAGGCCTTGGGGATGACTACCCATCCTTCTCAAGGGCGTGTAGTACGAATCCTTACGACTTTGGGGATCAAAGGTGTTTGGGATTTTTGATAGTGGTGAAAACCACTATTTATTATGGGGAATTGGATGGGGAAGAGCTTGTCCTTTTGTCAATTCTCAGCATTCTTGAACCATTCGCACAGGGGGATGAGCAAGATAACATTTCACCTAAGGTACCCTAGACCGCTTTGTAGGTTTCATCTTTCATTCACACAACTTGGGAATTTTTATGTGTTTTTAAGCTTGTGTTGGGATGCTATGTAACAAGGCGTGATCCAAGTAAAACTCTACCTTGTAAAAATTGGTCTGACTTTGTACAACATTTGACTAGAAATCTAAAGACAGTTGAATGACGAAAACCCTAAAGACATTAGAAGACAACTGACTATGATATGGCAAAAATGTGAAGGGCGTTATTCTTGATGGATCTTTTTACAAAATGGATTAAATTTGGAAAATGATGGAATTGTCGAGTAATTACAGTCTATGGTGCTTTTGACATGTATGACCAAAAAATATGCAATGTATGTATGCGATGCCTAATGCAACTTTTCTTTTCTTTTTTGTGTTTTGATTTTTAAGAATATGCATGAAAGTGAGATGCAATTTTTTTGTTATTTTTGATTATCTCGTTGTTTTTGAATATTCGTTATGGATGGTTTAACCCGAATGGGTGTGGACCAAGTGATTCTTACGGATCCTTGGAGGTTTTGACCAAAGGGATTATAGATACCTTTGGGGCATTTTGGGTGACCAAGCGATTGTGGGAACCCTTGGAGCTTTTGGTTTGACCAAAGGGATTATGGATACCTTTGGGGCATTTTGGGTGACCAAGCGATTGTGGGAACCCTTGGAGCTTTTGGTTTGACCAAAGGGATTATGGATACCTTTGGGGCATTTTGGGTTGACCAAGCGATTGTGGGAACCCTTGGAGCTTTTGGTTTGACCAAAGGGATTATGGATACCTTTGGGGCATTTGGTACCAAGCATTGTGAATCCTTGAGCTTTTGGTTTGACCAAAGGATTATGATACCTTTGGGGCATTTTGGTTGACCAAGCGATTGTGGGAACCCTTGGAGCTTTTGGTTTGACCAAAGGGATTATGGATACCTTTGGGGCATTTTGTGACCAAGCGATTTGGAACCCTTGACTGTTTGACCAAGGGATTATAAGATACCTTTGGGGCATTTTGGTTGACCAAGCGATTGTGGGAACCCTTGGAGCTTTTGGTTTGACCAAAGGGATTATGGATACCTTTGGGGCATTTTAGGTTGACCAAGCGATTGTGGGAACCCTTGGAGCTTTTGGGGTGGGCTATGGCTCTCTAAATGTTGAATGGCCTCAAATGACTGATGTTCAAGGGTTCTAGTTCCTTGATTCCTTCAAGAGAGGTGAGCCGGTATGTTCCAGGTCCTATTTTACTATCGATTACATAAGGACCTAACCAATTTGCCATGAACTTGTCCCTTAAATGGGGTGGCAAGTTAGAATTTTGTTGGTTCTCTTTTAAGACCAAGTCACCAACCTGAAAGTCCCTCAGGTGAACTTTCATGTTGTATGCTTTCTTAAGTCGCTCTTGATAGATACGTAAATGCTCGAGAGCATTGACGCATCGTTCATCGAGTAACGTAAGCTGGTCTAACCGGGCCTACCATGTAGTGTCATCATCGATGAACTCTTGCATTGATATGCGAGGGAGGGTATTTCCAACTCGAGAGGCATGACTGCCTCGGAGCCATACACTAGCAAAAATGGAGTTGCCCCAGTGGGCATTCGAATGCTAGTGCGATAAGCCCATAGGGCAAGTGGTATTTGGATGTGCCAATCCTTATGATTATCTATGACCATATTTTTAAGGATGGCAACTAGCATTTTGTTTGACGCCTCTGCTTGCCCATTTGCCTACGGATAATAGGGTGTCAAAAAACTATGCTGAATTTTGTACTTTGTTGTCAAAGCATGCACATCTTTGTTCTTAAATGACGTCCCATTATCCGAGATGATCTTGGATGGAATACCAAAATGACATATGATGTTATGTAAAATAAACTCCGCAATGCGGGGCCCAGTCGTAGAGGTAAGCGGAATTGCTTCCACCCACTTAGTGAAGTACTCTGTGGCCGTTATGATAAACGTGTGATGACCTGACGACGTAGGGGAGATCTTTTCGATGAGATCTAAGCCCCACTACAAAAATGGCCAAGCCGATTGGATCGACTGCAAGGCCTAAGAAGGTACGTGTGTCAAGTTAGCATGGTGTTGACACTTCATGCACTTTCACACATATGCGCAACAATCTCGCTCTAAAGATGGCCAATAATAGCCCATGCGAAGAATGCGCTTGGCGATGGCCATACCGCTGAAGTGGCCACCGCATGTACCATCGTGCGCTTGGGTGATCGCCCAAGTGGACTCCTGTTGGTCCAAGCAATGGAGGAGGATCCCTTCGTAGCTTCGACGGTACAAAATGTCTCCTAGCAAGACATGTTTTGTCGCTTTCTATTTGAATGATCTTTTCATGGTGTGCGATAATCCAAGTGGGAGGCTACCTAACTTGAGATAGTCTCTTATGGGTGTGTACCAATCCTGCTGATCAGAAACCTCGATGGTATGAATGGTCGATCCCTCTTGAAGTTCATCCCTAGCAAAAGTTGAGCGGGAAAGAACTTGTAGAAATAGCATTGTGTTGCTATTAAGAGGGGTTGGAGAGAACAAAGACCCCTAGTTGGCATGATTCAGACTATCATGGATTCGAGAGAACCTATCCTGAGATGGTTCAATCTGGATCAGGTGGATTCCTAGTGTTATGTCAGAGCTTGCACGCTCCATCATGGATTGCGATAACATTTTGACTTGAATGGTTGTCATCTCACCAGAAGGGTCTTGTGGGATTAGTGACCCCAAGGAGGCCATAGTGTCCGCAAAATGATTCGATGATCGAGGGAGTGCCTCGATGTCGTACCATTCAAGATTTGCCAAGAATTTATCCACAAGGGCTTTGTAGGCCTGCAGAACTGGGCATTTGCATTGGAATACCCCTTTCACTTGGTTGACAATTAACAATGAATCACCAAAGATATTCAAGTGTTTGATGTTCATGGTGATGGTTGTCTGAAGACCTATGAGCAAGGCTTCATATTCAACATTGTTATTGGTGCACGAGAAATCAAGTTTAAATGATAAAGGCATTGGAGCCCCTTGCGGTGTGAAAAACATGATTCCCATGCCACCCCCTTGCTCACATTTAGAACCATCAAAAAATAAGGTTATGTCGGCCTGTGACTCAGGCTCATCAGAATCTAGCGATTCTGAGACATGGAAGACCCCATCATCGGGTAGCTCTATGGTCAGAGGCTGATCATCTTCGAGAGGAGCCTCTGCTAGTTGATCGACGATGACTTGACCTTTGATGGACTTTTGTCCAATGAATTCGATGTCAAACTCCATCAACAACATGATCCATTTTATCATGCGACTACTATGATAAGTACGACTCATCATGTACCGCAATGGATTCTCCTTAGACACAACATACGTCGTATTGCTCAACATGTAATGGCATAGCTTTTTGGTGGCAAATACCACCGCCAAGCATAGCTTCTCAACGTATGCATAGTTAAGTTCATAACTGACCAGGGTGCGGCTAAGATAATAATTAGCCTATTCTTTATGTAATTCATTTTTTTGGGCTAGCATGGCGCCCAATGCCACCTCAGTAGCTGAGATGTATAAATAGAATGACACTCCTAGTCTAGGTGGTGCCAATACTGGCGGTGAAGCCAAGTATTGTTTGATGTCATCGAAGGTTGACTGGCACTCGTCATCCCAATGAAATGCTACCCCCTTGTGTAATAATTTATTCATGGGTCGACACTTGTCAGATAACTATGCTATGAAGCGCTTGATCGACGTGACCTTACCCCTGCAAGCTTCTGAGCTGCTTGATGGTGGTTGGGGGAAGCATTTCAAGGATTGCCTTGAATTTATTTGGATCTACCTCGATGCCTCATTTTGAGACTATGAAACCCAAGAGTTTTCTAGATGTGACGCCAAATACGCACTTCTTGGGGTTTAGCCTAACCTTGTGTTCGATGAGGTGATCAAGGATCTTGCGTAAGTCATCGAGATGATTTTGGTGCAAAAGAGATTTGGCCAACAAATCATCCATATAATCTTCCAAAGTTTTATGCATGTGATCATGGAAGATGTATGTCATAGCGCGTTGGTAAGTGGCACCAGACATTTTTAAGGCCAAAGGGCATGACCTTATAACAAAATGTCCCCCAAGGCATCGTGAACGCCATTTTTAGTTGATCATCGAGATTGATACGAATCTGGTTGTATCCCGAGAAACCATCCATGAGGGAAAGCATTTCATGGCCTACTGTAGCATCTACCAATGCATCGATGCTAGGCAAGGGGAAATCATCCTTGGGACTCGCTTTGTTTAAATCTTGAAAATCGGTGCATATGCGAATCCTCCCATCAAGCTTTTTGATGGGTACCATGTTGGACAACCATGGTGGGTAATCCACGCAGATGACAAACTATGCATCCAACAACTTTTGTAGCTCATCTTTGACCATTAAGGCCACTGTTGGGTGCATCTTACGTAGCTTTTGCTTGACTGGCTTGACTGTCGGATCAAGTGTTAGATTATGCATGACTAGCTATGGGTCTAGCCCCGACATGTCTTTGTAGGACCATGCAAAAACCTCCTTCTTCTCTTTGAGAAGGGCAATGTAATCGGCTTGCTCTTTGGGGGATAGACTTACCCCTAGCTTGATGATTTGTGGATTCATTGGATCAGAACCGATGTCTACGTCAATCATTTCTTCGACTGACATGTGGGATCCATCCTCCAACTGGTGTGGAGTTGGGATCAGGTGGATATCATTTGCTGAATTTAGATCTACGTTGGGAACGTCGGGTTCCTCTTCAACATGGAAGATATCCTGAGTCTATCCTAGGGTGAAATGAAACATCTCACCGCAAGGCCGATACTCGATGGGGATGGTGGTGAGTCAGCATGATCCTAGTCTATGGCATCTAGGTCTAGATACAATGGTCATGTTGGATCGGTTGGATTGTGGATGGGGGTGGTTAAATCAATGGAGATCATGTTGATGGACTGAATTTGGTCTCCATTACCATGTGGGTGTTGATTCAGACATTCTTGGTGATCCTTGTGCCCCGGATCTGGCTCTGTGGGTACTGGCACAAAAGGATCGGCCCTATGTGTGGATAGAAGGATAGGGTCTACCCTTGGCACTGGTGGCCCTATAGGGTCTCTAGGTGGGAGGTGCTCCCTGTATGCCCGAAGTGGTGGATGAAGCACTTGGTTTAACTGTACTTGGTTTAAATGCCACCTATGCCTTGGTCCCATATTTAAATGTTCAAACATACCATCGATGTCTATGGGGTATTCCTGTTGCCTCATATGGTTGAGATATGCCATCTCAGTCTCATCCTCATAGTCGCTATCGAAGATCCATAGGCCTTCATTGGCTCCGACAACTATGTGCCCCTCTGGCTGGTATAGCCTCCCACTAGGCGTTTCTTGATCACTTGGCCTTATGGCCGGCATGGGAGGCTCATTTTGTTTGAGCATGTTGATTTGGTCCCTTCTGGGTTGTTCTGCTCTCTACGAGAGGGCTGGATTCTCTGGAGGTGGCAATTTCCCAATTGGAACATTAAAGGGGAACATTGCCATGAAGTCCTCCTGATAGTCATCAATGGGTGTCACCTGCGAGTGATTGCTATCGGACTCAAAAGGGTCCCAAGGTGCTACCTCATAATCCAACTCATCTTTCGAAGACCTCCCTTGATTTTGTTCATATCCCTCTTGGAGGTTACTTCTTGAACTTTCCCCTTCCTCGATCAAAGGGGAGGGGTTGTTGAGGTCAACAAGGTTTGTTGTTAACAATGGGAAATAATTCCCCAATGTGTATGTAGTGTTGGGATTGGCATATGGATCTTGTGCCAACCCATCCCTATTGCCTAGACCTAAGCCTTGCATGGTTTCTACCAAGATGTCGAGGGGCAAAGGGTGGTTGAACCCTACTCCTGATTTATCATATGGCATCTGGTATCTTGGTTGACAAAGAATGTGCATTCCTTGTTCATATCTGCCCAATCCATATCCATGCCAATTACATTGGTCTAGGTATTTCAAGGCGAAGTCTGGGTTGGACAGATAGTCAATATTCTCAGCAAATGGCTCTTCGTCCTCTTCCTCTTGTAGGTAGGGTTCAATGTCGTTCTCGAGGCCCCCATATACAAAGTTGGTCTGATTTGGTAGGTAGCCTAAAGGGACGATAGTGTCGATGGGGAGGCGAGGTCTCCCCATGTCTTGCATGGATTCGAGCATGGGTGTTGCCACAATGTTCCACACTAGGTACTCCCCAGGCCCGTATTGGCCATTTCAATGGTAATCATCGATGGTTGAGGGGGAGGGAATGGGAGTTCTCCCTGAGTCCACTCCATGTTGGGTGAACCAGGTGTCTCGACTTCCATTCGACTGGGCACCTCCTCGGTAGAGATGGTTGAGACTAATGGTGGTACCTCCTCTAGGGGCTTCTTCCCATTGTCCTTCGATGTGGCCACCATAGGTGGCATTGTTGGTGAAGGGACAGATGATGAAGATGGGCCAGGTTGGTGAGTTGAGGGACTCAACAGTGGGGATGTAGGCGAAATCGGACCCTGAGTGGATGGATTCAATTGAAAGTCCAAATGTGTCGATGGGAGGGTCGATTGTGGCATCAGCTGCACCGCATTGCAAAACTTAAAGGGCTCTAAGTCTCATTGGGACTACATGTACTTGCCCTTCGTATGTGTATTTGAGGCATTGATGGGCTATCGAAGGGACACACTTCATGTCCCTGATCCAAGGCCGGCCTAGCAAGATATTGTAGGCCATCTCACCCTCAAGGATGTGACACAACGTAGGAATGGTCTTTTGTCCTACTTGGATGGGCAGGACAATTGTGCCAACCATCGAGCATAACGCGTCATTGAATGCTCGAAGAGTGTAAGTGGATGCCACAATGTGGGATGTTGGAAGCTTAAGGTGTTTTAATGCCGCTGTCATGATTATGTTGTTGGATGAGCCAGTGTCCACCAACACCCTCTTGAATGGAATCTCATTGACCCGTGCGATGACGTGCAGGGGTGGATCCACCATATCACCAGTCACCAATTTTAGTTCATCTTCCCTGAAGGTTATGACTGGTTTTGTGCATTGTCTCACATGTCCCACAAAGTTGTTGAAAGAATTGGGTTCATGGGGTTGTAGCTCAATGGCTTTGAGTATCTCCATCAGAGCCTCCCGATGGGGCGATGATTGTTGGATGAGCTCATAAATGGAGAGCCTAGCCGACGTGGTCCTTAAACTTTGAGTAAGCTTAGTCCGAATCATGGCCACTGGTCTAGGCAGGGGAGGTTGTGTAGGGTGTTGTGGAGGTTGTGACATTGATGGAACATCTCCTGTAGCTGCAACGGGTGCAACCATGTTTGGGTATCTTTTGTTCCATGTCACGATGCTTATCATCCCCACGTATCCTTGCATGGGGCAGTTTTGTGTTACCTCATTCACTTGTAAAGTCTTTGCCTACGCATCATGGGCAGGCAGGGGGTCTTTGAAGACTTCCATCTGTTGGTTGCTCAATGCTACGAGATTATCTACCATGAGCATTTTGTTGTCTATCAAGTCCTGCACTAAGTTTTTGAATTTCCAACAAGTGAAGATGTCGTGTCCTTTCTGTCGATGAAATCTACAATATAAGTCTTCCCTATAGCCCTTGGGTTTTGGCATGTTGGGGTCTATGGGTCGAATTTTTAGCAAGTTTATCAGGTTTACCATGAACAAGCGGTCAAACAAGGAGTCTCTAGACTCCGTGAATTGTGTGAATTGTCGCTTAGGGCGACGCTACTGATTTTGCTCTTGTTTATGATTTTCATTTTCATAGTTATCAAGAGGAACTACCTGATAATTAGCCTTTGGGGGCTATGTCATTTGTGCAGGCTTTGGTATATTTATGGCAACCTGATTGACCATGATGGGTTTCGGTTGCATGGGCCCAGTTTTAGCATTTTTGGTCCACTCTTTCTTGCATGGCTTGGCAATCTCATCATCTTGAATTTTGATCTCCTCAATTATCCTGGCTTGCACCAGGGCTTCTTCTAGGGTGGCATATTGCTGCAGCTACAATAGCATGGAGATCGACCTTATGCAACTCTTTGAAAACATTTGAGTCATGTCGGCCATGGGAGGGAGGTAAGGTAGCTTTGAAAGCAATGTCCTCCATCGATTCCCATAAGCGGCTATGGTCTCATCATCATACTACTTAAGGCCAGCTAGGTCACTTAAGGATGCCTTCTTCTTGGTGTTGAAGGCAAAACGTTCAAGGAACGCATCCACTAGCTGGTCTAGATTATTGATGCTATGCTTCGACAACTGGGTAAACCAATCCGAGGCAGGGCCTACGAACGTGGTTATAAACATTCTCAGAAGCAATGCATCATTGTCCTGAATGCCAAAGCATTGACTCAAGAACCTTGTTACGTGCTCTTGGGCATCCTCATCCCCTCTAAAAATTGCCAATTGAGGCATTTTGAAGTGGTCGGGGTATGGGGGTGCCGAAACTGAAGGATGCACAGGGTGACTACGGAGCTGGCATAAGGTGGGCTTTTGGGGCCCTGAAGTCTTAGTCTCCATAGACTCTAAGCATTCTAACAGTGCTTTGTATGCATCAGAGGATTTGATTTCCTCTTCTTTGGTTTGTTCCCATTGTGAATTGTGAGGAACTTGAGGCCTATGGAGGGGTAGCCGGGTAGCGCCCCCTGCCTTGGTAGGGCGTTTCAGCCCGCTCTTCTTCTCGCTCAAATTCCTCATAGGCTTCTTGAGGAGTTTTTGGGCATGACCTATAAACATGGATGGGTGCCCGAGGAAGGCGCCCATCATTGGTTCTAGGGGTGGCCTCCCGCTCAGGTCTAGGAGGTCTTGGAGGCAACGCTTGATAAGGTCATGGAGACCTGTCCCGTACTAAGGGGTTATGCCTCTCATAAATTTTTGTCCTATGCATGCGAGGGGTTGGAATCCTCTCATGCATAGTGTTCTGGAGCAACTCATCTATCTAGCACTGAATGCGCTCTTTGTTAAGATGATACAGTTGTTCTAACTACTGTTGATCTTGCCTAAGCTACATGATTTGCGCTTGGTGGGTGGCATGTTTGGCAAATGCCAAGTCGATTTGTTCCATCGTCCTAGGTCTAGGAGGCCTAGATGCCTCCCCTACATATCTATCTCGGTCATGGTGATCCGAGATCTCTATGGGTCACTTTCCTCTATCGAGGTTAGCAGCATTCACCTGAGGCTCTGGCCTCAATAGGTGATCTTGATAATTAGCAAGTGCGGAGGCGCATTGCTCCCATGTGGTGTATTGCTCTTGAGGAATATACTAGTTTTCCTCATGCTCCCTTTCATACATGTGAAAGGGACGGGCGGAGTTGGCTCACCCTGTCTGAAGAGCCTTGCGCTCTAGATTTGGCCTATTAGTTCTAACAATAATGAGGGGTGGAGGAGGAATGATATAATCATGTGGTCCCTCCTTATGAACCCTATGCTGCTCTAGCGCTTCATCGCGTAGTGGCCACTCATAATGAGTGTCTAAGGGAGCCTTCCCATGTGTGTACTCCTCCTGAGAGGGTCTATGTTGAATGGGAGTGCCCCTCAAAGGGGTGCCTCTATAGTCCTTTTTTGTAGTGGCATAGTGTGGACTATGTTGTGGGTCAGGCTGCCAAGGTGGTATAACCAAGTCCTTGGGGCTATAACGGAGGTGACTTGTGCCTCCTTGTATACTTTTCGTAGCTTCTGCCCGTGATTGGGCTTGGCTATGGGTATACACCATGGTGGTGGTCTTTCTAGAAAGATATGTATATTTTTATCTCCTTTACAATTTTTATGCTATACCAAACAAAAGGGGACCACACAAACAAAGAAATGATTATCTCATTTACAGATTAAATGTGTGTCCTAGATCTGGTTCAGTGTGTTTGATTTTTGTTATGTGAATCTTGTAAAGGAAACTTTGTTATACATGCAAAATGAGGGCTCTTGTATCTCCAAAATGGTCACCCCTTCAATATACCATTGCCAGGCCATTATACCGAACCTCTCAATATACCCGCCCTTACGTGAGGGAAACTATTGGTACGCGAGAGCAGAACAATACGTGGAACATAGGCGGTACGGAAGGGGGATCACTCTATTTTTGACACCTACCATAGAAGACTTATCCTCATGCACGGGGAATCACCCCCATTACACTTGGTCAGCTTTCATCAGGATTTACGTCTAGCAACAGTCGTGATCAGGGTATATGTATGCAAAATCCAAGCCAAGGTGGTGATGAAATCCACCGTTGGTCTTGATCAAGTGTTGGGGTATTAAGACCAACTCCTTGATGTTAATTTTATTAGGTGGTGTGTGTGTGGTTCCTTTTAATTGTGTAAAGAAAGAAAACATACAACAAAAGATGATTTTCACTAATGCAATGCTTTAAAGTACGTTTTATCTTTCAGAAACCATTAGTAGCAAAAAGGAAATCACAAAACCTAACTAGAACTAAAACCTATGATGAGGACTTGCCATTTGTGCAAGTATCATGCAAGAAAACCAGAGAAGAATGCATTCCTAATCAAGTTCCTTCCATTTAATTTACTCTATGTTTTTTTTTCTTTTTCTTATTGCAAGAAGGAAAACAAACTACTTAAATTTTCTATGCAAGCAAAGAAACAAAAAATTGCAGAAACAGAAAGTAGAAAAACACAGAGGATGTTCAGAAGGCCTACCTCTTCTCTATCTAAACCAGATGCCTCTGAGTTTCTGCTCAAAAAATGCATAGAGCTCTAATCGTCCCGGGGTGGGATGAATAGCAGGTCTGCATTCATCATAGGGTGGGACGAATACATATTCGTCCTAGGGTGGCACGAGTAGCAGTCCAGTGCCCGAATGAGTAACACCTACAAAGAAAACCACAAAATTTGGATCAAAAACTTGATCTTAATAGTAGGGGATAGGGTCCCACCATGATCACCACTGAAATCCGAATGCAGAATGACGACGTACCAGATATGATGCAAACAAAATAGATATGGTATAGATGCTAAGTCCTACGAATGCGATGAACAAATGCATGAAGGAAATGACGCAGAAATGAGATGTAAGAAAAAAAAAGTGGGGCCTATTTTATTAATGTTGCTTTTAATCTAGTTACAATACGTCCCCCTCTCTAGGGCTCAGAACGTTTGATACAGTTCGTTACATCAATGGATGGTACGCTTCTAGTGTCTTTCGCATGCCCACATTCGAAATGGGTGGGCCAAAAGTTGTCACCGCTTGTGTCCATGTGTTCATCATTCCTTGCTGCCCCTCTAGTGTTCTTGGTGGTGAGATCCTATGCACAGAAAAATAGCAAATAGTTAATAGCATATGCGGATATAGGAAAACATGCAATCCCCAAAGCCTCCGGCTAGTTAATATATAAAAGAATGAAATGATGGTCAAAACATGTCATAATGAATTCAAAATTTGATAGAGGCATGGAGACATCATCAGGGACACATTGCAAAAATAATAGTCAAGAAATCATGCATATATTTCTAATCGCTTTGGGGTGGGACGCTGGGGACTGTCACAAAATGTGCAAAAGTGACCTTGCAAATGTCCTACCCAGAGGCCTCCAAAACTCTTGCAAACTTGGGGTTAGACTAAAAGGGGCATTTTGAGATGACCCAGAAGGTCATATTTGGCAGATTCTACCCATATTGTCCTGTATCCGAAGGCGCTCCCTGTAGGTTAGTAAACGCATAAAATGATAAAAACAAGGTCAAATCAAGTCAGAATACAATGAAACTTGGACAGAAGCATAAGTACATCAGATACAACATAATGCAAAAATAATAGTAGAGAAATCATGCATATATTTCTAATCACTCTGGGGTGGGGCGATTAGGACTGCAGTAGTGCAGGGGGCACCCGGGGGCAGGACGCCCACCGTTTGGGGCTTAGTTTTGGCACCAATCCAAGTGGGATGGGTCCAAAACCTCCTAGGGGGTTGTGTCGATGAGTTTGGTGTGGGATTGTGGCTGATTGCTTGGGTTTTGGGTCTAGATTGCGTTCCTAGTGTTCACCCGATAACCTCTCTTCCAAAAGAGAAATTAGGGATGTAGGAAGCACAAAGAGGAATGGGGGTATAATTTGGCAGCACTCCATTGCTCCAAATGCTCCAGATATCCTTTTTTTGGGGTGAGGAGGCTCACATTTTTATAGACCTCAGGGTCTCCTTTGCATGCGCATGCGAGGGCGCCACTTGGCTCACCATGCCCTTTTGGGGGAGAGAAGATTCCTCCCTGATTTAGGGCCTCCATGATCAGGGCATGCTTGAATGAAGTCCCTCTCTCTGATTTGAAACCGTTCCTCACAATTGCATGCCTTGAAGGTGAAGTTGGGTGGCGGATCTGGGCTGCCATTTGTCAAGGCTTGACTTTTTGCCAGTCAAACTTGCTAATCGTCCCACCCTGGAGCGATTGTTGCTAATCATCCCGGGGTGGGGCGAATAGGATTCTAATCATCCCAGGGTGGGACGAATAGGGAGAAAAGTGCTTAAAAGGTGCCAAATTGACCTCTGACCTTCCAAAACTGATTTGGGAGTGGTTAGGACCACTGTTTAACCTCTGGAGGCTGCCCTAGGGGGTATGTATGCCAATTCGGTCAGTGCTTGTAGTCACATAATCGGATTGGTGTTGTTTTGGTGTCTACAAGTAACAATTGGTATTGCATCATTTTGTTAGAGACACCCTAAATATTTATTTTTGATATTGATTTAAGAAAAAAAAAGGTTGAAGAGCCCTGACCCTTTACAAAGAGCTCAAAAGATTTACAGGAAAAAAACAAGAGAAGATCAAAAAAGTGTAAGATAGCCTTATATTAGTAAAACAAACAAACCTAGGCTAAACCTGTTGATGGAGAAACTAAAATAATATGCATCCTACTATCCTTCTATTTGAAAATATTTTTATGCAGTACTCAATGCTTCACATAACTAATAAAGAAATCGTTGACAACATTATAATTTTGTGTGCTCAAATCCATCATCGCATGATCCCAATAAGTATTCTACTTTGATCTACCCTCTTTATCTACTAACTTCATTATCAATTCTTATAATCTCTTTCAATTCCATGGGGGTGTATGACTAGACCTTGAAATTCTCAAATCTAACTGCCATATTCACCATTTTATTGGTAACTTTGTTTCCCTCTCTAAAAATATGTTTAATTTGACTTTCTTCTAGGTTTCTCAAAATAGTCCTTGCATCTGTAATTATTGGAAAATTCTAGAATTATTTAGCTCCCCTTTTTGAAAGAAAGTTCTAATATTCTTAGAATTCCCCTCCAAATTCATCACGATTCGGAGGTCCATAAGCATCGCCCTTGCTTTAGCTTGGTGATTTGTGATAATTTCTAGATCCTCATCATATGCAACAACTACCTGACATCTATCATTACTTATGAGGCCCTTACCACTAGCATGACCTGAGTTGTCTTTTGCGTGCTCTTTATATAGAAATATGGATTGCTTGGCCAACACTCTACCTAGTTGTACAAGGGGACACCTTGCACATTTACAACTTACACATAGGCACTTGTGCATTTATTATATTACTTGAAGTAACTAGCTAACTACCCCCTAAAGTAATCTACTACTCTAGTTATGTACCAAGAGTGGTACATTTACATGACCTAAATGATGTAATATACTCTAACAAAACTGGCTCCAATAAATCAAGTTGTCCTAAGAATCCCAGGGTTGTCCCAAAAAATTACACCTCAACCACCTAATTATCAGGCCCAACCCCCACCTGTGCAGTACAATGCTTAGCCTTATAGAACCAATGGGTGAATCAATAGTGTCATCCTCCTTGCTAGTACATGCCATTGCCTAAGTCATTAGCATCACTCATTTAGCGATTGTGCGAGGCAAAGACCATTAAACTACCTGGGATTCAACAACCAGATTCGAATAATCCAAAAGGAAAAAAAATTAGGGAGGATTTACATTGTCTCTATCACCGTTAGAATGATCATGATATTCAAACTTGCTACACATTCAAGAACCTTGTGCAATACATGATAGAGAAAAATGAGCTTCAAATCGATAATCCTATTGCTACAAATAATCAACAAATTGGCATATTCTAAGATCCGCTACATGTGCATGGGTACCAAGCCAAACAAACTAGGTAGATCAATGAGATACACACAACCCCACCACATCAAGGCTTTATTGGGATGATTAATATAGTGACAAGGAACCAAAGATATTCAAATCAACCTACACAACCTGTAGGTCCAACCATTGTTCCTTCAACATCACAGTAGTTTCTACAATCGATTCCAATACAAGTTCCCCCACCTCACCTGATGCTCATGATAAGAAGTAGACTTACTCAAAGTCTAAAGACAACATCAAGGAAGCTCTCCATATATGAGCTAATCCAACAATCAACTCCACATCAGGAGGCTTTAATAAAGTCAATTAAACTGCAACCATAGGTCCTAAACTCTTTCAATAATTTTGTGGGGTATGTTCAAAGATGCAAGGACCCTCTTATAAAATTATATGATCATGAAATCAAATTGATACCCATATATATAGTTGATTCCCCACTACATATCATTGCTTGTGTGAATAGGATCCCCTATAAACATGTGTTTATTAATACAGGTTCCTCTATCAACATCATCACCACTGTCACACTTCAACATCTCATTATTTCATCATTGCACATTGTAGCATCTACATTAACCCTCTGAGCTTTTAATGATTCTCTATGCTCCACCGTCGACACAATAGTCCTCCCTATTCAGGTTGGGCTAAAGATAATTCCTACATTGTGCCACATGTCTTGGAGGGTGCAATGCAATACAACATACTACTTGGTAGACCTTGGATCCATGATATGAAGTGTGTCCCTTCCATATTGCACCAATGCATCAAGTACATCCATGAAGGGTAGGTTCATGTAGTTCCTATAGACTTAGAGCCCTTCAAGTTTTGTAATATGGTCAACCATCTGCAAGAGTCTACCTTGCCTTCGGTGCATATGGACATCCAACCTAATGATCCTATAAAAGGTCCAAATCCATCATCACAACCATCCACCAATCCATCACCATCACCCCCATCCCAACCATCACCATTGGTCTCTTTTGATATTCCTTCATCATCATGATCCTCCGAGTAGGAATCCATCGAAGGCACCAATCAACAAAACCCCATCATCCATTTCCACCATTTTTGAAGTAGCCCTTCCAACTCCTATGGATGAGGAAGAATCCCTCATGGACATGGATGAGTCATCCCAACCTACATCCCCATCATCATCATCCACCTTCTCGTAGGTCACAATCCACATGACCAACCCATGACTCCTTGGGTATTTGGTGCATAACGTTACATTTACACCCCTCATCGAATCAGTGCAAGACATAGGCATATATTGCCAACTGTTGTTGCATATTGCTACCATTGTCCCTCTAGAGCATCCTCTGAATTAGATGAATTTTGTCTATGGGGGTTTTGACATTACCTCATAATCTTCTCCTATGATAGAAGATGATGAGTCATTCTAGATAAATATCAGTTACATGTCAAACCTAACCTTTACCCTATGGTACTTCTACCATTGTCATTGGCACATAAATGATCTTGGTCGGTATGAACAAGGTCTCTAGACCCCTTACCAACCACAGTATCAACTACCTACAAATAGGTTTGGCTTAGGATATTTTGTACATATGTCGGATGAGCTCCTTACAGACTCACTCCAACACCTCACCATAGGCTTTGAGGATGATATTGGTGAGAATAAATACACTTATCTTGGATATATTCATCTGTTGAGGGATAATATTCCAATCACGATGATAACTATTGATCCCTCTGACTCTTCCAATGAGGCATCTAAAGAAAAATAAGATGAGATAATTTTAGTGTATCTTAGTCCTAGCCACATTCAGTGGATTAATGACTAGGTCTACATCGAACCTCTTTCATCCTCTAATCGAGAGCATACAAGCGGTTGGATCTCTTATGATAAGCCTCAAGAAGAAGAAGAGACCAATAAACAAGAGCAGTCTGAACTAGGTGCTACCCTTGGGGATAGATAAATCAAGGAAGATGATAAATTTGATCAAGATTGTGATGACATGTCCATCAATTTATCTTACCTTGAGTTTGATGCAATTTTTTTTGCCTTAGATAGCTTAGAGGATGAATCAGCTACTATTGATCCCCTCAACAATCTTGATGAATTCTACCTGCGTTTGTTCCCTAGGAGAATGCCCATTTTGCAATAGCTTCTTCCATCCAAAGATCCCATCATTGTTATCTTGCACAGGTCACACCCTATTCCACCACCTCCACAACCATAATAATGTATTTGCGACCATCCATCTTCGATCGACTCTTCCCACCAAAGAATGGAGATCATCCACCTACCATAAATATGATCTCCATTGACCTCACCACACCACTCCAATATCCATAAAACCCTTCAAAACCTTTGAACCTCAATAATGAGGCCATTGATTTTGATCACGCCATATTTTCACCATCGCTCACAGAGTTATTTCCTTGTGAAGAAATATTTCAACCATTTTATTTCTCCCAAGAGTCGTTTGAAGATGTTTTTCAAGATGATATCGAACCTGATGACTTGATCAATTCTCCAAATCTAGAAAATGATATCCATTTGATCCCTACACCTCATCAACTCGAGGAGGGATCCCATATGTCAATTGAGGAAATTATTAACGTAGATATTGACATTGATCCCATAGTTCCTAAAAATATCAAGTTGGGACAAATTCTATCCCCTATGGAACAAGTCGATTACATAACTCTCTTGATAAATAAGAAGGAGGCTTTTGCTTGGTCTTACAAAGATATGTCAGGTCTCGACCCAAATCTGGTTGTGCATAACTTAATGCTCAATCCAAAAATTAAACTAGTCAAGCAAAAGCTTTGCAAGATGCATCCGATAATAGCCTTAATGGTTAAATATGAACTTCAAAAGTTGTTGGATGTAGGGTTCATTCAACCTATCGACTATCCTAACTAGGTGTCCAACATGGTCCCTATTAGGAAACCATATGGGAATATTCGCATATGTATTGATTTTTAGATCTTAATAAAGTGAGTCCAAAGGATGAATTCCCACTCCCAAACATTGATGCACTCATTGACATGACTGTTGGTCATGAAATGTTGTCCCTCATGGATGGATTTTTGGGTTACAACCAAATTTGAGTCAACCTGGAAGACCAGCCCAAAATAAATTTCACAACACCTTGGGGGAAATTTTGCTATAAAGTCATGTCATTTGGTCTTAAAAATGCTAGTGCCACCTATCAATGGGCCATGACATACATATTCCATGATTACATGCATAAAATCTTGGAAGATTACATGGATGACTTATTGGCCAAATCCTTGTTGCATCATGAGCACATCGATGTATTGAGAAAGGTCTTCGATCGCCTCATAGAGCATAATGTATGACTAAACCCCAAGAAGTGTGTCTTCGGAGTAACATCTAAAAACCTCTTGGGCTTCATAGTCTCTAAATAAGGAATAAAATTTGATCCAGCTAAAGTCAAGGTAATCCTATAAATGCTTCCCCCTACCAACCTTAAGCAACTTCATATCTTACAAGGGAAGGTTGCATCCATTCGACGCTTCATAGTGCAACTCTCGGATAAATGTCGATCGATGAATCGATTGTTACAAAAGGGGGTCACCTTTAATTGGGATGATGAGTGTCAAAAGGCCTTTGATGAAATCAAGCAATACCTAGCATCTCCACCAGTATTAGCTCTACCTTGACCAGGTGTGTCATTCTTATTATACATATCAACTATTGAATTTGCCTTAGGGACCATGTTGACCCAAAAGAATGAGGTAAATAAAGAATAAGTTATTTATTACATCAGTCACACCTTGGTCAGCTACGAGCTCAAGTATGCATACGTTGAGAATATTTGCTTAGTAGTGGTCTTTACCACAAAGAAGCTTTGATATTACATGTTAAATCAAACAACGTATGTCATTTCTAAAGAAAATCCTCTGTGGTACATGATGATTCGAACATATCATAATAGTCATACCACAAAGTGGATAATGTTGTTGATAGAATTTGACCTCGAGTTCATAAGTCAAAAATCTATTAAAGGTCAAGTTATCATTGATCAACTAGTAGAGGCTCCTCTCTAGGATGATAAGCCTCTTCAAATCGAGTTACCTGATGATGGAGTCTTCACATTATCAGACTCGCTAGAACCTGAAGAACCAGAAAATCAAGATGTTATGACACTATTCTTTGATGGTTCTAAATGTGAGCAAGGGGATGGTGCAGGAATCATATTTTTCACACCACAAGGGGCTCCTATTCCCATTTCATTTAAACTCAATTTCCTATGCACCAATAACAATGTCGAGTATGAAGCCCTTCTTTTGGGTCTTCAAACAACTATCATCATGAAAATCAAGAAGCTCAACATCTTTGGCGATTCCTTGCTCATTGTCAACCAAGTTAAGAAAATCTACCAATGCAAGTGTCCAATCTTGAAATCATACAAAGCCCTTGTGGATAAATTATTAGCCAAATTTGAATGGTATGACATCGAGGCAGTTCCTCATTCTTCCAACCATTTTGTGGATACAATGGTTTCCTTGGGATCCTTAATTCCACAAAACCCATTAGATGATGTCACTACTATTCATGTCAAAATGCTCTTTCAATCCGTGCTTTCACGAGATACATCTAAAGACGAGCAAGATGTCCACATGATTTAGATTGAACCGAACCAAGATCGGTTCTCTCAAATACATGAATTTTTGAAGCATGCATCCTAGGGGTCCTTGGTCCCATAGAGTCCTTTTGATAACACCATGACCATCTATCTCAAGAACATATCCCAATTTGCATTTGTGCGAGATGAGTCGCAAAAGGATCAAGCAGTTCATTTAGTTGAAACTCAACCATATCAAGATTGGTTCGCTCAATTGAAATATTTCTTGAAGCTTGGTAATATCCCTTTGGGATTGTCGCATGCCACAAAATGAACATTCAAGCAAAAATGTGATAAAATATGTCTTATTAGGAGATATACTTTACCGTCGAAGCTATGATGGTCTTCTCCTTCATTGCTTAGAGCCCCAAGATGTCTGCTTGGGCAATTTCTCAAGCTCATGATGGTACTTGCGGTGGCCATTTTAGTGGCATGGCTATCACTAAGCACATCCTCCGAATGGGTTATTATTGGCCCACCATGGAGAGATACTATTGTGCTTATGTTAAGAAGTGTGTTAAATGTCAGCATCATGCTAATCTATCACACGTACCTTCGTAGGCCTTACAACCGATACATTCGTTATGGCCTTTTTTGTAGTGGGGTTTTGAATTAATTGGCAAAATATCACCCCCTTTGTTGGGCCATCACACGTTTATTCTAACGACCACATAGTATTTTACCAAATGGGTGGAAGCAATTCCTCTTACCACTATGACTAGACCTCACATCGTGGAGTTCATATTGCATAACATTATATGTCATTTTGGTATCCCATCAAAGATCATCTCGGATAATGGACCTTCATTTAAAAACAAGGATATGAGAGCATTGTGCACCAAGTACAACATTCAACATAGCTTCTCAACACCTTATTATCCACATAGTAATGGTCAAGTAGAGGCATCAAACAAAATAGTCATTGCCATTCTTAAGAAAACCATCAAGGATAATCACAAAGATTGGCACCTTCAACTACCTCTTGCATTATGGGCTTATAGAACTAGCATTCGGATGCCCACTGGGGCAACTCCATTTTCACTAGTATATGGCATTGAGGCCATCATACCCTTGGAATTAGAAATTCCTTCGTTGTGCATTTCATTACAAGAGTTCATCGATGATGACACTACATGACAAGCTCACCTTGATCAATTGACTCTTCTTGATGAACGATGCATTAACACTCTCGAGCACCTTCATGTTTATCAAGATCACCTTAAACGAGCTTATGATATGAAAGTCCATCTTAGGGACTTTAAATTTGGGGATCTTGTGCTTAAAGAGAACCAACAAAATTCAAACTTGCCACCCCACTTGCGGGATAAATTTGCGGCAAATTGGTTAGGCCCATTTATCATCATACAGAAGATAGGGCCAGGGACTTATAAGTTAGCTTCTCTTAAGGGTATTGAGGAACTTGAACCTCTCAATATTCTCCACTTGTGGGCATTTCATGCATGACACACTATGCATAAAAAAACAATAAAATAACAAAAACAATATAAAATAAAATAAAAATCACAAAAAACATTGCATTGCTTACATCATGCATTTCATATCATTACATTCATTGATTAGTTGCATTAGGCATATTCATTTATTGCACTTGCATTAGATTATGTTGTTCTTGCATCATTACATAGAGCACCATGCTTGTATGACTATCATGAGTCTTAATCAAACCTTTTCTCATATCATCATTTGCACTTTTCCTTGTGATATTTTGGTTATTAAGGGGTCCTCGTAAGATAGGGTAGATACCGGATGACCATCAGAAATGATGTTTAGATGTCCATTGACTATTTTACGCACACCTCTTAGTTTTCAAAATCTCATAAGGAAAACACACACATTCATAGATCATATACATCCACATTCCCCATCCTAGGTGTTTGTGTTTTTCCCCTCACCTAGTAAGTTGTTATAGGGTGTTCAATAGGGTTTTTCGGTCATTCAACCATTCCTAGTTTTCTTTTCATATTTTGTAGAAATCTATCTTGATTTTTGAAGGTAGGGTCTTGCTTTGATTGTACCTTGTATATCTCAAAATCCCAACACAAATTCACACATTAAAATCTGAGTTTGAACAAGGAAGGATGAAACTACAACGTAGTCCTTACCCCTTAAGCGAAAGGTTTCCCTTGCTCATCCTATTATGTGCATGGTCTAGAATGCTGAGAATTGACAAAAGGACAAGCTCCCCCTACCCAAAGCAATAAAATCCCTTGCTCCACTAAAAAATGAGCAAGTATCCCTAAAAAAAAAAGTGGTTTTCACCACTAAGTAAATAAATCCCCTTGCTCCTCATAAAAAATGAGCAAGTATCCCAAGAAAGAAATTAAAATAAAATAAGGGGGTAATGAGCTTGAATCCCTGGAATCCTCAATTATTCAAAATCCATGGGGAAATCTCCATTACAACAATGGGCTCTAAGAGTCGGCCTGGCAATGGAGTAGTCTTACGCATGGTGATATGTCTGTCACATTAGCGACCTTTTGTATAGACCAATGTTAGCTTGCAGATGAGCTAGCTTTTGGTGGCTTGTATTGCCTAGTAGTCAAGTCCAACTACATCCAAAATCAGGATAAGGATGACCATAGGGTGATCTCCATTACAACAATGGGATCTAAGAGTCGGCCTGGCAATGGGGTAGTCTTATGCATCATATTAATGAACACACTATGCACACACAGGGATATTGAATATTTGGGTCTTCCTAGCATATTTTTATCTTTTAAGAGTCATGTATAGCCAATATACAACTTTTGATTGGTCAACTAGGGTGTTTGAGTCTCATGAAAAACCCCGTTGTTCCCTTATGACCTCCTACTATTCCTCATCCATAATTTACATTGTCTCATATTACATATGGTTGGTCTTCAAATGTATGACTTTTGTGAAAAGGTTAACATTTTGATTAATGACTTTTATACATTTTATGGTGCTCACACTTAGGTTGTTTTGCATCTTAGATTCATTTACTATGTTATAAACATAAAAATCAAAATTTGCATCATCATGTCATTAGTACATAACATACATGCATACATTCTAGATCATTAACATAAAAAATATACTACAAGTGCATCTAGGCATCCATCTATGCATACATGCTACAATGTCTAGGCATACATCCATCATCCATCATTGCATCTATAAGTGCATCCATGCATGAAATAAACACATGCAATAAAACACATGATAGGCCACAATAAAAGTCACATCATATATATATGGTAAACTGGTACATCATGATACAAAAATTCTTGTAGGCTACAATAGAGTGGGTCCTCGAACCTCACACTCAAAAATAGAAGCAACCCATGAGTCCATGTCAAGCGGGGCTTATGCTCCCAATCTCATCGCTACCCTCAGTATCATACCTACAAGGCTATCCTCAACCATTGGCTATGGAAGTCTTTGGTCCACCTATCGACCTAGGAGCTTGTTGCTTCACATAAGGCTATTCAAACTCGCTCCATTGGCTCCAATGATATCCTCCTACTAAAGAGCGAGTAGGCAGTCAACCTTCAAGGAGCTCTACCTGATCCTACAAATATTGGATGTAGGCCTTGTCAGATCGATGTTGATCCTAATAGTCGCCTAGTAGTACTTGTAGTTTTTCCACCTTATCCTATATCCTTGTTACATCATATGTACCCTAGCTACCAATCCCTACCACTCCTTGTGCTGTTTTCAAAGCTACCACATGAGTCTGTAGAGCATCCCACTCTATAGTCCTAGATATCACTTGTGTTTGCAAAGCATCTTGCTCTACTATTAACCTATCAATCTCAACTTGAGCACTATGCACCTAAGCCCTCAAGGTGTACCTCTTCTCAAAGAAGCCCCTCCATTACTACCTCTCACCATCCAAATGGATTTGTAGTGATGCCACTGTGGTATCTAACTCTACCAACTGCCATCGCAAGCTCTGGACCTGCTCCTTGAGTAGGGCATCCTCATCCTGGGGATCCTCATCATCCCTACCTTCATCCTATAGATCACCTCTCCCAGAGGTCTCCCTCCACTCCCCTTCCATCCGATGATGCACTCATCACTCTCCTAAGTCTACCTCATCCCCTAAACCCTCCCATACTATAGATTTGGCCATTCCACCCATTGATCTACCACCCTACCATAGTCGTGTGATCCACCATGCATCATAATCGATGGTCATACCTAGGTCCTCTACCCCTATATCTACTAGCAGTTGATCCACCTCCTCACCCACCACCTTGACTCATAGCCATTCCAACTACATATTGTCTATCCAACATTAGTGTATGACAAGCTCACCAGGTATATCCTGATGCACCCTGAACTATAAAGTGACATGAGTAAACTATAAGTACTCTCGCTCTATGTCATGGTGATTGACCACCCATTTATTGCATCTGATCCATCTGATCTACTCATCTACCTCTATCCATGCTAAATAATCCCTATACATCCACCATATGATATGCTTCGACCTCAACACATTGAAGGAGTCACTATAGTGCTGAATCAGGCCTACAAAATGATGACTCTAGCCCCACTCCTCATCGCATCTCCACTGCATGGTATACCCAAAAACACTGTCTTCCATATCAGCCCGTCTCATCTAAGGAAGCCCATTCGGTCTGTCCACCCGAATTTTATCCCACCCCCAAATCTATAAGAAGAAAATGTAGCCTATCCCAGATCTCCCCCACTAGGGGATCTCATACAAATCATCATATAAGTGTGCCAACAATGTTGTCCCCCAACTCATGATCAATTGCTCCTTCACAATGCACAAGACCAAATCCTGCACAAGCTCAAGAAGGTTCCATGAGAACCTCACTCTTGAAGAGTCGGGTAGTAGTATGTTTGGCACAAGTGACATCAACACTACATATCTCATTGAGAGGACAACTGCAACATACCAGTGCTCCACGAGCACTCCACCGCTATCTAAGTTGCATTGTGCCACTTCCCAATCCTCCGTAAACACCCTCTGGATTACTCTACTCTGTTGGCTAATGTGTGAGGATACAATGGTGCATCCCTCAATTGTCATGTGAAGAATCCTATAGATATCCTCAAGCATCACTATAAACTCCCTCGTCAAAAGTAAAAAGTGTTGGTTTGACTGTCTGAACGATCTACCAAGGTTGTTAGATAGGTATGGTCTGCATAGATTGACCCTAGCCTACTAACTTGCTTAAGGTCAATGCCCTCGAGCCAGTCTCGATCAACATCAAAGAACGCACCACGTGCTCTCTCAAAAATACTAGTGAATCTATGACGGGCCCTCAGAGCTTAAACAATCAATTACACAATTAAGACCAACCACTAAAAAAAAACCTTCAAAATTAAAGAGACCATATCATATAGAGATGACCTCCAAACCCTTGAGATGGCCTTCTTAAAGGTAAAAAAACTAACCTTTGGATTTCAAAAGTGGTCATATCACCTTGAGATAGCCCCCAACACAAAAAGAGGGGCCATCCTACCTTGATATGGCCCCAAAAAATTGGGACATTGCAATCAAATTTACAACATGAAAATCAAGATATTATAAAAATAAATGCATAAAATTAAAATAAATTGAATCCTACACTACATCCTAATCTACGGTGTGGTTCATTGCCTTAAGTCATTAGGTGATGTTCATTTCCCAATTTAATTAGTGAGATTCATTTTATTAAGAATTGGCAAGTAAGATTGAGGTACTTACTTTCCTTGCTCTAGCTCCTCTGCTCATCGAAGCCTCGAGTTGCTCCATGATCACTATCACTCTACTTTTTGGTAGTGCTCCACTTCACAAATCACTCTCCTCCTCCATGTCTCTCACTTTTTATGATTATGAAATGTGAAAATAATGTCAAAAAAACTAAAATTTTGCTTTTTATATTTTCAAAATCGGACGTGACCATCTGAGATGGTCACATGGAGCTATTTGATTGTCTTTGACCAAGACAACCGTAATTTTTGAAAAAAAAAATATATATATATATATATATATATATAGATATAATATGGGTCACAATCACCGAGGTCATCAGGAGATAGGCCCTTAAAATTTGGTTATCAAATGGTTAAACCCAAATTTAGTCATCTTGGTCAAGAGACTCATTACTTTCATCATTTTCCATCTCCTCTATCGACTCGTCGCTTGAGGGGGTAGTCATATAATTACAAAATTCATAATCAATTCAACAATCAAACACTCAATCATGCAAATTACGTTCGTTCAAGAATCATTGCCAAAGACAATCTTACAACCTCCTTGCTGGGGCAAGTAACAAGCAAAAATTTCAACCAAACAAATGCTTGGTACACCTAAAACCTAAAGCTCCATAGACTAAAATATTTTCTATCCATAGCATGAGAGCCTGGAGCTTTGTAAACTAAAATTTTGTTTACTTATGGCTGAAAGTGTACCAAGATCAAGTATGCCTAAAGCCCAGACTAAAGCTTTGTCTTTGATCAAAAGGTTTACCAAAATTAAGTTCCATCAATGTGTTGGAAGCAATGATTCTACGACTTTCACCCTTTCCATGATTGGGGCATCTAACGTTGATTAGGTTAATGAACAACCTTAATCAATTTGACCATTTTAGTTCTTCTATTTTTGCTTCGCATTGTGCTTTCACACAACACATCCCAAAAAGGGGCATATGTAGACACTAAAATCATGTCATATTGAAGAGACTACCTAATTGGACTCTTCTAGACCACATGATCCACTTTGGGCAACCTCTGGGCTAAAACAGTGGTTCTTATCACTCAAACAGAGCACTTTTCCCTAAGAATTTGGGGTCATCCTACATCGAGACAACCTCCAATTTGGGGTCGTCCTACCATGAGACGATCGTAGGAAATTTTGGTCAAAATTCAAGTGGGACCCAACTAGCACCCGCAACTGCTAGTCATATCCCATGCATGGTCCCAAGTCACGATTTAGCGCTTTGCATGAGCCAAAATAGCAAAAATACATGCAATTATCAAATGCATGAAATTTTAAAGATAGGCATTCACTTTTCTTAATGCGAACTACCTCTTTGCTTTTTCATGCAAGGTGCTTTCACCATTTTTAGCTTCTCTTTAGGAAGTCTATAAAATAGTACTCACCCCTTAATTTTAAGAGTCTTCGATCTTTGAATTTGTGCAACGAAGTGCTGCCAAATTTAATACACAAAGTTCAAGCAATGAAGTACTACCCATCTTTCGATCCTCCAAGTTATTTTGCTTCCATGATGTTGGGTTGTTGTGAAGGATAGGAGATAATAGTGCTTCTACTAGTTTATGCAAGGGAATACCCTCATTTCGATGACTAATTCGACCCACTAAGCCATTTCCATGAACACACCAATCCGTCAACAAGACCACAGATCAAATCTAGATATCGCCTCCAAATTGGCCTCGGAAATACGGTTACTAAACAATGACTGTATCGATTCGAGATGACCCGTAGGCAAGGCCGTCCTACCTTGAGATGGTCTCTGGTAGAGATCAATTTTTTTTCTTTCTTATTTTAGTAGGATTTAGCATAGCATATTTCCTACTTTTTACAATAGTTTACATTTATGTTCATGCATTTAATTTGGTTTTATTTCAGTATTCATTATAATTACATTGAGCCCTATCTCAAAGGGTTCTACAGGTACTATTAACTACTTTGCTTTTCCTTGTGCGTGGATTACAGGTTTTCACCACAACCAAGAAACACAAAATGCAAGCATCGAGCTCTAAGCGACAGTTACAAAAGCTCACTGCCATGCTTGTGATTGTGAGAGGACCTTGCAAAGTGTACCAAATATTAGTTGAAAAGGGAATAAAACCCTTGGTTTATTGTATTCATTGTATCATGGGTAGCATCCCCTCAAAGGATAGTTGATTGTAACACATTTGAAAATGAATATTTAATACAAAAGGGCCCCATATTTTTATCGTCTTATCATTGTGTTTTCAGTTATCTATATATTGATATCTTCATTTAGTTGTATCAGTGCACTAGTTTTCGAGCATATCAAGACTCAAATTTTCATCAATGATATTAAAAAAAATGGATGTGGAGACTAGATAGAAAATAATATTATTGTTGATGTTTATCATCTATTACTTGAGGCAATCTCCTGGCAGTGCAAGCATATTTATAGAGAAGGAAATTGAGTAGCAGATAAATTAGTGAATTATGGCGTTGATCTTCATCTTGGTGAAATTCAAATTTTAGAAGGTAATTATTGGAGACATCATTGGTGGAACTAAAATCCTTCAATACTATAGGCTTTTGCAATAAAGATGATTTTATAAATGGATTTCATTGTTAAAATTGAGTTGCAGATTAGCAAAGAAAAATAAAATAAAGACAATCGATTACACAAAAAGAAATTCAGGCAATAAAAAGAACTACAAAACAAATTAGAGGAGACTAGATTATGGGCATGAGTGGTAAGATATCCAACAATCAAGTCAAAGGAATAACAAGATTTAATATAAAAATAAATCAAAATACAATTGTTAAAATAAAAGGAAATACAAAATAGGTCAACAAACATCATCATTAAGATATTAAAAGAGCATAGAAAATAAGAAAACACAACCAACTTAACAAGGGATTTTATTTTTTGTAAACTTCATTGGAGTGGACAAATTCATTAAGAATGTAGACTAGGAAAAGTAAGGGAAGATATGAGAGCTAGACCAATCTGAGTCACAATGTTCAATATAGGAGATAACATATAGGTTCTTCAAAATGGAAAATTGCTACGAGGGCCATATTTTTACTTGGATGAGGATCTTACTCCTATGCAACAAGAAGAGACAAGGGCATAATGGGAAAAGCTAAAGACAACAAGGAGTGAGGGTAAAAATATATGGTTGAAAAATGGGAAAGCATGCATTAGAAATGAAACAAACCAAAATAAGTAGAAAATTGGATCCCACTAGGAATACTTAAACATTGGTGAGTTGGAAATGTAATGGATATCCATGGAGAAGAGGTCTAGGTCAAGGGGCCCATAACTAAAGCAAATGATGAAATTGTACTAATAGAAACACATGAACACGATGTATGCAAGATTCCAAATTATGGAGGATACAAAAAGATATAAGTATGGAATGAAGCAATAGAAAATGAAAAAGGACATGGAGGAGTAACAATACTAATCAAAGATAGTTGTGAGCTTACTGTATTGGTAAGAGATTTGGCCTCTCTTTAAGAGTTCCAATGTTCAAACCCCACCCAATATGAGGGGATCGAGACCTCTCATAAGAACTTATGTAAACTCATTAAACCTGTGAGGGATACCGTAGTGGTAAGTCCTTGGGTTTTCATCCAGAAGACCTAAGTTCAAACCCCGGTATGAGGGGATTGGGACCCCTCATAAAACCCATGTAAACTCAAATTTGTTAGTCAAATGGTATTAGCTCAATTGGTTATATTCCTTAACATTAAAAGGAGGAGACCCAGGTTCAAATCTTGCCAAGTGATACACAGATAATATCCAAGCTTTGTTGCAATACCACTATGATGATGATGTCATACGGGTGGGGTCCATTTCAATTCCATATAACCAATAAAAAAAATAATACTAATAAAATAGTCTTGGGGTAGACTCATACAGGTTGAGAAAGAAGACCCAAATAAACAATATATATGGATTAGAATCACAAATAATGACAAATTGATTAGCATTGTAGCTTGTTATTTTGCTCCAAATCAATCAAAATTTTATAAGAAATATGGCTTAGATCATGAAGATCCATATATGTCATTGGCAAAAGATGTCACAAAATATAACAAGCTTGGAGAGGTGGTTTTAGTGGGTGACTTTAATTCCAGGACAACAAATAGACAAGCAAGATATTTAAATATCAATGAAGGCATAAATGATAATTTGTTATGGCTGGAAAAAGAGGTGTATCATCATTGGTTAAGGTCCTCATATGACCGTCACAAACCCATCACACATTATGGAGAAGAAATTCGTAAACTATGTAGCATAGAGGGATTGAACATTTGCAATAGCATAAACTGATGATAAAAGAATGGAAAATATACTTGTCAAACACATAATAGACAAAATGTAGTTGATTTTTCTATTTCTCACCAAACTTCGTTTAAAGGATAAAATATTTAGAAATTGAAGCAATTCCCATGGAGCTAAAATCTAATCACAATCCAATGTACATAAAGATCCAAATGCAAGAAAGTGGACAAGAAGAACATCTTCAAGTAACTAAATAAAATACAATAGAAAACATCTATATGACAAAGAAAAATTAGAATTTTTTTAAAACATCACTCAAGCAGATTATGCAAAAAGAGGAAAGAAAGAGGTCAAATATTTTTTAAACTTATAATTTTTATAATAGTAAACTAATGGATATAATCAAAGAAGCCTTGGAATCATGCAAAAGGTTAAAACCTAGGAAAAAAAAACATGAAAGCTTCGCTAAAAAATCATGGTATGATGAAGAATGTAAAACAATAAGGAGAACCTTGAAAGAACCAGAAAAAGAGCAAAAAAATAACAAGATAACGAGATATATAAATAATTAGTGAAAACAAAAAGGAAGAATACATAAGAGCAAGGTAAAAAGAGTTGATATATCCTAAAAAGCATAGCCCAAGACAATTTTGGAAGGAGCTACAACAAAATAAAAGGTACATGAAAAACAATATCACAAGTGAACAATAGTTGCATTATGCTAAGCAATTATATGAGAGAAACCAAGAAAAAGATGCCCCTCTTATAATTGACACAACTGAGGAACTTTTTCTCTGAAATATGTGAAGGAGGGCATTAATAAAATATCAATAGATAAAGTTCAAGATATAGATGATTTGCAAGTTGAACATATCAAGTATGGGGTTGACATCTTAGCACCACACATCCAAAAAAATTTAATGGTATCCTTAAAGGAGGTTTTCCATTGGAGTAGATAACAACCTAGTCATTCCATTGTATAATAATGGAGACACCAACAATCCTTCAAATTACTGCACCCTCATGATTAATCCTCTTTTTGTAATATTGTTTGGTAGCATAATAGAAAATAAAATCAATTAATGGATAAAATCAAGGAAATAGATCAATAGAGCAAGCAACATTTAGAACAAAGTATTCAGTAATAGATCACTGCATTACTTTAAGCACCTAACAAAGAGGATATGGAATGAAAAAGGATAAGTTTATTGTTGTTTTATGGATTTTAAAAAGACTATTGACACAATATCTAGAGGTAAATTATGGAAAAGAATAGAAGAAACGGATATCCCAACCAACTACAAAGTAGTTGTACACATACTTTATGAGTAGGTGTTGACAAAAATTATGACTCTAAAAGGACTATCAAAGTGCTTTGGGAGTGACATCAAGGTGAAACAAGGCTTTCCATTATCACCCCCTTTATTTGATGGATGGGAGGAGAGGAAATACAATTGGCTAATTATGTAGCGAAACTTCTTTGTTAATGATCTCATCTTGATTGTCAAGATACTTGAAAGTATAAAAGAACATCTAAAAGATTTAGATAATTTTTGAAAAGAAGTTGGGATTCAGGTAAACACTAGCAAGACTCAAATTATTGTCTTCTCTACTCAAAGAGAGCAAAAACAACCATATATTTTATTTGAAGAAAAACCTATGGAGGTAGTAATAGAATACAAATACCTTGGCTTAGATTTTCAAAGCAAACTCAATTGGGGAATATGCAAGATGAAACGAATACAAGCAAGATGGAGGGAACTCTACTCATTACTAAATAGGGGTAGAAAAGTAGAGCTATGGGATTGAAAAACCATTAGGGTCCTTTTTGGGTTATTAGTTATTTTAGTGATGCTATATGGGTGTGAGGTGTGGCTAGAAAAAAATCAAAAGCGACTAATTACAAATAATTTTAGAATTAAAGCATCACTCCTATATGAGATTCTACTTGTTGAAACATGAATTTTTCCACTAGAAGTAGAAGCTAAATAAGGCTATTGGGGTATTTAAAGAAAATACAAAGAATGGAAGACAATAAGTTGCCAAAATAGGTAATCAAAGAAATATTAATAGAAGAAAATACACATGGATGAAACGAAATAACAAATAAATGGACAAATAGAGCATTAAACTTCATTGAGGTCCCAAACTCCAACAAAGGAATTAAACAATATGTGAGGAAAAAATTTAGACTTATATAGACTGAAAAATTAGGAAGGAAAAAATAATTATACATCAACGATTTCAACCCAAGCTGTGAACATAACAAAAAAAGTACATAGATGCAAAGATCAAATGGAAGGAAAAAACACTTGTAGCCCAACTAAGATCTAATTCACACCATCTCACATGTAAAATTAGGAGATGGACAATTCCTTAAAAGGTATGGTTAGAATGAATATGTCTTTTACACAACAAGAGTAGTGGAGAGTAAAAACATTTTCTCATGGACTCTAAAGTCCACAAGGACATTAAGATTATATATGAGGACACTCTAAAAAGTAAACGAACCAATAAAACTTTATGAAGAATTGAGAATAGAAAGAACATGAAAATTTCTCATCAAAATCAACAACAAAAAAAACATATTCCAAAAAATCATAAAATGATGTCGAGCTTTTAGATTTTGTTGAACAAATTTCTTTCATAAATGTTGTTAAACTTTGAAACTCTGAATAAGAGATTCACTATTTAAATTCAAAAGAGAGCAGGGTTGTACACTATACCTTATCTTATATTAAAGCTCTCGATCCATAGAATCTTTTGGTCTCGAAATTAAAATCATTTTATTTCATTTTTTCCCAGGGGTACAACGCAACGATTCAGGCTTTGGCTCTTATTTGGGAGGTCCAAGGTTCAAACCGTGACGTGGACGAGTGTGTGATGGGGTGAGTGTGTGGTGGCTGTATGATAAATTTTCTATTGATAAGCATGACTTTTGACTTTAAGAGGGATCATGGTTGAGGGGAACCTGCTCAACCCTGTGTGTTGGTCATAAGAGTTTCTCACACTAACAAATAAAAAAATCATTTTATTTCGTTCATTTAAAAAATAAACACACATTAAATTATTTGTTTATTTTTATTTCTTTAATTTACTACACAATATTAATTGTTTCCTTACCCACAAATAAAAAAATACATACAAAATAAATGATATGAGATGAATGATTAAATATCTTGGTTTATGTTCCAGGGGCGCAACGGTTCGAGCTTTGGCTCTTCTTCGGAAGGTCCAAGGTTCAAACCACGACGTGGGCGAGTGTGTGAGAGGGTGGTTGTGTGTTAAATTCCCTATTGATAAGCATAACTCTTGGATTTAGGAGGGGTCATGGTTAAGGGGAGCCTGGTCCAAGGTTCAAACCACTACGTGGGCGAGTGTGTGAGAGGGTGGTTGCATGTTAAATTCCCTATTGATAAGCATAACTCTTGGATTTAGGAGGGATCATGGTTAAGGGTGCCTGCTTAGCCCTATGCGTTGGTCGTAGGGGTTTCTCACACTAACTAAATAAAAAAATATATATTGGTTTATCATATATAATTATTAAAATGATATATATATATATATATAATAAAAAAATATTTTAATAAAATTATATATAATTATCAAATTGTTATAATATACACATAATAATTAAAAAAATATTTAAAAAAATTAATTAAAATAATTTTAGTGTGCATCAGCTTGATGACTACGGTATTAACCCCAAGCCACCTAGGGTCTCCCTCACGACGAGAAAATGATTAAAGTGGTAGTACCATGATTTGACGCTACGAACAGAGATAGTGTGACTTGACCATGTGGCCAGTTGTTCAAAAAAGGAAAAGTAGAGGGAGACATTGGTCTCAACCTCCAGTTTTCAAACGTGGAGGGTCCGATGCAGGTTCTTATAGACAACATAGTGGTTGGGATGTTCGTCCTTCTGCTCCTTCCCCTCCCCCTATGGCAGGATGTGGAAATGAACTTCTTGAAGCTCCCACTTCTAGTACAGGTTGGGGAGATACTGTTCATAATGATACTGTAACAGGTTGGTCGGTTCTAGTGGATACTACAGACCCTGTGGTTATTGCTTGCACAAATGGATGTGATATTGGGCCTTCGGTTGGTGGTAATGTTACGGGACCCAATGATGTTGTTTGGCCCATTCCCGCACTTTCCAATACATATTGACATTATATGGGCATGGATGAGGCAGATGTGCCTCCTCATACTTCTATTAAAGCCTCTCTCTTTGTGGTTATGCTTAGTTAAAGCCAAGTTTTGATATTTTATTAGCCATGGGCTCGTTGTATTTGGTTTTTCTACTACTTTGTTTTTTTGGTGTCTCCTAACCATGGTCGTTAGTTTGAAACCATACTGGGGTGTGAACTTTTCCACCCATTTTTTTGATGTAAAAAGGTCTAATTATTCTTTAACGGAATTTTTTCGCTCTTTTTCATTAAAAAAAAATGAAAGAATAATTTTCAAAGATTTGAGTCTTGACAAACGAAAAGAATAATATCCAAATTATTATTTATTTTTTAATTTTTTTGGGAGTTGGTTACATCTATTTTTTTAGTAACTGTTAAGTAAAGGGTTCAAATCACCGCACCATGATTTAATAATATATATATATATATATATAAATAATAATAAAATATATAAATAATAATATAATATAATATGAAAGAATAATTGTCCACCAAGACTTTAGGTGGATTGGTAAGAAGTTGGGCACTTACCAGAAGGAGACCTAGGTTCAAACCTCGCGGGCATGCTCAATATAGGGCAAAGGTAGTAGTTTGATTTGAGTCCACGAGTGTACATGAGTTATACTGGTAGCACCATGATTTGATGCTATCGTCGGAGGCAATGCGACTTGACCATGTGACCAATTGTTCAAAAAGAAGATAGTGGTAGCATCATGATTTAATATTATTATATAAAAATAAATATATAAATATATAAATAATAATATAATAGGATATGAAAGAATAATTGTCCACGAGGGTTAGGTGGATTGGTAAGAAGTTGGACACTTACTAGAGGAGACCTAGGTTCAAACCTCGCGGACATGCCCAGTCTAGGGTAAAGGTAGTAGTTTGACTTGAGTCCGTTGAGTGTGCGTCAGTTTGATAACGACAATACTAACCCCGAGCCATCGGGGTCTCTCTCACTCGATCATGTTTACCGAGGTAAAATAGGGGTTAAAGTGGTAGCACCATGATTTGATGCTACAATCGGAAGCAATACGACTTGACTATGTGACCAGTTATTCAAAAAAGAAAGGTAGTTGCTATAAAAATATATGAAATATTCCTATGAGTGTGGTCTACCGGCAAGGATGCCACTTACATTATCGATGATGTGACCCGGGTTCAATCCCCATGGTGGATGTGTATAAGAAGTATTACTAAAAAAAAAATATGAAAAAATAATTTTCAAAGATTAGAGTCTACTGGTTGCATTATCGGTAATGTGGCCCGGGTTCAATCCCCATGGTGGATGTGTATAAGAAGTATTACTTTAAAAATAAATTAGAGTCTTCACAACTAAAAGAATAACATCCAAATTATTATTTATTATTTATTTTTAATTTTTTTTTGGTAGTTGGTTACATGACACTATTTATTAGTAATTGTTAAGTATAGGGTTCAAATCACAAGGACATAGTGGTGGTAGCACGATGGTTTGATGTTACAATGGGAGACAATGTGGCTTGCTAAGATTGAGGGCAATGTGACTTGACCATGTAGCTAGTTGTCCAAAAAGGAAAGGTAATTGCTATAAAAAAACATACGAAAGAATAATTTTCAAAGATTAAAGTCCTACAAACCAAAAAAAATAATATTCAAATTATTATTTATTATTTACTTTTTAATTTTTTTGGGAGTTGGTTACATCTACACTATTTTTAGTAATTGTTAAGTATAAGGTTCAAATCACAAAGACGTGCACACAAATGATTTGAATCAGACTATTACCTTTGCAAACAGACATACCCTAAAGTTTGAACCTGCATCTCTTTTGAATAAATATATGGTAGACAAACAATTACCAATCTACTAACCTGCAAGAATTATATCCTATTGATCTATATTAATAATTTTCCTAACAATTTTAAGGGGAACATCTGCCTTAGCTCACTCTATATTTGTTTCTTACTTTCCAATTTTGGACTCTATGTACGTTTCTTACTCTCAAATTTTGGAGAGGTTTAACGATGATACGAATCCCCAAAAAAACTTTATACCCTAGCGGGTAAAACCTAGAACAACACAATATCCACGTTCCAACCAAGGTCAAACCCACCGTATACGGCCAATGCATACCCAATAAGAAAGGCGAAGGGTTTTCACATAGGTCTCTGGTTTCGTAGGTTTTAGGGCTGTGCCATGAGTGGGACCTTACTGTTTCTTCTAACTGAAGTCCAGTGGAGATGATGAAAATTTCCAAATCAATAATATCTTATATTAGATCCAAAAGAACCGGTTTTGAGCTGAAAAAAGGCCCAAGCTAAAACCATCAAGAAAAGCAGACCCTCGAGGCTCTGGGGCCTAGCATTGTCATCAGAGGCACACCCGCATCGAGATCTGGAGGGCAAAGAAAAATGGTAAGCAAATTAGAGTCCTCGAAACAGTACTATGCAACGAGCACACTCGTTCTAGGATATGCCTTGTGCTCCAGCCTGCTTGCAGTGATAAACAAATATGCAATCACAAAGTTTAATTACCCAGGTCTTTTGACTGCCCTCCAGTACTTGACAAGTGTAGTGGGTGTTTGGGTGTTGGGGAAATTAGGTCTTTTGTATCATGATCCATTTGTGTGGGAGACTGCAAAGAAATTCATGCCTGCGGCATTTGTTTTCTTCTTGGCAATTTTCACCAATACAAGCCTTCTTAAGCATGCAAATGTGGATACATTCATCATGTTTAGATCTTTGACCCCGATTCTGGTCGCAGTTGCTGACACTGCATTCAGAAAGCAGCCATGGCCCTCCAAGTACACGTTTTTGAGCCTGTTGGTCATATTGGGAGGTGCAGCTGGCTATGTGGCCACTGATTCTGGATTTACCCTCACGGCATATTCATGGGCCTTTGCTTATCTGATTACCATTACTACGGAGATGGTTTATATCAAGCACATGGTTACCAATCTGGGGTTGAATACATGGGGGTTTGTGTTGTATAACAATTTGTTATCCTTGATGATAGCACCGGTTTTCTGGATCTTGACTGGGGAGTATGCAGAGGTTATCTCTGCTGCAATGGAAGCTGGGGCTGGTGGTTTGTGGAAATTGGACACCATTTCTGCAGTGGGGTTGTCATGTATGTTTGGGTTGGCAATCAGCTTTTTTGGATTTGCAGCCAGGAAGGCTGTCTCTGCAACTGCATTCACTGTGACAGGGGTGGTGAATAAGTTTTTGACTGTGATCATCAATGTGATGATCTGGGACAAGCATGCCACTTCTATTGGTCTTGTTTTCCTTCTAATGACCATTGTGGGTGGTGTTCTCTATCAGCAATCTGTCACAAAGCCCCCTGCCCCTCCGAGTGAGAGTAAGGAATTGGAAGATCGCAAGGGTCATGCAGAGGAAGCTGATAATGCTGATGAGGAAAAGGGTCTTCTCAGAAGGTCTTGATTGGAGGTAGGATGAAGCTTGGATTGATGATTATCAGTAGATCACTATGTTTTTTTAGCGGATCTATTTGCCTTTCATTAATCCTGCACTCCTAACCCTCTCTTATAACAATTTCGGGAGGCCCTTTGCCTGTTCACATCACATGCTATGAATTTAAATTTTGGTAGGTATCATTTACAGCTCCCGTAGAAAAGGAAACTACCCCGAAAATGCAAAAAAGGGCTGGAATGGTATTCTGCACTTTTTGTTTAGTTGGATCTGGGAAGATATTTGGCTTGCATGCCAGGCTCTGAGCTGTTATGTTCATGCCTTTTGAAGGTAGTTGAATTCATCTTAATTTAATAGAATATTTTCATTGATTAAGAAGAGGGCTGTCATTGTATCTTAACATTAATATTATTATTATTGGTTAAATTGTGAATTTTATCTTTAATCTCATGTCCTAGATAAAGCTCTAGATGTGCCTAGTTCATATATCTGTATGTATGTATTAGATATGGACCAAATAGAAGTTTGTATTGGGATACTTCTGGATGCGGTCTTCATGTATTTGGATACAAGATGTATCGTAACCATATCCGATACGGGTATTCGGTTTGGAGAAATGCCTGAGACGGTAACTCTGGATAAAAGTGAAGTTGCAGACCAAGTTTTAGAGGGCGACTGCATTTGATCCAAACGAGATATTGCAAATGTCTCCATGGATAGTGCGTTATGGTGTTGCGCTGTGAAAATTGTTCAGAATAATCGAATAAACATTATTAGAGGACGAAAAATAATGTTTAATTGAGAATGAAAACCAATGTCCCGTAAGGACCTTTAAGGGATATTACAAATAGAATGTTTCTTTGATGAATTGTTTAATTTGCGGATCAGCCAATATTTCTAATGTCCTTATTAGGGTATATGCTATAAATAAATGCATCATAATGGGGAGATGACAGCTATAAGATGATGTATTGTTGCTATTCAGATGATCAAACAGGTAAGTTATAGTTTACTTTTCCTTTCTTCTGTGTGTTCTTTCTGTTATTTATTGTGTGATATGTGTGATTATTCCCACAGAACTATTTTTGTTTTCATCCTCTTGTTTTAGCAATGTTTTTTTCTTCAATTGGTTATATGGGATTGAAATGGCCCCACTTATATTACATCGTTACCACATAGTGATATTACAATAAAGATTGGATATTATCCATGTATTGCTTGGCAAGATTTGAACCTTGGTCTCCTCCTTAAATATTGAGGAATATAACTGGTTGAGCTAATACTACTTGATCTTGTTTTAGCAATGGTATGCTAATCCTGATCAACATTTCATTGTCATAGATCCCAAAAGACTAGTATGGAAAAATTCAGGAACAAAAAAAAATCGGAAAAGCCAGCGTCTTTTCACAAAAAGAAATTGTCTGTCTTTTTTTATATGGGAAAAAATTAGGATACTTTCAAAATTGCAATTCATATAAAAAACACAACAAAATGAAGATTTTAGCCACATTGCATTTTAGGGAACACTGCTAGTGTTAATATACACCTTATACTTCAAAATGTTTATATGCCATTTCAAAAATCCAATTAGAGACAAAAATGACAGGCAAATCAAAAATCCAATTAGAGACAAAAATGACAGGCGAATGTGACTCTATATAAACAAAATACTTCCCAAATATTAATTCTCTGGTATAATCCACACAATGAAGGTTTTTGCTGCGGTTCATTTACTTACACCCTGCAGATCTCCTCTCTAACAGAAGGGTGGCAATTTCCCCTAAATAGGGCCAATGTCTTCTGTAAAAATCCACCATGTAGAACGATTGCTATTTCTTTTTCCTTTCGTTTCAACAACCTGCAAAAACACAATATAGATTAAAAAAATGACAATGTTCAGCATTAAGAAGTAATGACTTCCAATATGCATTCCAAATGAAATTTTTGTTTTCGTTAAAAAAAAAGGGGTATGACATGCAAGTGGGAAAGAACCAATATTTCATTGTAGAAATCCTCCTGGAGAATCATTATTCCACTACTGCAATTGAAGGCAGCCATGTTCTCCTCTTAAATGTTTTTCATATAATAGCAGATTTCTATGTTGGTCCATGTAGGGAATTTACTTTGACCTTCTATGCAATTTTGTTGTTAGATTATGATTTGTCACATTCAAGGATTAGACTCTTTAAACTTATTGTGATAATAGGTCCAGTTTTATTTGCAGGCCTCTGCTTTCTCAATGATGAAGAGAGTTTGTAATGATTAGCAGGCTTTATACCAAACAAGAATGTCAATAATTAAAGAAAAGACAAATTGTTATTGGTTGACATCCAGTTTACATGCTAGAATTAATATTTATATATCTTTTACGGTGTTGCATTCTTGCAAGCTTAGTTACCAAATTTGTCAAATTTTTTAGATAAATTTTGAAATTCGTCGAATTTAAAACCCTAACGAATAAGTTCGGCGAATAAATCCTAAATTCGGCAAAGGAAACATTTTTCGCAGAAAACAAGGACACAGCATAAAGCTTGACCTTTAGTTCTTGTTGCTGCTATTTCACGGAATACCTCTGGGTACGAACGGTGCAAACCTTCTCCTCCACTGTTGGAATCCTTGGAGACCGTTGGTAACTTTCCAAAATACTTGCTCTTTGGCTAAAGGCACTGTAGAGCTAACCTCAATATGAAGGTCCTGAAACTCATATGGCGTCAGTGCTTTGATAATATTATTTGTCCTGTTACGCAAGTGGTTTCCAATAATTTGTTGTTTGCCTTTAAATTGCCATAAATACTCCGTACTTCACCATGATTCGTCGCCTTTATGTCATCGGTCAATCATAGAGTTACGTTTCGATTGTTACTGCTTGATTTTGGCAGGCAAAAGGGGCTCGTCGATAAGAGTAGCAGCCACAGTGGCTAGCACAGCAAGAAAAGAGAACTGTAGAAACCACAATAATTATTTGAGATGGAGCACACAGGGCCACTGGAGAATAGGAATAAGCCTCACATTATGATGCTCCCCTTTCCTGAGCAGGGTCATATGAATCCGCTCATGGAGTTGGCCAAAAGGCTTGCCTCTAAAGACGTCCGCGTCACGTTCGTCATCACCGAGACAACGGGGAAGCGCATGTTCGTTTGAGTAAGTTATCATGCTTTTATTAGGTGTTTGTTTTAGATATAAAATTTAATTTATATAAAAATTACCATTTAATTTTACTTTCAACATTTAAATATAAAATTTATCAAAACGTAAAACATATTTAAAATGATACCATTAAAATTTAATGTAGAAGCTTAGAAATATATGATAAGGGAATTATTAATGTTTGTTTCAAGTCTTTGTTTGAGTTTCTTAGTTACTAATTTATTTACGATATATGCACATTTATAATATATCGAATTTTATATGTCGAATTTTATTCCGAATTTTTAAACATGTCGAATTTCTTTCGAACTTCAAGAGTGTCGAACTCGAACACGAACTTGAACTTGGTAACTAAGCTTGCATGGTTCTGATGTTGGCTTACACAACAGATGCCAAAATCTAGTAAAAACATAAGCCTATGTAATTATAAATCCTGGATAATTTCTCCAGAAATGTTGGATTGCCAAAATCCAAAGGAAGTATCTAATATATTCTTTTTTTGTATAAATAATGATGTCCTGAAAAGATGAGTTTTGACCCTAGTTTATCTATGAATTCAACAAACTAGAGCCAAGTCATGTGTCCGAGCTAAGCGAGTTTCATTATAAAGTAATGTTCAGGGTCATATGTTTTGCTGAAGTGCTCCATTTCTTCTCTTAGCATACAATACTCTCTTTGTATCTCTTCAGTGATTGCTATGCAATGTTTTCAATGACAGTATCATTAGATTCAAGGTATACAATACTGAATACTCACATCACTTTTAAGAGTTTCTTGAAATTGCCTATCTGTTATCACTAGGGTTCACAAATTTAACACCTTTTATAATAAGTTAAATGAAAGCCATTCGGAAATGTTGCTCAGATGCCTATTTCATACAGAGAAAAGGGAGAAAGACACGGCTAAAAGTTGTTAATACACATGCACACACAGACAATTTATCTGGAAACTTCTAGTTATAAAGACTAAGAAAATGGCCAGCTGAATTCATCTTGACTCCAGAAATACACCAAAGGGTTGTAGTAGTTTCAAGGATGTTCTAGATGACTTGCAAGTTTTTATATGTGTTCAGGACAGGAAAGATGGAGCATAATTCTCACTATATAAAAAAAAAAGAAAGAAACGGGAAAAAAGACTTGTATGTCACTCTTCATATGAAGTTGAGATGTTTATATGTGCCACTATAGGACTATAGTTATTCTTTTTCACTTCTGCAGCAACTTAGATAAATGATGTCAAGTCATGACCATATGAACGATCCTCTTGAAATAGTCAACATGTCATTTATTAGAATAGACAATGCAGAAATGCACCCAGGAAATAATCTTTTTTCTGCCTTCTTTGAGGCCAACTATTCAATTTGGATTTATCAGCTCATCCAATGTTACTATTTCCCCTCCTCAACCAAGGTTTCATCACTCTGAGAGGAAGCTAAGGATTCCTTTCCTCCCACAATTCAGCATTCTTCACTCCCTTTTCAGAATGGGTTTTGCCCCATGGATCTGCATTATGACACCAAGTGCAAAGTTACGCATTTGGAGACCTTGTATGTCAGTGCCCATGGTGACCGATCAAATCCTAAAAATTACGGATCTGTCATGATCGATCACACATTTGCCAAAATTTATGCTACAGTTTGAACATGTGGTTTTCAGAATCCTCAAAGCAGAGGAAACTGAGAGCACAAGGATATGTTGGCTTTGGAAGGAATTCAAGTCTATTGACCACATCTTCACTCTTCAAGCTATTGAGGACATGTATCAGCAGGCTTCTAAAGTCTCTTTCTGTCATAGGGCATTTCCTCATTGAGAAGTTGCAAAATATCATTATTTTCAATTCTCATGATGGCTGTTTTGAGCCTTTATATATCATTATTTTCAATTCTCATGATGGATGTTATGAGCCTTTATAATATTGTTATATGAACGGAGCGGAGGCCCCATACAAGCTTATTCAATCCTTGGTCTTGTTGAAAGAATAACAAAGTGCAGGGATTCTAGTATTGCTCTCCCTAGTTGGGAGAGCAATACTAGAGGACCGAAACGAAGATATTCTTATTTGCAGTACACATTTTCTCCGTGATCAGAATAATATCATGTTACAAGTGAGTAAAGTATGACTGCTTAATTTGTTTTCTGATTCTGTCTTCTGCACTTGTAGGCCATTATAATAAGCTGTAAATTTCCATCCATTTGGGAATGTTGTAAAACATATATTTTCAGTCAGATGCTATATGAAACAATTTTTTTTTTTTCTCAATGAGTTTACACAGGTTTTTATGAGGGGTCCTGGTCTCCTCATACTGAGTGGGGTTTGAACCTTGGACCTCTCAAAGAGAAGCCAAAGTCCTTACCACTGCAGTAAGCTTGTAGCTTTATATGAAACAAAAAATTGTTTTCCAATTCTGCACACAATATTTCCACTTTTTGCCATAATTGTTTACTTTTGAATTCACTTTTCAATCTTCTGCATTTAATCACATCAAGGTACAAACTAGTTAAGAAAGAAGATCCCTCAAGCTGCAGTTTCTTCATCTTTTCCCCTGACATCTGATTTCCACAGCACATTTTCATCTGATTTTATCTGCAAAGCACTGTTAAAAAATTCAGTAAACTTCACCTTCAAGATTAAATTAAGCACAAAACCATTGCAAAGCATTTTACCTGTGGTTCAACTTGTTTTCTATTCTTTGTTGTTACTTCACTGATATGGATACACCTTTCATCAATGTCTCACAGAAGAGCGATTCAGAACTTTAAACAAACAAAAACTATACACAGAAATAAAGGATAGTCATAGAAATGTCCAATCAATTTGAGGGGACAAGAAATGCACCTGTGAAGATTCAATTGTGGGAAAAAGGGGACCATATTTGGTAATAGTTCTTTTATCACAAGGAAGGCCTCCCTGGAAATGAAAAAAAGATACTGGTTAGATACTAGGCAATTAATCTGATCAACAGCATAGAGAAATGTAATTTATCAACTGAAGCCAAACATTAGCAAGCTGAACCCAAGAACTACAGTGACAGCTTAAAGAGGCAACAAGAGTAGACTACATGATTACATTGGAAGCTTGTAAGTTCAAGGAACCATAGCTCAACATACATAAAGGAGTATTGATAGTCAGTGAATAATCATAATGTGAAGGAAAAAAGATCATCTTCTAAGGCTTCCTTGCAGCATCTTGCTTCTATTTTCATTCTCTATCTCTTTCAATATTCACATTCACTAACCAGGAAACCATGCCTGGAAGATTTGATAGGATTTCTGAAAAAGAATTCCAAAACTACAGCTGTTAAAAGGTATTCCTAGTCCCTTTTGACTAATCTGATTCAAAAGGGAGTAGTTCCAGAGGATTACAGGTTCCATGTCTGCTACAGGTGGTTGCCAATACATGCCCATTCAGCCAACACATATACCCATGTTATTATCATTTATATAGTGAGAAAGCACCTAACTGCAGATTTGTAAGCTAATCTATAATGAATAACAAACCTTTCATGTGAGGTACTTTTATTCTTGTAGGACAATGTACAATCTAACATTCATCATATTCCGCCAGAGCATAGTAAATAGAGTGAGCCCTCAAAACAAAGCAAATAGGTTTCAAATGCCAATATTTCTATTTGCCAAAAGATACAACAATTAGATAACCAAAATCCCCGGTAATGGAACTTGTGGAAAGGATATCTAGGGATCTTTGGTAAGATGGAGATGTCCAAGAAATGGATTTATGAAGTTGAATTTTGACTCTGCCTAAAAAAGTAATACATGGAAGGCTGGTGGGGGCAAGGTATTATTTCCAAATCATGAAGGTCAAATTATGTTGACTTGTGGGGAATCTTATGGAATCTTAAAATAACAATGGGGAGGCGAGAGCATTGCTTATTGCAATAAGAATATAAAAAATGAAAGTGACTATCATATTATTATTTTAAATGCAGTGAAAAGGAGTGGATGCAGTTTAGGATGAATAACTAAATCTATTTTTTATTTTTGGGAAATCCTGATTGATATTTTGTCATGGTGTTGTCAATACACAAATAAGGAAATAGGTTGGCAAACAAATTAGCAAATGTTGGAGTCTCTTTTTCTTCAAGTCAACTTGAAAATATGGTTAGCATCAATCTTTGGATACTCATCATGGACGAGAATGATGTTAATTTTTCTTCACAAAAATTATACTAAGCCTTTTTTGGGAACGATTCACCATTGGCAGTTGTGGCTCCTCTCCATAGTAGTGGTGGTGACAGGCAAGAGGCAGAGGCGTACTCTTGGCTCAGTGCAAAGGCTTATGCTTTCCCCAACTGGGTCGTGGTGCTGATGGCCTAGTTTTCTGAAGCGCTATTGATTCTATACAATAGTCTGTTTCTTTGTTAGTTGGTGGTTTCTGATAGCTGTGTTGTTAGTGGGTTTAGCTTGGAGTCTGTGATACTGGTTTTTTGGTAAGTTGATAGCTGTTGAACTGAGATTACCCCATAGGGTCCTCATAAAATATTATTGTAAACTTTCTTTTTGAAGTGGGTGTGGCTCCCAATAGATGCCACACATTCAGTTATTAAAAAGAAAAAAGATGTAGATAACTGGAAGAACCAATAACAGGTGAATTTAAATTCAGACTTTTACAGAACAATTTTATCTTTCTAGCTACAGGAATGCCAAGGTGAAAAAACTATTAGGAAGAATTTGTGATTCTGGTTTTTGAAGAATTCTTTGTTGAAAATCAAACCATCCAGTTGAATAACGCACCTTGACATGCAATTTTAGTCCTTTATGCAATCTACAGGTTTTTACGTATACATGCAACGGTAAAAAATAGTTATTTTATTAGGACATGACTAGAAGCAAGAGAGAAATATTTGCCATAGCTTAGAAAAGTTAAAAAATGAATAGTTGATTGTTTCAAGTAAATCCTGTTACTGTAGAAATTTGTGAATTTCAAAGTAGTATTTGTATTCTTACAATGCAAAGCTTTGAGCACTTGATAACTCAGCCTTATGCTTGTATCTACCTTGATCATCAAATAGCATTATTGCTATGCTATCTTTTTCTTGGTGGTGATTGAACTGTGTGACAAATACAGCTTCTGAAATTTATAGTGCTGAAGACTGTTTTTACCTACATGCGGTATTGCGACTTTATAGTAGTACTTTATTACAAATGGTATCTATAAGGTCATGGACCACAAGTAGTCCTTATGAGTGATTTAAAGTTACCTAACGCTGCTTTTACTTTTCATGGTTCTATTATTGTTACTTTCAGGAAGCATGCTGTAAAGACATTACAGTATTTGTTGACTTTGTATATAAAATATATCTGGAAATTTATTCTATCAACGTTGCAAGGAATTTTCCTTGTGCCAGAACTGGTACATAAGACTCTAAAGATCGAAATGTACAGTGATAGTTAAGAACAATTTCATCATTCTTAGATGATTATCTTTTTAGATTTACGAGCATTATCTTTAAGTTCACCTATCTGTCTAAGACATGGAATTTAGGATTCTGAATTGTTAAAAGCTACTGCTAAAGTGTGATATTTTGGTTTGTCGATGTAATTGGCAAAATTTGAAAATTACTGGAGAATCGAGGTGAATTACAAGATGGCACAAATATTAAAGAAATCAATACTGGGGTTAACCATAAGAAACTGGAAGCATAGATGTTTATGTTTATTCTCACTTATTGAATGCTTGATGTAAGATATTATGAGCCTATTCTTTCCTTGGGAGGTTTATTGGTTAAAAATAAACCTGCAACATCAATAAATAGGGTCATTTGGTTGGTGTGGGACATGTTGGGTCTGTTAAGATATTGTTTATCTTAGCGCTGGCTTGTAATGCAAGTGAAAGGAATTTGTTCAAAAATTCTGTCTTAGAACCACTTTCTAATGTTTTCAGACTTTGGGATGCTCATGATACCTATTTAGGGCAGAATGTTTTTGTCTTGGCTTAAGAAAAGTGTCAACAAGTATTCTTAAAACATAAATGATTTTGGGTGTTAGAAAATATTACATTATTTGGTATGTTGTAAATTTTGTGTCAATATTTAGTTTCATGTAATCATTAGGTTTTGTTATTAGCAAAAGGTTAATAAAATATTTCTCTTATAAAAAATATGAAGAGCTATATCTCTCGTGGGTTTGAGAGGAGATGAAGAAATAGTAGAAGATGAAATATCAAGAGACTTTATGTAAGGGCTATTTGTAGGGATGGCAAGTGAGATTGTATTGTATCAAATTGCAATGCATCATTTTGTACTGTAATGCATTATAGATTTCTCCACTTGAATATAGAGTGTTTATTTATTTGAGTCATGGCATGAATATGAGTTGCATTCTTGTATGAAATATTGTTTGTAACCTTGTGAGAGCATTTTATTATCCTTGCCTAATATATTGAGATTTGATTATTGAATATAGCTCATTTTCTAACAGTGGTATTAGAGCCACAAAGTGTTGTGAGGAGCTAGGGTTCTAGTTAGAGATTGTGCGAGGTTGAGTTTATTGGGGCAATTATTGTCATTTGACAACAAGCCCAATTTTGCGTTGGAGAAACATTTAGGTACAAGAAACTAGTCATTGAAAAGTGTGCATGCGTTATAGCAAAGTCTGTGTGTGTTTATTAAGGAGTTGAGTTTATTTTATTGAAGTCAATTTACGCATAGTGTCAATCGTTAATATGAAGTCGAATTGCTCATAGTTTATATATTGAAGTTAATCCGTCTGTTGTGGATGTGTCCATTAGTAGACATCCTTTATCCTTGTTTAAGAATCAAACTTGAAGCCCATTTCATTAAAATATGCATTACAGTCGGATTGAGAAGCGAGAGACCAAATTGGAGAAAGCAAACTAGGAGATGAACATGAGAATTTGGATTGGAAAGACGAAACGTTGGCTGAAAACAATGCATTAATTGCTTACTTTATGTGCCAAGGTGTAACGCTCAAGGAGGTTAGATGTAATGCTCAAGGTAAACATTAATAGTACATTTTTTTTGAAGTGATATTACCTATTGGAGGTTAAGTTGGCGAGGAGAATATTTTAGTGTGTACAAAGGTATATAATATTTGCTCTTTGATTTATTTCAAAGCATTTGGTGGGAGTTTAATGTTTAAGAAGTTTTAGATATCAAAGGGAATTTTAAAGAGAACAATAAAGAGGAGAATTGTAAAACTTAAAATTTTAAAATATCGCTTCCTTTGAGGCGCCCTTGTTTAAACTCAAACATGTAAAGTTTCTGTGTTCGTGTGCAAAAAGCTGAAGACTGTTAAATATTTTAAGCGCTCCTAGTTGTGAGAAATCAATAAAATATTTGTGTAGCTTGCAATAAAAATATTAGGAGGGTGCCTTGAAGAAAATGCAAGAAATAATTTGTTTAAGCTAGAGGAAGGAGATGATAAAAATAACGTTTTGCTTCCATAAGACTCAAGATGGCTATCTAGGATTGGAAAGCGAAGACGTAACACCCGAGTGTGAGAGAGTGTGAGATATAATCGTGGGAAGGAGCAGTGCTGTTGGAAAGTGTCAAACATCATTAGGTCGGAAAGTTGAAGCCAAGTATTAAGCACATGTTACAAGGTGCTATTATTGTTTGTTTTTTAATTATATTTTAAAAAACGATTGTGGAGCCTTGGTTAATGCAACTTAGTTTAAAACTTTCAAAAGGGAATGAGTTCGAATCTCATTAAGGTGCAATAGTTGATTAAAAGTTTCTTTTTGAAGTTGCATTATGGAGATAAAAGGAAAATATTTATTTAAGGGAAGTCTATAATTAGAAGAAAAAGTTAAAAGGCTCATTTTTATTGGAATTTTTTTGAGATTTATTTGGAAAAATCAGGATTTTGAAAGGGCCCAAACCCTTTTACAAAAGTACAACTTTAGATACTAAACTCCTCTTTACTAAACGTAACATAGCTCCAAAAATACCTCCTAGCTCACATGCCTAGGGAGTTCTAGCTCACCCATAACCTTACAAAAAAATCTTACAACTAATTCTAAATAAACCATAAATGTCCAAATCAAGCACAAAAATAGGGTTTTTGGTTCACCCCCAACCTTACAAACACTAAAAGACAAAATTTAAACCAACATTTTGTAGTCTTCTGGATCTCCCTTCCTTGTGAATCCTTTGAACTAGAACTCCACATTAGAATAGAAACCATGCATACCCACATCTCAATTCAGTTGTTTCTCATGCTCCTTCCACCTTCGATTAAATTCTTTGTGAACTTCTCAAAGCCGACGTTCATACTCATTGCTTTGATCAGTCCATACATACATTCTTTTGTCTAGATCATACTTCCATTGGGCTAGCACCTTCTCTTCATGAATTTTCATTTACTTAGCTTTGACTTCCACCAACGTTCTCACTCAACATGTAGATAATCCAATTGCTTCCTAAACTGCTCAAACATCTCTTGAAGCCCTTTCACATCCATGGCAATTATACTACAAAAATTTAAAATGCCGATAGCCTTTACCTCCTTCAAATTGTAAGTTTCTCAGAATCTCAACTTGGTGTCCATTTACCACATATTTTAGTGCAATGTCCCTTTGCTTCCCATGCTTATGCGAGGATTTTGTATTGTCCAGAAGTTGCTCTTTTTGAATGAATCTAAAAATATCTGGCATTCACTCCCCATCCTTATGCAAGGACTATGTATTATCCAAAAGCTGCTCTTTCTGAACTAATCTAAAAATATTTGGGTGGATCTCCCTTGGGGGTATCCACCTTTTATCCTCTTCTCATAGTGCTTCCCTATTAGCTAACATGTCTACTACCATATATATATATATATATATATATATATATATATATATATACTTCCACCTCTACAAAGGCTTAGAGATCATTCCTAATGTCTTGAAAAATATTACTTATTTGTCAATTTGACGTTGCTTCTTGCTTAAGATAGTTAATGATATTCAAAGAATCTCATTCCACTTAACTTTTTAACTCCCAAGTCTCTTGCTAGTTCTACCCCTATCAATAGAGCTTGAGCTTTTGCTTGGTGGCTTGTAGTGATTCCCAAATATTCACAGGCTGCACCCTTTATTCTTCCTTGTTCATCTCGAACAATGGCACCTACCCTCGCCTTCTTCGGGTTCCCTTTTGAGTCCCCATCAAAGTTCATCTTCATCCATCCTTCTCGAGGTGGTAACCATTTTTGGCCCTTGATTGGTTTTGAGTACCATCCGAGCTACCAAATGGGTCTAAGTTATGGGTTCTGCTCAGTATAGCCTCCTCTCCTGTTTTAGTTTTGATCGAAAACTTTATTATCTTTACATTTTCCTCAATTGCTCGTATAATAATCTGTAAGTTTCTTCTTGTTCTGTTCTCCTCAAAGATTCTCATATTCCTTTCCAACCATATTCCCCAAGCATAGTGGAAGGGAATTAGATTCCAAATTCTATTGAACCTAGGACTGATGAAAGGCTTCTCGCTTTGCTCTAACCAAGCTGGCATCGTATTCGGTAAAGACCATACTACCCCCACCTTATTTATTAGTGCCTGAAGCGTCTTAAGTGAGTAGTCACATTCTAGAAGATATGTTGAACCTGCTCCTCTTTTTGGTCATAGAGGAAAACATTCATTTGGGTATTGAATTCCTCTCTTCTGCAAATTGGTTATAGTTAGTATCTTATTATGTGCAACCAACCATAAGAAGACCTCTTGTTTGAGAATTACTTTCTTCCCCCATATTCTCTTCCATGGAAAACCATATTCTATAGTTGGGTCAATCAAGTCATGAGTTGATTTGACATTAAATTCACCATCTTGGGTGGCTGCCCACATCAATGAATCTTGTTGCATCTATGAAATTATATAATATGATCTAAGTTTTGCCTTCAACTTACTCAATGCTTCACTATTCTCTTGGTTTGTGTTCAACTCTTTCCATCTTAACCAACCTCCTACCGTCACCATATAGTTACTAACCTACCATATCTTGTTTTCAGATCCTTCCGTAGTTTATGCATCTCCTCGTGCATGGTTAGTAGTTTAATGTCTAACCACATTCTCCCAGAAGCTAATGGATCTAACATCCCCTACATCCCATTGTACTCCCTTCCATAATGACTCCCTTGCCTTCATAATGTGATTTCATAATGAAGACCCTTGGTTGATGTTTCCATAATGAAGACCCTTGGTCGTAGTCTAACTTCTTCCATATTGTTTAAATATTTTAGCCCATATTGACTATCCCTCCATAAATATCCACCCTACCTTTGCAACCAACACTAGGTTGATGTTTCTAATTCTCTGAAGGCCCGATCCTCCTTGTGTTATGGGTTGGCATACCTTCTCCCATGAGATTAGAGGTAATCTTCTCCTTTCTTTTGAACCAGTTCATAGAAATCATTTTTGGATTCCTTCCATAGTATTAACCACTTTGAAAGGCATTTTAAAAACTGAAAATTGATATACTAGGATGGCTTGTAATATACTCTTCACCAATTGTATTTTTCTAGCTTAGGTAAGTAAACTCCCTTTTGAGCCTACCATCTTCTGAAATTTATCTATCAATCCATTCCATACCGGCTCTTTGCAGTCTCTTGTAAATATCGACATCCCCAAAGATGTAGAGGGTAGGGTTGAAATTAAGCAACCAATCTCTCTAGTTACTCTATTGTGGTGTTTATGAAGAAAATCTTACTCTTTTCCATATTAATTTTTTGATGGGATGCTCATTCATACAAATCAAGTATCCTTCTAAACTCTTTAGCTTATGCCATTGTTGGTTTCCCTAGTAGTATTGTGTCATCCACAAATTGTTGGTGAGTTATACCTTCTAGGTTTTGTGTTGGCTTCAATCCATGAAGTGTTCTTGAAGCCTTCGTTGCTCCTATACATCTCCTTAAAGCCTCAACCATTATTATGAACAAATACGGTGATATGGGATCCCCTTGCCTTAAGCCCCTACTACTACTAAAAAAGCCAATTGGAGAATTGTTTACAAGTATTGAGAATTTAGCTCCTTTGTAACAACTGCCTACCCATATTCTCCATTGCTTGCTAAACCCAAACTTAAATAAGACCCTATCTAGGAAACTCTAAGACACTCTAAGGCCTTATTCATATCAAGTTTAACTATCATTCCTTTTTTGTCACTAGCCTTTACAAAATACAAATTTTCATGGAGAGTTATTACTCCATCCAAAATTTGCTTCCTTTTTACAAAACCCCCTTGTTGTTCGAGATAATAGTTGGGAGTATAAAATTAAACTTCAAGGCTATCACTTTGGATATTATTTGTCGATTGCATTATAAAGACTTATAGGCCTATAATCCTTAAAATATTTTGGCCTTGGCTTTTTTGGGATTAAGGCTAAGAATGTGTTATTGTACCCCTTCAATACTTGCCTTGTATGATGTGACTCCTTGACTGCCTCAATAACATCCTTCTTAATAATGTCCCAAAATATTTGGAAGAAACCTACTTGAAAACCATTAGGCCCTGGTACTTTGTCCTTACCAAGGGAGAAAATTGCTTCTCTCACTTCTTCCTTACGGATCTCCTTAGTCAATTGTTCATTTATTTCCTTTGCGATCAACCTTGGTATATGCTGAATTATCTCCTCAACTGCTCATTGATCTTCTGCCATATCTTTCGATAATAGTATTTGGAAAAAGATCTATTTCCTCGTCTAAATTCTATTTCTTCCCTTATGGTTTGACCACATTCTTTCTGTATCTCCGTTATTCTAGATGAGTTTTTATGCTTTATAGTTAAGACATGGAAGAACTTTGTGTTCTGATCATCTTCTTCTAGCCATTGGTTTCTTGATTTTTATCGCCAATAGCCCTCCTCTCTCACCAGAATGGTGTGCAACTCTGAATTTAGCTCATTTTTCTTTAAGAATTGACCTTTGATCCATTCCACTCATGTTGATCTCTTCTAACTTACTCAGTTCTCTTATGATAAGTTCATTTTCTGAAAGATATTTTCAAATACCTCTTTGTTCCACCTCCTTACCTCCTTCACAATCTTCAATTTACTTAGCACAATGTGCATTTTAGATCCTTGTACTGGTATATCCCCACTTTTCCATCTCCTTGAATATATCTGGATGGTGCAACCACATATACACAAATTTAAATGGGGTATTTCTAGGTTGCACCAAAATTGGAGGAATCCATTCTTGGTAAGGAGATTAATTTATGCTCACAGTTCCCTTGAAATCAATCCTCTAATAGTAGAGCCCTATCTAATAGAACCTAAATCAAGCTCTCTCTTATCCTTCTGTTTGACCAGGTAAACCTGTGGCCACTTAGGTCTACATCAAAAAGGCCTGCTTCAACTATAAACTTACCTAGCTCCTCCATACTATATGTGTACTCTTGTGTACCTCCTTTTTTTGTAGGTGTGAGAGGGGTGTTAAAATCACCCACCACTATCCATTTCAATCCTCTAAGTTGTCCCACTTTCTCCACAATCCTCCATAATTTTGTTTGGGCCCTATTAATTTTAGGGGCATAGATATTGTGATCACAAAAGCTAACATGAATATTTTTGCTTTAATTAAAGCTATTAACTGGTTCACACTCTTATTTTGCCTTTATAGTATTTAGAATTCCACATTGTAATTATACCTCTTGATGCCCCTTGAGCTTCTTCCTAACAACCTTCTCCACTCCATATTCCTTGTATCTTACTCCAGTTTGTTTATTAAGTTTTGTTTCTTGCAAGAGAAGAATATCTAGTTGGTGGTTCTTAATTAGATCTTTAACCAACCTATGCTTGTTAGTGGCATTCATGCCCCTAGCATTGTTAGAGTATATTACATTATTTAGTACATGCTAATGTACCCCATGGTACATTTGTAAATAATAGATCAGGGTTGAGTCATAGTTTAAGTTATATTTTCCCTATTATGTAAGTATGAATGTGCAAGAAATGCACAAGTGTCATGTAAAGTTGTAATGTGCAGGAAATGCACAAGTGTCATGTGAGTTAGTGTGCAAGTGTAAGTTGAGTATATGTGCACAAATATCTTGTATGTATGAGAACAATATGTAATGTAAATATGTGCACAAGTGTATTAGATTAAAGTGTGCAAGTTAAATAAGTGTAAGAGTTATGTATAGGTGTGCATATGTTATAAAGTCAAGTGTTCATCAAGTATACAAGTGGCAAGTAGATAAGCCAAGAGTCATGAGACTTGGCATATGAAAAGGAATAGTCAAGTATCCAAAGAGTCACACTACTATGACTATATTATGGAGATAATGCTCCATAGATAGAACACCAACTACAATTCATAGATCAAGTACTATCATTGTAAGATTAAGAGGAGTAATAAAGCTTGTATACATTTTTGAGCAATTAATATTGTAAGTTGTATTACATGCTTAGTACATGTTAATTAAGGCTATTTACATTCATATTGCTGCATATTATTGAATGTTATTTGAGTTATTATAAGCCTTATTTTACATATTAATTTTCTCATATTATTCTACTCTTATCATTATATTGACCTTATTATATTGTGGCTATATTATATTTGATCCTATGATATTTAACTTGTGATATTTGTGGTAGTATTAAGGCTTAAAAAGCCACCAACATTCTAACTTATTAATTTCATCTCTCTCGTGTTGCAGGCTTATGAGAATTGCCTATATATGTTTCCTCTGAGGTTTGTTGTTTCTTGTAAGATTTATCCTCCTTTGTTTCTTTGATCATTATTTCTTTCAATGTTAGTCTTCCTACTCTATTGGATTTTTCTCTTCCCAAGTTAGGAACTTTTTGGGGGCTTCTAGTGAACCACACATTAGGTGTTGATGTGACATCATTGGATTTATCCTTCTCATATTTGATTTATGTTTCCACTATATTATACCCCTTCATGGGATGCACTATCTTGTCATCTTCATATCTTTCTCTCATCCCCACTTTTACCTATGCAGGTTGACATGCCTTGTGACCTGAATCATCATGCTTCATCTCCTCAACTATCAGGATATATGAGAAGCTATGTAGAACAACTTCTTGAGTATTGGCATCATGCTCAACCTATATAATTAGAGTTGTTAATTTGTTCACACTCTTATTTTGCCTTCATAGTATTTAGAATTCCACATTGTAATTATACCTCATTGGATGTATCCTTATCATAGTTTATGATTCTTAATTAGATTTTTAACCAACCTATGCTTGTTAGGGACATTCATGCCCCTAACATTCCAACTTAGTAATTTCATCTCCCTCATGTTGCAGGATCTTGAGTACTACCTACATATGTTTTCTCTTGGGTTTGTTGTTGTAAGATTTATCGTCCTTTGTTTCTTTGACTATCTTTTCTTTCAATGCCAGTCTTCCTACTCTATTAGATTTCTCTCTTCCCAAGTTAGGAACTTTCTGGAAGCTTCTAGTGACCCACACATTAGGTGTTGATGTTACCTCATTGGATGTATCCTTCTCATATTTGATTTCTGTTTCCACTATATCACACTTCTTCATGGAATGCACTATCTCATCATCTTCATCTCTTTCTCTCTTCCCCACTTTTACTTGTGTAGGTTGACATGCCTTGCGACCTGAATCATCATGCTTCATCTCCTCAACTGTTAGGATATATGAGAAGGTATATAGAACAACTTGAGTATTGGTATCATGCTCAACCTACTTAATTAGAGTTGTGAATTTGTTCACACTCTTATTTTGCCTTCATAGTATTTAGAATCTCACATTGTAATTATACCTCCTAATGCCCCTTGGGATTTTTCCTAACAACCTTCTCTACTCCTCCATTTCCTTTGTATCTTACTCTAGTTTGTTTTATTAAGTTTTGTTTATTGCAAGAGCAGAATATCTAGTTGGTGGTTCTTAATTAGATATTTAACCAACCTATGCTTGTTAGGGACATTCATACCCCTAACATTCCAACTTAATAATTTCATCTCCCTCGTATTGTAGGCTTATGAGTATTGCCTACATATGTTTTCTCTAGGGTTTGTTGTTTCTTGTAAGCTTTATCCTCCTTTGTTTCTTTGATCCTCTTTTCTTTCAATGATAGTCTTTCTACTCTATTGGATTTCTCTCTTCCCAAGTTAGGAACTTTTTGGGAGCTTCTAATGACCCACACATTAGGTGTTGATGTTACCTCATTGGATGTATCCTTCTCATATTTGATTTCTGTTTCCACTATATCACACTTCTTCATGGAATGCACTATCTCATCATCTTCATCTATTTCTCTCTTCCCCACTTTTACTTGTGTAGGTTGACATGCCTTGCGACCTGAATCATCATGCTTCATCTCCTCAGCTGTTAGGATATATGGGAAGGTATATAGAACAACTTGAGTATTGGTATCATGCTCAACTTGTATATATTGGTCATCCATTGCACCACCTTCTGCAATCCTCTTTATTTATTTTTTTTTTTGTGGAAAACATCCTAGAAGGGATGCCACTTTCGGGTAAGACCCAAGGAGGCAGGGGTATCTCTTCCGCCAAAATCGCCTAGGGCTCGCACCTGGCCTACCACCTTTGACATACTCAAGGAGCAAACCTGAAACAACAAAAAACAAGAACACACAAACACAAACACAAACACACAAAAAAATTAAAAATAAAAAAACATGCTCCTTGAGTGTGTCAAAAAGATAAAGCACAACCAAACACACACAATAAGATTAAAAAAACACAACACGAACCACATAGAAAAAACACAAGAACAACATAACAAAACACAAACATAACAAAAAACAACAGAACGCTACAAAGACAACCAACAAAAACATGAAAAACAAAAACAACCAAAACCTAAAAAATAATAAAAAATTAAAATAAAAAACAACCAACAACAGACAATAGAGAAAAATAAAAACATAGAAAACACTCACACACCAAAACACAAAAACACCAATTAACACAAACATACAGAAACACAAGCACAAGAACAACAACAAAAAACACAAAACAACAAAAACACAAGAACAACAAAAAACAACAAAAAAAAAAACAACACACACACACATAAATAGAAAAGAAAAAAGAAAAAAATAGAACACAACAATGACCTTTCTAGACCAAAAGACTATTAAGGCAAGAATCAACAGAGGAAACAAAAGAAATATTAGTTTGAGCTAGGGAACTAAAATACCCTGACCGAACCAAAGAGAAGCAAAAATAAAGCAAGAAGAAACTAGGTACCTCAGAACTAGAGCCATCCAAAGAAATGATAGAAAGAAGAGCTTCCCTTATTTGTGAAGCCCACCATCTAGGAGGGTGGCCGTAGCAAGTAAGATCACCTTTGTCCAAAGCCCAATTAGCTAAAGCATCAACACTCTTGTTCTGATCTCTCGACCACATGATTGTAATCAACTTTCAAAAATCCCATCTGGATTAACTGAATCTTCTCAATAATTCTTTTTATTCTCCAATCAACCTTATGATTCTTAGGAGTCTTCAAAATATTAATCATGAGTTGAGAGTCAGACTCAACTAGTACCTTTTCCCATCCAACCTTAGTAGCCTCTTGAAGGCCTCTAAGGATACCATACCCCTCAACAAGGTTATTGGATAGAATACCCAAATTCTCAAGCAAAAGTAAAAACCAGGGAGCCATCTGAAAGTCTACCAATTCCTCCCGCACTAGCTTTTCCAGGGTTCCCTCTAGAGGCTCCATCAGTATTGACTTTTCCAAAATCCTTAGGAGGAGGTTGCCAATTCCTTGTTCTATCCATCTTGCAATTACTCACATTCCCTTTAAGTTGGTTGCTCTTAGAAGAGTTAATCTTCAATCTTTGCATCACTTGATCCCATATTTGGTGGGAGTTTTGGGGGTGATTAAGGAGCTGATGGACTGATTCAACTAAGTTGGCAATGGTCTTTTTCCAGATATAGTGAATATCCTTCCTTTCTTGATTAAAAATTTAGTTGTTCCTTTCATTCCAGATATTCCAAAGAAGAATGGTAGAACCCATCCAAACTAACTGCCTAATAAAATGATCAACACCCTCTTGATTAGGCCAATCCCTCCAAAGTTGTTCAAAAGTAAAAAAATTGGACCACTTGTAAGCCAAGTAAAGTGGCCATTCTCCTCCAAATATCAGAGGCTAAAGTACACTCAATAAAAATATGGCTGAGAGTTTCCACATTCTCTCCACACATTTCACATCTAAAAGGGCCATGAAAACCACACTTCATAAGATGCTCCCCAGTAAGCACCCTGCGATGCAATAAAAGCCAAGTAAAGAACCTCACCTTAGGCCAGAGCTTTTGAGCCCACAACTGAGAAAAGATGTCAGATGATTGGTTGGGATTATTATGGCATAAGGCCAAATAACCTTGAGCAACTGAATACTCACCCTTAGTAGTGTTGTTCCATCCAAAACAATCTTTATCATGGGACCAAGAGAGAGATCTCATATGAAGGATGCACTTGATATCTTGTCTTTGCCTTTCTAGGATTTGAATAGGCCAGTCCTCAATAGGGATCCAATATCTACCAACCTCTGAATTACCAGTATGGTACCGACAGTAATTAGCCACCTTTATCCAGTTAGCTCGGTGAAGCTCCTCCATCCAAGGCCTCCAATCGAGAAACTGAGTTATCAAAGGCTTGTGACCATCCCAAGAATCTATCCAAAAATTTGCCTATTGACCATTATGAATGATCCAAAATAATTTTTTCTTTATCAAATCCTCACCAGTCTTAAGAACTGCTAAAATGGGAGAACCTTTGGAAGGCAATTGATAGCGAACAAGGTCTTCAGGACTTTTGTTCTCAACATATTTAGCATGAAGATTCTTGGCCCAAAGAGCATTGGGGTTATGCAAAATCCTCCAATATAATTTAGCAACTAAAGCTTTGTTGTTATTAATAGCAGACCAGAATCCTAACCCCCTTCATTCTTAGGAAGACATAAAGTGTCCCATTTCACCAAGGCCCATTTTCTTTTCTCCTTAGTACCACTCCAGAGGAACCGATGACTGATTTGATCCAGTTCTCGAAGAACAACCTTTGGGATATTCAACATGGTAGAAACATAAATAGGAATAGCCTGAAGGACTGATTTTACCAAGGTGATTCTACCCCTAGAAGAAAGCCACCTATTGGTCCACTTTCCAATTTTCTTCTTGACTTTGTCCAACAACCAATTCCAATATTTTTTTTTCTGTCTTCGAATATTGATGGGAATACCTAAATAAGTGATTGGAAGGGAGGTCTTCTTATATCTTAATTTATCCAAGACCATGGATTCCTTGTCTGGCAGAGTAGTGAAAGAAAATGACTTTAGATTTGTCTTCATTGATCAATTGCCCGATAGCCTTAGAAAAATAGCTAATGATTTGCTTAATAGTAGAAGCTTCCTTAACTGTAGCTTTACCTAAAAGAGTAGAGTCATCAACAAATTGAAGATGAGAGATAGGTCTAGCTCCATGAGCAATGGTAACTCCCTCAAGGGTTTTGTCTTCTCTCTTTTTGGTTATAGCCCTACCTAAGCATTCAACAATAATGATGAATAAATAAGGGGATAGGGGGTCACCTTGCCTAATACCTCTGGAAGCTGGGAACAACTGAGAAGGCCTGCCATTGATAAGAACTAAGTAGGAAACTGAAGAGATACATCCCATAATCCAATCCATCCAATCCTGAGAGAAACCAAATTGCCTCAAAAACTTTGATAAGGAAGTGCCAATCCACTCTATCATAAGCTTTGGATAAGTCTAACCGAATGAACATGGAAGGAGATTTTTGCATATCCATGGAATGGATGGCTTCCTGAGCAAGAACTATCTCATCAACTATTTGATGCCCTTCCACATAACCCCCTTGTTCAGGGAAAATAATCTTATGCAAAAGAGGCTTCAACCTTTCTGCCATGATCTTAGTAATGATTTTGAGAAGAACATTACATAAAGCAATAGGTCTAAAAGCTGAGATATGTTCAACCTCTTGAGCTTTTGGAACAAGAGTAATATAAGTTTTATTGATAACCTTCAAAATTTCTTTGGCTTTCCTGGCTTCTTCCACCACCTCTAATAAATCAGCATGAAGGATATCCCAAAACTCTTGGTAGAACTCAATGGGAAAACCATCAGGACCTGGGGTTTTCCCTTTTTGCATTTTAAAAACTACCTGTTGAAGCTCATTGATAGTAACAGGAGCAGTCAAAATAGAGTTCTCCTCAGAAGTGATAAGAGAAGGGATTGCTTGAAGAACATTTTGTTGAGAAGCCGAGTCAAGAGGAGTAGCAGTAAAAATATTGGAAAAGTAATTGACAACAATAGAGTTCATGCCATCCCAAGTGTAGACAACATCTCCAGAATCTGATTTCAGGGAAGAAATAAAGTTGTGAGATCTTCGAGCTAGAAGAGATTTGTGGAAGAAATTTGTGTTTCGATCACCTTCTTTGAGCCATTGAATTCTAGATTTTTGCTTCCATAAGAGTTCTCTTTTTTCCCATTCCTCTAACTGAGCTGTGAGTTTAATTTCATCTGCACTTGTACTCTCTGTGAGGCCATCTAAACGGATTTTCTTATTCAAATTTTCAAGCTGAGCAATAACTTCATGTTTTTTTTATGAACATCCCCAAACTCCTTCCAGTTCCAAGTCTTGATTTTGGATTTAATGTATTGCAATATTTTGGTAAAATAGAACATCTTAGTCCCATACCTAGGTTTACCTTCCTTCCACCATTGTTGCACTCGAGGTTTAAAGGAACTATCTCTAAGCCACATTAACTAAAATCGAAAAGGAGAGAAACTCACATTGGTTTTCCACATTTCCACCATGACAAGCCAGTGATCCAAACCAACATTGTTAAGAGTCTTCACTTTAGGAATGTGACCATGGATTAAGAAATTGTCAGAGAGCAAGAACCTATCCAATCTCTCCATTATACAAGCTAAGCCTTGCCTTTTGTTAGACCAAGTCATAAGGCCATTATCTGGTTGGATGTCCACAAGATGGAGGTTTGTAATATATTCGCTCATGAGGTTAGTGCTCCTGTCCAAATTTCTATTTCCCCCATTTTCTCATCTAGAGAGAGGATGGTATTGAAATCTCCTCCGATCAAGATCCAAGCTTCAAGAAAATGAGAGATAATATAAGTAATATTCTTCCATTGTCTTCTTTTTTCCTCCAAATTAGTCGGAGCATAAACAATAATGTAGAGCATAATTTGGTTGGAATGTCTGCTTTGAATAGCTATAGCCAAAAGACCCCAAATGCCAACCATATGGTGAATAACTACCTCTTTTGGGTCCCAAAGGCAAGAAATGCCACCAAAAGTCCCCTGGGAACTGAGGGAAACCACTTTTCCAACTGGCCAAATTTTACTAGCAATTGATTCCATATCCTCTATTGACATCTTTGTTTCTTGAAGGAAAACAAGATGTGGATGATTTATCTGAATCATTCTTCTAATTTCATTTTGTTTTGAAAGACTCCTTTAGAGTCCTCTAATATTCCAAGTGATGATCTTCATTAATACCAGGGCTAAAAAAGTTGGGAAGGGCATTAATCTTACCTTCCTCTACAAGCTTTTCACCTTATTTTACCATATGATATTGATTAGTCTTGTGACCTACCTTTTGATTAGAATCCATCTTCAATTTTTTTTCCCTATTTCTTGACTTACTCCAATTGAATCTGAGATGGCTTCTAGCCTTGAAGAATGCTTGTACACAGTCAAAATGTTACCAGAAGGTTCAACAGAGTCTATATTGGGACTTGTATTATTTGAAGTTTTAACATTTAAAATATTGTTTTTCTTGTGAATATTTTCTCCATTTTTTATTTTTTTTTGAAAACCTTTGATTTGTTGGTTTGTCTCTAAGTTCTTCCCTTTATATTTAAATTGTGTTTCTAAGATTTATGTTTCCATTATTTCCTCTTCCTCACTTGGGACCTCATTTGTGGAAAGAATTTCAAACATATTAGTAGATAACTTTGATTGATCCTTCATAACTGGTTTTTTTTGAGTGTTCTTCTTAGGCATTTGGAAACCTACTGAATTTATATCTTCTTTCTTTTGATCTAGAATTTTATTTGGGCAAACACTAGCCAAATGACCATATTCATGGCAAATTCTACAATGAAAAGGAATGTTCTCATAGTCCACTACTTGCTCCCAAGTGTCCTCCCCAAATTGTAAAGTGATCTTTTTAGGTAGGGGTTTGTCAAAATCCATTAAAACACAAATCCGAGCATAAATAATATGTTCAAATTTTTAAGTACAATCAACAGTCATCATAAATGTTCCTAAAGAGTTTCCAATTGAAGAAAAAATAGTCGGATTCTAGAATTCAATTGGGAGGCCAAAGAGTCTAACCCACACGGGACCTGTAGAAGGCATATCTTCTTTGGTTTTTAAATTTAGTATGCCAGGGCTTCATGAAAAGCCCTGCCCTTCCAAAGAACTAGAGACCCCCTTGAAAAGTTTTCTCTATATCTTCATTATTAGCAAATAAAACAAGAAAATAACCATTTGGATAAATAGATATTTGCAACTCACCTTTAGTTTTCCAGATTTTTGCAGCCCATAATTTGAAAGCAGATAGGCTCGAACAAGAACCCACGAAGAAGATAGGCTCCATGCTTGGGTATTTGATCCCTGCTTTTGCCTAGCTCCTTGATTATCACTAGCTTTGTCCTTGTTATTCTCCTTTACTCTCTATGCTTGCTTCATATTTGAGTCTTGTTTTTCCTTCCTTTCAGCAAAGTTCTTTCTAACTAGATAGTTCTTTGCAATTCCACAAAATTTGCAACTAAAAAAATTGTTTTCACATACCAATTATTAAGTCCATACTCCTTTAATTGATGAAAATTTAATTTTTTCTAGTAAAGTCCTACCAGATTCTACTAAGACACACATTATAGCAAAGTAGACCCTCTTTCTTTCTTTATTAACATAATCCACAACCATAAATCTGCCAATAGTATTCCTTATCACTTCAAAGATCTCTTCCTACCAGAAATCTAGGGATAGGGCAAGAAGTTTTACCCAAATAGGGGCTACCTCGATGTTTTTAGTCTCAAGTTTGAATCCAGACTCTTTTTTTAAAGAATAGGCCAAAATGATCCATTGACCTAATAAATATTTGTTCTAGTCCTCTATTGCTATAAATGTGGCTAGGAAGAAGCCCTCGGGCATCACTAAAAATTCCACATGACCCTTGAATCCTCATCTTGAAGTGGCTCATCTTTTAATTTGCTCCACCATTGGTCTTGCCCCCATAAACTTGCCAACCCAGCTATTTTCTATTATTTTATGTGCTCGCTCATAAATCTCGTCTAGAATTTTCAAGAGGATACCCTTTTTATATATATCTACAAGGATTAATATTTTCTCTTTATTCCCTTCATGTTTAATAGTGTTTCTTTCTTTAACATGATCCACCTAACATTCTCCTCCTTGATATCCTTTCCTTATCACTCCTAATTTGATTGCATCATTTATATTTTCCTTTAGAACTCTCCCTAGTAGATATTTCATGAGGTCCATGAGTTCATCTAGGCTCCCTTTTATATTTTTCACTACTTGCCTAGGGTTTCCATTAAGGTTAAGGTTTTCCCCTCCTAAATTCTACCTAGTATTTATAAAACTAGGTCCCACATCTACCCTCTTACTTGATTCTACATGTCCATTCTTCCCATTTGGTGGTTCTAGCATATGAATTCTTACATTAGTGTTTGTTCCCTTAGACTCTTCCCTTGTCATTGTCATAGTTATCGCACTTGCGCCCATAGATACCATGCCCACATTCATGAAGTTTATACTGCACCCTTCACAATAGAAATGATGAAAACCCTCTTCACCACAAAAAATCCCTCTTTACTATAGAAAAATTCCCTCTCCACAAAAAAATCCCTCTTCACCACAAAAAAAAACCCTCTTCACCGCATAAATTATGAAAATACTCTTCACCACATAAATTATGAAAACCCTCTTCACCACATAAATTATGAAAACCCTCTTCACCACATAAATTATGAAAACCCTCCACAAAAAAATCCCTCTTTACAAAGAAATTATGAAAACCCTCTTCACCAAAAAAATCCTCCTCACCATAGGAAAGCCCTCTTCATCATGAAAACCCTCTTCAACATAGAATATCTCTCTTTACTACAAAAAAATCCTTCCAAAAATGTTAGGGTAAAGTGTGGGTTTTTATGAGGGGTCCTGGTCCCCTCATATCAAGGTTTGAACTTAGGTCTCCTATATGAAAACCCAAGAACTTAACAATACGATATCCCTCCTCAAAAAATATTAGTGTAAAGTGTGGGTATTTATGAGGGATCCTAGTCCCCTTGTACTGGGGTTTGAACTTAGGTCTTATAGATGAAAACCTAAGGACTTACCATTATAGTATCCCTCTCGGGACAAAATATTATGGTAAAGCACAATTTTTTATGATGGGTATCGATCCCCTTGTATCGGGATTTGAACTTGGATCTATTAGATGAAAACCCAAGGACTTACCACTATAGTATCCCTCTCAGGACAAAGTGTTATAGTAAAGCACAATTTTTTATGAAGGGTACCAATCCCCTTGTATCGAGGTTTGAACTTGGATCTCTTAGATGAAAACCCAAAAACTTACCACTATGGTATCCCTCCTGAGACTAATTTGTTAGGGTAAAGCATGGGTTTTTATGAGGGGTCTAGGTACCCTTATACTAGGGTTTGAAATTGAGTCTCCTAGATGAAAACCTAAGGACTTACCACTAGGGTATCCCTCCCAAGACAAAATTTTAGGGTAAAACACAAGTTTTTATGAGGGGTCCTGATCCCCTCGTATTGAGTTTTTTGAACTTGGGTCTCCTAGATGAAAAAGTAACTCCTAGATGAAAAAGTAAGAACTTGCTGCTATGGCATCCCTCCTAGGACAAAAAATGTTAGGGTAAAGCATAATTTTTTATGAGGGCTCCCAGTCCCCTCATACTGGGGTTTGAACTTGGGTGTCTTGGTAAAAATGTTAGTGTAAAGAATGGGTTTTTAAGAGGGGTACCGGTCCCCTCATACCAAGGTTTGAACTTGGGTCTCCTAGATGAAAACCCAAGAACTTACTACTACAATATCCCTCTTGGGACTAAAAATTCTAGGGTAAAGCATGGGTTTTTATGAGGGGCCCCTATCCCCTTGTAGCAAGTTTGAACTTGGGTCTTCTAAATGAAAACCCAAGAACTTACTACTACAATATCCCTCCCAGGACCAAAATGTTAGGGTAAAGTGTAAATTTTTTTGAGGGGTCCTAGTTCCCTCGTACTGGGGTTTGAACTTGGGTCTTCTAGATGAAAACTCAAGAACTTACCATTATTGTATCCCTCCCATGACAAAATTTTAGGATAAAGCATGGGTTTTTGAAATGGCCCCAATCCCCTTGTACTGAGATTTGAATTTGGGTCTCTTGGATGAAAATCCAAAGACATAGCACTATGGTATCCCTCATGGAACAAGAAAAAATTAAAAGAAGGTAAAAAATATTTTTTGATTGAAAAGTAAGAAAAAGAAAAATATTATTGGGTCCATATGAAATTTTAAAGTGGACAAAATTTTGAAAATAAAATTCAAGGGGAGATAAAATTAGAAGAGTTAAGATAAAAAATAAATTGCACATTAATATCTTAAATATCAAATTTTATTCAAGGGTTCCACATTCATTTTGACGATTGGAAAATAATTTAAGGAAACAAATTTTAAATACAAGGAATCCCGACTATGTCAAATACAAAAATCTCTCTCAGAATCTTAGTTACTTAGGGACCAAAATTTACTCGAAAAAATAAAATGAAATCAATACTTATGGTTGAAAAAATTTGGATACTAGAGTTGAAACATGTTTAATGATGTTGCAAGAAAATATAAATATTAAGAAGGGGATGCAAAATCACTTAATAACATTTGGGTTATCATATAAAATACAAGTATATACAAGTGAGACCAAAACTTCAAAAGATGCTTGGGATAAACTTTGCACTATATTTGAAAATAGAAATGAAACCACTATTCTTCATCTATAATCACAACTATATACACTAAGAGTTCAAGATGAAATAAGGCCAACGTATAAAGGCCTTGGGTTTACAAGACAAGGAATTGACTGTGAGTTTATGATAGGGAATACTAATACCAATATTGTGACAGGGGCTAATTTTATGACAGGGAATAGGAAAATCAAATTTGTGGTAGGTACCAATTGTAGTCATTGTGGAAAAAATGGACACATGTTAGAAAAATGGTGGGACCTTCATTATTGTGTTTTTTGTAAAGAAAGTAATCACTTCCATTTTTTTTTCCAGTATGTAGGAAAGAAAAAAAACACATAGATGTGAATTATGGAAGGATAAATGTGATATAATGGTATATGATAGTAGAAATGTTTTAAAATATTTTGTTAAGCATACAGAAGGATTCATGCATAAATAATATTTTGTATCAATTAGGACCTACAACGGTTGTACTTGTGGAGGAAATGATATTTGAACATACATGAAATAAGAAATATGATAGTTCAATGATTGATCTAGAGATAAAATTCAAAATAGAATAAAAAGTTAGAGATTGTTCTTTATACCAAATAATGTAATACATGGGGGTGTTAGAAAATATTACATTATTTGGTACCTTGTAAATACTTTGTCAATATTTGGTTTCATGTAATCATTAGGTTTTGTCATTATTAGAAGGTTAATAAAATATTTATCCTATGAGAAATATGAAGAGTCATATCTCCTATGAGTTTGAGAGGAGATGAAGAGAAAATAGAAGATGAAATATCAAGAGACTATGTAAGGGCTATTTGCAGGGATGACAAGTGAGATTGTATTTTATCGAATTGCAGTGCATCATTTTTTACTATAATGCATTATAGATTTACTCACTTGAATATAGAGTGTTTTTTTTGGAGTAATACTTATTATAAACATCCACCATGGGGATTGAACCTGAGTCACATCACTGATAATGCAAGTGGCATCCTTGTCGGTAGACCACACTCACATGAATTTATTTATTTATTTGAGTCATGACATAAATATATGAGTTGCATTTTTGTATGAACTATTGTCTATAACCTTGTGAGAGCATTTTATTATCCTTCCTTGATATATTGAGATTTGATTGTTGAATATAGCTCATTTTCTAACATGGGGGACACAACAACTAGAATGATACTTGAATGAACAAAATAAATTGAGAAAAAATCCCTATATTGTATCTTGTCAAAATAATTGTTTGTTGGAATTTATAATAACTAGCTAGAATTTGAGTGCAACATCATTAAGGTAATAATCAGCATCACATATATTCCCTAAAAGAAAAGCGATTATATCCTCTCATAACTAGTTCTATAAGGTCTTAAAACATTGTCCCATTCAAAAAGGCTTATATAAAAACTTTGAATATGCAAGGGATACAAACAATATAATAAAGATACCATATTTCAAATATACCTTTGCACAAGGATCATTTGAGCAATACATGTAATTGATAACCAAGTGATTTCTTATAATTAACAAGAAAAATGCTAACATAAGAAGTTTGATTGATCATTGTTTATAATTGATTCAACTTGCTTTCTTAACCAAAATAAGTCTCAAATCATCCTAGAAAAAATATTATGCCATTGGATATGGTAAGTTGAAAACCTACTTGTTCACGAAATGAGGTGCATATAAACACTTGCCTAAACACCTCTATGTGGGTATAAACGATCTTTGTTTAGAAGTTGACATTGTGAAGCTTATATAATCAATAAATGAGGTGTATATAAAATCTTGCCTAAAAACCTAACTATGGGCACAAATAATCTTCATCAGTAAGGGAAAAGCTTAAACATTGTAAGATTTATACCCATTTGACATGGATTGTTCTATATCACTGCAAATCATTGCATAGATTAATTTTGATATTTAATTATTTTAATTATTTTTGTATTTTCAGTTATTTTATTTATGGGCTGTCATGTTTTATGAAATTATAAACTATCATTTCATAGACAAATTCAAACTACCTAAAAAAGTTTTATACAATTTTCCCTTTATTTTGCTATAGATATTTTTTGAACCATAATGTCAATTTTAAAATCCTTATAGTATTATTTATAACTTTGAATTTGGAGACCATACACAACTCTTAGAAGCCTCAATTTTTTTGAAACAATAAATTCATCATTCATATAAACTATAAACTTATTATCATTTGGTTTTTAATATTTTAATTGAGGCAACCAAGAGGATACGTACTACTATTATTTCCAAAGGATCGTGCTAATATGTAATTTTATTTACAAATTTTGTTATATATTTTAATAGGTTACATGTGTTGGAACATGACAATATTTCATGTTAACAAAACATTAACCAAGATCATATATTATGCATTGAAACATAAGAACATCACACAAAGTATACACATAAAAATAGACACAAGATATTGACACAGATATATATCACAAAAGAGAGATCTTCACTGTATTATTATTCCATATTCAAGGTATGATATAACAATGGAGAGTTATCTCCAATATAATACAATACATGACTTTTCAGTCCTCAAACTGTTGCTCTCCTCTACAAATCCAGGAAATGCAACCTTTCACATTCTTGTCATTAAGACAAACTCTCAACATGCCACATGTCAATATGACTCTTCACTCACTTCTCTCTTTTGACACATTTCACTTTCACAAAGTGACACATACATTAGACCAAATAATGTAATACTCACACCCCCTTTAGTACATTATTTGGTAAAAAACCTTTTACAATTTTTGATGACTACACATTCCCCCTTCATAAAAAAGTCTTCATTCTCTATGTGCCACTAGCTCTATATCTTAGCAACTTTGAATCATACTTGGATTCATTTTGAAGAAACCATACAACATTACTTTTAGCTTATCCCAATCATTCATATCAATTAATTTTTAATCTACATTATTTTATTTCTTTTTGTAGAAAAAACATGTGTGAATGGTTATGTCCTCCACAAAATTTACAAGAATGGAGATTCCAACATTTATCTATCCTTTGACTATATTTACCACAATTCTCACATATATTTTATGTCACCAATTTGCTATCATTATTACCTGTTACAAATTTTATGCTTGAATCATTTTGATTAACCTATCCTATGTACCCAAGACCTTCACATTTTGGTCTTACTATTGGTACAAATGGTTCTTTCATGCCTTGTTCATGCTTTCCCAAACATTTTTGTTTGTAGCCCATTTTTTGTAGCAATTTGGAACCAATTCCCTTAGTGTGCTTCTCAAAATGGCCAAAACCATCATCACATTGCTCAAGATAAATTTGAGCATCACTATGTCTATCATCATTTGAGTCTATGTCATAAATTACAATGGTATAGGCTCTCTCTGAACAATCATGAACCATGGTCAAATCACTTTCATTTGGAAAGGGATCACAACATGCATATTTTTCCTACTCACAAAGATCATTAGTATCACAACATTTATCCACCATTATGGGCTTCAAATCATTAGTATCACAAACAACATCCTTCATCAATGGCTTGTTTCCTTGTGCTTTGATTTTGGAAACATTAAGAGTAATTATTCCCTTGTATATTGCTTTCCATAAAACAATAGGTATGGTGATAAAATTTTCATTACTATCATTAGCATCATTAAGGATTCCTTGCATGCATTGTTTTTTTTTGAAAAATTTGAAAAAAACTTGTATTAAAACAAAGATCAATTACAATATGGGAAGAGACTCTTCCTAGCCAAATTCAGAGAGAACACATGCTTACAATAGTAGAAGAAGATTTGCAATGGAGCCAAATCTCCTGAACCATTAACTAGCTAGCAGGGGGGTCGGCATGGATAGTTGATGCAGCTTGTCACAAAATCGTGACACTATTCTTCCCCTTAGGCCACGCACATGCAACATGTCACGATACGTCACGAAATCGTGACACTATTCTTCCCCTTAGGCCGTGCACATGCAACATGTCGCGATATCGTGACACCTTTCCCCTTTGGCCATGAGAAAGCAACATGTCGCGATATCGCGACATTTTCCTCCTTTGGCTGTGAAAATTCAACAAGTTGCGATATCGCGACACTTTTCTCCTTTGGGCACGAAAGTGCAACATGTCACGATATCGCGACACTTTTTCTCTCTTGGCTGTGATGAAGCAACATGTCACGATATCGCGACACATTTTCTCCTTTGGCTATGAAAATGCAACATGTCACGATATTGCGACACCATTTCTACTTTGGTCGCGAAAATGCAACATGTCACGATATCACGACACCTTTTCTCCTTTGGCCGCAAAAATGCAACATGTCGCGATATCGCGACACCTTTTCTCTCTTGGCCGTGAAAATGCAACATGTCACGATATCACGACACCTTTTCTCCCTTGGCCGCGATCCTTTGGCCACAAAAATGCAACATGTCGCGATATCGCGACACCTTTTCTCCCTTGGCTGCGAAAATGCAACATGTCGCGATATCGCGACACCTTTTCTCCCTTGGCTGCGAAAATGCAACATGTCATGATATCGCGACACCTTTTCTCCCTTAGCCGCGAAAATGCAATATGTCACGATATCGTGACACCTTTCCTCCCTTGGCCACGATGAAGCAACATGTCGCGATATCGCGACATCCTTGCATGCATTGTTGAAGCAATAAATATTCTCCTTTATTGGCTTCTTCAATAATGGAATGTAAATCTTTCCACACTTTTTTCGACGCATCTTTTTCATATTCTTTGGCTTATTGAACAATTTTTTCAACAAACTTTGTTTCTTGTTTTTTTGAATTTTTTTCTTGTTCTTTCCCCCCTTTGATTTAATTTTTCCTTTGAGGTAGAAAACCTTTTACCTCCCAAAATTAAAGCAATTCAAGAAAAAACCTTAATTTTTTTTGTCAACCTTTGAAGTGGAAAACCTTTTATCTCCAATATTTTTTTTTAATTTGAAAACATTCTTTGAAATTTGATTTTCATAATAAAGTATCCAAGATTTCAAATATAATAACTAAGATATCCTACTTATCACTCCAAAATATTTAAAAACAATTAAAAAATATTACTAACAACATTATTCCTCCATATAAAATTATAAAGCAATATAAATTAATTCGAAGGGTTTTACCTCCAAAATGTTAGCGCACAAAAAACATAGTATTCTAACCTTTGGTATTCCAATTCAAAAACTCTTCTTGATGTCCTACTTATCAGATCCTGCTCTCAATGCATCATATGTTGATTCCATCTATCTATATCATCATCTAAATCGATGTCTATGTACAATTGTATATATTTTGCCTGCCATGAGATCAATGGTGGCCCTCCTTCTACTACTAAAGCGTTGTGTGAGTTTGTATCCCTATTCAAGATTGGTCCACCATGTGTATCAACTTATAATGTCCACCTTCTTCCTTTAGAAATTATGATCGTTTCACCTGCCATGCTCCACCAACTTTAGTTGTGTTGAAGTTTCATCGAAATAGTCAAAATTTTAGTCAAAAACTAACAACTAACATCAAATATCATGTAAAAAAATGTTACAAGAAATGATAGTCATTTCCTTTTTAACCAATCAAGTCTTCTTCTCATATTTGATCTCTTAAAATACAGTTCAATGTGGCATGAGCTGGCTATATTTTCATTGCGTAGCACTGATTTCATTTTGACCAATGAGACCCTCGTTGTGCTTCCAATGTGAAGCATTTCAACTAGTCTCACCTTCAACGACTTTGAATGTTACCACTAAAGTAACAGTCGTCCTCAGATGGGTGTCATCGTCACTAGCATACACTATGCCTATGTTTTTCCTGATAGGTTTTTAAAACTATAACATCTGCAACACTGTAAGGTTCTACTCTTGAGGATATTTCAAATTCTTCTTGTGCTCAGGACACCTAACTTTTGTTGCATGATGGTTCTTCTTTGTTCACTCCTCACCGTGACTGCAACAACTCACACTCTCTCTAGAACTTTGGCTAGTGCTCTATGTTCATGTAACAACCGATGCAACCATAGTCCATCACAATATTGATCAAATAAAACTTTGAGTAGTGCTTCTCTGCTTATAACTCCTCATTGTCCCTTCTATCAATGTAATATTCTCTCGATAGGGGGAACCTCACAATTTTTTTGTTATTCATTTTTTTTGCTTTTAACCTCTTTTTTTGCTTTCAAATATAGCTATTCTCTTCTTTCACTACGTCACTGATATCAAAAGTCTCCTTGCATTCAACACCTCAAATGGGTATGTCATCGGATGGTGATGATTGTCTCAAAAAACTATGCAAACAACTTGGCTCATTGGTTCTCCTTGGCTCTCTGATTTTCTAGTTTTCTACACAGCTCTCTCAACCTTGCATTCTCCATAGCTTTCTCAACCTTACATTCTCCATAGCTTTCTCAACCTTGCATTCTCCATAGCTTTCTCAACCTTGCTTTCTCCATAGCTCTGATACCATGTTGGAACATGACACTATTTCATGTTAACAAAACATTAACCAGGATCATATATTATGCATTGAAATATAAGATCACATAAAGTATACACATTAAAATAGACACAAGATAGACACAAAAATATATCACAAAAGAGAGATCTTCATTGTATTATTATTCCATATTCAAGGTATGATACAACAATAGAGATTTATCTCCAATATAATACAATACATGACTTTTCAGTCCTCAAACTGTTGCTCTCCTCTACAAATCCGAGAAATACAACCTTTCACATTCTTATCATTAAGACAAGCTCTCAACATGCCACATGTCAATGTGACTCTTCACTCACTTCTCTCTTTTGACACATTTCACTTTCACAAAGTGACACATACATTAGACCAAATAATGTAATACTCACAACGATATGTGGCTTCTATTGGGGGCTACTCCCATCAAAATACCAAAATATTACATTTGCTACAACATACCTTTTTATCACAATTTTTCATTTTTTTTCTCTTAAATATATTCTTCAACTTCCTTGAAGTGCTATGTTTCCACAATCAACTCCTTGACATCATTTTGATTGACAACAAATCTCACTTGGCCAATTGCCTTCTAAATTTTGAATTTCACTAAGATGAATATCAACACCATAATTTTCTAATTTATCTACTACCCGATTTCCTTCTCTATAAATATGCTCACACTACTAAGAGATTGCCTCTAGTAATAGATGATAAACATCAACAATAATTTTTTTTTTTTAAATCCAGTCTCCACATCCATTTTTGTTAATAGCATTGATGATAATTTATTAGTCTCCCTTGATTGAAATATATTTTCATCATTTTTCTACTGCAATTTTAATCCGTGTAAAAAGTGCCCTAGCCTCTACATAGTTGTTAGTTGAAGTTCCATATTATTATGAATAAGTGAGGATCCACCTCCACTAGATTTTATTGAATTTCCTTTAGAAGCACCATCCAAATTAATTTTATAAACCCAAATTTTGGACATTTTTATTTTACCACAGATCAAAGTAGATCATTTGTTTTAATTCCATTGTCGTAGATGACTCTTCCATGTATGTTAAAATCCTATAGCCAAGTTATTAGCATCTCTTTTTCTACAATTGAGTCTTCCCATGATGAGCACCATATTTATAGACATTTTGCAAGAGGCAATAATACAGTTTCAAACTTGGGCATGATTTTGAGATTTATTTTTAAAAATTCTATTATTCCTTTCAAGCTATAAATTCCAAAAAATAATGGCGGGACCAATCCTCCAAAGAATACATAATGCTTTAGCTTTGAAATAATTTATTCAACTAAAGAACACAAGCTTATACTGAGAGGAGGGGTGAATTTTATAAGACCACTTTTTTCTTTTTCTTTCAATTCAATATTATACAGTGTATAGATAACAGTATCAATAGCAGTAATCAAAGCAATGCAAAAAAAACTATACACAATAGAGACACCACAATTTACGTGGTTCACCCAATGTGGGCTACTCCATGGATAAAATATTTTACTAAAATTTTCTCAATCAATCTCTTTTGGGAATCCTTTCTAATTACAATGTTTATGGACCTCTGTCCAAAGGAGATGTTGATCCCCTAATCTCAAGTTCATGGATATCTTCCACAGGAGAACTCTTTCCCTTTCTACTCTGGCTAGTGATATTCTAGAAGACTCTATCTCTCTGCTGCATTGACTAGTGGATCTCTCTCCACTTGAAGACTCCTCATTCATATCTATATTAAATTGTCCTAGCTATTGGATCTCTATCCATTGAGACTCTATCCTCTATACTTTGTCACCTCCAAAGCTCTGTCTCAATACTATACTAAACACAGTCTAGTTGGTCTAGCACAACTCTGCTCAATCTCTTGCACTAAACACAGTACATTCGGTCTAGTACAATTTTGCTCAATAGGTCAATGCAGAACCTTCTCAAATATGCTCAATAGGTCCACATAGAACCTACTAAAATATGCTCAATAGGTCCACACAAAAACTTCTCAAATTTGCTCAATAGGTCCACACATAACCTACTCAAATATGCTCAATAGGTCCATACAAAACCTACTCAAATCTGCTCAATAGTTCCACACAAAACCTACTCAAATATGATCAATAGGTCCACACAGAACCTGCTCAAATCTGCTCAACAGGTCCACATAGAACCTACTCAACAAGATCACTCATAACTTGTCCAAATATGCTCAATAAGTCCTCTCTAGAACTTGCTCAAATATGCATAGCAAGCTTCCACAAAAGCTTACTAAAAATTAGTCCACAAGCCTTCTCAATGACTTATCTCAACTCTGCTTAACAAACTCACAAATAACTTGTCCAATATCATAGAATCATAAAGAGAATTGTTAGAGACTCAATATGTTCTATACTCAATGCTTAATCAATATCTTAATTCAATCTCATAGAATCATAAAGAGAATTGTTAGAGACTCAATATGTTCTATACTCAAATCCCAATCTCAACTCAAATAAATCTCATAGAAGAATAAAGAGAATTTTTAGAGACTCATTATGTTCTATACTCAAATCCCAATCTCAACTCAAATAAATCTCATAGAAGCATAAAGAGAATTGTTAGAAACTCAATATGTTATATACTCAAATCCCAATCTCAACTCAAACCAGATATAGAATAGTTTGTTTCATGGAACTTGAACAACCACATGCATCCACTTGACTAGGCTCAATCACCTTAACTCAACCAATAAACTTAATGAACAACCCTTTCTCACAAACCCTAGTCCAAGCATGTATCAACCAACTCAAAATATTTCCAACAATGCTCAAACACAAATCTCACATAACAATGATACTCATGTTCTTTTCTAACTCAAGTTCAAGTTCTTTGCATAACCAATTGGCTTCAATAACAATGCTTATAAAACAAAGTTTAGTCACAAATCTCAATCCAAAAAACTTTGAAGCATTTAACCAATCACTTTCAAAAAGGAACCACAATTAATCCTTTTCACTCCAAAGGTATTTTATAATCAACCACCATAATCAATCACTAGGAGAATGTGCCCATACATTTTATGAAGATGAAGAAGTCTCTTTGGAAATCTGCCACAATCACAATATTCTTTTGCCAATCCTCACAAGGGTTAGAAGATCACAAAATAATCAACATTACTCCACTTCACAATAATATTCACCAAGGCTTTTAATTAGAAAACCTTCTTAAGAATTAATGCACAACTTCCTTATCACTCCTAAAACCACTTGTGCCATAAAATAAAATAAATCAAAACATTGCATAACCTTGTCAATCCAAAAACCACTTATACCATAAAATAAAATAAATAAAAAAATTGCATAACCTTGTCACTCCAAAAACCACTTATACCATAAAATAACTCAAATATTTTGTATCCTTCCTTTCAACACTTATGCACTTAAAAACAATAATCACAAAGCCTTCTTAGGCAATATATGAAATTAATCAAATATCAAACCTTAGCCATATGTAAAAATTAAATCCACTATACTCTTCGTGAAAATTGACACTTAACACAACCTTAGCAAATTCAAAATATTTCATGCACCCAAAAATTTTGACGATCGAATTATGGCATACCTTGCAAAATGGCTTCGGGTGGTTTTGACCCCGCGTTCCTCCTTGTTGTGTGCCTTAGCACGCTCTCCACCCACCGTGTGGACTAGGCCTCCAACATGGAGGATTTAAGCCTTTGAGACTTATATTTCTGTCCTCTCCATCTATGCCTTGAAACTTGCTCCCTTGTTCCATGTGTAGTGCGCAGACGAAATCAGAAGGGGGGAATCGACGATTACGAAGGAGGGGATAATCGAATGTGGACAATATTTCTTGTCACCTACTTGGTTGATAAAATCAACCACTTCAAATATTCAAACCTTTGCATGATAAAATATATGACGTCGATGGACATGGCGGGAAAACTCTTTTATTTAATTTTAAAATTAAAATTAAAATTTTAACTAAACCTTTAAAATTAAATTTCTCCATCATCGGGGCACCTTTTTCGATGAAACGAAAAGCCAAATTGGGTTTTAAGAAAAACCCATTTCAAATATGCCATCCATGTTTTTAAATAAAACCTTTCCTTGCCTTCCTTGGTTTTCATAAAAACCTTTTGCTAAGCTTCCCTTGAAGCTCCTTTTGGAACCAAATGCCATGCATCCCTTCTTGAACCTTTGATTAAAACCTTTGCTTCTCATGAACCTCTTTGTGGAGAAAAATCATAGTGCTTAATTACATAGGTTCTTTTGATATCAATAACAACTTTTAGCTTAGGGACTCAAAATGTCCAACAATCTCCCCCTTTGTCATTGATGGCAACCCATATTCATTTTACTGAAACCTGACCTTCTTTTCTTCTCCTCCTAGCTCAATGCTCTCTCAAGTATCAAATCTCTCCTCATATCAAATCTCTCCCCAATACACAAATCTCTCCCCCTTTGACATCAATGGCAAAGGGTCACCTTTGGGGCTCGGGGCTAAGAATGAGCCTCTTAGCTTAGCCCCTCTCTCACCCCCACATGAGGTGGTTAATTCTCGGGTGGGAGTATTTCTACTCCCCGAAAGCATAGATCTGTGCTTTTATCTTTCTCTCTTCTTCTGTGAGTCTTATGAATCCTATCACTGTTCCTTTCCAAGTCATCATCCTTGTTTTTGTCGTCACTTTTGTTCTTGTTCCTATTCTCTTTCTTTTTTGAGTCTTTATTCTTTTCTAAGTCTCTATTCCTGTTTGTCTTCCTGTTCCTATTCATATTTTTGTTCCTGTTCATACCTATTTTTGGAATTTTTTCTCTACACCATATTGCTATTTTACCATCATTATTGCACTTATAACACTTTGTTATTATTCCTTGGATGTGCAACTGTCTTAGGACTTCTCCTTGTGAAGCCATATCCTCTTCTGTCATGAACCCTGCAATTCATTGCTTTGTGACCAAAGCCATTGCATGAGTAGCAATATCCTTGGAAAAACTATTCTTTTCCATATACATGTATTTCATGAGTCCTACACTGTGAAGCCATGTGTCCAAACCTGTGACATGAATAACATCTTCCATTGAAGCCTCCTTGTCTTGACCTCATTGGTCTCCTATTCTAATTGTTGTTCCATATGTATCTTCTTTGTGCATTGTTCCTCTCTTTGTTGAAATCTTGGTTGTCCAATTCATCCTATAATGTCCCACTTACACTTAAATTTTCTTCTTCTGATGTATCTTCTTCATCAAGATTTGAAGTAGATTCCTTTTCCTATTTCTTTTAAGCATTTCCAAAACCAAGACCTGTTGAACATGATGTTCGCTACTGTCCACAGATGAACTTATCCAAGTTATTAGAGCTATTTGTGAAAATATTCATCTTGATATTAGAGTCCTTTAAATATTAATTTAGAGTATCCACTTCTTGTGCTAACTTCTCACATTCCAAAATATTTGCTTCTAACTTATCCTTGAACTTGCTTGCCTGATTTTTCTAAATCCTCTATGAGCAATAATCTTTCTTCATCACATTCTTGAAACTAATTTTCAAGCTTAGAGTGTTGCTTTCTAACCTTCTTTACTGTGTCAATGACATAGATAAGTTCTCCCTTGAGATCATAGCCATTCTCTACTAAATATTCCTCTATTTGTTTGTCTTTGTTCATATCATTACTTCCTTTTGGCTTGTCTTCTATAGGATCATCTTATTTATCTTCCAAAGCAATTAGAAGATTCTCATATGGTCTTTCAAGTGCATTTTCAAAATAATCATCATTGAAACTATAATCATCCCTAGTGCAATAATATTCAAGATGTCCAAATTTACCACATCTAAAACACTTGAGAATAACTGGAGTCCTTTTCTTAACTAGATCTTTCTCTTTAACCATAAATAGGACTTCATCTCTATCATTTTATGAAAAACTAGCATCATTATCAATTGAGTACTTACTTGCATTTTTCGCATAGTAGCTTCTCTTTTGTCTCTGGAAGAACTTCTTTCCTTGTCTGCTTTGTCCATCCTTGCTTTTCTTCTGGTACCTGTGTCTTTTTGATTCCCTGTATTTGTGGTCCTATTTTTCTTCATCATTGTTACCTTTTGGCTCTTTGCATTCTGTTGCATAGTGTCCATACTTTCCACAATTGAAAAATTTGATAGATATTAGATCTATGGGTCTTTTGTAATATCTATCTCTTTTGCCATAATTTGCTTCATCACTAGATGATTCACTACTCGATTCTATCTTCTTTCCCTTTTTTTTTGTCTACTTTGAAAGCAGTTTCTTTTGGAAGAATATGATCTTTTGTTCTTATCTCAAAAGTAGTAAGCATGCCAAACAAAGAATTCCTTGTCAAAGAATCACTATCAATTGATGTTTCTATAGCATAAACCTTTTCACTATACCTTTTTAGAAGAGTTCTCAGGATCTTATCACAAGCATCAAATTCATCAACCTTCATTCCCAAAACTTTCATCTCATGTACAAGTTCATCAATATTACTGAGATAGTCACAAATGTTTTCATCATCCTTCATTCTTAAGTTCTCAAATTCTCCTTTGATATTTTTTATCTTAGCCATTATGAATCCTTTATCTCCTTCATATATTTCATGTAGAAGTTCCCACATTTCTTTTGCTATTTTACAATCCATAACCTTCATAGATTATGATCTACACAATCCTTTTATAATTGCATTCATGGCTCTTGAGTTTACATGCATTAGAAGCTTACCTTCCTTATCTGTAGGAGGATTGACTACTGAATCGTATGCAAGCTCCACTGCATCCCAAACTTCATTTCCAAGTACCATCAGGTAAAATCTCATTAGCATACACCAATATAAGAAGTCACTTCCATCAAAGACTGGTACTGCATTATTGAAGAATCCATCTCTTTAATCATTTTGATCCATTGTGTTCTTAGACCAATTTTCCTTAAAGCTGTCAAACTCTTCTGAAGGAACCCGCTCTGATACCAATTGAATAACACAAGCTTATACTGAGAGGGGGTGAACAGTATAAGACCACTTTTTTCTTTTTCTTTCAATTCAATATTATGTAGTGTATATATAGCAATATAAATAGCAGTAATCGAAGTAATGCACAAAACACCATACACAATAGAGACACCACAATTTACGTGGTTCACCCAATGTGGCCTACTCCATGGAGAAAATATTTTACTAAAATTTTCTCAATCAATCTCTTTTGAGAATCCTTCCCAATTACAATATTTATGGATCTCTGTCCAAAGGAGATGTTGATCCCCTAATATCAAGTTCATGGATCTCTTCCATAGGAGAACTCTTTCCCCTTCTACTCTAGCTAGTGATATTCTAGAAGACTTTGTCTCTTTGCTGCACTGATTGGTGGATATCTCTCCACTTGAAGACTCCTCACTTAGATCTTTCTTCAATTGTCCTGGTTGTTGGATATCTATCCACTGAGACTCTATCCTCTATACTCTATCACCTCCAAAGCTCTATCTCAATACTGTACTAAACATAGTCCAATCGGTCTAGCACAACTCTACTCAATCTCTTGCACTAAACATAGTACATTTGGTCTAGTACAATTTTTCTCAATAGGTCCACATAGAACCTTCTCAAATCTGCTCAATAGGTCCACATAGAACCTAATAAAATATGCTCAATAGGTCCACACAGAACCTGCTCAAATCTACTCAACAGTTCCACACAGAACCTGCTCAACAAGCTCACTCAAAACTTGTCCATATCTACTCAATAAGTCCTCTCTAAGACTTGCTCAAATTTGCATAGCAATCTTCCACAAAAGCTTACTCAAAATCAGTGCATAAGCCTTCTCAACGACTTGTCTCAAATCTGCTTAACAAGCTCACACATAACTTGTCCAATATCATAGAATCATAAAGAGAATTTCTAGAGACTCAATATGTTCTATACTCAATGCTTAATCAATATCTCAATTCAATCTCATAGAAATATAAAGATAATTGTTAGAGACTCAATATGTTCTATACTCAAATTCCAATATCAACTCAAATCAATCTCATAGAAGCATAAAGAGAATTGTTGTTCTATACTCAAATCCCAATCTCAACTCAAATAAATCTCATAGAAGCATAAAGAGAATTGTTAGAGACTCAATATGTTCTATACTCAAATTCCAATCTCAACTCAAATTAGATATAGAATAGTTTGTTTCATGGAACTTGAACAACCACATGCATCCACTTGACTAGGCTCAATCATCTCAACTCAACCAATCACCTTAATGAACAACCTTTCTCACAAACCCTAATCCAAGCACGTATCAACCAACTTAAAATGTTTTCAACAATGCTCAAACACAAATCTCACATAACAATGATACTCATGTTCTTTTCTAACTCAAGTTTAAGTTCTTTGCATAACCAATTGGCTTCAACAACAATGCTTAAAAACCAAGGTTTAATCACAAATATCAATCCAAAAAACTTTGAAGCATTTAACCAATAACTTTCAAAAAGGAAACCACAAATAATCCTTTTCACTCCAAAGGTATTTTATAATCAACCACCATAATCAATCAATAGGAGAATGTGCCCATACATTTTATGAAGATGAAGAAGCCTCTTTGGAAATCTGCCACAATCACAATATTCTTTTGCCAATCCTCACAAGGGTTAGAAGATCATAAAATAATCAATATTACTCCACTTCACAATAATATTCACCAAGGCTTTTAATTAGAAAACCTTCTTAAGAATTAATGCACAACTTCCTTATCACTCCTAAAACCACTTGTACCATAAAATAAAATAAATCAAAACATTGCATAACCTTGTCACTCCAAAAACCACTTATACCATAAAATAAAATAAATCAAAATATTGCATAACCTTGTCACTCTAAAAACCACTTATACCATAAAATAACTCAAATATTTTATATCCTTCCTTTCAACACTTTTGCACTTAAAAAAAATAATCACAAAGCCTTCTTAGGCAATATCCCACATTAATCAAATATCAAACCTTAGCCATATGCAAAAATTAAATCCACTATACTCTCTATGAAAATCGACACTTAACACAACCTTAGAAAATTCAAAATATTTCATGCACCCAAAAATTTTGATGATCGAATTATGGCATACCTTGCAAAATGGCTTCAGGTGGTTTCGACCCCATGTTCCTCCTCGTTGTGCGCCTTAGCGCACTCTCCACCCACCGTGTGGGATAGGCCTCCCACGTGGAGGCTTTAAGCCTTTGAGACTTATATTTACATCCTCTCCACCTATGCCTCAAAACTTGATCCCTTGTTCCATGTGTAGTGTGTAGATGAAATTAGAAGGGGGGAATCGACGATTATGAAGGAGGGGATAATTGAATGCGGAAAATATTTCTTGTCACCAACTTGGTTGATAAAATCAAACCCTTTAAATATTCAAACATTTGCATGATAAAATATATGACGTCGGTGGACATGGCGGGAAAACTCTTTTATTTAATTTTAAAATTAAAATTTAAAATTTAAATAAATTAAAATTTAAACTAAAACTTTAAAATTAAATTTCTCCCTTAAAAGATAGTTCTTCTGGGGGAGGATTAGACGTTTTTCGTAGGACTGCCCAAACTTCCGAACTTGTTTAGGCCATATCTCACTCATCCGAACTCGGATTGAGCTAAAATTTTGAGGGTAGATGCCTAAAAAACCGTAGAACGTCTCCACCAATTTTCATATCATTTGGAAGAACACAGATCCTAGCACATCCCTATGTGTGAACGATATATTTGGCAAGAGACTATGCGAGGGTTTCATCTAGGTTGAGTGCAAGCAGCTCTAGAGGTTGGTTTTTAGGGCCTTTGGGCCCTAGCGGCCAATATTTTTGTGGTTTATGCTCAATATTTTAGCAGGAAATGTTGCAGGGGATACAATATGGGTTAGAAATTTGTATTTCAATAGATCATACTGTGAACTTGAGTGACAACGACTTCCAATTTGCTACACAAAAGAAAAGTGAAAACCATACCTTTCCATGACGTCTAGGGCAAGGATTAAAGAGACCATGAAATAAGTTTCAAGTAGTTGATCAAAAAATGGCTCATATCTCAAGTGAATCTGGTGCTAAGGTGCACCCACAAAATAATTCTACTGTGAAAACCCCTATCAAGGGTAAGAATTTTGAAGACTCAATCCCAAAAATGAATTTTAGGGATGCCTTTCATGGTGGACAACCTCATCCCAATGCTAATATCAATATTAGGGATTCTCATAAACCTCTAATAATGCCTAAGATTAATCCCAGGAAAACGAAGTCAGGATGTCTTAAAGTAATTGATGGAACTCCTATTGTTAAGCTTGATAGGGGTAACATTCAGACTGGCATTGAAGATTTCAAAAAAAGAGGACTAATTTGTCTGTTCATGGGTTTTCATCTGAGTCTATCTACTTTCAAAGTCTGGGCAGCAAAAATCTAGAAAACTAAATGTGAGTTACAAATCTCTATTTATCCAAATGGTTATTTTCTTGTTTTATTTGCTAATAATGAAGATAGAGAGAAAAATTTCAAGGGGGTCCTTGGTTTTTTGGAAGGGAAGGGCTTTTCATGAAGCCCTGGCATACTAAATTTAAAGCCGAAGAAGAGATGCCTTCTATAGCTCCCGTGTGGGTTAGACTCTTTGGCCTCGCCTATTGAATTTTGGAATCCTACTATTTTTTCTTCACTTGGAAACTCTTTAGGAACTTTTATGATGACTCGCTGATTGTACTCAAAATTTTGAACATATTATTTATGCTCGAATTTGTGTTTTAATGGATTTTGACAAACCCCTACCTAAAAAGATCACATTACAATTTGGGGAAGACACTTGGGAGCAAGTAGTGGACTATGAGAACATTCCTTTTCGTTGTAAAATTTGCCATGAATATGGTCATTTGGCCGATGCTTGCCCAAATAAAATTCCTAATCAAAAGAAAGAAGATATAAACTCAGTAGGTTTCCAAATACCTAAGAAGAAGAACACTAAGAAAAAACAAGTAATGAAGGATCAATCAAAGTCATTTGCTAATATGTTTGAAATCCTTTCCACAAATGATGTCCCAAGTGAGGAAGAGGATATAATGGAAACTGAAATCTTAGAAACACAATTTAAATATGAAGGAAAGAACTCGGAGACAAACCAAAAAATCAAAGGTTTTCAACGAGAAAAAAAAGGAGAAAATTTACACAAGAAAAACAATATATCAAATGTCAAAACTTCAAATAATACAGGTCCCAATATAGACTCCATTGAACCATCTAGTAAAATTTTGGCTATGTATGAGCATTCTTCAAGGTTAGAAGCCATCTCAGATTCAATTGGAATAAGTCAAGAAACAGGGACAAAAAAATTGAAGATGGATTCTAATCAAAAAGTAGGTCGCAAGACCAATCAATATCATATGGTAAAAGAAGGTGAAAAGCTTGTAGAGGAAGGTAAGATTAATGCCCTTCCCAAAATTTTTAGCCCTGGTATTAATGAAGATCATCACTTGGAATATTAGAGGACTCAAAGGGAGTATTTCAAAACAAAATGAAATTAGAAGAATGATTCAGATAAATCATCCACATATTGTTTTCCTTCAAGAAACAAATATGTCAATGGAGGATATGGACTTAATTTTCTATAAAATTTGGCCAGCTAGAAAAGTGGTTTCCCTCAGTTCCCAAGGGACTTCGGGTGGCATTGCTTGTATTTGGGACCCAAAAGAGGTAGTTATTCACCATATGGTTGGCAATTGGGGTTTGTTGGCTATAGCTATTCAAAGTAGACATTCCAACTAGATTATGCTCTGCATTACTGTTTATGCCCCGACTTATTTGGAGGAAAAAAGAATACAGTGGAAGGATATTACTCATATTATCTCTCATTTTCGTAAATCTTGGATCTTGATTGGAGGAGATTTCAATACCATCCTCTCTCTGGATGAGAAAAGGGGGGGAAATAGAAATTTGGACAATAGTACTGACCTCATGAGCGAATATATTACAAACCTCCATCTTGTGGATATCCAACTAGATAATGGCCTTATGACTTGGTCTAACAGAAGGCAAGGCTTAGCTTGTATAATGGAGAGATTGGATAGGTTTTTGCTCTTTGAAAATTTATTAATCCATGGTCACATTCCTAAAGTGAAGACTCTTAATAATGCTGGTTCGGATCATTGGCTAGTCATGGTGGAAATGTGGAAAACCAATGTGAGTTTCTCTCCTTTTTGTTTTCAATTAATGTGGCTTAGAGACATTTCCTTCAGACCTCGTGTGCAACAATGGTGGAAGGAAGGTAAACTTAGGCATGGGACTAAGATGTTCTATTTTGCCAAAATATTGCAATACATTAAATCCAAAATCAAGACTTGGAACTGGAAAGAGTTTGGGGATGTTCATAAAAAAAAACATGAAGTTATTGCTCATCATGAAGTTTCTCTATGTTTTTTGTTTTTTTTTACTGTCTGTTGTTGGTTGTTTTTATTTTTATTTTATTTATTTTATTTTTTTGGTTTTGGTTGTGTTTATTTTTCATGTTTTTTTGGGTTATGTCTTTGTAGTGTTCTGTTGTTTTTGTCTTGTTTGTGTTTTGTTATGTGGTTCTTGTGTTTTTCTATGTGGTTTGTGTTGTGGTTTATTTTATCTTATTGTGCATGTTTGGTTGTGCTTTTGGTTTTGACAAACTCAAGGAGCATGTTTTTTATTTTATTTTATTATTTTTGTTGTTATTTACTTTTTTTAATTTGGTTTTGTGTGTTTGTTTGCTCCTTGAGTATGTCAAAGGTGGTAGGCCAGGTCCGAGTCCTGGGCATTTTTTGCGGAATGGATACCCCTGCCTCCTTGGGTCTTACCCGAAAGTGGCATCCCTTTTGGGATGTTTTCCACAAATTAAAAAAAAAAAAAATTAAATTTCTGCATCACCGAGGCACATTTTTTGATGAAACAAAAAGCCAACTTGGGTTTTAAGAAAAACCCATTTCAAATATACCATCCATGGTTTTAAATAAAACCTTTCCTTGCCTTCCTTGGTTTTCATAAAAACCTTTTACTAAGCTTCCCTTGAAGCTCCTTTTGGAACCAAATGCCATGCATCCCTTCTTGAACCTTTGATCAAAACCTTTGCTTCTCATGAAGCTCTTTGTGGAGCAAAATCATAGTGCTTACTTACATAGGCCCTTTTGAAATCAATGACAAATTTTAGCTTAGGGACTCAAAATGTCCAACACCAAAATTTTATCAACTCTTTCAATATTAATGGAGCTACCCAATATAATTTCATATTTTTTAAAAATAACCCCAAATGCTGTGAGCAAATGGACAATGAAGAAGTAAATGGTGTGATGTTTCTAAATCCTTCTCACACAAGGCACATATAAAGGGTCCATAATATCTTCTTCTTTATAGACTTTATCTTGTAAGAATCTTACTTTGAACCGCTAACCAAAGGAATGTTGAGGCCTTAGGAAGAGCCTCTAATGACCAAACATTCTTCCAAGGAAAATATTTAGGAGGAAAATTTTGATTGTTCTAAATCCTCATATCCCAACTTGACAGAGTATCCACTATCCTTTGATAAATTCTAAATCAACTCATCCTTTCATGTACAAATCAATAAATAAAACTCTTAGAATGTCTTTTGAAGTTCATCTGCAATTTTTTTGAGTTTCTCTCCTTCAACCAGGTTAGTAAAAGAAATCCATAATCTTTGATCTTTAGACCTTTACATGCTAGGTATACTTAAGCCAATGGTTTCAATTTTGAGTCAGAGATAAGAGGATAAGGTTTCAACCAAGCATCAAACTAAAAATTTATATAACTCCCCTTATTGACTGACCATCTAATATGTTTCTTTATCAATTGCAAACTCTCTGATATGAAGTTCCATGTTGATGATACTTTAGGTAGAGTTATTTTCCCAAATAATTACATTGCATCAAGAGAACCTATATATTTTTGAAGTACTATTTTTGCCCAATTATTTCCTTTATTTTTGAATAATCTCCACCCAAGCTTTTCTCCTAATGCCAAATTCATAAGTTTACAATTCTACAAGATTGATCCTCCAATATTCTTTCCTTTACAAACCCTACCCCACTTACAAAGAGGAAATCTAAATTTCTCCTCAACCTTTCCATAGAGAGTCTCTTTGAATTTTATCAATTTTTGATGCTATACCTGTTGGTAATCTTGAAAGTGACATCATATTTATAGGAATGGATTGCAGTGTAGTCTTTATGAGTTGTAGCCTTCCCGATATGGTTAAGAACTTACCTTTCCAACATGCCAAGTAAGCTTTCATTCTATCCAAAAAAGAGATCCAAAGCTCATTTTTATTTCCTTTAAAGGAATACCCAAGTAGGTTGATGGAATTTTTCCAATTTTAAACCCTAAAATATTCACAACAATTTGTTGTAAATCTAGGGTAGTATTAATGAAAAATATTAAATTTTGAAGTATTTACCAACTGTTGAGTAGTCTTCTCATAACATGATAATATTTATTTAAACTCCATGGGCTCATTGACTAATGGATTACCCAAAAGAAAAGTATCATCAAAAAATTAGATATGAGATTCAAAGGGGCCATTTTTTGTAACTTGTGTCATGACCCTCCCTTGGTAGACTTTTTTTCATTTGGATGGACTTACATTTTGCTATGTTGCTTTATTGAAGGAATGTTTGGATATTTTGAAAATTAGCTATGAAAACACATACAATATATGGAAAATGTGATATGTGTATCTATTAATGGGATGTTGGATAAGTTTATGTTTATTTTTCTCATAAATATAATAATTATGTAGGATATGATGTTATTAATAGAAATTGCATTTTTTTAGAAATAGGGTTTTTCACATGTTTGGAGGAAATACTAACCACCAAACGAGATGTAATAAGGAAAGGAAAAGACATGATGTCTATTCATCATTCAGCTCGAGTAGCAAGGAAAAATGTGCCTTAATCATAAGATTTCATAATATGAAACCACATGAAAGAATTATTTTAAGTAGATGAAATTTAAGATGTTGCATGCTAATTTTATCTTGTTAGTGAAGATAATTAGTAGATTTATTTCAAGTAGAAATGAATCATTAAGTATTGATTCTCTTGTATTTTTTATTAAAGTAGAGAATATATCCTTAGTGGGAATTCGATGTTCAGAATAAATTTAACTAAGTTGAGATATTTGAATTATCATTTGACTTGGAGTCTAAGACTACCATCAAACTATTAATTAAAAAAAATAGAATCAATAAATTCTCAACTTGGAGTTGAGAGGAGGTTGATGGAATTATAAAGGCATGGTGGCACCATGGGTTAGCTTCAGGTCCCATTATGCTGGTAGTGGGTGAAAAAAGGTAAGGCATATTTCATTATGATCTGAAAAGATCAGGTGAACGAAGGAAGAGAGTTGTGATGAGTTGTAAAAGATGGATGTAATCATCTATGATAGATAACTGTGATTATCTATGATAGATTGATATGATCATCTATGATAGATTATTTTTATATTCGGTGAAATATTACTATAATCATCTGTGATAGATTTCTATGATCATTTGTGATATATTGTTGTTATAATCGATGATAGATTTTTGTTATGATCGATGATAAATTGCTATGATCATCTGTAATAGATTATTGTTATCATCTATGAAATATTTCTATTATCATTTGTGAAAGATTGCTATTTTCATGTATGAATATTGCTAGGATATTGGGGAAGATATACCATTGGTTATCTTGGAGATTGCATGGTGACCATATTGGAGATATCATCGATTCATGGAGAGACATCATTTGGGTGACACCAAAATTGTTAAAGGTAGGTTCTCCTCATAGTGAATGGTCTTACTCTTGAATTATTACTGCTGTATGTAATTAAAGGATCTTAGTTTTCACTTACGTAGCATTGGAAACAAGTTTCATTTGGTTGAGTGCAACTTCAAAGGTATAGTTCTTATATTTGTTGGCCATTTGTTCGAAAGGTGCTAGACTAACTCAGGAGATCATATTGGTAAGTAAGACCCATCGAGTATTATCAATAGTAGTTCTAGAAGAGTTATGCATTACCATATATAATTTGAGACCTTGATTAAACTTATCTTTGATGATAGATGAGTAGATAAGATGTTCTGCAACGAATATAATTTTCAAGGATAGCTGATTTATTTTTATGAAGTTATAGGAGTCAATTTGGTGACGTAGGATTGGTTTTAGAGACTCAAGAAAACCAATGTTATATGTTGTTCATTCCACATTAGAATGTGCTCAATGCTTTTTGATGCTGGGGTTTTTAGTGCTATGACACTAAAATTTTGGGTGTTATTACCTTATTTTAAGTATGGGTGGAAAGATTATCCAACCCAGTTCGATTGGGTAGAGGTCTTAGAGCTAAGAAAAAATTGTTAGCCATGAAACAAAAATATAGCATAATTTATTTTACTAGATGTTAAACTACCAAAGATCCTTGGTTCAATATAAAGCATATAAGTGCATTATATTATTGATGCTGATTCGAAAGACTTAGAAACCTATTACCTAGGTTGATAGGTAATTGAAAGACTTCAGATGTTGAAGCCTGTAAGTCTGGGTAGTGTCACTAGATAGAAGTATTATCATTTCCAAAATTTACAAGATAAGATAATGACTATTTATTTTTGGGTGGTTTGTAAACGTCTCTACATCATAATCATAGTATAGAAGAGTAATTGATTTAGATGTATTTTTATTGTGTTTTGATATGGAGGAAAATATATAAAGAAAGGTTAGCTTAATGTTTTACTGTAGGTTATATTCTTGAAAAGAGGAACATGAATGTTATGTTTGTGTTATAAAGGTCTCATAGAGCTTCTTGAGCTCAGGAAGGCTTTTGTTGTGCTTACTCTAGTTGAACGGAGTTAAAATTGTAATAATGGATAAGAGGATTAATTCATAAATTAGAAACAAAGGGAAATTAGTATGTACTTCATAAGAGATAAATATATTGAGTGTGGTAAGGTATCCTTGTGAGTGTGGTCTACCATTAAGGATGCCACTTGCATTATAGGTGATTTGACCCCGGGATTAATCCCCATGGTGGATGTGTATAATAATTATTACTTAAAAAAAGAGATAAAGACATTCAAATATCTAATCTCTAGTGTATGAATTAATTTTCATATGAAAGAATAATATAAAAGAGAATTTATTTGCTGGGTTTTCCCTTCGAGGTTTTTCCTAGGGTAAAATATGAAGTTTTGTGTATTGTTATATTTTCCATTTATGACAATGTGTTGTAATGTGCAAGCGGACTATGTTATGATTATAACCATATAGGAGATTAAGTAGATCAAGCATGAGATATTGTGGATTGATTTTGCTTATGGAAGTCAATAAGGATTCATGGAATGGTTGCAATCCTTGTATGTTATATCTCTACAACTATATGTGGAATAATTACATTTCTATTTTTGTATAAAGGAAAATCAAAATGGAAAATGAAGAATGTATATGGAACCTTAATGACTATTGAAAAATGGGCTTTTGTAATGGATGCTTATTTTACTTAGTATAGTGTTTCCATTAATTAATGAATAAAACAATGCAAACTACGTAAACTCGCATGACAAACCATAGGGAATGAAAAGTGATTGAAGGTTTTATGACCTTGGGTTTAGATATGGAATAAGTCTATACAAGGCAAGAGACTAGCTCATTGTGAAGATGAGAATGATAGTCTATTCCTAGCATGCTTAATGCACTCACATCAATGGATTGATGTACAATGTAGAGATGGGTGTGTACTTGGAAAAGGACCAGAAGGATTAAGATAGCTCATTGATAGATGGATGAGAAGGATAACTTGGGCTTGTATGCTACCTAGTACACTTACATTGGTGGACAAATGTAAGACGTAAGGATATATATTCTTGGAAATGATCTTGAAGGGATGGTAGTATTTTCCTTAGGACTCTAAATGATCAAAATAGAGACACTAGGTTGCAATTTATCTATAAAATACACATACACACACATATGTATACCTACCTTTAGGATAGAAAAATTGGGTTATGATATTTAGTATCCGAGCGCTTGGTTCGTAGGGATGCAAGTTTCCTTACACAAGAATATATGGAGTGTAATAGGATGACCACCATGTTAATACGATACCTATAATAAAAGTGTGTCAGTTAAAAATGGACCTTGATTGTCTAGTTAGGATAATTAGGAATGAAGAACATAGGCTTATACTAAGAGGGGGGTGAACAATATAAGACCAACTCTTACTTTTATTTCCCAAATAATATTATTCAATATTATCAATGGCAATATCAATAGCAGTAATCAAAGCAATGCACAAATCATCACACACATGAGAGACACAAATTTAACATGGTTCACCCAATGTGGGTTATGTCCACGGAGAAAATATTTTTTCTAAATTTTCTCAACAAATCTCTTGGAAATAAACTTCCTATTACAATGTTTATGGACCTCTATCCAAAGGAGACAAAACTCCCCTATTCTCTAATTTGTGTGTCTCTCTCCACAGGAGAACTCTATCCCCTTGCTCTCGTTCATGGATCTCTCTCCACAGGAGAACTCTATCCCCTAGATCTAGTTTGTGGAAATTGATCTAGGATAACTCTATCTCCTCAACTGGTTTGTGGATCTCTCTCCATAGAAGAACTCTATCTCTGTAGTTGGTTCACAGATATCACTCCATAGGATAACTATTTCCCCTTTGCTTTGGTTCATGGATATCTATCCATAGGAGAACTCTATCCCCTCTGCTCTGGCTGGTGAACTTATAGAAGACTTCTACCCACACTACTCTGGCTTGTGGATATATCTCCATAGGAGAACTTTATTCCCACTGCACTAGCTAATGTACCTCTATCCACTGGAGACATTTGTCCTCTCTGATCTATCACCTCCAAAGCCTGCTCTCAATTCTATCTCAAATCTGCACCAAACTCTGTCCTAAGTCTAGCATAAATCTACTCTATCTTTGCTCATAAATATACCCCAAGCCTTAACACAAAGCTTGATTAAATTAGAAACCAAACCTACTCTTAACTCTGTCTCAAATCTACACCAAAATCTGTCCCAAGTCTAGCACAAATTTTCTTTAAATTTGCTCACAAATCTACACCAAACCTTGCCACTAGTCTAGAACAAATCTGCTCTTACTCTGCTCATAAATCTATACCAAAACTGTTCCAAGTCTTCTCTCAAGACTTTCTCAAGTACGCCTTCAAGATTTCTCAAAGACTTGCTCAAATACATCCTCAAGGCTTCTCAAAAGACTTTCTCAAAACTACCTTCAAGCCTTGTCAAAGACTTTCTCAAATCTGCCCTCAAGCCTTCTCAAAGACTTTCTCAAATATGCCTTCAATGCTACTCACAAAACCTACTTAAATATTTCCAAAACTTGCATACATAGAAATGCTTATATCTCTTTTAGAAGTACTTTATTCAACTAGGAAATTCAAACATATTCTACCTAGAATTCGTTTAACCTTTGGAACATATAGATAATGATATGTTCTATCAAAAACTCAATATGTTTCATACTCACAAATCTTGATCTCAAACATTTTCACAATTGCTATTAATATCTCTCAAACCAATGTTCAAAATGTTTCAAAAAGATGCACTAACTTTTATTCAACCCTAGCACAAGTAGTTCACAACATCTAGCACAAATGTCTCAATATATTTCAATAAAGGAAGCACAACGTTATTCTCAAAATTTATCCCAAATGTTTCCAAAATCATTCAACAATGAAGCACAAATCCTAATTCAAATATTTCCAACAATGCTTATAAAACAAATCCTTTTCTTTCCACCTTATGTTCCAAAACATTCACTTCAAAAAATGCTTTAACGAAGGAGTGATGTTCCCATACCTCTTAATTTACTATTATGGAGATATGTCTTCAAAACATGTCTCACAAACAACTGATTTTTCTAATGTCACTTCAAGGGTTAGGTTGCAAGATACTTTCTCAAAACATCCACATGAATTTTCATCTTAAAAAATGTTCAATGAAATCTGAAATTTATATTTAATCACTCTTCTTTTATCCTAAAATATGAAGCATTAATATCCAACAAAACCTTTCATAACTTCATTTCACAATTCAAGAGTTATAATAAAATATCAAGCAACTTATCACACCTTATTACTCCTAATCTTGCAAAATAAAATTCAATCCAATCAACACACAAATTACACACATAAATTCCTTATACACCTTATACCTCCTACTTAAAATAAAATATTTCAATGTACCTCAATTCTTCAACAAGACCATAACATCATTTACACACCACACATGACACTAGACAAAAATCCCTCTTTAATTCAACCAACCTCAACTACTCCGCATTGCCCTTTTTAATTCAAAAATTGAAAATAAAAAAAATACCTTATGACTCCCTAAGCAAGCATACCTTAGCCTTGACAATTAATTTAATCAACAAAAAATATTGCCCCCTTATTGTTGCCACCATGATTTGAACTGGCACTGCTCGCTGGCTTGCACCCTAGCCTTTGCTAGGACACAATGTGGGCTAGTTCCCACATGAAACCAAAACCACATGCACTCTCCTTTATTCCTATATTTGGTGCAAAAACACTTTTCAACCAAAAATATTAACCCTTCTACCTCCGCCACGTCTCGAACCTGAGATATCCCTCCTGCTACGAATTAGGTGCCAAGTTAGCTACCATCTGAGCTAGCTTTCCAGATGGGATTTACTTTCATTGTCCCTTTGCTTTATCCCAAACTTGATCTTTAAAAAGGCACTGTCATTTTGTCCACGAATACACTCTCACGAATTTCACACATGCAATATATGAGATTTTTGCATAACAATCACCATCACCTTCTTTGCAATAAACTTTATGATATAAATGTGTTTTTGCCCTTATGATCCTTCACGTCGGTGCTTGGGGAGGAATTTTAAATTTTGACATTGGCGCCTAACATTAAACCTTTTAAATTTATTATAATAATTTAAATCTAAAGTAGATTTAAATATTATAATTTAAATTTTAACCTTTGGGCCCTTTTAATTTTTAATTATTATAATTATTTAAATCTGCATAGATTTAAATATTATAATTTCCTCTTCTCCTTTGGGCATTTTCTTTGGATATAGTCTTTGCCACCATAAAATATCTTCCTATTTATTTTGTGAGTGCTACCATGGTAAAACCATTAAACCTTTATTTTTCTTGATATAAATGACAATCAATGTCCTTAACTTATGCCATTAATCCTTTGACATCAATGACAACAATATACTCAAAATTTATAACAATTTCCCCCTTTGTCATTGATGGTAACCCTTTTCTAAAAATTCCTTTTTCCAACCACTGGATTCCAAATCTGCTCCCCCTAAGAAACTGCTCCTCTTGATTGAATGCTCTCTCTCTTACTCAAATCTCTCCTCCTTTGACATCAATGGCAAAGGGACTCCTTTGGGGCTAAAGATAAGAATCTTAACTCAACCCACTCCCCACCTCCTCTCCTTGAGGTGATTAATTTTAGGGTGGGAGTATCTCTACTCCTAGCATACAATTTCTTTTTCTTTATCAACCTTCTTTTTCAACATACCCTTTTGATCCTTTTGAGTGTCCCTATTCTTGCTTGTCTTTGGAAGCTCTAGAAACTTTGTTCTACACCACTTGGTCTTATACCCTAGATTATTGCACTTATAACACTTAATATTGTGGTTCTTAGAAGGTTCAAATATCTTTAAGTTCCTCGTGGTGAAGCCATACTCATTTCTGTCATGAACCCTATAGTGGTTTACTTTATGACCAAAGCGATTACAAGAGTAGCAATACCCTTGGAATAAATATCCATATTTGAAAGAGTTGACATTCATTTTAGTGAGGCTATACCCATTCTTTCCATGAGTCTTGCAATGCATTGCCTTGTGACCAAACTGATTACATGAAAAACAACTTCATTTGAAGAAATTTTATCTTGAACCCTCTGGTCTCTTAGTCCTTTCTTTTCCTTCTCTGTGATGATTTTAGTTTCTTGTTTGTGCATTGTTTATTTTCTTAGTGAAGCTTCTATTCAATTTATCCTCATAAGTATTTATCTCTTCTTCACTCTCTTCCTTTGAAACTTCCTCATCTTTTGAGCTTGATCTTGACCCTTCTTATTGATTCCCTTGTCCTTCTTCAAAACCAAGTCATGCTTTGATAGATGAAGATATTTGTGCATTGATAATCTTATCCAAAGTATTTGAACTTTTCCCAAACATGTGTAGCCTATCCTTAGAATATTTCACTTTCATCCTTAGTGAAACTACGTCATGTTCTAATATTTCACATTCTAACTCTTTTACCTCTAACTTTTCACTCATGACCTCTTTAATTCTCCTTGCCTTAGATTTTGAGTTTGTCAAGTCTTGTAGAAGATTTTATTTTTCTTCCTCACATTCTTGAACTTGAGTCTTTAGTCTTGAATTCTATTTTCTAACCTTTTTCAATTCTCTAAGAGCAACAATAAGTTTTGCTTCTAGATCTACTGTAACTTCCTCTTCATTTTTTGAATCTTTGTCTACTTCTTAATATTCAATAGAATCTTCATACTTTTCAGATTTATATTCAACATGAGCATTTTATTCCTCTTCTATTGCCAAAAATAGAATCTCTTCTTCTTCACTATATGAGGGTCTTTCATCACTGTCACTTGAAACCTTGCCTGCCTTGTTAACATAGAAAATATTCTTGCACCTTTGAAAGAACTTCTTTTCATGTTTGCCTTGTCCATACCTATTTTTATTTTTATGCCTGGATTTTCCTGTTTCCTTTTTCTTATGATCCTGTTTCTCTTCACTACTACTGCTTCCAGCTTCTAGATAATTAGATGCATAGTGACCAAAATTACCACAATTAAAATATTTCACTATTTTCATACCTTTGTGCTTTCTTGAGTCCTTGTTTCTTCTCTCATAGTTAGCTTCTTCATCACTGCTTGAATCACCACTTGATTCTGATATCTTATATTTTATATTATTTGAAGCTTTGAAATCTACCTCTTTATTGGAGTTAGGATCCTTTACTATCCTCATCTCATAAGTTGTGATAATTCCATGTAACTCATCCATAGTTAACTTTTCAATATCTCTCATCTCTTCTATAGCTAAAACTTTTCCATCATACCTCATAGGAAGTGACCTTAAAACCTTTTGAGCAACATTGGAGTCTTCAATTTCAAATCCAAGTTCATGCATGGTATTAACAACCTCATCCACACGAAGCAAGTATGTAGCAATATCTTCCTCATCTTCCATATTAAAATATTCAAACATTTTCTTGTGATTTTGTAACTTTGCCAACTTGATCTTTTTATCTCCCTCATATGTTTGCTTCATTTTTTCCCATATATCTTTTGCTGATTTGTAGTGCATAAATTTCATAAATTTTACTTCATGTGATCCACTTAAGATTCCATTCATATCCTTAGCATTATTTATATGTAACATCTTATCATATTTATCTATGGGAGTAGATGTAGGTGTGAACCCATCCTCAAATGAATGCCATATCTCATATCCTTATGACATCAAGTAAGTATTCATTCTTATGCTCTAGAAAGCATAATTGTTCCCATAAAAAAATGGTGCCTTATTTTATGAATATCCATTCTGAGATGCTATATGTGTTCTTATAATATCTTCCTTCAAGCTTTTAGACTCTTCTAAAGGAACCTACTCTGATACCAATTGAAGAACACATGCTTATACTGAGAGAGGGGTGAAGAGTATAAGATCAACTTTTACTTTTATTTCCCAAAACATTAATCCAACATTATCAATGGTGATATCAATAGTAGTAATAAAAGCAATGCACAAATCATCACACACATGAGAGACATAAATTTAACATGGTTCACCCAATGTGGGTTACGTCCATAGAGAAAATATTTCTTCTAAATTTTCTCAACAAATCTCTTGGGAATCAATTTCTTATTACAATATTTATGGACCTCTGTCCAAAGGAGACACAAATCCTCTATTCTCTAATTTGTGGATATCTCTCCACAAGAGAACTCTATCCCTTTCCTCTGGTTAGTGGATCTATCTCCACAAGAAAACTCTATCCCCTAGCTCTGGTTTGTGGAACTTGATCTAGGAGAACTCTATCTCCTCAACTGGTTCGTGGATCTCTCTCCACAAAAAAACTCTATCTCCCTAGCTGGTTTATAGATCTCACTCCATAAGAGAACTCTTTCCCCTTTGCTCTAGTTCATGGATCTCTATCCATAGGAGAACTCTATCCTATCTATTTTGGCTGGTGAATCTAGAAGACTTATGCCTCCATTGCTCTATCTTGTGGATATCTCTCCATAAGAGACCCTTATCCCCATTGCACTAGCTGATGGACCTCTATCCACTAGAGACCTCTATCCTCTCTGCTCTATCACCTCCAAAGCCTACTCTCAATTATGTCTTAAATATGCACCAAACTCTATCCCAAGTATATCATAAATATTCTCTATCTCTGCTCATAAATCTGCTCCAAGCCTTAACACAAAGCTTGATTAAATCAACAACCAAACCTGCTCTTAAATTTATCTCAAATATGCACCAAAATCTCTCCCAAGTCTAGCATAAATTTGCTCTAAATCTGCTCACAAATTTGCACCAAACCCTAGAAATAGTCTAGCATAAATTTGCTCTTACTCTTCTCATAAATTTGTACCAAAACTGTTCCAAATTTTCTCTCAAGACTTGCTCAAATATGCCTTCAAGCCTTCTTAAAGACTTTCTCAAATCTGTCCTCAAGCCTTCTCAAAAGACTTGCTCAAAATTACCTTCAAGCCTTCTTAAAGACTTGCTCAAAATTACCTTCAAGCATTCTCAAAGACTTGCTTAAATTTGCCCTTAAGCCTTCTCAAAGACTTTCTCAAATCTGCCCTTAATGCTGCTCACAAAACCTGCTTAAATATTTCTAAAAAGTGCATACAAACAAATGCTTATATCTCTTCCAGAAGTACTTTCTTCAACTAGGCAATTGAGACATATTCTACCTAGAATTTTTTTAACCTCTGGAACATATAGAGAATGATATGCTCTATCAAAAACTCAATATGTTTCACACTCATAAATCTTGATCTCAAATTTTTTTACAATTGCTATTAATATCTCTCAAACCAATGTTCAAAAGGTTTCACAAAGATGCACTAACTTGTCTTCAACCCTAGCACAAGTAGTTCACAATATCTAGCACAAATGTCTCAATCTCTTTCAATAAAGGAAGCACAACCTTATTCTCAAACTCTATCCCAAATATTTCCAAAATAATTCAACAATGAAGCACAAATCCTAACTCAAATATTTCCAACAATTCTTATCAAACAAATCCTTTATCTCCACCTTATGTTCCAAAAAATTCACTTCAAGAAAATACTTTAACCAAGGAGTGATGTTCCCATACCTCTTAATTTGCTCTTATGGAGATATATCTTCAAAACCTCTCTCACAAAAAAATGATTTTTCTAATGCCACTTCAAGGGTTAGATTGCATGATACTTTCTCAAAACATCCACATGAATTTTCACCTTAAAAAATGCTCAATGAAATCTGAATTTGATATTTAATCACTCTTATTTTATCCTCAAATATGAAGCATTAATATCCAATTAAACCTTTCATAACTTCCTTTCACAATGCAAGAGTTATAATAAAATATCAAGAAACTTATCACGTCTTATTACTCCTAATATTGCAAATTAAAATTCAATCCAATCAACACACAAATTATACACATTAATTCCTTATACGCCTTATACATCCTACTTAAAATAAAATATTTCAATGTACCTCAATTCTTCAACAAGACCATAACATCATTTACACACCACACATGACACTAGGCAAAAATGCCTTTTTAATTCAACCAACCTCAACTACTCCGTACTACCCTTTTTAATCCAAAAATTAAAAATAAAACAAACACCTTATGACTCCCTAAGAAAGCATACCTTAGCCTTGGCAATTAATTTATTCAACAAAAATTATTGCCCCCTCGCTGTCACCACCGTGATTTAAATTGGCACTGCTCACTGGCCTGCATCCTAGCCTCGGCTAGGCCACCACGTGGGCTATATGTTCACTAGAAATAAAAACCACAAACACTCTAATTTATTCCTATCTTCGATGTAAAAACATTTTTCAACCAAAAATATTAACCCTTCTGCCTCTACCACATCTCAAACCTGAGATCTCCCTATTGCTATGACTTAGGCACCAAGGTAGCTGCCATCGGGGCTAGTTGTCCATATGGGATTTACTTTTGATGTCCCTTTGCTTTATCCCAAACTTGATCTCCAAAAAGACGATGTTATTTTATCCACGAATACACTCTCATAAATTTTGAACATGCAATATATGGTATTTTTGCATAACAATCACCATCGCCTTCTTTGCAGTAAACTTTATGATATAAATATGTTTGTGCCCTTATGATCCTTCACGTTGGTGCTTGGGGAGGAATTTTAAATTTTGACATTGGCGCCCAACATTAAACCTTTTAAAATTATTATAATAATTTAAATCTAAAGTTTTATTTTTCTAAGCAAAAAACCCCATGCGGGGCCGCCTTGGTCTAAGAGACCATGACCAGGGGGTTATACATCGTCAAAGTCACCCAAGATTCACGACCGACCCTGCTCGCACTAACATTATCAATTGGATTTTTGGTACCCAATTCAACTTTTTGGTAGGGTGTATATTCGAACTTGGGACGTCCCTTGGAGGATTGCCCTCTCCTCTCCAACTCATCTACAACACTAGGGTATTAAATCTAAAGTAGATTTAAATATTATAATTTAAATTTTAACCTTTGGGCCATTTTAATTTTTAATTATTATAATTATTTAAATCTGCATAGATTTAAATATTATAATTTCCTCTTCTCCTTTGGGCATTTTATTTGGATATAGTATTTACCATCATAAAATATCTTCCTATTTCTTTTGCGAGTTCCACCATGGTAAAACCATTAAATATTTATTTTGCTTGACATAAATGACAACCAATGTCATTAACATACGCCATTAATCCTTTGACATAAATGACAACAATATACTCAAAATTTCCAAAACGGAATATAGTTGCTAGTGGGAAAAATAATTCCAAGATGTAATTGTGAACTGATTCCTACCATCTCTCTTGTGTGTGACTAGGGACAATACCACCAAAGAGAAGAAGAGAAAGTGTTGCCCCATCGATGAGGCATACATGACAAACCAATGTAGAAGTTGGGACCACTTATGTAGGTGCGAACAATCCTAGTGATGAAAGGGAGGATCTCTCCACAATAATTGCCCTACTTCATGAACAAGTAGAAACACAGAAGCAACTATTGGAAATCGTGTTGAATCGAGAAACTCAAGCTGGAAACTCTAGAGGAGGAAAAAGTAATAAACTTGTTTTAGAGGCTCAATAGGGCCAAAATTCGGCTAGAGGTAGATTTGGGTAAAGATATGAAGCATCTGAAATGTTTCAAATTCAAAGGAGAGGAAGACGATGATGCAATTAAATCTTGGCTGAAAGAGATAAAGACTTTCTACAATATGAAAAATTATTCCACTGGAACTCGAATGTCGTATGCCACTCTACATTTATAAGGTGTTGGCTTAGATTGGTGAGAAATTTTCAGTGGGAAAAAGGGTATTGAGGCTACAGTTGATCTAAAATGGGAAGAATTCATAGTGGCTTTTAAAGAGAGGTTCCTCACTAAATATTTTTATACCCAAGAAATTTGAAGAGTTCACCAATCTTAGACAAGGAAATAAAATGGTGGAGGCATATTATAAAAAATTTTCAAGCTACTAAAATATGTGCCTATGTATAATGATAATATGAAGGTCTATAAGTTCATTTTAGGACCTAATCCTAGGGTAGGGCATGAAGTGAACATGAGAGATCTTAGTACTCTACAGAAGGCTTTTGACTTGGCTAGGAAAGTTGAGACCTATCTTAACCCCTACTTCAACTACAAAGGGAAATTTAAGTAGGACAAAGAGACACTGAGAAAAAAATAATGTAGGGTTAATGAAGTTAGAAGGTGAGCAGACAAACCAAAAATTCTTTAAAAATGACAAAAAAATTGACAGAAAGTAGGGCAAGTTTAGGAAGAAGTTCCAAGGAAAGAACCGTAATCCTAACAATTGTAACAATGAGAATAATAGACCACCACCACAAGGTTAGGCTAATCCTCCATTAGTAATAAAGAAGGGCAAAAGTAGAAAAATCACCCAAGACCTAAGGATTGATGCTTTGATTATGGTGGACCACACTATGCCAATAAATGTTCATATAGAACATGGCCAAGTTCAAAGGAAAAAGAACCCACCTACAAGGATTTTGCACACAAGGAACCTACACACAAAATTTATGTAGTGATAGAAAATTAGAATCTGGAAGGACAAGACAATCCATTACTGAGAAAAAATAAGATCTTTGGTAGAAATATTAAAATTTTGATTGATAGCGGTGCTTCATATAGTTTTGTTTCCACTAGCGTAGTTAAAGATATACCAAAAAGACCAGGAATCTTAGCACATGGGTGGAAGGTAGAGTATGGTTCAAGATAAACCTACTCTATAAATCAGTGGTATCCCATGGTGGAAATAATTCTTCCCAGTGGTATGACCATTGAATATCTATACGTAGCACCATTGCATGCATTTGATGTAGTGCTAGGAATGGATTGGTTACAAGCACATAAGGTTGTAATCAATTTCTAAGATATATGGATTGAGTACTGCAAATATAGTAGGAAAGTACAGAGGATATACAACTTGAAAGGGATTTTTTGACCCCATATCCTCTCCATAGTGTAGCTTAATAAGGTAATTAAGAGAGGAGGAATAATTTATGTAGTGAAGTTAAATGAGATAGAATATGAAAATAAGGAAGAGGTGTTTGAGAAACACCTAGTTCTTCAGGAGTTCAAAGAGATATTTCCAGAGGATTTACTTGGATTACCCCCTAAGCATGAATTTTATTTCACAATTGAACTTCAAACCTGGAATAGAGCCTATTCATAGAGATCCTTAATGAATCTGATTGAGATGCAAGAAATGAAAGTGTGATTACAAGGATTTTCAAATAAGGGATTAGTTAGAACAAGTGTGTCACCATGGGGTGTACCAATGCTATTCATAAAGAAAAATGATGGTTCCTTGTGACTATGTATAGACTATAGAATGTTAAACAAGGCAACCATTAAGAACATATATCCTCTACCCAAAATTGAAGACCTCTTCAATCAACTTAATGATACCACTATCTTCTCAAAGATAGATCTAAAGTTAGGATAGCAACAATTAGGGATTCGAGAAGAGGACACCCATAAGACAACCTTCAAAACTCATTATGGACATTATGAGTTTAGTGTATTGCCTTTTGGTCTATCGAATGCCCCAACAACATTTATGAATTTTATGAATAACATTTTCAAGAAGCTCTTAGATCGATTTATTCTTGTATTCTTGGATGATATTTTGATATATTCTTGGAATAAGACTGAGCATGATAGACACCTTGAGATTGTGTTGGAGTTGCTAAGGAAGAATCAGTTGCATGGAAATTTGTTAAAGTGTGAAATTTATATGTCAAAAATGCAATATTTAGGGATATTATGTTAGCAGAAGTGATCGTGATGGATTCTAAGATAGATGCTATACTGAATTGGCTACTATCCACAAATGTGATGAAAGTCTAGAGCTTCATGGGTTTGACCGGATATTACAGGTGTTATGTGATGGACTACACCAAAATAACCACTCTAATAACTAACCTTTAGAGGAAGGAAAAAGAGTTCAAGTGGATGGATAAATGTGAGGTAGCTTTTGATCTACTCAAACAAAAACTCACTACATCTCCCATACTAAATATACCAGACCCTTAAGGTAGTTTTTTTGTATGTATAGATGCATCATTGGAAGGTTTGGGAGGAGTGCTTTCACAAGATGAAGTAGTGGTAGCCTATGGATCCAGGAAACTAAAATAACATGAGGTTAACTATGCAACCCATGATCTGGAACTAGTAGTAACAACTTTTACCCTCAAAATTTGGTGACATTATTTGGTAGGGAGAGCATTTGAGTTGAGGATATACCATCAAAGTTGAAAGTACATATTTACTCAACCTTTATTAAATGCCAAAAAAATAAAGTGGATGGAATCTCTCATTGAATATGATTTTGATATTGAATACATCAAAGAGAAGGATAATAAGGTCATCGATGCACTCAGTAGAAGAAGACACATAGATATCTTGTCTCGTATCCATATATAGTTAATGGAACAAGTTAGGAAAAAGCAATATCAGGATGTATTTTACAATCAAATTCGGGAAAGGATGGAAAGAAAACCTGAGGAAAGTAAGGATTTCAACATCAAGGATGATTTCTTGTGCTTTAAGAATAGGGTAGTAATTCCTAAGGATGATGATTTAAGAAAAATGATCATGAATGAAGCACATAGATCTCCATATTCTGCTCACCCAGGAGGGGCAAAAATGAGAGAGAATATGAAGAAAAATTTCTACTAAGCAAGAATGAAGAGGAACATAACTAAATTTTCCATCCAATATCTTGAATACCAAAAAGTAAAGGTAGAAAATAGACAACCTGTAGGACTATTGTGCCCTCATGATGTACTAGCACAAAAATGGTAGGTAATTTGAATGGATTTTATTGTAGGTTTACCAAATAACAGATTCTAGCATGATGCAATCCTAGTTGTGGTTGAAAGACTGACCAAGATAATGCATTTTATACCTAAAAATACCAAGGATGATGCCATGGTTGTGGCTAACAAATTTTCTAAGGAAAAATTTAGGCTTCATGGTTCATTGATAGTGATCATTTCAGATAGGGATTTGAGATTCACATCCAAGTTTTGATAAGCTTTACCTCTAGCCATTGAAACCAGGTTAAACATGAGTTTTGCATATTACCAAAAAATAGATGAGCAAAAAAAAGGGTAAATAAGGTTTTATAGGATATGCTTTGCATGTATTGTATAGATCAAAAAACTCAATGGGAAGATTACCTGCACTTGGTAGAATTTACCTACAACAATGATCACCATTCGAACTTAGGCATGGTACCACTTGAAGCTCTATATGGTAGGAGGTGAAGGACACTGTTATATTGGGATAATATAGAGGACAAGGTTATGCTTGGACCTGATATGGTAAAAGAAATGGAGCAACAATTAAAGACAATCAGAGAAAGACTTAAAGAAGCTATATATTATCAGAAATATTATGCCAACCTTAAGAGGTCACCAAGGGAGTTTGTTGTGGGTGATCGAGTGTTTTTGAGGTTGAGACAATATAAGATTGCTATTAATTCTATAAAACTTGATTCACATTTTTTTGGACCCTTTGAAATTACAAAAAATATCAGTCCTATGGCATATCGACTTGCCTTACCACCCAATATGTTGAAGATTCATGACACCTTTCATATTTTATTACTTAGAAAATATGTAACTAATCCTGACCATGTGTGGGACTTTTCTAATTTGTAGATGGTGAATCCAGAGGCTATAGAGGTTTGACCAGTAAAAATCTTTGAGTTTTGTTCCAAATCAATGAGGAAGAGGACCTTGGAGCAATGCAAGGTCTAGTGGGACTGCTACTCTAAAAGAAATACTACTTGGGAGAAATTAGAAGACATGTAGAAAAAATTTCTATTCCTATTTGAAAATATATTATAAATGTTGTGTTTAGACTATGTGGTACACAGAGGACTGTGTTAAGCCTAAGGAGGGACAATGTCATGACCCTCCCTTGGTAGACTTTTTTTTCATTTGGATGGATTTATATTTTGCTATGTTGTTTTATTGAAGGAATGTTTGGATATTTCAAAAATTAACTATGCAAGCACATACAATTTATGGAAAATGTGATATGTGTATCTATTAATGGGATATTGGATAAGTTTTTGTTTAATTTTATTGCAAACATAATTATTATGTAGGATATGATGTTACTAATAGAAATTGCATTTTTTCAGGAACAAGGTTTTTATCATGTTTGGAGGAAAGACTAACCACCAAATGAGATGTAACAAGGAAAATAAAAGACATGATGTCTATTTTGTCATTCAACTCAAGCAACAAGGAAAAAGGTGCCTTAATTATAAAATTCCATAATATGAAACCACATGAAAGAATTATTTTAAGTAGATAAAATTTAGGATGCTGCATGCTACTTTTATCTTGATAGCGAAGACAATTAACAAATTTATTTCAAGTAGAAATTAAATATTAAGTATTGAATTCTCTTGTATTTTTTATTACAGTAGGGAATATATCTTTAGTAGGAATTTGATGTTTGGAATAAATTTAACTAAGTGAAGATATTTGAATTATCGCTTGACTTGGAGTCTAAGACTACCATAAAACTACTAATTAAGAAAAAACAAAATTGATAAATTCTCAACTTGGATTTGAGAGGAGGTTGATGGAATTATCAAGATGTGGTGGCACCATGGGTTAGATTTAGATTCCATTATGTCGATATTGGGAGGAAAAAGGTAAGATATATTTCATTATGATCTAAAGAGGGTGAACGAGGGGGGGGGGGAGCTGTGATGATCTGTGAAATATGGCTATAATAATCTTTGATAGATGGTTGTGATTATCTATGATAGATTATTGTGATCATTTGTGATAGATTGCTATTATGATCAGTGAAACATTACTATAATCATCTATGATAGATTTATGTGATCATCTATGATAGATTGCTATTATGATTAGTGATAGATTACTGTGATCATCTGTGATAGATTGCTATCATCATTTATAAGTAATTAAAGAACTTTAGACAATGAAGCTTGTAAGTTCGGGGAGTGTTACTAGATGCAAGTAGTGTCTTTTCCATAATTTTAAATATAATATAATGGCTAATTATTTCTAGGAGGTCTATAAATGTTTCTAAACCAGATTCAATGCATGGAAGAGTAATCGAATTAGATGTTGTTTCCTTGTGTTCAATATGGCAGAAAATAAATAAAAGGTTTAGCTTAACGTTTGACTATAGGTTATATTATGGAAAATAGGAACCAAAATGTTTTGGTTGTGTTATAAAGCTCTCATAGAGCTTCTTGAGCTTAGGAAAAGTTTTTTGGTTGTGTTTACTCCAAATGATCGGAGCCAAAATTGTAATAATGAACAAAAGGATTAATTTATAAAAAATAGAAACAAGGGAAAATGGTGTATCCCTTATCAGAGATAAGGAAATATTGAATTGTCAAATCTTTATTGTATGATTGATTGTCATACGAAAGAATAATATAAAAGAGAATTTATTTGTTGGTTTTTCCCTTCGGGGTTTTCTCCTAGGGTAAAATATGGAGTTATGTGTATTGTTATGTTTTTCATTTATGGCAATGTGTTGTAATGTGCAAGTGGACTATGTTATGATTATAACCATATAGGATGTTAAGTAGATCAAGCATGAGATATTGTAGATTGATTTTACGTATGGAAATCGATAAGGATTCATGGAATGGTTGCAATGCTTGTATGTTTATCTCTGCAACTATATGTGGAATAATTACATTTCTATTTTTGTATAAAGGAAAATCAAAATGGAAAATGGAAAATGTATATGGAACCTTAATGTCATAGTCTACCCCCAGTAGGATTTTCAAAAAGATTATTAATTGATCTAAGGGAGCAATTAATATCTAAACAAAAGGTTTGTAGACCCTAATTCTTCCTATAAAACCCTTAATTAAAGTAATTGCACTCTAAAAAACTGATTTGGAGAGTTTTGGAGGGAAATTAGGGGATTTGGAGTAGGATGAAGAAGCTAAATAGGATTTTTGAGAAGGATTAATTTGAAAATTTTTCTTTTGCAAAAAGAAATTAAAATTAACCTATTCACTTAGTTCAACTACAACTAATTAAAAAAAGGGTAGTTAGGTGTATATGCCCTTAATAACACTTGTCAAATTTTAATTGGACCCAAAAGAGCAATACCATTATTTATTTTATTAGTGGATGAATTATTCATTCCTCCACATGGCTGCTTCATAATGGTTAATATTTAGAGGAGATTCTCTTCCTTACCTCTAATAGTTCTAAGGTTGAATTTTTCTATTTAAAAATAATAGTATTGAATTTATAGTTTCCCTAGGAAAGGAGAGGTTCAAGATAAACAAAGTACTCCCACCTTATCCCTTGGAATCTCTTTTTTATTAAAATATTAATTTCACTATTTTGGGTTGACTTCAAAAAAGCACTTTTTAATAATTTAATAATAATCCCACCTTCTTGCTCATGGAGAAAAGAGGAATCTGGGAAGAATTATAAAAATGTGGGAGGAAAGCAATGGAGAAGAGGAAGGGAGTCTTGGGGAAACATGGGGAATTTGGATATTGGAGGAGGATACACAAATAAGGAGGTTCAATACTTTGCAGGAGTCCAGGTGGGGGCTTTCCTTGCTTAGTAATACGTTATTGAATGACCTATGGATTGATATATCTCCTTCTATTTCTTAGTTTATAAGGCTTTTGTGTAGACACTTCGAAAGGGATTTCTAAGTCAAAATAAAAATAAAATTATAAAGGAATGTTTGTAAAATTTCTTGCATATGCTTTATATAACTTGGGTTAGCACGAAAACCAATATTAAAACCCTTTTTTCTTAATAGAATCACAATTCTTCTTAATTGAATGCCACGATAGAATTAGGAGAATGAGTACAAAAACTTCATCTCTATTCTTCTTAGCAGGGAAGCCTTGAAATCAGTGTTGTGAGTAACCATCCTTAGAGTCACTAATAGAATCTCTTAATGAGTTGCATGCATAATCTTGCAACAACAAGGGTATTATTGGTTATTAGATATGATTTGAAGTTGGGATGTATGATGCCTATTAGTTATTTGTTATTACATTTTCCTAGCTAAAACCTGCTACCAATCAAAATGTTGTTAGGTCATGGAATTAATTCATCGTGTTTGCTTGATTACAAAACAATTAGGAACCTATTCTCCACCCTTATATTCCTACATTGATGTTTGTTTTAGGAAGACTGAATTAAATAGATTTAAACCCCTCATGTTGCTTGATTCAACTTTGAAGTCCATTGTAGAAAGAATCATCTACATCACTCTTGTTTTTAGACAATGATTTAAGATTGATATCGATTTCGAACTGGTAGTTTAAAAAATCTTGATGTTGTTTCAATTCAAACCGTTTAAGGGACTATTATACACCTTTGAAAGTAAGCTTCAATTCTAGAATACCATGCTCATCTATTGTTGTTTAACCATATGAATAATTTTTAACAGACACACAATTTCTCCTATCTCAACCATTGAACTGGTAGTAGAGACAAACATAACAGTTGTAAACTATAAACTTCTTTCCTTTATGGCATTGAAGCTCTATTTATACCTATGAGTACTATTTCCTATTGAATTCCTAGCTCTATATGCGTGAAACTATCTTACCTAAACAATGATAACAAATTTGGTTTGCTTTATGTTGACTGTAATACAATAGATATCCAGCCAGTTTACAGTGTGCTTATAATACCCAATGCTATCTCAAAAACTAGCAAGGATATCATGGAAATATCATTCCAAAATGACCATGTATGCTTTGAGTGACCTTTATTACTTTTCTTTCTCTGTAATGATGAATTCCAACAAATGAACCCTTGTGCCATGATTGAATATCGTACATCAAATTTAATGCTTCATAGATTTTTGGGAGGGAGAGAAGAATATATTAGAAAATTAAACCCTATCTAGTGATGCCACGCGTGGATCATTGGGACACATGGACCTTCAATTCACCTTTCTATGGGATATTTGGCTTAGCTTTGACCTACCTATGAATCACGAGTCGATGATGACCTCATGGATCACTATTGCTTGTTATTGATATCCAGTGTTGGTGTGTGTCGGTTGTGTGCCAGGTGGCCTAGGAATAAATTAATCCCAAGATTCTATATCATGAAATTAGGATTTATCCCACATTGCTCCTACCAGAGTAATTACATGGTTTAAGTGGAGGAAGCCTCTTCTAAGTTGATGATCACATGATGGTGGTCAGCTTAGCTTAGGAGGCTAGGGTACTAATTGTTATTTGTTGTCAATGGTTTATATCACAAATGTTTGACCTGTGAGTGTCTAATTTATGGATGTTTGAATTTGACTAGCTTACGTTAGTTGGTTGAAAACCCATTTTATAGTCATACCTCCTAAAACCCAATTATTTTTCTATTCTATTATGCTTATATGTAGGAAATTACCTTGTTAAATTTATACCTTTGGTATTTGAGGTGTTTACAATCACCTTTTTAAATTATAAAATATTCCTACTAGCATGAATTTGTAGTTGATCTTATTGTTAACCTTTTTACTATTCTTATGAATAGAGTACATAAATTGGGTTCACACTTAATGACATTAAGAAAACATACTCTTGTAGAAATGAGTATAGCTAAGGAAAGAGTGAGTGTTGAACTCATTATTTGAGGAAATTATGGGGTTTCCTTACTATGTTCGATCATACGATTAATGATACTCTATGATTTTTAGATATGGCTTCTAGATTTTATTGGTTGGTGAAATTGGTATGATTCTAGGGTTGTATGAACATAATATATGAGAGGAGTTTGAACCTTTTCAAACCATAAAATCTATAATGAATAGTTAATAAAAGAATAGTTAGGGTTCTATTCTTTGTTCAGAATATATGCATAGATTATATGAAATGGTTACTACCTTAATTAGTTTAAGGTTCGTAATCTGGTTGTGATGTGAATGGTTGGAAGATCTATTATTGAGGAAATTATAATATTTACTCTTCATATGCTTAGTATGGTTACTTAGTGAATTCTACTTATGAAGGATTGAATGCGTATCAATCTTGGAGAATGAATGTGGAATTCATTCTCAAGGGAATTATGGGGTTCCCTCTTGATAATTGATGATATTTCTCCTTAATATGTATCCGATGATCATTTCATAAATATGTGGATATAAGAATTTGTGAGATTCTTATGTATTGTATTATTATTGATGGTTTGGAAAAAGGAAATGTGGGACTTCCTTAGTTACATCATGATTTAAAAAAGGAACGATTTGATTCCTTTAATTGTATAATTGATTTAGATAAAGGATCCATGGGATGCCTTTCTATACTTGTAATTATGAAAACTTAAATTTATGAAATAAGAGGAGAAACATATTTTGGAGGTTGGGTTTATTCCTCGTGAAGATTCCCAGGATATATGTTGTGTATCTCTATTTTGTGGTTTGCAACTAATGTTATACCTACTATCTATTATGATGTTAATTAGATAGATTATGGATGTTGCATGAGATGGAATTTAAATGTTATTTACTTTCCAATGAGATGATGCATTTACATTTTTATAAGATGATTACTAAAGTGTTATATGATGCATGATTTTGTTAACAAGCAATGTTCCATAAGTAATATTAGTTTACATTTGCACTTGAGGTTTATTAGAGCTAGTAATGGATGTTGCACTTGCTTTTCCAATGAATGGCTCTTTTAATATGATGCAATGGTTTATGCTTTGATTCAAGTAATGGTCTTGAAATGAGTGAAGCAATATCTATGTATTGTTTAATAATACATGCATGGTATTCCACTACAAAATAATAGAATGCTAAATCAATTAGGAAGTAAGATTGAAATTACATTCAATTAGTTAAGTAATTAAAATTCCTAATGAAAGGAGAGATATAAAGAATTACATAAAGGAATTAATAAACATCATAAAGGAATAAAAGGTTAGATAGGAGATGGTCACTCCTATCACAAGATTTGACATTTACCATGTCACAATTCTCTTGTATACTTACTACCTTGATTTATGTTGATTTAACCATTCTTGATTGTGATATTTACTTAAATTATAGACATGTTATGAACAAAAAAAAATTCTCTCTCGAGTTGGGTTGGAAATTGGGGTTGTTACACTTAATTACTATTGGAAAATAGGCTTTTGTAATGACAAATTATTTTACTTAATATAGTGTTTCCATAACTAATTACTAGAACAATGCAAACTAGGTAAACTTGCATGGCAAACCATAGGGAATGAAATGTGATTTAAGGTTTTGTGACCCTGGGTTTAGATATGGAACAAGTCTATTCAAGGCAAGAGACTAGCTCATCATGAAGATGAGAATGATGGTCTATTCCTTACATGCTTAATGTACTTACATCAATGGACTGATGTACAATGTAGAGATGGGTGTGTTCCTAGCAAAGGACTAGAAGGATTAAGCTAGCTCATTGATATATGGATGAGAAGGATAGCTTGGTCTTGTATGCTACCTAGTATGCTTACATTTATGGACAAGTGTAAGATGTAAGGATAGGTATTCTTGGAAATGATCTTGAAGGGATGGTAGTATTTTCTCTAGAACTCTAAATGATCAGTCTAGACACACTAGGTTGTAATTTATCTATAATATATATATATATACCTACATTTAGGATAGAAAAATTGGGTTGTGACCACTTGAATACCCTTGATTTTTCCTTCCATTTTTACTTTTGAAAGGGCTCTCCCTAATATTTCCTCCAGAATAATGAATAGATAAGGAGAAAGTGGATCACCTTGATGAAGTCCACAAGATGACTTGAAGTACACAATAAGAGAACTTAAGATCACAATAAAAAAATTTGCAGTGCTATAACAACATTTAATCCACTCACACCAACTGTAATCAAAGCTCAATTTTCTAATAATAACATGCAAAATATTCTATAAAACCCTATCATATGCTTTGTTCATATCTAATTTCAAAAGGATTTCTGAATTCTTCATGGGATGAAGAGAATGTATGGCCTTTTGTGCAATAATTATACCATAAAGAATTTGTTTACCATGAACAAATTCATTTTGTTCCTCTGAGATAAGACACCATAGAATACTCTTCAACCTGTTTTCCATAATTTTTAAAATGATCTTATAAATCATATTACAAAGGATTATGGGACAAAAATTATCAAAATATTTTGTCATCTTTCTTGGGAACCAAGTTAATACAAGTAGAATTGATCTCTCTTATTATAGCCTTACTTTTTTGGGCCTCTTCAAACACATCTAAAAATCACTCTTCAATAAATCCCAAATTTTTTGAAAGAAAATTAGAGGAGATCCATCAGGGCTAGATGCCTTGTTAGGATGGAAAGAGAAAACTGCATCATGGAGCTCCTCCATAGATATGTTCTTTATCAAGCTTTAATTTTATCCCTAAGTGATAATTTATGGAATATTTTGTAGAAGTTTTTCTCGTGCCTTGTTATCTTGCCTAGAATATGATAAAATATTTTTGAAATAATTAATTGCTTCCTTCCTTATATCTTCTTCATCCTCATCATTTATTCCATTTGGAGTTTTAATATTTTTTATATGATGAATAGAAAAGTTTATTTTGTTGTAGCATAATATATATTTTTTAATTTCTATATCCTTCCTTGAGCCACTTCCCTCTGGATTTTTGGAACCAATATGACTCATTTTTCAATGCATTATGAAAATCAAAATGTAATTATATTTCTTTCTTATAAGAATCTTGATCCATTCCATTACTTTATCCTATCTCTTGTAAATTTTCGAGCTTGGATTCAAACTCCTTTTTTACCGAAAGAGTTGTCATTCCAAATATTAATTTTCTCTTTTAAATAGTTCAACTTTTGAACAAACCTATACATACATGATCCTTCAAATTTTGATTCATCCCACCACAACATAACCATCTAGAAAAAATCAAGGTCTTTGAGCCACATAGATTGGAAGTAAAATGGATTTAGATGACCATTATTAGGTAAATCACAAGTCAAAATAATGTGTTTGTGATCTAATCTTACTCACAATAAAATATCTGAAGAGCTTGTATACTTTTTTGACACCATTTTCTAGATACCAAGAATCTATCTAGTCTTTTTGCTATATGATTTTGCCCACTGTGTCTGTTATGCCATCTATATTGAAAGTTTGAGGGATTAACATACAATATATCCTTTCAATTGAAAAATGAAGAAAAGTCTTGCATTGATTTAAACCATATTTAAACACCACCCTTCTCTTCCAAAGGAGATAGAACAATATTAAAATCACCCAAAGAATCTATAGATTACAATGAATCATCATTGTATTTGATAAAAATATGCGAAGGTCCTTCCAACATCTTTCACGGTGAGAAACTATAGTTGGAGCATGTGCATTTATAACCTCAACTTTGATGTTTTACTCTTTTGTGCAAAAAATCTAGTGACCCAATTACTTATTGCTTCTAATAGTTGCCCATACCATATACAATTATCCCATAATATTGTAATACTGCCTAAAGCTCCTATACAAAAAATTGCTAAAAAATCACCCACCTTCTAAATCTTATTAAAAGCATCCTTACATTCTTCACTACATAATTTTATTTCTTTTATTAAAATAAACTTAGGGCTATAACAACCTATTAATTCCTTAAAAAAATAAAAAGGATTTTTTTCATATTCCTAATGTTTGATAATATCATTTTCATCATCAACACTTTTTATTTTTATTAGTGGTTCTAGTCCCACTTCTTGTTAACACCTATGATATTTTTATTTGGCTTCCCAAATAAATATCCTTTTGACTTTATTTTTATCTTTGTTCCTAATTTGATGGCCTTCCTCTCCTTCCATCCCCACCAACACTTTCATCTTCATCATTCTCTAATATTTTTTTCATATTGTTCATAATGAGACTTATCTTCTGAAGATTTATGTCAGCCTAAAAAATCTAAAGTGCAAGGAATAGTCTCATTAGTATTTTCTTCTTTATATTACCTTAAAAGCTCTAAACTACGTAGATGATCCCCCATAGTCATTACTTTCTTATGTAGGCCTATAAAACCTAAATTTCCCTAGATATCATTATAAGATTTTATTTATTGTACTGCTCTTGAAACCCTTAAATGGAAGGAATACACTTTATACTACTTTTAATTTTATTGTAAGGACAACATTTTATGCTACCTAAGGATAATAAATATGATTTACTTAGATTAAGCTTGACCTCCTTCACCTCCTTTACTTTAAAATAAACTTTTCCATCTCCCTTTGCTTTAAAATTTGCCTTCCCCTCTTACTTTGCATCTTTATATCCTTCTATATTTGAACTTGTGCATTGTACTTCCTCATACCTCATCATTTTTTCTTCTAATAGTTGATTCAACTGAACTATTATAGCCTTTGCCATTTGATTATGTAGAGGGGTTTTCTTGCCATTATCTTAGAAGTGAAAAATCCTTAATTTGACCTATCTTATCCTATGATATCATCTCCTTATTTCAAATTGAAGCTCATGCTTAAAAATTTCCATCTCTTCATATTTTTCACTTTGAAGTATTTTGCAATGTGCCTAGTTTCATGATATTTGTGACATCAAAATGTAATATTTTTCATAATCCACTAGTTGATCACATTCTCTTGGTTCAAATTTAATTCTAATTGACTATGGTAAAGATTTTGAAATACCCATGAAAAAATATATTCGAGTGTATATACCATGTCTTCTCTCCCTAGTAGTTGTTTCCTCTTGGTTGAATTCACCTAAAGTATTACCAATATTTTTGAAAACCTCCTTATTGATGATTTGATAAGGATGTCCAAAAAGCCTAATCTATAATAGATGCCTTTTAACAGTTTTTGTATCCACAAAAAAATTCTCACTCCAAGGTCTTAAATGAAATGCATCCGTACCCCTCAACCATGGGCTTCCATCCATTATTTTATCCCTTATTTTTGAACTAGAGAAAATAATGATAAAAAAAACTTTTGGAAGAAAAGTCATGGACTAATTTGAATTTAATCTCCATTACCACTTGATCAAATTTTGAATCTAAAAAAATCTAGCTAGTATCCATGAAACTTACATATTAACCCTTTGGTTTTAAGAACCATTATATCATTCTCAATCATCTCATCCTTGATAATCACTTCAGGTGTAGAATCTGCTATTTTAGACAAGGTTTTTCATAGACTCTTTCTTCCTCCTTTTGCTATCTAGGGCATACATACTTTCAACTTGGCCATTCATAATTTCATTAAGGAATTTCATAAACAAATTTCTTTCCATGCTACCTAGATTTTCTTCAAACAAGTCCTTTAAATTATTTTAAGATCTAGAACAAGAAGTGGTACTTGTTCCTTGATCACACTTTGATTTCTACTTTTTGCTTCCCTTATCACATTTCCTCCTCATTCCCAACTTGTGCTTGCACTCATTTATGGCTACACTTAATCTTAGATCATGCTCACACTTGCTTTTGGCTACACTCACTCTCAACTCATGCTTACATTCACTTTCAACTACACTCACTATCAGCCCACTCTCACTTTTGCTTCTGACTGCACTCACTCTTGGCTTGCTTTCAATTTTAACTGCACTCACTTCTAGCTCGTTCTTGCACTCAATTCTAGCTACACTCACTCTTGGTTGCTCTCGCACTCACTTTTGACTACACTCACACTCCCTTTCAATTGCACTTACTCCTAACTACACTCACACTCCCTTTCAATTGCACTTACTCCTAACTACACTCACACTTGCTTTTTACTGCACTCACTCCCAATATACAAATTTTGTTATTATGTATATTTATATGATTGATTTTTTAGTTAACTATATACATTTTATAATTTTACTAGTCTTCACAAGAAATTTATGTGATTGGTCATGATAATTTCATAGCAAAATTTGGAAAAGCATGTATTTAAAAAATAAGAGTCCAAGGAAAACATACATATTAGCATTAATATTTCCAAATAAGGTGTATTTATAGGGATACAAATTTCTTAAAAAACATGTGGGCATAAATAATTTCTAGGCCTTAAGATTAGAAAAGTTGTATTTATAAGCTCTTAGTCAAACCCTATCACCAAATAAGTTGTACATATAGTTATTATATTTCCTTGAAGCTACCTTGGAATTCTATCATTTTGGAAGGGCACAAAACAACAAAATGAAGTACCTCATGCATTTCAAAATCTTCTAAAATTTGATTAAGTTCAACTTTGGTGTTGATTGGTTCAAGAGTGATTCTCTTGTAGAGGGACCTTATTGGATTAAAGGAGTAAACTTCTTAAGGTTAGCTAGTGATTCACTAGAAAAGTCAAGTGAATTGCTTGATATACTAGAGTGAATTGCTTGCCAATCAATGGAGATGTAAAATTAAAATATTGAAACATTTTGACATGTAGTGGTGCAATAACTCATTTTATATGCCCTCTAAGCCTATTAGAATTATATTTGGAGGTGTGTAACATTTCGAGGTGCATCATTTTGTTAGAGATACCTCCAAATATTTACTTTTATTAGGAGTAATAGTTTCTCACCCTAGGTTACTTAGGGGTAAACTCCTATAAGTAGGATCTATAGGATCCATTGTATTTACTTTAGGTCATGAGAATTCAAAGCTACACTCTATGAAATATACTTTGTGCTTTGTATGCCATGATATAGTCAAGAAATTGGTAAGTATTTTGCATTCTATCAATGATATTGCCCTCCTAGTTTTCTAAGTATGCAGTGATTGAGGCATACCCCTTTTGCCCATATTATCATTCACTTAGAAATTTCATACTTAATGAATGGGAAAAAATTGATGTTATTCATATTTTCATGTTTTTATTGATCATGCACAATTTCATTGCTATGGATAATGTTGTATTTTATTTGAATCCCTTACACCCTTAATATTTTGTGCATTGTTATTTTCAATGCTTTAATTTTTATACATTTAGTGTAGGTTAGTGTAGGAGTATTTAGCAAGGATAGTGGGGATCTAGCCTCAATTCCAAGGTTGGAAGGAGCCATTATCCATTTCTTTTAACTTTTTTGAAACTAGAATTAGGGCACATCATTAATTAGAAGCCAGGAAAATTCCCCAATTCAATATAGTTCTTGACACTCTTAGTGAAACCCACTTTCATTATCCATACTTTTTACCAAACTTGTCTAAATTTATTGATTTTTGCACCAAATTTGCATTCATCATGGATAAAGTGATTGGATCAATATTGAAAGGATTTTTGCCATGTTCTTCCATAGGTAGCAATTTTTATTGTTTAAGCTAATCGCTTGAGACATCATCTAAGTCCATTCTTGCGAGCAATTCACTCTATTTTGAAAGCAATTCACTCATAATATACTAAATTTGCATAGATAAAATCCAAAGCAATTTTTTTAGGTCAAGGACTTTATTTATCAAACCCACTCTCAAATTGACCTTTAAAATCATATTGTTTTTGTTATTTGTGCTTGATTTTGGTAGATGCTTTACAAATACCAACTTTGTCATGAACATCAAAATCTTGATATTTTTATAAAATAAGTAATATAAATAGTCTCAAAACTATATCAGACCTTAGATCTAATATTTTTTTTGTATCTGCCACAAGAAAAAAATATTCAGGGTATATTTTAAGACATTTTTACCAAATATTAGATTAGAAAATGATTCACTCAATTTAGCAAGCAATTTGCTCTAAAATAGTGAGTTCTCATCAAGACAAATTTGAAGAGTGATCCACTAGGAAAGACAAGTTTCTTTCTAAATTATTTATAGGAGAATGATGCACTCTAGTTTTGAAGTGATTCATTTAAAAAAATTACTTGGATCTCTTTCTCTTAAAAAAAAATTGAGTTGAAATGCTACTAGTGAATTGCTTGAAACTACAAGTAAATTTCCTGAATTTTTAGGTAAATCATTCTAGTTTACAAGCAAATAACTTTGTGAGCCAATTTTTTTTTATTTCAAAGTTTGACCTTGAAAATTTATTCGTGTTAATTCCATATGCACAAGCTTATGAATATGTGCTCAAGGGTACAAATATTGGGAAAAGAGCATCAATCTATGGAGATATTTGTATATCACCAAAGGAATGCCAAAGGGAAAAGAAAGGAATAAACCACTATGTGGGTACATCAATATGATGAAATTGAGGAAATTATAGTGGCTAATCCTATCTCCTCAAAAGGAAATATATTAATGGCTAATCCTATTAGTCAAAAACCCACATCCCAAGAGATTGGTTTCTTAGATACCCAAATAAATTACTCAATTACACTTAGCTAATCAAACTTGGTCAAACATAAGTCCTACACTGACTCATATAAACCCTATCTACAAGATGCTCTTTGATGTAAATAACACTAAAAATAATCTACCTTTTGGAAGTTATTACCATGTTATTAACATAGACCTATCTCCTGCATATAATTACCATAATACACCTCCTACTAGCACTGCTTCAAATCAAAGTCCACCTAGTTCTAGTTTATGCAAAACATCCAAAATTCATGTAGGTCAATTTATAAGATCTTTAGGAAAAATATTTCTAAGTTAAAGCTAGGGCCTTGCTCAAAATTTGCAAGTATCGATTGCATTAGTGGGGATGCTTCCCTTAGAGTCAAACACCGCCTCTTATCAATCAATCATAATAAAACACACATCAAGGCCCAACACCAAATCACAAATCCCTCAACAAGGCTTGCAATATCCAGATCCATTTCTAAATATGCAACCTCCTCCAAATCAATGGTGGGCTTATAAAAATCCACTACCTCCTCCTTTCAATATGAAAAATTCTCATTATCATTCACCAAATTATCCTCCATACTAATACCCTTAGTATCTCCCATATCCATCTTAGGGTTATGCAATATATCCCTATCTACCTCTGGAACAACAATGTGGTCAACCTCATCCATAATAGAATAATCTAGCACCTTCACCAAGGCCTCAAAACCAACTTCTTGATTAGACTTATAAAGGACCATTGAACCTAGTGGCTTATTCCCCTATTCCCCCTACTCCTATGAAAGTATTACCTACTTTTTAAGGAAGTAGGAATAAGAAAACCCTAGATCACCTCAATGAGTTGTCTACACTCATGTCAATTCATCACATCTATGAGGAAGAAATTATGGTACACTTATTAATTTACTTTTTGTGTTATAAAGCTACATTATGGTATAGATATTTACTAGATAATTTTGCTACTAGTTGGGTGTCAATTGCAAAACCATTAATGCATAGATTTGGTAGTATGGGTAGTGGTTATTCTATTTTATTTCAATTGAATACAATACAAAGTCATCTCTAATAAAATATACACAATTTTAACACCATATTCTTGAGGACCTTAAATCCGATTCTACAAAATATTAGGCCTTATGAAGAACAATAATTGCATTATTACATAAAGGATCTACAACTTGACTTAGCTTTGATGGTTGATAATGCTAATCACAATACACTAGTTGTAACTTTTGAGGAAGCAACCTATATTGATGATGTCCTAATTAGGTAAGGAAAATTACCATCTACATTGCCTATGGCCTATGCAGTCCATATTACCCAAAACCCATAAGATTTTGATCCTACACCCCCTATTTTTTACATTACAAATTATCAACCATTTTTTGCTACTAATCCATTACCCTATCTATGTATTGATACACATCTTGTCCAAAATCTAGCATCAACTATTGCTTTTTATCCATAATTATCAATCCTTCCTACTCCATAAAACACAAATAATGATTCAACTAATAATTTTGGGATTAACAAAGTATTAGAAGTAATGAAAATTTTAGTATATCATAGAAATATTGAAAAGAGACAATAACAACAACCTTATAACTAGTAGCTTCAAATAACCTTCTACCTCACTAAATATCAAGTACCTTGACAAGGTGCCAAAAAAGGAATAAATCAAGATCATAATAATATGGTGAATACCAACATAGAGGTGAACACACTATGGTGTTTTCCATGCAATGTAGGACACAACCCTACCAAATGTGTTGTATCTATTATTTATTCATAGAAAAGCCACTATGACCAACAATGCCAAACTCAATTGGCCACTTTATTAGGTCAATTGGCACCTATAGAAAATCAGCCTATGTAACAACCTCAACTACAATAATTAGTTCTTGTATTGCCAAATCATAATAAGGCTATCCTTTCCAAATTTAGTGCTATTTAAATATGTGAAGAGTCCACATTTGAAGATGATGCTATGTGTTCTAACCAACAAGGGATTTGGATAGGGGGAAAAAGAAAAATACTTGAGGATCAACCTACAACTCAAAAATAGATAGTGGAAAATAAGGACCCAATGGTACTTAGGAGAGAAAGCCACCATTACACTTGAAGGATAATGAGCCATTAGCCATCCAGTAAGAGTCATACAAGGAAAAAAATGCTAATAAAATACCATATATGAAACCTAAATGGAGGAACAAACCAATAAGGACAAAAAAGCAAACTAGGAAAATGAACTTGAAATCAAAAAGAGGAATGTAGAAGGGATAGGTAAATCCATGGACAAGAGGAGCAATAATGAAAGGGATAAAATTTAAAAAGAGATAAATAAAAATACGAAGTACCCCTCTCTCACCAGTGTGGGTCATGTAATAGCCATGAGATAATACTAAAATTTTATTACATGAAATGAGAGCATCTTTATCAAGTTCAAATTCAATATCGCTAAAGAGATGAAAAATATATTTTTCAAAGTAAATATGTTGGAGGCACTAGATCTTCCTGGTCAGCAAGATTTTATTTGAGAGACCTTGAAATAATAAGGATTTATCTAGAAGAGGATTGATTTTGATGTTTTATGGTCCCTTTGAATCTCATCTCTAATTTGTTGATGATACTTTTCTTTTGGGCCATCCCTCAGTTAGTGAGGTCATGGAGTTTTAATAAATATTATAATGCTATGAGAAGGCTACTAGATAGTTGGTAGTGCTACAAAATTCAATTTTTTTTATTAATACTACCCTAGATTTACAACAAATTATTATGAATATGTTAGGGTTTAAAATTAAAAATTTTCCATCTACTTCCTTGGGTATTTCTTTGTCTAATAAAGGAAATAAAAAGGATCTTTGGATCTCTTTTTTGGATAGAATGAAAGCTTGATTGGCAGGTTGGAAATTTAAGTTCTTAACCATGTCAAGAAGGCTACAACTCATAAATACTACATTGCAATCCATTCCTATAAATATGATATCACTTTCAAGACTTCCAACAGGTATAGCATTATAAATTGATAAAATTCAAAGAGACTTTCTATGGAAAGATGAGGAGAAATTTAGGTTTTCTATTTGACTAAAAAACATCAATATTATTACTTTAAAGCTTTAAGGTCAGCATATCTAGAACAATACTTCTCCAAAATAAATTTAAATCATCACTCCCATATTAGAGGACTCTCTTAGGCATATCATGATAAGAAAGTTGAACATAGGTAAATGCAAAAGTGCTCTGATACCAATGCTAGCATTTAACATAGACCTAAAAAATGATATTAAACATAAATATTTATCTCATTCAAATTACATCCACCTTCAACTTTATACATATATAATTACATGCAATACCTCCTGGTTGTCATAAGAGAATCTTCATGCTTGACCTTCTCTTTAAACTATTAAGCTTCTCTCATCCTTCCATGAGGTGTAACTATTCATATCTCAACCTCCATTAAGTGTAATGATATAATAAGGTGTATTAATTTATTTTTAAATAAGTATGATAAGGTGTAATAATTACTTAACATTAAATAATATAATAAGTATCTAATAGTTTGTTAGAGTATATTTCATTATTTGGTACATACCAATGTACCACCTTGGGTACATAACTAGAGTAGAAGTTTACTTTAGAGTAAGGTTTGAGTTACTTCATACAATGTAATAAATGCACAAGTGTTAGAATGTACAATGATGTAAATGTGCATGTAGTCCACATGTACATGAGTCATAGGATAGGTAGATGAAGAGTCATGGGTAGAGTAAAGGCCAAGGCATATATCTTCCTATATATAGGCCTTTAAGGTATAGAGTGAGAAAGAGACAATGTTATTAGAGATGGGTAGATTATAGTAGTGAGTAGGTACACTGTGGTTCTTCATTTAAAATTATCGAGTGTTCAAATCCTCAATTATATTGTATTGCACTATTTTCGTTAGATTTTATTAATATAATTTTACTAAGTTATTACAGAAGTCTATTCTCTTATTTTCTTGCATATTTTAGTGCCATTATCATATAGTTATCATAGCCTGCATATTTTACATCTTGTGGTTGCATTTCCTTTAATATACATCATAAAAGCTAACAAAGTTCCTATACACAATAATAATGGTGATAAAAGGTTGCGTGTTAACTTTAGGAATATGAGTAGGGCTTTATTGAAATATCATTATCCTTTTTCCAATATCTATCTGATTTTACATAAAGTTATAGGGTATCAAATGTTGTTATTCTTATATGGTTTCTTAGAATAAAACTAGATCTACATCAAGGATGATGATCAATATAAGATGAACTTCACTACTAAATGAGGAACCTTTGCATATCAAAGGATGCCCTTTGGGCTATCAAATGCTAGAGATGTTTTTCAATGGACCATGGATATTGTATATATCAGACTAGTTGGTGAGATAATTATCATATACCTCAATGATATGACCATGTATTCCAAATATAGGAGTAAATACATTAAACATATTAAGTTAGTATTTTAAAGATTTAGAGATTTTGATATATCACTCAATCCCCAAAAGTCTATTTTTATGGTCTAGTACGGTAATTTGCTAGGTCATACAGTGTCAAAAGAGGGCTTAGCTTTCACCCTCTTTTTTGGTGAGGCATTTGATTGAAGTTGAGTTCTCCATTGAATTAAAAACCAAGGTTGCTAGTAATTCTTTGATGAAGGTTTACAAACAATTAGAATAATCCCCTAATTATCACATCCCTATCTTTCTTTATACCCAATCATATTCTTACATCCTCTCTAGGATTAGGGGTAAGAGGTATGTAGAAGAAGAAATAATAATAATTCTTAATATCATTGCCCAATGATGAAGATATTTTAGAATTTGTATATTCTATCCCCTGATAATATCATAAGGTAGGGTTTCTTTAAGAACCCAATCCTAACTAAGGGAGGCACAAGTGCTATGATTATAATTTGTAGGTAAAGATTAATTTTGAGTTGGAGAGTCTTCCCTTTACTCCAGATCATTTTGAATAAGGTGAAATTATGAATGTCGAGTCTACCATAGATGTTAACATATGTACCCTTAAGCAACCATGCATAGTCAAAAATTAGGGATAGCCTATCTACTAAAGAGTAAGCCATATTTATAGCCTTAAGGAGTACACATATGCATTTTCTTGGGAATATTTTGACAATCCTAGAATGGATGAGGATTTGGTTATCCATAAAATGTTTACTTATGAGTATGCCATTCTCATTCAAAAAGTAAATAAGGTTCTATCCTCTCATTTAAGACTTATGCAAAATTGGAACCCAAAAGCTATTAGATTCTAATTTTATAAGAGCCATCAATTACTTAGGCTATGTATCTATCATTTTTCTTATCAAGAAGAGCGAATTTTTTTTTACCCAAAATTGTCATGATTCTAGAAATATCAACCTAGCTTATATGAAAGGTAACTTTTTTTTCCCTCAATTGATGCTATAGTTGATTCTACAATAGGGTATGAAATATCATACCTTATGGATGACTATTCAGGGTATAACAAAATATGGATTAGCCTCGAGGATCAAGCTAAAACAACTTTTACCACCCCTTGGAATACATTATGTTATGTTGTCATGCATTATGGGTTAAAAAATGCTAGTGCTATGTATCAATAGGCTATGAAAATGATCTTTCATAAATTTCTAAGAAAGATAGTGGAATATTATGTGGATGAAATCTTGGGTAAGTCTAACAAGCATGATGACCATCCAACTGAACTTTGTATAATTTTTGAATGATTATGTCAATATAACATTAGAATTAATCCTAAGAAATGTATGTTTGGTGTAACTAGTGGAAAGCTACTAGGATTTATGGTGTTCCATAGAGGTATAAATGTTGATTAGAATAAGATAAAAGTCATTGATGCTATACCTCCTCCTCAATCTATTAAATATATCAAATCCTTCTTAGGAAATCTTGGAGCTATTAAGCAATTTATCACTAATTAGATTTCAAAGCTTATCTGCTAAATTATTTGCTTAAGAAACATGCTAATTTCAAATAGGATGAAAGTTGTAACCATGTATTTTTTGAATTCAATAAATTACTCTTATGGCCTCCAACTCTTTGTCCATGCAACCCCAATAAGACATTTATTCTATTATGGGTCTAATTTTCGACCATATTATATCATGAGGAAAATATTTTCCAAATATTTAAAATCACTAAGTGTTGCAAATGCTATTGGGAATGCTAAAAGTAAAGAATATATAAAAACTTCATTTCAATGGGAATGCATAAAATTTCATCACACGGTTCAAAAACTATTTGGTACTAGAGAAATTTTGACATCACAACTAAGTAGTGATCAAAATACCTGTAGTCGAGACCAAAATAAGTTGCCTACCAACAGAAATCTAAAGCCACAACATCACAAATTACACAACCTTCAAATGATGATGTCAAGAATAAAATTTAATAGCCTAGGTTTGAGTGAGTCCAAATTTGTAGACCACTTGAGACCATGAAGCCCAAAACCATATGACTCTTAGCAATGATGTCACCAAAGTCAAAATAAGTCCAAAACTATGTTAAGAAGGCAAAGGTTCTCAAAGTAGGGATGGAAGCACATCAAGCCAAAAGTGCTTGAGACCATTCCAAAAGACCAATGACATCACCAAATTCAAGCTTGAACCTAGGGCCACACAAATCAAAGAATAATGTAACTCAAAGCCATGACTTCCCTAAAATAAGCTCTGCAAGCAAAGGAAAATTCCAACTTTGAGAAACTTTCAGTTAGAAGTCATTTTCAAATTTGCAACTGCCATGGTGCTTGCTAGTTATTTTCAATTAAGCTCCAGTAATGCAGTCACTTGCAGAAGGCCATTGCAGATCAATGAACCAAATTTAGATTTATACACAATGGAATCTAGAACAACCATGTCTATATCTAGAACATTCTATCAAGTTGTTTGTAATGGTTTTTTATAGCCGAATATAAATCTTACACTACAAGATTCAAATAAGTTGCTTATAAATAAGAGCAAATACCTCATAACAAGGGTTAGCTTTGTAGTCCTTACTTGGTACTGCATTGTAATCGATCTGTTGATCAATGAAGTGATAGCTATTTGATCTCCATTACTTTGCATTTATAGGTTTTATGTGAATTTCTCTAAGTCATTTTTGTTACACTTTGATGTTAGTTTATTTTGTTAAAGTAATTTCATCTGAATTACCTATTGGATTACTAGAATTTAAAATCCTTAGAATTATTAGAGCTTTTATGCATTTATTTTAAGTCATTTTTGTTATATTTTGCAATTAGTGTACTCTGTTAAAGCATTCAATGCCTACTAGATTGCTAATTGTTTGGATCCTTGGAATGATTAAGATGAATGTAATGAGCTTAATGAACTCGTTGATGTGATCACTAATGGCTAATCTATTAAGTTTCATGTAAGCGATTAGATAGCACATTATTCTATGAGATACAATGCTATTATGCTATACCCTGACCATGTTTTATTTATCTTTCTAACCCTTACTCTTTTCCTATATTTTTTACTAAATAAATAAATCTAAAGGAATCGACCTTCTTTGAAGGTTGAAGTATAGGGTAACCTTGTTTCATCTAATTACTATAATTTGGCTAAAATTGATGGGTGCAATGCCTTTCCAATAATGATAGATTTTAGTCCAATAGTATAGTTAGTTTCTGGCATGCTCGATGGGAATATTCAATAAATTCATCTCACCTTCCCAAAGGAATCAAGATTTGGTGAGCAACCTTGACCTCATTTGTAGAGAATGTATGCTCATCTAACGAATCCCATTTAAAAGGAAAGAACCTAGAATGATCCCAAGGTTAACTTATTAGTTCTAATTCTTGAAATTTCATTAATCTGTGTGTATTTGTTCTACTTTTATAAGATTACAAGCTTTGTAATATGAAAATTAGAATATCTACCACACTACAAGTGATTTTTGATGTCTCTATTATAAGGATCAAACTTAGAATTATCTAGGTTATGATGTTCCAATGGCTCAAAAATATTATCCACCATGGTATGATACTATTTCTCTCAATGTTTCCATTCTTCATGAAATATTGAAAGTTACCCTAAAAGTCGTACCTAGCTATGAAGGCAAAGAAAAACTTGGATATGAGCATTGCCAAGATATAGCTTCTTTAGCTACTATGTATAACATCATATTTGAAGATGTAATGATTAGATTATTCCTCTCTTTCAAACGTAAAGTGTTGATATGGTATATGTATTTGGAAGACAAGATCATTAGTACCTATGTTGAGTTAGCTAAAGCTCTCGTTGATGAATTTTATGACCCTAGGGATCCCTTTCTATTGCTTACTCAATTTACATTTATCAGGAGAATTCCCCATGAGAGCATATATAATTTTAATGTTCATATCAAAAGGACTTGGAGAATAATCCCTTAAGAATTTCAACCCTCTCCTTCCCAAGCTTATCTATATTATATTCATGCATTTCATCCCAACCTTAGTATTCTCATATAGCAGTACAAAGAGAAGAGGTTCCATCAGATCTATTAAGAAGCCATCCTAGCTAAGAACATGCTAATTACAACTAGAAATTTTTTTCCTAGAAAAGTTGTATATCCACTTGAACTTTCCCCAAGTACCTCGTATACACTATATCATGAAAACTCTAAGTCATATACACTCAAAGATTTAAATTTCAACCACCCAAGATAATCAACTTCAAACAGAGAAAGAATTAAGATTAATGATTCAAAAGTTTACTAAAGACATTAGAAGGATGGAGGAGTGGTTATTTTAGCCTAGAATGTATGACTGATGATTTCAGGATTATATTTACCATATCTGCATACTAGCTCTTGGAAATCTGCTAGTGTAAAATGCATCTTTGAGAAGAGGACAAAGCAATGTCATGATGATAATATGGAAGAGGCAATTGATATTCTAACTACATGGATATCTTCATCATATAATGAGGTTGGTGTCAAGGAAAAATGCCTTCACCTAACATGATCATAGAGATATCTACTAGTGGAGGATATGGGGGATTTCACCATAGCACCCAAGCGAACTTCCTCGAAAGGAAAAACTCTTGCTGAAAAACAATGAGAAGTGGTGCATAATTATGATAATTCTCAGTTTATAATCACACAAAAAGAATCTTAGTCCAATGCTCAAATACTTATTCCAAAAATGAAATTAGTAAATTTACAAAGAATGAAATTATATTTTCCAACCATGACTCAAAGATAGAGGATACAAGTAGTTAATCAGTTTTCAGGTTTATTCAAGAACCCTACTCTAGAATAAAAAAATCTAAGAAAAGATCTATTAGTGGCTAAAGAAGTAGACTTAGTTGAGTTATCTCTTGAAGAATCAAAAGAATAACTACCCAACACCAAGAAAGATATCTTTAAACATGTATGTTAATCAGCTTACTCCATTCTATTTATTCATCTCTCTAGAAAAATGCATACTACATAATTGTCCAGTAGATCCAAAAGTTGAAATCATAGTCATGCCACTAGAGATATGCAAAAATGTGGGATAAAACATCAACATGATGGAGCCTAATATGCTGCGATTCAAAGGAAAGTCTATAAAAATAGTTGGAATTTTGAAAGGTTTTCTAGTGATGATACATGGATACCTAGATCTTATGGTGATACATGTCATCATGATTGCTTATGTACCTCCCCTATTTGGCATGTGTTTGTCTCAAGATTTTTTGGAACAAATTGGAGGATGTATAGGTTGAGACTTACACATAGCAATCCTCTATATAGGGAAGACATTCATAATATTTAATCAAGGTCTATATCCTTCCCACATTGAACATTATGAAGAGCAAAAAACACTACAATTAAGGAGGGATTCTTGGGATATAAAAAAAAAAAAAAAAAAAATGGCCAAAAGAAGAATCAGGTCAAACTTGGTAAAATCCATAATACTATGATCTTGATCCATACTATTTTTCTCAAAAATAACTATATATTGATCCATACTATTTTTCTAAAAAAATAACTATCAGGACCATCGACCAGTCATACTCCTCAAGACATGAAATATTATGGGTAATTTTGGTCATTTGATCAAAAAGAATTTATAAGAAGACAACATAGACCAAAAAATATGAATCTAATACAACCTGAGTTAATGATACATATGCTTATGGGCATTGCATAAAATATGGTAAAATAACATTCATTAATATAAAGTCTCATCTAGGAAAATCATCCATAGTTATTGTGTATATCCAATATATCAAGCCTCTTGAGGATAAAATTAAGGTAGAGTGGCCAATGGAAGTGTTCAAAGACATTTGTAGATATATGAGAGTCAATCATGAAGATAAGTTAAAATTTTGTATCATTTGGTTTGGATATTGCATATTCAAAGGATAGGCTACAAGAAATAATTCTAGCTAGGTGTGGGCAAGCACACCATATTTTTGTGTATATAGATGATAAGTAAATAAAAGCTAAGTACAACTTCAATAAATAAGGAAAACAACCAGAAGCCATCAATAATTCCCTATACATAGGATAAGGCTCTATGAAGTGGGCACTCAAGTGGCCAAATAGATAACCTTTAGCTTGATAAAAAAAATATGATAGAGTAGAAAAAAGAAAAAATGCTACAAAAGACTTACACAATTTACATGCTTAGATAATATCATGTACTCCATTCACATTTCTTGCCCATTTTCCCCTCCTATTTTCATTTTTTAATTCCATAACCCAATGGACAAGGCTAGAAGCCAATAGGTGGAAAAAATGGATACTTGAGATCATGATATGACATAAGATGAGTTGAGAAAAATCATGTGATCAGAGTTGAAAGATAATCCACCTTACACATGATAAAAGCAAAACCTTAGACAACAAAAATGAAGAAGTTGAGTTGGTGTGAAAATGTTAAAAGAGGCATGTGAGTAGATAATTCACATAATTCTTAGATTTATGAAAAACTCATGTAGTTAGAAGACACAAATGTGCAATTAGTATGGAAAGGATCAACTAGCAAGAGCTCAGGCTCTATATAAATCATAACATGCTTTTGAATTTAGAATTCAGAAAGAAAATTCTCTCTAGTGTAGAAATGGGTCTAAATACGGAACTCAAGTGCTGCACTGTTGCAAGTAATGGAGAGAAGAGCAATATTAATATTGTAGTAATTCCCTAAGAACTTCCAAAGCACATGATTAGATAGAAACAATACCAAAGTCAATGCTAGGAAATTAAGGGATGGATATTATAAAAAGGAGAATTGGGATTGGGATTGTATGGCAAAGCCCTTATAGGAAGATATTCCTTGTGTGTTTGGATGTGGATGTTTTGGGCATCAGGGAAAATATTAGAATATCTCTCCTCAAGAATATGAAGGGGAGAGAAGGAGTACACAGGGCTCTTCTTAATCAAAGCAATCACAAAAAATCTATTTTTACATGTGACACCTGATTGCATCCATAAGACTCCTCTAATAGTAATTAAGTACCTCAGACTCAAGTTGCCTTTGGAAAGCCAAAGAGGATGTAGATGGTCAGTGATAGTAGGGAGATACAAATGAAAAGAATAGGGAAAAAGTGAGGGGGGTGACAATTCTTGAAAGTAGTGATGGCACAGTCACATGGAAGGAGGCATGAGGAAGGATGCTATGAATGGATGCCTTGGAAAAAGGAAAGGATGGGAAGATGTGTGGGTGACAAGAGTTGAAAAAGGAAACTATGGCACACTGGATCTGAAGATAGATTTAAAAAAAAGCAACTCTTGTAGTCTGAGTCATCCCAAGAGGATAGGGTGAAGGCACTGACAAGGCTACCCAAAAAACAAGGTAATTCAAACATTATCTTGGGGACCAATCTTGGCATATTACAATTGGGCATTGCAATGGTGATTAGAAGCCAAGGATTGACCACTAAGGCTTTGGTGAATGGAAGCTTTATCTGCATTTACCATGTCAGATATTTTTTGAGGAAAATCATCATACTAGGTGACAAGACCATTAATATTGGTCCCATAATTGGCCAACACATCTGCCACCTTGTTTGATTCCTTGAAAGCATGTTGAATAATGAGTTCTCACATATGTTCTATGATTTTATTGGCTTCTTCAACATAAAACTTAACTTTACATGAGGGATTTTTGATGTTCCTCAAGTAATTGATGATGTTGAGAGAATCCCCTTTGATAATCAACCTATTGGAGCTTAGCGGTAATAGAGACAACCCTATCCAAAGAGATCTGGCCCTGACAAAATGATTGGATTGGAAACCAAGACATTTGGAAAAATCCATAACAATATCCCAATTATGGTCTTTGAGAATGCCACCTACCCCTACATATCCTAGATTTACTTTGGCTACACCATCAAAGTTTATCTTCATCCAACCAACTAGAGGAGGGATCCATTTGATGTTAAGTCTAACCTTGGGGGAGAATAAGTAAGAAATATTTGAGGGGAACATTCAAAGAAGTCAGCAAGGAAGATTCAAATATTGAAATGATGGTTTTTGTGGAAGGAATAATCTGAGCATTTTCTTTGGTATAGGATATTATTTTGTTTGTTAAAGAGGTAGAATCCTTGTAATCATTAAAGAAAACTCTTTTGTTTCTTTCAAGTCAAATTTTCCAAAGGAAATGGTGGAGGCAAAAATTCTAGATGGAATTGAGGCAAGAATTGTGAAAGGGTGAAGGCCATTGGGTGAAAATATCAATGATGGATTGGGGTTTGGCCCATAGGATATGAAAGGATTGAAACAAATTATCAAGGATGGTAGAAGAAAAGGAACAACCCAAGAAAATATGATGAGTGGATTCCCAAGCAGATAGGCAAAGGTGGCAACAATTGGGAATCATGATGCCTCTTTTGATTAAATTATCAGTGGTAAGAATCCTATCTTGGATGGCCAACCATGAAAAGAAGGATATTTTGGGAATTATATATTTGGGCTAAACAAGGTGACAAGGGAAAGAGGACTCAGTGGGCAGCGATAGAAGATCATAGGTAGACTTGACATAGAATTACCCACTTTCAGAGTGCTCCAAAATCAGGTGGTCTAATATGTTGCCAGTAGGAATAACCATAGAATTGAGGAGCGAAACAAGGGATGTAAACTCATCAGGATGAGAGTCACATATGAATGATCTCTAGGATGGTATGTTGTGGGATTGGATTTTTATTATGTAATCTCTATGGACCACAATTAACCTTTCTATGGTTGAACCCTCTTTATAACTTGTAATTAACCTAAATATCTCTTGTTATGTCAACTTAGGTTAAACTTTATAATGTAATTAGGGTTTTTGTATTGGTATAAATACCCTCTCCTACTACTCATTTCATCATTAGAGTGTTTTGTAATGTAATATATAGATTGTATAGTGATATAAATAGTGCCTATATGTTCCCCCACATATTTGTGTCTCTCTTCTATCTTTTTTCTCCTTTTATTCTTTTGATTGGATGGATTGCTTCTTTTATTTCTAGAAAATATTATGAATTCCAATTCCTTAGATAACATATGGTCATCCTAGAAAAGACGATATGTAAAAGGAAAGAACAATGTATTGAACTTAAGATATCCATCCACCAAATTTCCTGCACACCTTCCCTTGGCTAATATGTCAAATGCTCAGGATGTGATGCCAACAAGAGAAAAGTTCTTTATTGCTTCTAAAGTGTCTTTCTAAGTAAAAATGCTTGGAGCATATTTGAACACATGAGTAATGTCAATAAAATATATAAGCAACACTTGTATAGCTGGTTTGATATATTTTATGGATGTGAACCAACATGCACTTCCTTCATGAAGGGAATCATCATGCTATGCATGCTAAAGACACTACACATTCAAATAGAATAGGGCATGAAAAGGGAGAATATTCTTCTCTTTTGAATTTGAATTTTAATTCCATTTTTCAAAGAATCCATAACAACTTTACAAGAAAATAAAGGAATACTAAATGATAAATTGAGTATGCATACCTCGATGATAACAAAGTTTATGGAGATGGCATAAAGTATCCAGATGAAAGAGAACATGGATGAAAAATGTAGACAAAGATCTATTTGCTTATTATGTCATAAATTATTATGAAGCTTTGAGAAGTAATATTCCCTAAAATTTTGAGGAAGGATTGAAGGGTCTAAAAAATATTTTTACATGACCAATCAATGTTGCTCTATGCCTGATAACAGGTTGATATTTACACATCTTTTCATAAATGAACAAAAATAATCCATCCACTCAAATATTTTATAGAAAGCATAACAAATATGATAGAGAGAAATATATAGTGGGCACCAAAAATAATCACTATATTATTCATAGATAAGAATCATAACACTCTGATACAATGGATGGAATGGTGGTGGGTATTTATGCCAATACAAAATACTTAAATTACATTAATGAGTTTAACTTGAGCTGATATAATAAGAGGTCTTAGGGATAATTACAAGTCATAAGGTGAGTTTAACCATAACAAGGTTAACAACAATCCATAGGGCTTACATAATGTAATAATATTATAAAATAAATACATTTTATAATGATTTCTTGTAGGATTATACAATATTGCATGATGAGTGTCATCAACTCTTCATCATTTAATCATTATGTGTCAATCCAGGGCGGTGTCCAAGGCTATATACGAAAGCAGGGGTTAACAGACCGATTTTTAGTTCATCTAGATCATGGCCTTATTCATGGAACAGTTAGTGTTTGGGGGTGTCAGGTGTCCCTTTTAATCTCCTAGAAACTAAAACTGAGTGCCTACTTATCCTTGCATAATTGAAATTCACACAGTTGCAGAAAAGCAAATCTGAACTATTGAAAATGATAGAATTCAGTTGACAAAATTTAAAATAACAAAATTGAAATCATAGAATTAACTATAACAACAATGAAACTTTTTTAGAATTGAAACTTCACACCTGTAGAAAATGAAACCTAAGACAATGATGAAATTCAAAGGTTGGTAAGCAAATATTGCAAATCTGTAGCAAACTGAATTAACAAGAAATTCTCTGATGCAAACTGGAAATACAGACTAGAAATGCTGAAGCTGAAACAGAAAATGTTATGCTATAAAATCTACTCTAGATGACTTAACTATAATGCATTCATGTGCCACATGTTAGATGAAGTTTAATTCAATATTAACCATGCAAAAAGCTGTCAGATTCTTGTTGACCTGCTACAACAAGAAATTAGCAGAATTCTGGCAGGAATAATCCCTCTTTTGGGCCTGGAAGTGGCCCTTGCTTCCTGAACCAAAAGAGGGAAAAAGTACTTGCTCTACACTATCAAATCCTCACACTGAACTCAGAAGCAAACATGAATGATAAATATTGCACCTTTATTTCATTGCTAGAACATAACAACGAGTGTAGGGGAAGTTCTGCAGACTACTGATCTGCTATAGTACACAATTACAACACTTGGACTACTCTATCTCCTAGCACCTATATCCTCTATCCTATATGCTCAACCAAACGGGAGCACTTTATTTATACTAGCAAGGTACAACAATGATAAGGTTTGGTGCTTCAATACAGGACTGTTACAACTGTTGCAGGACTGTGTTTCCCAAAAATGTAGGGATCTGATCCATTAAACCTTATCCATTCCAGCTGTTGGCTTTATCTGGTGAGGGACAAGTGTTGGAAAGGATAGGGAGGTCCCTAGAATAGTTGCAACCACCGTTTACCTCCCTTTTACTGCAATTAAAGATGCATTTGACCAAATTTATGTCTTCTACGCTCATTCCGGAGCTGCTCCAGAATATTAGGCAGTAGAACAGAGTTGGCATTAATTCATGCAACAGAAGCATGTGTGACCAGTTGTGATGGTAGAAATAATCTCCATAGGTACCTAGATGACTGATTCCACCTTTTGTATGAGCTGGAGTGGACAAATTCCAAGCCATGTTGTATATGTACAGTTGGCTGGAATTTGTATGGAAAAATTCTTATTTTCTACATAGTCAACTGTTGACAAAGTATTTGGTGCCTTTTAGGTTATTCAAAGTGGGTGAATGGTGGGGAAAATCTTGTGAAAGAAGCACAAAACCAAATAGATAGCAGCACCTTAATATTACAACATTAATTTAATGCAAAATATACTAAATAATACAACTGAAATAGATTATAAAACATAGATAAATTAGTCAAAATAGGTCATATGCACTTTATCATTCCAATATGCAAACATCATCATATAATGCATAGTATCACTAAAATTAGTACAAAAACATATCATAAGTAGTTCCAAATAGTTTAATAAGTTATCAAAAGTAGTCTTTGTATGAGGTAATGTTTCTGCCTCATCATTTCCCCCAACCTATTGCAATGCATGTCCTCATGCATTCTGATACGCTATAGCAGCACAAAGATCTATGTCAAGATAGCGCTCAACATATTTCCATAGTCTACTTCCAACTTTGTAATATCCTTTGTGCTCTTTGATTTCCCTGAGCCACTCCTGGAATTGATCGTCTGATTGAGGGTCATTATCAAAGAAATATGGAACAAGGGTGATAATTGTTGGATTCCTGTACCTGAGACCTATCCATTGCTCCTTTACCTCAAATATGGTCTGGATTATACATTCTGCCCTTCTTCTAGACCACATCAGGTTATTTGGTGAGATGGGTTCTCTCTTCTGTAGTGATATAGGTAACTCTCCCCATCTATTTTTGCAAGCTGATAAAGCATCAACAAAAGATGTTGCACAAAAGGTTTGAAAACCATCTATGCATTTCTGCAAGTTCCCCAGATACATTTTTCTTACTCTGTCATCCCTCATTAGAGTATAGTGCTCACTGGTGGAGGTCCTATGGTTCAGGTGAACAGGCCTAATGAGAAAAACTGCCTATAATTCCATGGCTTTGCTGGTTTTCTTTTCCTGCTCCCAATATATTTGATTCTGGAGTGTAGACTGAAAAGCCCTAAGCTGAAGATCACCAGTGAAGACATGGGGAAGGAAGATAACTTCTGTTGGCAAAAAGAAATTGTGTAGGAATAACTCACATAGCAGATTCTGGTGTTCTGCAGAACTTTTCCAAAAAGCTTCCAGAAACTCACCAGGTGTTTCCAATTTGTGAGAGAGACCAGAAGTGACCCTCATCGTTTGCCAACGGAGGTATCTCTCCTTTAACATTAAGCTATAGAATCTGGCTGGCCTCCGACACTGAACCATACATTCTGCAATCTGGCATACATCCTGCACTTGTTCCTTCAATTTTTCAATTTCTAAATTTTTTTGTTCTAGCTCTTTTGTTAAGGTCTGTAATGATGAGACCTTTCCTTCTAATTGATGACATCTTGCCATCCAATATGCCACATATTCATTATATTTTGCAAGTGTGATTATGTCTGGTGATCTAACAATTGGTTGCATTTGAGGAATGATATTAACCTGGATGCCTATATCCACCTTTTCAATTACAGGGGGCTCTGTCTGTGTTTCAATTTCTACTAGTTCAATCTCAGGTGCATTCAAATTAACAAGATTTTGAGGAGACTGTGGAATTACCTCTTCTTGTACTACTATTGTTGTCTCCATATGTGCTGTGGATCTTCAGAAACCTACACAAGTACTTTTGGATGTCCATCCCCTATTTGATCTTGAGCCTATTGTACTTCTTGCATTGTTTCTTCTTCTTATATTGCAGCTCTGATAGGTGAGTTTCTTTCAGGATTGCTAGCTAAGTTCAGTAATAGATTAGCTAATTCATCCCCTGAGTCAGACTGAGGAGGATGCTACTCTAGAAGTGTGAGTCTAGCCTTTACAGCCTCTATCTCTTGCCATAACTTAGCAATAATATCATATTTTTCCTTCAAGGAAGCTTCACTCTTTTCAATCCATCATGTCTGAGTTTTTATGACACTCCTAGCTGCATGCAACCGAGTCTTTATGTCTATTTCTTCTTCCTCTTTAGTGCTCAAATCATCTTTCCCTTCCTCAGTTGCCTCAGATTCTTCCTCAGAATCTGAATAATCCACAAGTGGTGCAGACATTTCTGCAATAGTGGTGTGTCCCTCTGCTTCTTCTGTTATGGTTCTATCTTCTAAATCTGGTGGGTAATTGAGGGACATTGTAGGCATAGCCATATCTGTTGCACTATCCATGCCCTTGGTACTTATATCTTCAACTTTCTCCATAGTTTCTTCCACCTGCAGGGTATCAACATGTGCAGTTCCTTCTTCCTTTTCCACATCACCTATGTTGGTGGATTTCTGAAGTCTTGAAGACCTTCTCAATCCCGAAGCTGATTGCTTTTGTTTCTTTTTAGATTGTGAAATAGGGCTTGTCAATCCTAGGGTAGGGTCTGCTTCAGGTGTTCCCTTCTCCATCTGCCCTTCCCTGCTTGAACTTCCAAATTGCTCAATGGACTGAGTGGGAAAAATAGTTACATTTTTAGAAAATGTAACCTTCCTCCTCTTTCCTACAGGATCAATCTTAGACTGTTTCTCTCTTTGCTTCCTCGTCCTAGAGGATGGAGGTCCCTGTGGTGAGGAGGGAATTTATTTTTTAGAGGATTCAGTTTCAATTTCATGTTCAGAACTTTCAATTTCTATTTTTGCTTTAGATTCAGGTCCTTCAACCTCTACCTCTTCTTCAGATCCAGGGCTTTCAACTGCCTCTTCCTCAATCAACTCATTCCATGCATGAAAAAACCTATCAAAGCTTCTAGGGTTTCCCCTGAAGTGATGTCTGCATATAATCTTGATTAGGCCATGGTGTTTGGGAGACCCTTTTCCTGCTTGGTACTTTTTGGCCATATTTACCAGCTCCTGATATAAATATAGAGGAAGATTTACCTTCAGTTCAGGGTTTGAGTGGCCATGACGAAGATGGGTTAAAATTCTCATATGATGTCCAGAGAGGACAGGGAATTGCCCATCATAGGTCAAAAACCTAATGACCCATACTGCAACTTCATCCCAAGGAGGTTGTAAACTTGTTCTTTTGACCCCCTTGCAGATATTATTACTCAATATAAACTCAGTGGGCCTATCCTCATTTCCCTTGAATTGATTTACAAGTTCAACTAAAGTATTTTTCCCTGATTTTCCAATTTGAACCCCATGCAATGGCAATTCAATAACCTGGCTGAGAATTTTGGGGCTTACCTGGATGGTCATGCCGCTGATATGAATTTGGTTGTTGTGGAAGGTACGTGCGAACTCAGTAGCCAACCCTTCTGAATACCCATCGAACTTGTGCAAGAAGGGCAAAAATCCCCCTTCAATAAAAATTTGCATGCATTCCCCATATTTCTGCAAATATTCTATGTTATCTAGCTCAATTTTATTCTTTTGTCCTCCCATTATCAATGATTGGTGTTCTACGTATCTTAGGCCTAAAAATTTTATTGTAGGTTTTTCTCAGCTTTGGAATACTTGAGTCTATAAAGAGTAATGCTCGAGGGTGAAGAGTAAATGAGTGCAATGCCAGAATAACTTCCAAACGTGCTAGGTAACGTGAACTTGGCACGTGGTGGCAATTCATTGCATGCAGAAGTTACCATCAACCGGATGTTACTGCGTGTCATCGTATAATTACAGCTGTCGGGAGTGATATGGGATAATTAAATTTTTACGAGAGTCCCCCTTTTCAACAGGCTTTGAGTTGTGTGCCATACTGGTCACATGCGACAATTTTTGAAACTCCATGCCCCCTCAAATATTTTCTTTGGAACTCGAATTTGAAACCTGCGTTCCAAATACTATTTCCAACCCAATTGGTGCAAAACCTTCAAAAAATTTAATTTATTTGACTTTTTAGCCACGTGATTTCGGAGATTAATGAATTAACCTTTTTGTTAATTCATTCCAATCGGTTTTATCGCATAGTCCATTCCAGAGCATATACCCTTTTCATTCTGAAGCTAATTCTAAAGCTTCTTCATTCGAAAACTTGTTATGTGCAACAGGTTCATTCCAGAGCAATACCTTTCAAGAGCATTTGAAGAGCCTTTTCTGCCTTAGACTACCTTGATAACTTTATGGAACCAGACCTTATGTATGCTTTATACTAACTAGGGATATCATACACTACATAATAAATATTTACAATATTAAAATAGAAAAAGGCACATACCTGAAGAAACCATTCTATCTATATTTTGTACAGATGTTGTTTTTTACTGATTTTAAACTGACTCCTCACAGAGTGTAACAGGTGCAATCTGAAAAATAGTGAAACAGAGGTGAGAATGAATGGAATGATAAATAGTGAAACAATGGTGAGAATGGATGGAATGGTGGTGGGTCCATGAGGCAAACATGCCAAAAAAACTGGTTTTCATGTAAGCCCAATTCAGATGTGCCTCAAAGAGGTTTTCACATTCTAAATTATTATTATTATATATATATATATATATATATATTTTTAATTTTTTTTATATATTTTGGTTCATGTCACTTGATTGAGTCCATCTTGGAAGAAGTGGTTTCTTCCAATACTGATACATCCAAGTTTCCTACTTGCTTGAGAAACTCCTCCTTGGTTAACGGTTTGTGATATATCCGAAGACGATGACCGTTAACCACCATCTTCCTTCTTGAATCATCTATTGGTGAAAGACGTACAACTCCATTTGCAAATACCTCCTCAACCTGATAAGGTCCGAGCCATCGAGTCTGCAACTTGCCAGGATAGTCTTCATATCGTGAGTCAAACAACAAAGCCCAATCGCCTTGTTGAAATTTTCATTGTTGGATATGACTATCATGCCACAACTTGTGTTGTGACTGGATCACCTCGGTCTGGTGCAATGCATCCCTCCTTAGCTCATCCAATGCATTGAGCTGTAGAATCTGGTCCGTTTGTGCCTATGACAAATCAATACCAACTTCTAAAGCAGTTCGAAGAGTTAGTAATTCAAACTCAATAGGCAAAAGAGGCTTTTTACCATAAACCAATTCATAGGGAGTAAATCCAGTAGTGGATTTCCAAGTGGTGTTATAAGCCCAAATTGCTTCAGGTAACTTCTCCACCCAATTCCTCCTATGGGCTGCTATAGTTTTGGTTAAGATCCTCTCTAATTCCCTATTTGTCACTTCAACTTGGCCATTGGCTTGTGGATGGTAAGGTGAGGATTTTTAGTGTTTGATTTCATATAGCTTTGTAAAGGCTTCAACAAATTTTGAGGTAAACTGAGGTCCCTGATCAGTGGTGATGGATTGTGGGGCCCCAAAATGCAGGAAAATCTGTGAATACAGGAAATCAACAACTTTTTCTTCTCGAGCATGCTTAAAAGCATGGGCTTCTACCCATTTGGTTACATAGTCAGTACATACCAAGATATGCACTTTCCCTTGGGAAGGAGGGTCAATGGGTCCTACAAAATCTAACCCCCACCTCTCAAATGGTTTTGTTCCTACTTGAGGTTGTAATGGCATTTCACTAGTGAAGGTAGGTTTTCCCATCCTTTGGCATGCATCACAATGTCTAACATAATTTTTCACATCTTTATGCAAAGATGGCCAGTAATAACCAGTACCCAAGATCTTCTGAATTGTACTCTTGACTGAATAGTGTCCTCCTGAAGGTTCATCATGACATGCCCATAGGATATCATATACCTCATCCTTGCGGATGCACCTACGCAAAACATGGTCAGGACTGCATTTGAAAAGTAAACCTCCTATCCATTTAAAAGAAGAACTTTGCTTGATTAACTGTTTCCTTTGTTTAGGAGTAAAGTGAAGAGGAATTTTTCCTGTAGCCAAATAATTAGCTATATCTGCAAACCATGGAGACTGCACAAAAATAGCAAACAATTTCTCATCAAGAAATGCATCTTCAACCAACTCTCCTGTATCTTCATTTGGCAATCTTGATAGAAAATCTGCAACTACATTAGCTTTCCCTGGTTTATTAACTATAGTGATATCAAATTCTTGCAATAGTATTAACCAACGAATAATTCTTGCACTAACCAGAGGTTTATTCATCAGGTATTTAATGGCAACATGATCTGTATGAATGAATACCTGATATCCTATGATATAGTGTCGAAACTTATTAATAGCATATACTACAACTAAGAATTCCTTCTTAGTAGTAGTGTAGTTCTTTTCAGCTCCTATCAAGTTTTTACTGATGTAATAAATGGCATAATGCTCCCCATTGTCAATTTTCCCTAATGCAGCTCCAATAGCAGTATTGGAAGCATCAATTTGAATATGGAAGGGCAATTCCCAATTAGGTCCTCTCAATACAGGGGGAGTTGTTAACTTTTCTTTTAATTCCTCAAAAGACTTTTGACACTCAGTAGACCAAGAAAATTCAGAATTTTTCATTAGTAATGCAAACATTGGATTGGCTATGGTACTGAAATTGGCAATAAATCAGTGGTAGAAACCAATGTGTCCCAAGAAACTCCTCACATCAGTTTGAGTTTTTGGAGGAGGAAGGTTTTTGATGACTTCCACCTTTTTAGGATCAACCTTGATCCCATAAGAGGAGATATGATGACCAAGGACAATCCCTTCCTCCATCATTAAGAAGCATTTCTCAGGATTAAGAGACAAATGGTATGTTTCACAACGTATTAAAACTTTTTCAAGTTGTTCCAAAGTATATTCAAAACTATCCCCAAATACTGTGAAATCATCCATGTAAATCTCTACACTCTCATTTGTCAAATCAGAGAATATGGCCAAAAAAACTCTTTGAAATGTTGTTGGAGCATTACATAAACCAAAAGGTAGAACCCTATAAGCAAAGGTTCCCCAAGGACATGTGAAAGTAGTTTTCTCTTGGTCTTCAGGTGCAACTTGTATCTGATTATAACCACTGAATCCATCAAGAAAACAAAAAAATTTCTTGCCAGCAAGGGTGTCTAATACTTGGTCTATGAAAGGTAATGGGAAATGGTCCTTATGTGTTACTTTATTTAACTCTCTGTAATCCACACACACTCTCATTTTCCCATTTTTCTTTGGAACAATGACTAATGGAGAAACCCATCTACTGTCTGATATTGGATAGATGAATCCTACATCTAAAAGCTTTTCAATTTCTTCCTTGACAATATCTTTCAAAGCAGGGTTCAAACATCTTTGAGGTTGTCTCACAGGTTTAACATCTTCAGTGTATATTCTATGTGTACACACATCAGGGTGAATGCCAGTCATGTCCTTATAACTCCAAGCAAAAGCCTGAACATGTCTCTGCAAAACAACAAATAATTTGGCTTCTTGCTTATTAGTCAACCAACTATTAATGTTCAAAAACTTTCTTGGTTGTATCTCAATCTGCTTAATCCCTGGATAAACAGAGTTGCTAGCCTCATATTTACTGATTAAAGCATTTAAGGGACAATGATGTGGCTGCAGAGTATGAAATACTCTTGATTCGGGTGTAAATGTGATACCTGATGGGATCATTTGCATAGGACAGGTGAAAGAAGTCAGAAGATGATGATGCCATCCATGTGGCAATGTGAAGGAGCTTTCTTGTAGTGGAATAGATGACAGATGTTCAGCAGTTTGTTCTTCATCTTTCCATAACAAACGATGGACAAGAATTTGATCATCCCTAAGGCCTTCTTCTTGCAATGTTTTCACCAAAACTGTTTCATGTTCAAAGATTTCTCTTTCTGGTGAATTAAGTTCTTCAATATGTTCCTTTACTACAACGGTGGCCAAGGTGACAATAGTTTCATGTTCTTCATCAGACTCAGGATACCATATCTGTCCAAAAAATTTGGTTGAAGGTTGGGATGGTGGATACAAGGAAATATTTTTCAGGTCTACACCATTTGAAATAGTCATCTCACCTGACCTGCAGTCTATAAATGCAACTGCAGTGGCAAGCCAAGGTCGTCCTAGAATAATAGGATAGCCATTAGCTGAGTTTCTAGGCTGCAATACTAAGAAATCTATAGGATATTCCCAAGAAGACACTTCAATGGCAACATCCTCCAGAATTCCTTCCGGTTTGGCCATTGACCTATCTGCCATTTCCAAAATTGTGGTAGTAGGACTAAGATTATTGAGCTGCAATTTTTGCATGGTTTCCTTAGTCATCACGTTGATTGCAGCTCCTAAATCAATAAGTACATTTGGAATTTGAACTAACCCAACAGTAATTGTAACTACTGGACTCCCTGGATCACCATATTTGGGGGTACTAGTTTTCCAGAGAGCAGGTCAGCCAACTTACCTTCTACTTGCACAGTCTTAGGAAAGGCTTTCTTCTTCCTACCAGGTTTCCTAATGCACAACTCCTGAATGGTTTTCTTAATCAGAGGTACATCCTTTATTGCCTGCAACAAAGGGAGTGAGATAGACATTTTCCTCAATTCTATGATTAATTCTGATTCAGGAGGAGTGATAGTGTGGTCAAACCTTTTAGGATACGGAAGGTCTGCTGAGGCAGGTTCAATTTTTCCTTGTAAACTTTCTATTTTTCCTTCTTTTTGCTCTGTTTGTGGTTTTTCTAGACTTGAAAATTCTTGCTTTCCATCAATTTATTCAATAGTGGGTGGTGCAGGGTCAGGTAAAACCTTCCCTAAATGTAACTGGATGTTACTACAGTCAAGGACATGGACTGCAATAGTCTCTTCAGACTCAGCTCCATAAATAGGGGCTGCTTGTCTGTTGTTATTGGGGTTAGCCATAGGATGAGTTGGAAGTGGAGGTTGCTTAACTGGTTGTGATTGTTGTGGTGGCATTCTTCCTTGAAAGTTTTGATTAGGAGCTGGCAGCAAGTTTTGAGTTTGTCCTTGATACCTCTGCTGCCCTTGATATGATGGGTATTGTGGCCCCCATATCTGCCCAGATTGTTGATTTTGTGTCCAAGGTGGATTAACAAGATTCCATGGTTGATTCCAACCAGAATGTGACCAATATTGAGGGGCTGACCAAGATTGATTCCATGGTTGTGAAGGTGGTTCTAAATATCCCCAAGGCATATTCCAAGGATTTTATCCCCAACTTGTAGGAAAATGAGGGGCATTCTAGTATTGTGAAAAGTTGCCTCCTGGCCTCTGCCCAATAACATTAAGTTCTTTAGTTTGGGTTTGCAAAACATTTTTAAGGTGAGGTAGGAGATGGCACTTATCAGTGTTATGCTCTTTTGAAAAAATGCCACAAATAGTTGAGATAGAGGTTCTATCCAAAGGAAAATCATGTAGGGCATGCTTATTCCTGCATCTAGGACAATAGATAGCTAGGGGTGGTGAAGAATTAGATTTTGCATTCCTTTCCCTTAATAAAGTATTTAATTGAACAAGAATATCAATTTTTTGTTGGCAATTTTGGGGACCTTGGGTCCATTGCCTTTGCTCAAGTGTAGAAGTTGTCATTGATGTCAAGAAGCTCTTGAAGGAATTTGATTTAATGTCAGATTATTCAGAGCATGGACAGTGAGTTTCTAGGAAGATCATAGTAGCCCTTTTTGCAAAAGATCAAAGAAAAAAAGACAAGTAAGAAAAGGTATGCAGCAGGCAAGAAAAACTGTCGTGATTTTGCGACATGTTAGAGGAGAGAGAAAGTGCTAGAAAAATTGTCATGATTTCGTGACATGTTTGAGGAGAGAGAAAGAGCTGGCAAAATTGTCGCAATTTTGCAACATGTCGCATTTTTGCGACTCGAAAAGTGTAGGAAGGTAGAGAAGAAAAAGTGTCACGATTTTGTGACATTTTGCAAAGAAGATTGTATGGATGGAAAAGTGTCACGATTTTGCGACATGGTGTAGGAGAGGGAGTCCGAAAGAAAAAGTGTCACGATTTCGTGACATAATGCTGAAAAGAGAGTCCGTAATGTGAATTGTCATGATTTCGCGACAAGTTCAAAGAGAGAGAAAGTAGCAAGACAAAGTGTCACGATTTCATAACATGCTATAGAATTCGAAGTGAGAACTATCACGATTTCGTGACATGCTGTAGAACTTGAAGAAAGAACTGTCACGATTTCACGACATGTAGCAAAGGGAAGAGTCAAAAGCTGAAAGCATCACAATTTCATGACAGGTTGAGATGGCAACATTCAGTTGGAGAAAGTGTCATGATTTCATGACAAAAATAGGAAGCAAGTCTTCATCAGAAGAAGCGTCACGATTTCGTGACAAATTCAAGAAGGAAGAGCTCGAAGGCGAAAGCGTCGCGATTTCGTGACATGTTCCAGTTTCATGGGCGTAAGGCAGAAAAGAGCTTAAGGCAACGTAAGTGTCACGATTTCGTGACATGTTCCGTTTTTGCTAGGTGCAAGCCGAGAAGAGGTTGAGAAAGCGAGAAATGTCATGATTTCATGACAGAAGTGAAGATGACGTCAGCAAGAGGAGAAGTGTCATGATTTCATGACAAAAGCAAAGTTGGCCATGAAGATAGAGGGGGTCACGATTTCGTGACAAGAGCTCAGTCAAAGTCATCAAAGGCTAAAGTGTCACGATATCACGACAAAAGCCATAAGATAGTGTACGGTTGCAAAGGTGTCACGATATCGTGACATGTTGTAGTTTCACGAGAAAAGCTACAGAACCACAGAGGCGGTTGAAGCCGACAGAGTTAAATTTGAGCCGACGTAGTTTAGGGTTTTGCAGCCGACGAAGTTAAGGGTAACAGCCGACTAAGACTAAAGTTTTCTTCATGAAAATTTTGCTATAAAAGGAGGGCTATTTGGAGAGTTGAAGTATCGATCGGTGTGTGCGTTCGAAGTGCGGCGTTCGTAGACAGTGCATAGAGAAGAAGTTCGATCGTCGAGAAGCAGAGTGCATGAAGACGATGCTGCTGTGATTGCGCAGAGGTGCAAAGGTCAAAGTTCGATCAAGTGCAGCTGTGATTGCGCAAAAAGAGCGAAGGACTATGTTTGGTGCAGAACAGAGAAAGAGGACAAGGACATTTGTGCCAGACCGAAGGACTGTGTTTGGTGCAGATCAGACAAAGAGATCGAGGACATTTGTGCTAGACCGAAGGACTGTGTTTAGTGCAATTTCGAGGACCAGCTTGGAGGTGATAGAGTTGAGGATAGAGGTCTCCAGCCAGAGCAGGGAAGACAGGTGTCTTCTATGGATAGAGTTCCATTTGCTAAGGGCAGCGGAGGCAGAGGTTTTCTAGAGGATCACCAGCCAGAACAGAGCTAGGGGATTGGTGTCTCCTTTGGGTTGATGCCCATAAACATTGTAATCGGGAAAGATATTCCCAGAATTTGAATTGATAATTTTTAGTGAAAGCTTTTGTGGATGTAGCCCAACCATTTTGGGTGAACCACGTTAAAATGGGTCTTCAATATGTGATGCTTTCTGTCTTGATTAATGTTGTATTGATGCCACTGCTATCTAGAGTTAAAATTATTAATTGGTTAAGGATTATACTGTTCACCCCCCCTCTCAGTATAAGCTTGTGTTCTTCAATTGGTATCAGAGCGGGTTTCTCCAGAAAGAGCCTAACAGCTTGGAGAAGGATCTATCAGAGGAACATACAGATTCAGAAAGAGATAAAGAGGTTGAGTTCGATCTCAAAAGTGAATTCTTCTTGGCTTTAAGAAAGCTTGAGAAATTCAGGGAAGAGAATTCTGTTCTCAAGCATCAATGTCAGGAAGAAGAGATAGCAAGATCAGAATTGTCTCAAAAGGTTATAGATTTCAAAATTCTAGCTGAAGAAGGAAAGAAGATTGAACAGGTTCTGACAGAGGCTTTAAAAGGAAAGGAAACTGATTGCGAGAAACTAGAAGAAGAGGTTATGACTCTTAGAGTGAAGTTGGAACAGTTGGCTCTCAGATAGAATACTCCGTGTGAAAAGCAAGAGAAGGATGGTTTCACCATTCATGAAATAGGGTCTTCGAGCAAGATCAATCTTCATCCTGAAGAGCGGTGGATTCCAGTCGGTCACAAGAAGAACAATCATCCAAGGCATCAAAACAGGTTACATAATACTTTCCATGGCTATTGTTTATCCTGCAAGAATTTTGGTCACAAAGCTATGCATTGCAATAAATCCTTGAATAGTCATAGTAAGGAAAATGTTAACTCTTTTGCTCCTCTTATGAATAAAAATGTCATGTGTTACAAATGCAAGAATTTTGGGCATATAGCAAGGATGTGCAGTTTAAATAGATCTAGCCTTGAGTTCACTAAAAAGAGAAATGAGATCAAATCTAAGTCAATGATAGTTCAAACTGCTTTTCATGCTCAAGACAAAGTAGAAAAATGGTATCTTGATAGTGGCTATTCAAAACATATGACTGGTGAAAAGGAAAAGTTCTTGGTCTTTAAAGAAACAAATAGAGGAACAGTCAGTTTTGGAGATAACAGGTCAACTAAAATCTGTGGTAAAGGAACTCTTAGTTTGGATGGGAAATCCAAAACAGAAAATGTGCTTTATGTAGAAGGCCTAAGACATAATCTTCTAAGCGTGAGTCAACTTTGCGATCAAGGGCACATAGTATCCTTCTTTTCAGATAGATGTGAGATAAGTAAAGAAAAAAATGGAAAACTCATTGCGAGTGCTACAAGGACTCCAAACAATCTTTACATGCTAAGTGAGATAAAAAGGGAAAAATGTTTTCTATCTCAAGAAGATGAGAGTTGGCTATGGCATAAAAGACTGGGGCATTTGAGCTTTGATAATCTTGTCAATATTAGTAACAAGGAAGCAGTAAGAGACTTGCCCAAAATAAAAAGGCCCCATAACATCGTTTGCGGTCCTTGTCAACATGGAAAACAGACCAGAACCAGTTTCAAATCAAAAGGGTATACTTCTTCAAAACCATTGGATCTTATTCATACTGATTTATGTGGCCCCACCAGAACTCAGAGCATTCAGGGAGAAAGCTACTTCATGTTGTTTATAGATGATTATTCTAGAATGACTTGGGTTACTTTTCTCAAAGAAAAATCTGAAGCGTTTGAAAAATTTAAAGCTTTCAAAGAAATGATTGAAAATGAGACTCACAAGAGAATCAAATGCTTAAGATCAAATAGAGGAGGAGAGTTCACTTCAAATGAATTTGTGGAATACTGTGAGCAACACGAAATCAAAAGAGAATATTCAGCAGCAAGAACTCCTCAACAAAATGGAGTAGTTGAAAGGAAAAATAGAACTATTGAAAATATGGCCAGAGCTATGTTAAATGAGTCAAAACTTTTAGATGGTTTTTGGAGAGAGGCAGTCAGTACAACAGTCTACATTATCACCAGGGCCCAACTTAGAGTCAATCATCACAAAACTCCTTATGAGTTGTGGAAAGGAAGACCAACTACAGTAAAATACTTCAAAGTGTTTGGGAGTAAGTGCTTCATCAGAAGGGAAGATCAGAATTTGGGTAAGTTTGATCCTAGGTGTGATGAAGGAATCTTTCTTGGATATTCCAGCAGGAGCAAGGCCTACAGATGCTTCAACAAAAGAACGCATACAGTCGTAGAGAGCATAAATGTAACAGTTGATGAAAAGACAGGGATAAGAGAACCAGTCAAGGAACTCAGTGATGAAATTTGTCAAGAAGAATTCAGAGAGGTGTCAGATGAAGAAGAGGAAAGACAACAACTGCTTCCCAAAACTCCTTCACGATATGTTCAGAAACATCATCCCAAATATTTGATCATTGGTGATCCAAACAATAGGCAAACAAGAAGAAGAGTCATTCCTTCACACGATTCTACAAATGTTTCATTATTATCTCAGATTGAGCCAAAAAATTTTAGTGAAGCATGTGCAGATAAATTTTGGGTAAAAGCGATGGATGAAGAGCTAAATCAAATAGAGAAAAGTGAAACCTGGGATTTGGTTCCAAGACCTAAGGACAAGAATGTCATTGGCACAAAATGGATATTCAAAAATAAACTCAATGAGGATGGAAAGATTGTCAGAAACAAAGCTAGGCTAGTCTGCAAAGGTTATGCTCAAGTAGAAGGCATTGATTTCGAAGAGACGTTCGCTCCTGTTGCTCGTCTTGAAGCTATCAGAATGTTTTTGGCCCTTTCAAGCTTCAAATATTTCAAGGTATATCAAATGGATGTAAAGTCAGCTTTTCTAAATGGGGTGTTGGTAGAAGAAGTCTACATCGAACAGCCAGAAGGAGTGTCTCTCTCAGAACAGTCAGACTATGTGTGTAAACTAAAAAAGGCCTTGTATGGGTTAAAGCAAGCACCGAGGGCTTGGTACTCAAGACTTGACAATTATCTTCATGAGCAAGGCTTCAGGAAAGGCATGGCAGATAGCAATCTGTATATTAAGAATGAAGGTGATGATATGTTGATTATGGTTGTCTATGTTGATGATATTATCTTTGGGGGGAATAATACTCAGATGTGCAAAGCTTTTGCTAACACCATGCAGAAGGAATTTGAGATGTCTATGATTGGAGAGCTGTCATTCTTTTTAGGTCTTCAGATTGCTCAATCAAAAATACGGTGTATTTCTCTCTCAAGGAAAGTATATCAAAGAAATGTTGAAGAAATTTGGGATGATGGACAGCAAACCAGTATGTACTCCAATGATTATAGGGTGCAAGATGAGTAAAGATGATGAATCTCCAGTGGCAGATCAGAGGTTGTACAGATCAATGATTGGCAGTCTATTATATGTTACGACTACCAGACCAGATATCATGCAAGCAGTTGGGTTAGTAGCAAGATTTCAGGCAGCTCCAAAAGATTCTCATGTTACAGCAGTTAAGAGGATATTCAGATATCTGAAGGGCACTATGGATTTTGGGCTTTGGTATCCCAAAGGTGATGATTTCACCCTCACGGCCTATTCAGATGCAGATTGGGCAGGCAATACTGATGACAGGAAGAGCACTAGTGGTGGAGCGTTCTTTCTGGGAAAGAGTTTGGTTTCTTGGCTAAGTAAGAAACAACCTTTAGTTTCCTTATCTATAGCAGAGGCTGAATACATAGCAGCAGTGGCTGGGTGTACACAAGTTTTATGGATGAAAACCACCTTGGAGGATTTCAAAGTCAAGCATGAACAACCCATCTCCATATTTTGCGATAATACGAGTGCCATAAGTATTTCCAAAAATCCGGTAATGCACTCAAGGACAAAGCATATTTCCATCAAGTATCACTTTCTAAGGGAGAAAGTGCAAGACAAGCAGGTCAAGCTAGAGTATGTGCCTACTAAAGAGCAGATTGCAGATATCTTCACCAAACCTCTTCCAAGAGATACGTTTGAGTATCTAAGGGAGAAATTGGGAGTTGTACTCCCACCCCAAAATTAATCACCTCATCAAGAGGTGGGGAGGGACCAAGCTAAGAGGCTCATTCTTAGTCCCAAGCCCCAAAGGTGACCCTTTGCCATTGATGACAAAGGGGGAGAGATATGAGTAAGGGGGAGAGCTTCAAGTGAAGAGGAAAGCTTCAAGTCAGGGGGAGCAAAACTTCAAAGACAGTTTCTCAGTTGTTAGCACAGTTGGTTTCAGTTTTGGCTCTTAAGACGTGTTTTTAGTAAAGGTTTGCCATCAATGACAAAGGGGGAGATTGTTGGCAATTTTGGGTACCTTGGGTACATTGCATTTGCTCAAGTGAATAAGTTGTCATTGATGTCAAGAAGTTGTTTGAAGGAATTTGATTTGATGTAGAATAATTTGTTTTGATGAAGTTTCGACTTGGCAAAGAAAGTAAGTAAGAAAATGCAAAATCGCGACATGTCGCGATTTCGCGACATTAGGAGGAGAGAGAAAGTTTTAGAAAAGTGTCGCGATATCATGACATGTTGAAGAGAAAATGTCACGATTTCGTGACATGTCGATTTCGCGACAAAGTGCAGGAAGGTAGAGAAGAAAAAGTGTCGCGATTTCGTGACATAATGCAGGAGAGAGATGTCCGGAAAAAAAGTGTCACGATTTCATGACATGTGGTGCAGGAGAGAAAAGTCCGAAGGAGAAAAAGTGTCATGATTTCGTGACATACTGCGAAGAGTAGAGTCCAGTATGAATTGTCACGATTTCGTGACGAGTTCGAGGAGAGAGAAAGTAGAAAGAAAAGTGTCACGATTTCATGACATGCTACAGAAGTCGAAGTGAGAACTATCATTATTTTGCAACATGCTACAAAACTCGAAGAGAGAACTGTCATGATTTCATGACATGCAGCAAAGGGAAGAGTCGAAAGTGAGAAGCGTCACGATTTCACGACAGTGAGAGAGAATTGAGAAAGTGTCACGATTTCATGATAGAAATAGGAAGCAAGTCTTCATCAAGAGAAGTGTCACGATTTCATGACAAGTTCAAGAAGGAAGAGCTCAAAGGCGAAAGTGTCATGATTTCATGACATGTTCCAGTTTCGCAGGCGTAAGGCAGAAAAGAGCTTAAGGCAGCGTAAGTGTCACGATTTTGTGACATGTTCCATTTTCGCTGGTGCAAGCCGAGAAGAGGTTGAGAAAGCGAGAAATGTCATGATTTCATGATAGAAGTGAAGATGACGTCAGCAGAGGTAGAAGTGTCATGATTTCGCGACAAAAGCAAAGTTGTGCCATGAAGACAGAAGGGTCACGATTTCACGACAAGAGCTCAGTCACAAAAGCAAAAGTGTCGCGATATCGCGACAAAAGCCATAAGATAGTGTACGGTTGCAAAGGTGTCGCGATATCGTGACATGTTGTAGTTTCGCGAGAAAAGCTATAGAACCACAAGGCGGTTGAAGCCGACAGAGTTAAATTTGAGCCGACGTAGTTTAGGGTTTTGCAGCCGACAAAGTTAAGGGTAACAATGACTAAGACTAAAGTTTTCTTCATGAAAATTTTGCTATAAAAGGAGGGCTATTTGGAGAGTTGATGTATCGATCGGTGTGTGCGTTCGAAGTGCGGCGTTCATAGACAGTGCGCAGAGAAGAAGTTCGATCGTCGAGAAGCAGAGTGCGCGAAGACGATGCTGCTATGATTGCGCAGAGGTGCAAAGGTCGAAGTTTGATCAAGTGCAGCTGTGATTGTGCAAAAAGAGTGAAGGACTATGTTTGGTGTAGAACAGAGAAAGAGGACAAGGACATTTGTGCCAGATCGAAGGACTATGTTTGGTGCAGATCAGACAAAGAGATCGAGGACATTTGTGCTAGACCGAAGGACTGTGTTTAGTGCAATTTCGAGGACCAGCTTGGAGGTGATAGAGTTGAGGACAGAGGTCTCCAACCAGAGTAGGGAAGACAGGTGTCTTCTGTGGATAGAGTTCCATTTGCTAAGGGCAGCGGAGGCAGAGGTTTTCTAGAGGATCACCAGCTGCAACGGAGCTAGGGGATTGGTGTCTCCTTTGGGTTGATGCCCATAAACATTGTAATCGGGAAAGATATTCCCAGAATTTGAATTGATAATTTTTAGTGAAAGCTTTTGTGGATGTAGCCCAACCATTTTGGGTGAACCACGTTAAAATGGGTCTTCAATATGTGATGCTTTCTGTCTTGATTAATGTTGTATTGATGCCACTGCTATCTAGAGTTAAAATTATTAATTGGTTAAGGATTATACTGTTCACCCCCCTCTTAGTATAAGCTTGTGTTCTTCATTTTCATGTTAGCCATTTCCTCCATCAAATATTTTATATCAGTATTACTATGATTCCTTTTCATTCTTCTTTGCCTAGTGTGGAAATAATTTCTACACAACTCTACAATATCATTAATATCAAGCTGGTTTATATCTCCTTTTCTCATTAAGTCTAATACTTCTCTAGAATCATCCTGAAAACCTCTCAAAAATATGGTTTTTTATAGATCAGTTTCCATAGGACCACATATATTTTGGATAAAGGTAAATCTATCAAGATAATCCTCTAAGTTTTCATCCTCTTCTTGTCTAATCTGAAATAACTCATCCTTCCTATTTCTCACTCTACAATACTCATAATACTTATCCAAAAATGTAGTTTCCATTTGATCCCAAGTATAGATTTAATCTGGTTCAATGCTCATAAACCATCTTAAGGTTGCATCTTTAAGTGTAGAGGGAAATAACTTCAATTTCTGGTTGTCATTGACATAGTAATAAGTTTGACATAGAACTTTGAATTCAAACAAAAATTGATCAGGATCTTTAGAAACAACTCCCCTAAATATTGGCAATATTGAGTGAAATTGTTTTCATAGGAGCATTCTGAGTAGGATTCAGATGAATAGGGTATTCAAAAGTTCTAATAGGAGGATTGTCAGTATCATGACCAACAAAATCCCTATCACATTATCCTTGTTCTGCCATAGGTGCTTCTTAAATTTTAATTTGTTCAACTAGTTCATATGGATCAACCCTATGGGTATGTCTAGAAGCAAGTGCCTCTAAGAGCTCTTCTTGCAAAGATCCTACAATTTTAGTTGATGAAGAAGATGATTCTCTTTTAAGTCTTTTAGGAAGTTCATACACAGGTAGATCTTCACCTGATCGTGAAGAACACCTTGGTGGAAAAGAGCTAGTTCTGATAAACCTTCCTCTTTCATCTCTTGGCCTATGTATTCATACCTATCTACTAAATGAACTAAACCTCAGGTTTCCAAAAATTATTTCCTGAAACAAGACAGTTTCTGGACTGTTAGACCTCTCCTAACAACACCTAAGTATCCCTGACAACGGTGCCAAAAATGATGAGTGCCATCAAATCTTCACCATTTAATCATTATGTATCAATATAGGATGGTGACCAAGGCTATATATAAAATCAGGGGTTAGCAAACTAATTTTTAGTTCATCTAGATCATGGCCTTATTCGTGGAACATGTATCAGGTGTCCCTTTTAATCTCCTAGAAACTAAAACTGAGTGCCTACTTATCCTTGCATAATTGAAATTCACATAGTTGCAGAAAAAACAAATATGAACTATTGAAAATGACAGAATTCAGTTGACAAAATTTAAAATAACAAAATTGAAATCACATAATTAACTATAACAATAATGAAACTTTTTTAGAATTGAAACTTCACACCTGCAGAAAATGAAACCTAAGACAATGATGAAATTCAAAGGTTGGTAAGCAAATATTGCAAATCTGTAGCAAACTGAATTAACAAGAAATTATCTGATGCAAACTGGAAATACAGACTACGAATGCTAAAGTTGAAACATAAAATGTTATGCTATGAAATATACTCTAGATGACTTAACTATAATGCATTCATGTGCCACATGTTAGATGAAGTTTAATTCAAAAATCCGTCAGATTCTTGCTGACCTGTTGCAACAAGAAATTAGCAAAATTTTGGCAGGAATAATCCCTCTTCTGGGACTGGAAGTGGCCCTTGCTTCTTGAACCAAAAGAGGGAAAATTTACTTGTTTTACACTATAAAATCCTCACACTGAACTCAAAAGCAAACATGAATGACAAATATTGCACCTTTATTTTATTATCAGCATAACAGCAGTGAAGGGGAAGTTATGTAGATTACCGTTCTGTTGTAGTACATAATTTCAACACTTAGACTGCTCTATCTCCTAGCACCTATATCATTTATCCTATATGATCAAACAAATAGGAGCACTTTATTTATACTAGCAAGGTACAACAATGATAAGGTTTGGTGCTTCAATACAGGACTGTTACAACTGTTGCAAGACTTTGTTTCCCAAAAATGTAGGGATCTGATCCATTAAACCTTATCCATTCTAGATGTTGGATTTATCTGGTGAGGGAAAGGTGTTGGAAAGGATAGGGAGGTCAATAGAATAGTTGCAACCACTATTTACCTCCCTTTTACTATAATTAAAGATGCATTTGACCAAATTTATTTCTTCTATGCTCATTCTAGAGTTGCTACGAAATATCAGGCAGTAGAACAGAGTTGGCATTAATTCTTGCAACAGAAGCATGTGTGACTAGTTGTGATGACAAAAATAACCTCCATAGGTACCCAGATGATTGATTCCACCTTTTGTATGAGCTAGAGTGGACAAATTCCAAGCCATGCTATATATGTACAGCTGGCTGGAATTTGTATGGAAAAATTCTTGTTTTCTACACAGTCGACTACTGACAAAGTATTTGGCGCATTTAGATGATTCAAAATGGGTGAATGGCGGGGAAAATTTGTAAAAGAAGCACAAAACTAAATAGATATCAATACCTTCATATTAAAATTCTAATTTAATGCAAAAAATATTAAAACATACAGTTAAGACATATTATAAAACATAGATAAATTAGTCAAAACATGTCATATGCACTTTATCATTCCAATATGCAAACATCATCATATAATGCATAGTATCACTAAAATTAGTACAAAAACATATCATAAGTAGTTCCAAATAGTTTAATAAGTTATCAAAAGCAGTCTTTGTATGAGACAATGTTCTGCCTCATCATTTCATCATACAATATCAACCTTGGCCATAAGTTAGATTATACTTTCAATGAATATAATATTATTCTAAGAAATAACAAGATTATAAGTAAAAATAAATCAAGCGAAGATTCCATAAGAATCTCTATTAGAAAAATAATATTTCTAAAAATAGGATTCTAGAAAAGAATTTAAACCTTAGGATTTCTTTTTGGACGCTTGAGAACTTTTGAACTAATATGGAACTAAATATGTCACATGTTAGAAAATATTTCATCATCCTTATGTTTCTCTAGTATGTTGGAAGGGATAAATATTGTAATTGAGGGTCTTGTTAGTAGGTCAAAAAGAGTGTAAGGATTGGGGTGGCCCCCAAGCTTGGTGAATTTACTAAAGAATTGAAGTCTAGTTTGAAAACAAGGGGAAATATATTATTTTTGTTCTTTTTCATTGGATATTAAATATTATTGAGTAAATCTAAATAATCTGCCAAAGACACCTTGTTGAAGTAGAAGAACATAAAGTTCCTTAGATAACCTCTAGCTCAAACCTTGAAGTACACAAGCTTTTGAAATCTAGTGTAGCCATTGGGATCTAATTATCTAAGAAGGTACATTTCAAGCTCATTGGTAATGAAAGACTTATTCTAATATTGTGAATGAGAAGAAATGAAGGAAAATCCTATCATAATAAATAATTTGCTTTGAAGAAGGTAATATACAAAATATCAATGGACTTATTAGACCTGGTTGGAGTAATTGTATTTTTGTGATAGAATTTCATATACTACTAGAAATAAATATTTAGTTTTCCTTTACTACCACCATAGCCACCCATTTCATCATTCATGTGATTCTTACATAACTAAAAATTTCTAACATCATACTACTCTTTTAACTACTTTTCAAGGTAGCAAATGAAATAAAGGCATAATAAAAATAAAAAATGCTACCCATAAAAGTACTTATGACCTACTTGTACTAAAAATATTCAAATTCCAAGTGGTGTTCCCTTAACACTAGATTAGTAAAATTCATAATCATATCAATAAGATGTTGATGAAGTGCAAGGTGCTAATAACACTCAATAACTATAGTTATAAAGGAAATTAAGCCCTTAAAGGTCATAATGTTGGGATAAATATATTCAATATTAAAATTAGATAAAATCACATTATGAGGGAAACTCTTCTTACCAAGTTTCTAAAACAGATATAGAGAATCAAGAAGATGGTTCTTATATTTCAAAAGGATAAGATATAAAATAAAATGGAGAGGCTTGAAATCTAGTTCCAACATTTAGCCCTTATAACTACAGATAGGATAGCCAATAACAATAGGATTATATATATTTGGAAATATATGGAAAACATAAGGCTTGGAAGGTCTTGAGGAGGGACCTGAACCACTTAATAATGAAAGTGAGTCTACTTTGTGGGTTCAGGGCTGGAGGATTCTGACCTATCCTCCATATAATTGGGCAGAGAAATCTGCCCCTCCTCTACAGCATCTAGTGAAGTTTGGGGTTGTTCCCCTTTGGACATTCCCCCCAATTTAGCCTCGTATCTAGCCTCTAATGTTGCCTGCTCCTATGCATCGAAATGTTCGACCCTAACTTCTTCGGTCGCTACTCGTAATTCGGCCTCTTGCTCTGCTTTGGCCACCACCTGCTCTTGCACACCAGAGTGTTCGGCCCCTACCACCGATGAGCTTCCCCTATGCTCCTCCATGTGGCGTATCAGGGCTATAATTAGCCCATGGTGGGCTAGGGCAAAGACCGCCCCTCACTGGTACCATGATACCTCATCTTGCAGGGCATTTTCCAGATAGAACGAGATATTAATTTCTCACCCATGCACCAGGTGGTTCAAGAACTACATATGGTTCACATTCAAGTGTGAATACTTCCCGGTGCATGTGAAGTATCTCACAACCTACTCAAAGAGCTTCCTCAGGTGCATCAGGAGTCCCTACTTTGGGAGCCCCCCATGGTCGCATCGGATATTCCTCTATCTAAGCAATAATTCTATGCACTATTTTGTCACACCATCTTTGTATGTGCACTCTCTAGTGAGGGGGAGACTGGTGACATGAGCAATGTGTTCTGGGGTGACTGGAATCTCCAATCCGCACAACCGGGAAACTCCTTCCCTCATAATGGTAGCAAACTCCTTTGTTGCCTCTATGTCCTAGTCTTGGCTAACCAGGTGATAGTAATTCATCCACCCGACCGCCTTGAACGAGTGTAGACTTCTCCTCTAATCCCCTTAGTGCCACTGGGCTCATGCTTTTTGAGTGCATGATTCTTCGAACATCCTCCCATGGTGAACTCTCTGCTGATTTTGACTGGCTTGATGCTCTATTCTTAGTAAGGTACCTTCTTATAGATTCAGGCACCTAACTCTAGAAATTATTTTCGCATTGGGGTTGGTAGGGTATGCCACCCGAATTGATTTTTGGCACGACGTATTAGGCATGAGGGGTGAATTCAATTCTTGCATCGACATTATTTTTAGAGAAGCATATCATATGAAAAATTACGTATATATTTAAAAGAAACCATGCGCATACCTGATTGGTCATTTTGTGCTACGTGGAGTATGCCAATTTGGTACTTAGTGGTCATGGCGATAATATATTTCCCATGTGCTGATTACGTCACCTTGGTTACTACAATTCTGGTTCGCTCGAGGTCCTACGCTAAAAATATTGTGGATCCTATTGGTTCAGGTTGGGATGCATATCTCCTCGATGGTTGGCCTTGGGACGTGCAGAGATCCTGTCCAATAATTTCAAAATATTTTTGGGTGCTTTCGGATTTCCATCACGTGAGATGATGGTGTTGGTTTTGGCTGCTCCACGTACTGCCAAGTTGCGCATGTGCTCTTGATTCAATCGAGGCGCCTGCTTGAGTAAGGTGCCTACTTGAGTAAGGCGCCTACTTCAATAAGGTGCCTACCTGAGTAAGGCGCCTACTTGAGTAAGGTGCCTACCTTAGTAAGGTGCCTACTTGAGTAAGACACCTACCTTAGTAAAGTGCCTACCTCAGTAAGGCATCTGCCTGGCGCCTGCTTGAGTAAGGCACCAGAGTAAGGCACTGGAGTAAGGCACTAGAGTGAGGCACTAGAGTGAGGCACTAGAGTAAGGCATCAACTTGATAATTTTTTTGAATGGAAGAACACCTCCAGAGTGGTGCCTCCTTAGCGGAGTAAGGCATCTCCCTTTTGGAGTAAGGCACCTCCCTTTCAGAGTAAGGCATCGAAGTAAGGAACCTCCCTTCCAGAGTAAGGCACCAGAGTAAGGTGCCTCCCTTGATAACCCTTTTGAGTAAGGCACCAGAGTAAGGTGCCTCCCTTCTAGAGTAAGGCACCACTTGATCATTTTTTTGAATGGAAGAACACCTCTAGAGTGGTGCCTCCTTGGTGGAGTAAGGTGCCTCCCTTCGGAGTAAGGTGCTAGAGTAAGGCACCTCCCTTTTAGAGTAAGGCACTGGAGTAAGGTGCCTCCATTCCAATAAGATAGAGTAAGGTGCCCCCTAGAGTAAGACTCCTTAGAAGTAAGGCGCTAGAGTAAGGTGCCTCCCTTTCGAAGTAAGTCATCCTCCCACCATTGAAAATTTAGCAATGGCTGACGTGTCCATTGATGTGAGGTTGATCAAGCCTCCTAAAATTCTCTTCACACTACGTCAACGTCTGCTTCATCCAGGCATGGGGGTGCATAATTTTTCCTTTGTAGGGAATTGGTGCTCGTGCCCATGCTTGGATCAAGGCTATCTTCTAAACATGCAGGTTCATGGATGCTAAGCCGGTCTAGGCCTTGTTACCCAAGATGCCTATTGTTCAAGCAATCAGGCCATTCTCCTACAAAAATAAAATAAGAAAAAAGAAAACTATAGTTAAATGCAATCCGTGCCTGTTAGGCCCTGGCTCTCAGGATGCCTACAACTTGCATGCGGGCGTTGTTCCTACAAAACACACTGTAAGCTAAAAAATGGGAAACTATACTAGCTTATTTTTGGTGGGCACCTCTGTGTCCACCATGTTGTTGAGAACTCTAGAAAGATTTACTTGGATGGGGTCTCCCCCATGCCTATTCTGGACTCCACCAACAAGCTTTCGGACGTGTGGTATGGGCACAACCGGTGGCCATTAGCTGTTAGAATGGTGTTGCTGCCGTCAATTGTCTTGATGTGCACAACACCATTTCTGATGATTTCCACCACTTCGTACGGTCCCATCCACCTTTGCATTAATTTTTCCTTTCGCTACTGGAACCTAGAATCATACAATAGTACCCAGTCTCCTTCTTTGAATTATTTCATTTTAATGTGGCGGTCATGCCACTACTTCCTTTGCCTCTACATGATTTTTGTTCTTTGTAGGGCATCCATTCAAAATTCATCCAGCTGATTTAGCTATCGAATTCATTCCCTCTATGCTTCATCTAGGCTCAGGTCTAGTTCTACCACCATTCTGAGCATCTTAACCTCAAACTCGATGGGCATCATTGCATCCTTCCCGTATACCAGTTGAAAGGGTGTAAAGCCTGTGGTTGATTTCCACATTGTATTGTATGCCCACACTACCTCCGATAATCTTGTAGCCCAATCCTTCCTATGCTGTTGCATAGTTTTCATCAAGATGTTCTCGATTTCCCTGTTGGTCACTTCCACCTGCCCATTCACCTACGGATGGTAGGGGGTAGTCTTGTTGTGCCGAACCCTATATTGCTCCATCAACTCCTCAATTATCCTAGAGGTAAATTGGGGTCCTTGGTCCATTGTAATTTCCTTGGGCACCCCAAACCTCATAAAAATATGGGTGAATAGGAATTCGGCTACTATCCCTTCCTTGGAGTCCCTCAGTGCCTGGACTTCGACCCATTTAGTAACATAGTCTATGCAGACTAGAATATATCTCCTCCCGAATCAAAGGTGGGTTGATGGGTCCCACAAAATCCATGCCCCACTTGTCGAAGGGCTCTATATGCACATGAGGTTGAAGGGGTATTTGGTCCCTATGGGTTGGCCTACCCATTCTCTGACATTCATCACACCTGCTGGCGTATGTGGCTGCATATTTGAACAACGTGGGCCAAAAATACCTAGTCTATAACACCTTATACGTAGTCCTTCTCCCTAAAAAGTGCCCTCCACATGGCTCACTATGATAGGCCTTGAGTATCTCTAAAAACTCATGCTCTGCTATGCACCTCCTTATGATCTGGTCGGGCCCTATTTTGAATAGGAGGCCATCAATCCACTGAAAGGAAGCGCTCTTTTCAATCACCACTTACTTCTCTCTGTATGAAAGAGCAAGGGAAGTTCTACCGATGGCCAGATAGTTGGTGATGTCTACATACCATGATGTCTATTCATTGATGATGAACAAATGTTCATCCAAGAACTGGTCCTCTACCACTGCGTGATCTGCTGGTATTAGCCTAGATAGGAAGTCCATGACTACATTGTCCTTCCTAAGCTTATCAATGATGGTAATGTCGAACTCCTACAATAGCAAAAGCCACCTGATGATCCTACCACTGATCATTGGTTTACTCATTAGGTACCTGATGGTCGCATGGTCCGTGTGAACGAACACCTTGTACCTAGTGATATAGTGGCAGAATTTGTTGATGGTGTGCACAACTACGAGGAATTATTTTTCTATTACTGTGTAGTTGAGCTCGACCCCTACTAAGTTCTTGCTGACATAATAAATGGCATAGAATTCCTCATCATCCTTCTACCCGAGGACCGCTCCAATTGCATTATTGGATGCATCACAATATATATGAAATGGGATAACCCAATTTGGGCCCCATAACACTAGGGTAGAAATCAGCTTCTCCTTCAACATCTAAAATGCTTGCTCATAGTCCTCTATCTAGATAAACTCTATATCCTTTGTCAGTAGGGTGTGCAGTGGTTTGGCGATTTTACTAAAGTCGATGATAAATCGCCTGTAGTACCCGATAGAGCCGAGAAAACTTCTTACTTCCCTATGTATTTTTGGGCTAGGTAAGTCTTTGATGACTTCTATTTTCTTTTGATCAACTTTAATTCCCTCTACCGAGAGATGATGTCCCAGCACTATGCCCTCATGCATCATCATAAAGCACTTTTCATTACTGAGGGATAAGTTGTTCTCTTCGCACCTCTGGAGCACTCATTCCAAGTTCATCGTCGCTTCTTCAAAGGTTTCACCATAAATGGTGAAGTCATCCATATATACCTCAACTACCTCCCCCATCATATCCAAGAATATGCTTAACACCACCCTTTGGAAGGTGGCTGGTGCGTTGCATAACCCGAAGGGCAGCACTCTATAGGTGAACGTTCCCCATGGGTAGGTAAACATTGTCTTATCTTGGTCCTCCTCCCCGATCTGGATTTGGTTGTATCCATTGAATCCATCCAGAAAGGAGAAGTATTTTCTCCCAGATAGTGTATCCAATACCTGATCAATGAAGGGAAGCGGGAAGTGATATTTCTTGGTCACTTTATTCAATGATCTGTAATCAACATAGATCCACCATTTCCCATTTTTCTTGGGGACCACCACAAGTGGTGACACCCATTCACTATCGAAGATTGGGTAGATGAATCCTGCTGACAAGAGCTTTTGTAGCTCAGCTTTAACAATTTCCTTCATGGTTGGGTTCATCCTTCTCTATGGTTGTCTTACTAGGGTCACCTGCTCTTCGAGGTAGATTCGATGGGTGCAAATTTTTGGGCTGATTCCCTTCATATCCGAATAATCCCAAGAAAATGCTTGTTGGTGCCTGGTTAGGAGTTCTTTTAATTCTGTTAGTTGTGTGGGGGTCAACCCACTATTGACGTTCAATGTTCTACCAGGATCAATGTCAATTTTCCTGGTGTGGTGGTCCTGAGCACCGACCAACGGTGACTCAAGAACTATGAGGGAGGATTCTCCTTGAAGGAATCTTGTGATGATGTCATCTTCATTGGCTTCCTCCTCCAACTCTATTAATGCCATCACTGGCTGGAGCATGGACAATGAACTATCCTCCTGATTGTCCCACGTGGGTTCTCCCAACGTATCCATGGACTACATAGGAGGTGAGATAGTCAATCTCTTGATATTATGACCATTTGAGATGGTCATAAGTCCATCATGATAGCTGATGTAGGCATCAGTCGTAGCTAACCATGGCCTCCCTAGGATGAGTGGATAACCACCCAGTCCTATTTTAGACTATAGCACCAAGAAATCCATTGGGTATTCCCATGCATCAACTATCATGATGATATCCTCGAGCATTCCCTATGGTGCTATGGTTGATCGATCGACCAATTGTAACACCGTCTTGGTGGGTTTTAGGTTTGTCAGCTTCAGCTTCTATATGGTCTCCTACAAAATTACGTTGATGGCTGCACCTAGATCAACTAAGGTGTTAGCCAGTGAATGCCCTCCTATTTTTATGGTCAGCATCGAGCTACCTGGGTCTACGTATTTGGGATGATATGCATTCCCCATCATCAAGTCAGCCAATTTTCCTTTGACATTGATGGTCTATGCTACTTTACATCCTGGTTTCCTTAGGCACAACTCCTTTATTACTTTGGTATATATCGGGACATCTCGGATAGCTTGGAAGAGTGGGATAGTAACTATGAGATTCCTTAAGCTAGAAAGGATATCGAACTCGAGTTGTGTCGGCTTCCTCTGTTCCTGCAACCATTTAGGGAATGGAGCCTCTATTTTCTCAATAACTTTTTCTTCCTCCACCTCTTCTATAAGAGGGGAGTCTTCTATGTTTTCCTCCTCTTCTACTAGGGGAGGTGCTTCTACTCCTAGCTGCTTACCTGATCTAAGTTGAATGGGATTACAACTAATATGATACATCGGATACATCTCTCCCTCTACTTGATATGTTGGCTGGTTTACCTTATTATTTGGGTTCACCATCGGTTGTGCTAGTAACTGCGTAGGTCTCACCATAGGTAGGGTCGGTAAGCCTTGTTGAGGTGGAGCCTATGCCATGTTTTGTGGAGCGGAGTTCCACGGAACATGGTTCCTCCACTACTGCCCAGAATGTTGATATGGCATCCATGGTTGTTGATTGGGAAATGTAGCTCCTAGAGGCACGTTCATCCAAGGTGGTGGTCCCCACCATCCCATATTGGGTGGTTGTGGCTGCCCTTGTGGCATATATGGTCCTCCTCCATAGGGCGACATCCCCGTGGGCATATTCCCCATAGGGGGTTGTTGCCAATTTCTTCGATTACCCATGAAATAGGCTTCACTTACGTCAGCATCCTCCTTGGTATTGGGCAGCTATGGGCATAGTCGAGTTTTGTGATTCTATTGGCAAACCATGCATACTCTAACCTTGTTCTCTGGGCATGCATTCCTAGCATGCTTTCCTCTGCATTTTGGGTAAAAATAGGTCAATGCTGCTTCGTTCTCTTGTTTCTTCTTCTCCAACAAGAGCGTATCCAACTGTAATGCTAGAGATGATAGCATTTCACTTTTTAAATCCTCCAACATGTTGCCTATCTCTATTTTTGTGACCGATGCAGTCACCTTCATGGTTCTAGGAGGTGGGTTTGCCTCTCCTTTGTGAGTAATTCTGACATAGTTGTCGGATATCTTCCATCGCGTGTTGGTAAACATCTCCTCCCAAAATCATGTTTAGTGCTTCCAGTGACTCATTGTTGAGTCCTCTCAAAAAAATGCTTTTGAGGGACTTATCACCTAGCTTCGCGTGAGGGGATCACTGTAGGTTGAAATTGAACCTTTCCTAGTATTCTTCCAGGGATTCATCCTCCTTCTGTGTCATGCTGAGGACTTCTTCTCTAGAGTCTCGTGCTCTACCAAAGTCCTGGTACTATTCTAGGAAGAGCTTCCTCATTTCTTCCCATGTGGTGATCTGCTTGTTCCCCAACCTGATAAACCAGCGTAGAGCTGAGTCATCCAATGTTGATGGAAAGAGTTTCAGCTTTTGAGCATCTGACTTATAGTCGACAGACCTACACAACACATAAAATTTAAACAAAAATAGGTCAAGGTCTTCGATTGGGTATCCCCTAAAGGTAGGGAGATGGGTAGGGGATATATTCTTCATTTTGGTTTCCCCTACTCCTTCCTCTATCGGGAAGCTAAAACCAGATGAAACTTCTTTGGCCATTTTTTTAGGAAGTGTGGTCTCTAATGCAGCTTCTATGGCCTTTCGATCATTCAGAACTTTTTGTATTAGAGCCTCTAAGTCAGCTAGTGTTACGGTATGATCCTCTACGGCTTTCCACAGTAGGGCTTCCTTCGAGGGTGTCCTCTTAAACAAAGGATTCAGGATGATATGTTCTTTCCCAAGTCGATGAGACGAGGAGGAGCTTTGCACAAAGTGAGGGTGCTCACTCTAGTGGACTACTGGTGATGAGTCGGGAGAATCTAATTCAAACTCTAAGTCTTCAACTGACTCAAATTTTTTTGATGGGCTCTATCTTATAAAATGACCGTCGGGTCCTCTTTTTCTCGGTGGACTCATACAAGGTCAAATAGAAGGTTTTTAAGGGGTACTATAATCAGTCTACTAGTGGCGCTTCCCCGAAAATGGCACAAAAATATTGGGTGCCAAACACTGGTTAAATTTGTCCTATATATGTCACAACACTCGCATTTAAATTGTCAAACCAGGGAGCTCGTAGACTTTTGAAGTGCCACGGTTGAGACTGCTCACACTACCACTTTTGAGATGAATCCATTCAACTATCATTGGGGGTGTTTGTAAAACAGCAATTGATTCATCCACACCAATAAAACTTATGCATAAATAAAATACGTAAAAATAAACACTCCACACTGAAAGTGGTAAACACACTTACGTAATTGAAAAGCACACCACGCTAAAGCAAATAAATTTAATCTAAGAAATAAACATACTATCATGCATAATTAAATCTATGAAAATAACTAAGAAGTAGGGGAGGAATACTAGCTTGGAGTGGGCCCGAGCTCCAGTAGATCCCACCCAACGAATCATGAAGACAATACGCAAATGAAAGAACGCTCAAGCTTTTATTGATAGTGTAATGAAATATTACATGCGATAATGTTCTCTAAAATATTTGCCTCCCCTACTACAGAGAAGTTCATGTGTTTATATAACACACACAAGACTTCCTATTGTAGTTCTATTACAATAGGCATCCTAGGTTACAGTCTAAACTAGGATAGTTTAGTTACTATAATAGGCGCACGATTAAACAACTTCTTATCATTTCCTAGCAATCGGATGATTTCTTCTTGGTTACGGTTCTACTTCATTGAGTGGTTACGTGTTCATCCACTCTGATTGGGATAACTCATTCATTCAATGGTTTCCCACAGATGACATGGAACGGTGGTCAATGGGGTCCTTCTATAGCCATCCGATCAACACGTATAATCCCCTTCCTTGAGTAAGTGCCTACCTACCCTCAAAGGGAGACAACTTCTCAGGAGTAAGGCAGGTGCCTACTTGAGTATGCCTTAGTCTGATGAGTGAAAGCGTGCCAGGTCCATGTAGGACCTCGACTGAGCAAAAGATGACAAAATTAGGTGAATAACTACACAAAACACACTTCACACATAGATTAGATAATACACATGATTTCATTAAATAAATACATAATGTTTCATAAAAATATACAACTCATGATATATTGCCATGCAAAAACCATTAGTACTTATACAAAAATATGAGCATATCTGATGCTCATCATCCCCCATGCCTAATATGTGCCATGCCCTCATGGCACCTAAAATCGATAATCACCTCCTTCGCATAGGCCACTTCTCCCTATTTCTTTTTCTTACTAGTGGCCTTGGCTTTCCCTTCAGTCTGAGGCTTTCATTTCTGCTATGGGGCACTAGTTTGTTGTGGGGCATTTTTAGGTTGTGTTGACCTCTAGCTACATTGGCTTTCGATTGTGCTAGGTTGGCCTTCATTCTATACTAGCTTCCTGTTGCACTAGCTATGCCTCCCTATCATGCTTAGCCTAGCACCTATGTTGGGTGCTACTGCTATAATCATTTCTCCTCTCTAGAAGGCCACCTCTACTTCCTACCACAAGTCAATGAGTTGAGGGCGTAACTCTCCAAGTGGAATATCAGAATCATCCCTCTTTCGAATGACCATGCTAGCCTTGTACAACCAAAGTTCTTCAAGGGTGAGGCCAACATTTTCTTCTACAATCATTGTTACCTCTACCTCTAGTCCGAATACCCCTCATATTTCCAACCATTTCCTCATCTTGGAAGGTCGACCCTATGATGAACCATATATCTCCCAAAATTGGTCATCCATAGTAGGGTCCACATAGATGCTAGGCCCTCTTTCAACCTTCTTGGTAGCTTTCCTAGCTACATTTACCACCTCAAACTCCTCATAAAGCTTTTCAAAATTTTCTTTTCACTCAATGAAGGCCTGCATGCCTTCTTCCCATTCTTCATCCGAGTGGGGGTTCGGTTCGATGAATGTAACTCTGGCCTTTCTTTTGGCCCTCTTCTATGACATTTGAGGTGCCTTCCCTTTCCTCCTATCTGGTATTATGGTGGCCTACATGGGGATATCTTCCTTTCCCATGGGAGATGCCTCCCTGTTAGAGGATCCGAGAATCTACCCTTCTGGTCTTAGGTCCCCTATTTCTTGGTCACCCGATGCCTGCTCCTCTGGTTCTTCAGGTAGTGGTCCCTCAATTTTGGGTACCTAGTGCTTTGGAGAGTCCTTCTTGGCCTCAGGTTTAGGGTTTTTCCCTTGGCCCTACCCTGAAGGCTCCTCATCATCATCAATGTCGATTACAGGGGTTTCTATTTGAAAAATAGAATTCCCCTGTTCCTCTATAGTCACTCTATCAGAGGTGCACGAACCCTCTCCTACCTCTACTTCCTCATTTTGGGCATCCAACCTGACTACCCCAGATGAGACTACCCTCTCTAGTGAGGTTGGAGAGTTCGTGGGCACCTCAATTGCCCAATCTATTTGGGTAGAGGTATCCCACCTCTCAATCACCCTGACCTACAACTGTTGGTTCTCTGCCTTGAGCTGCTAGATCAGTTGCTATAATTGGGTGATGGTGGCCTCCTACCTCTGAATTTTTCTCATAGCCATCTCCTTGAATTCCTCGAATAACACCTGCATCATGAAATTCTCACTCTACCCAATGTGGTCCTCTCCCATCGGCACCTCGGGCTATTGTTGTAGGCCTGCTGAAGACTACGGGTCTTGTGGACTATGGGTGACCAAATTCTATAGGGTTTGGGCCATGAATCTAACCTTCACATCTTCCTCTTCTTCCTCACTCGATAGAATTAGTCATCATAGGCATCTCTGACCATGTATGCACTCCATCCATCGAGTTGTGGGTTCAGGGCTAGAGGATTCTAGCCTATCCTCCATATAATTGGGTAGAGAAATATGCCCTTCCTCCACAACATCTAGTGAAGTTTGGGGTTGTTCCCCTTTAGAAATTCCCCCAATTTAGCCTCTATCCTAGCCTCTAATACCACCTACTCCTATGCATCAAAATGTTTAGCCCTAACTTCTTTGGCCGCTACTCATAATTTAACCTCTTGCTCTGCTTCGACCGCCACCTGCTCTTGTGCACCAGAGTGTTCAACCCCTACCACTGATGAGCTTCCCCTGTGCTCCTCTACATGGTGTATCAAGGCTATAATTAGCCCATGGTGGGCTAGGGTAGAGACCACCCCTCTCTAGTACCATGATGCCTCATCCTATAGGGCATTTTCTAGATAGAACAGGATGTTAATTTCTTGCCCATGCACTAGGTGGTTCAAGAACTGCATATGGTTCACGTTCAAGTGTGAATACTTCCTGATGCATGTGAAGTATCTCACAACCTATTCAAAGAGCTTCCTCAGGTGCATCAAGAGTCCCTACTTTGGGAGCCCCCATGGTCGCATCGGATATTCCTCTATCCGAGCAATAATTTTATGCATTATTTTGTCATGCCATCTTTGTATGTGCACTCTCCAGTGAGGGGGAGACCGATGACATGAGCAATGTGCTCTAGGGTGACTAGAATCTCTAGTCCATGCAACCGGGCAACTCCTCCTCTCACAATGGTAGCAAACTCCTTTGTTACCTCTATATCCTAGTCTTGGCTGACTAGGTGATAGTAATTCATCCACCCGACCACCTCGAACCGATTATGGACTTCTCCTCTAATCCCCTTAGTGCCACTGGGCTCATGCTTTTTGAGTGCATGATTCTTTGATCGTCCTCCCATGGTAAACTCTCTACTAATTTTGACTGGCTTGATGCTCTATTCTCAGTAAGGCACCTTCTTATAGATTTAGGTGCCTAACTCTAGAAATTGTTTTCGCATTAGGGTTGGTAGGGTACACCACCCAAATTGATTTTTGGCATGACGTATTAGGCATGAGGGGTGAATTCAATTCTTGCATCGACATTATTTTTAGAGAAGCATATCATATGAAAAATTACATATATATTTAAAAGAAATCATGCGCATACCTGATTGGTCATTTTATGTTATGTGGAGTATGCCAATTTGGTACTCGATAATATATTTCCCATGTGCTGATTACGTCACCTTGGTTACTACAATTCTAGTTCGCTCAAGGTCCTACGCTAAAAATGCGATGGATCCTATTGGTTCAGGTTGGGATGCATATCTCCTCGATGGTTGGCCTTGGGACGTGTAGAGATCCTATCCAATAATTTCAAAATATTTTTAGGTGCTTTCATATTTCCATCACATGAGATGATGGTGTTGGCTTCGGTTGCTCCATGTACTACCAAGTTGTGCATGTGCTTTTGATTCAATCGAGGCCCTTTAGTAAGTCCACTTATAAGGCACTAATAAGGCACCTATAAGTAAATTTTAATTATATTTTTTTAAACTAATGGTGCCTCCTTAGTAAGCCTCCTTATAAGGCGCCTCCCTTATAATAAGGCACCTCTTATTAATTTTTAAAAACTTCAGATGGCACCTCCTTGAGTAAGGTGCCTCCCTTTAAAGTAAGTGCCTCCTTTAAGTAAGGCACCTCCTTCTAGAGTAAGGCACTAGAGTAAGGTGCCTCCTTCTGGAGTAAGGCACCAGAGTAAGGCACCTCCCTTTTAGAGTAAGTCATCCTCCCACCATTGAAAAGTCAGTAGTGGTTGATGTGTCCATTGATGTGAGGTTGATCAAGCCTCCTAAAATTCTCTTTGTACTACATCGATGTCTACTTCATCCAGGCATGAGGGTGCATAATTTTTCCTTTGTAGGGAATTGGTGCCCATGCCCATGCTTGGATCAGAACTATCTTCCTAAACATGCAGGTTCATGGATGTTGAGCTGGTCTAGGCCTTGTTACCCAAGATGCCTATTGTTCGAGCAATCAAGCCATTTTCCTACAAAAATAAAATGAGAAAAAAGAAAATGTAGTTAAATGTAATCCATGCCTATTAGGCCCTAGCTCTCAGGATGCCTACAGCTTGCATGCGGGCGTTGTTCCTGCAAAACACACTATAAGCTAAAAAATAGGAAACTACACTAACTTATTTTTGGTGGACACCTCTATGTCCACCATGTTGTTGAGAACTCTAGAAAAATTTACTTGGATGGGGTCTCCCCCATGCCTATTCTAGACTCCACCAACAAGCTTTCGGACGTGTGGTATGGGTGCAACCAGTGGCCATTAGCTATTAGAATGGTGTTGCTACCATCAATTGTCTTGATGTGCACAACACCATTTCTGATGATTTCCACCACTTCGTATGGTCCCATCCACCTTTGCATCAATTTTCCCTTCCACTCTTAGAACCTAGAATCATACAATAATACCCAATCTCCTTCTTTGAATTATTTCATTTTAATGTGGTGGTCATGCCACTACTTCCTTTACCTCTACATGATTTTTGTTCTCTGTAGGGCATCCATTCAAAATTCATCCAGCTAATTCAGCTACCAAATTCATTCCCTCTATGCTTCATCTAGGCTCAGGTCCAGTTCTACCACCATTTTGAGTATCTTAACCTCAAACTCGATGGGCATCATTGCATCCTTCCCGTATACCAGTTGAAAGGGTGTAAAGCCTATGGTTGATTTCCATATTGTATTGTATGCCCACACTACCTCCGATAATCTTGTAGCCCAATCCTTCCTATGCTGCTGCATGATTTTCATCAGGATGTTCTCGATTTCCCTATTGGTCACTTCCACCTACCCATTCGCCTATGGATGGTAGGGGGTAGTCTTGTTATGCTGAACCCTATATTGCTCCATCAACTCCTCAATTATCCTAGAGGTAAATTGGGGTCCTTGGTCCATTGTAATTTCCTTAGGCACCCCAAACCTCATAAAAATATGGGTGAATAGGAATTCAGCTACTATCCCTTCCTTGGAGTCCCTCAACGCCTAGACTTTGACCCATTTAGTAACGTAGTCTATGCAGACTAGAATATATCTCCTCTCGATCGAAGGTGGGTTGATGGGTCCCACAAAATCCATGCCCCACTTGTCGAAGGGCTCTATATGCATGTGAGGTTGAAGGGGTATTTCATCCCTATGGGTCAACCTACCCATTCTCTGGCATTCATCACACCTGTTAGCATATGTGGCTGCATATTTGAATAAAGTGGGCCAAAAATACCTAGTATATAACACCTTATACATAGTCCTTCTCCCTAAAAAGTTCCCTCCACATGGCTCACTATGATAGGCTTTGAGTATCTCCAAAAACTCATGCTCTACTATGCACCTCCTCACGATCTAGTTGGGCCCTATTTTGAATAGGAGGCCATCAATCCATTGAAAGGAAGTACTCTTTTCAATCACCACCTACTTCTATCTATATGAAAGAGTAGGGGAAGTTCTACCAATGGCCAAATAGTTGGTGATGTCTACATACCATGATATCTATTCATTGATGATGAACAAATGTTCATCCAAGAACTGGTCCTCTACCACTATGTGATCTACTGGTATTAGCCTAGATAGGAAGTCCATGACTACGTTGTCCTTCCTAGGCTTATCAATGATGGTAATGTCAAACTCCTATAGCAACAAAAGCCACCTGATGATCCTACCACTGATCGTTGGTTTACTCATTAGGTACCTGATGGCCGCATGGTCCGTGTGAATGAACACCTTGTACCCAATGATATAGTGGTAGAATTTGTTGATGGTATGCACAACTACGAGGAATTATTTTTCTATTACTATGTAGTTGAGCTCAGCCCCTACTAAGTTCTTGCTGACATAATAAATGGTGTAGAATTCCTCACCATCCTTCTGCTCGAGGACCGCTCCAATTGCATTATTGGATGCATCACAATATATATGAAATGGGATAACCCAATTTGGGCCCCACAAAACTAGGGTAGAAATCAGCTTCTCCTTCAGCATCTAAAATGCTTGCTCATAATCCTCCATCCAGATAAACTCTACATCCTTTGTCAATAGGGTGTGCAATGGTTTGGCGATCTTACTGAAGTCGATGATAAATCACCTGTAGTACCTAGTAGAGCCGAGAAAACTTCTTACTTCCCTCTACATTTTTGGGTTGGGTAAGTCTTTGATGACTTCTATTTTCTTTTGATCAACTTTAATTCCCTCTACCGAGAGATGATGTCCCAACACTATGCCCTCATGCATCATCATAAAGCACTTTTCATTACTGAGGGATAAGTTGTTCTCTTCACACCTCTGGAGCACTCATTCCAAATTCATCATCGCTTCTTCAAAGGTTTCATCATAAATGGTGAAGTCATCCATATATACCTCAACTGCCTCCCCCATCATATCTAAGAATATGCTTAACACCACCCTTTGGAAGGTGGCTGGTGCATTGCATAACCCGAAGGGTAGCACTCTATAGGTGAACATTCCCCATGGGTAGGTGAACATTGTCTTATCTTGGTCCTCCTCCCCGATCTGGATTTGGTTGTATCCATTGAATCCATCCAGAAAGGAGAAGTATTTTCTCCTAGATAGTGTATCCAATACCTGATCAATGAAGGGAAGTGGGAAGTGATCTTTCTTGGTCACTTTATTCAATGATCTGTAATCAACATAGATCTACCATTTCCCATTTTTCTTGGGGACCACCACAAGTGGTGACACCCATTCACTATCGGAGATTGGGTAGATGAATCCTACTGACAAGAGCTTCTATAGCTCAGCTTTAACAATTTCCTTCATGGTCGGGTTCATCCTTCTCTATGGTTGTCTGACTAGGGTCGCCTGCTCTTCGAGGTAGATTCGATGGGTGCAGATTTTTGGGTTGATTCCCTTCATATCCAAATAATCCTAGGAAAATGCTTGTTGGTGCCTAGTTAGGAGTTCTTTTAACTCTATTAGCTATGTGGGGGTCAACTCACTACTGATATTCAATGTTCTTCCAGGCCCAATGTCAATTTTCCTAGTGTGGTGGTCCTGAGCACCGACCAATGGTGACTCAAGAACTATGAGGGAGGATTCTCCTTGAAGGAATCTCATAATGATACCATCTTCATTGGCTTCCTCCTCCAACTCTATTAATGCCATCACCAACTAGAGCATGGACAATGAACTATCCTCCTGATTGTCCCACGTGGGTTCTCCCAATGTATCCATGGACTACGCAGGAGGTGAGATAGTCAATCTCTTGATATTCTGACCATTTGAGATGGTCATCAGTCCATCATGATAGCTGATGTAGGCATCAATCATAGCTAACCATGGCCTCCCCAAGATGAGTGGATAACCACCCAATCCTATTTTAGACTATAGTACCAAGAAATCTATTAGGTATTCCCATGTATCAACTATCATGATGATGTCCTCAAGCATTCCCTCTAGTGCTACGGTTGATCGATCGACCAATTGTAACACCGTCTTGGTGGGTTTTAGGTTCGTGAGCTTCAGATTCTGCATGGTCTCCTATGACATTACATTGATGGTTGCACCTAGATCAACTAAGGTGTTAGCCAATGAATGCCCTCCTATTTTTATGATCAGCACCGAGTTGCTTGGGTCTACATATTTGGGATGATATGCATTCCCCATCATCAAGTCGACCAATTTTCCTTTGACATTGATGGTCTGTGCTGCTTTACATCCTAGTTTCCTTAGGCACAACTCCTTTATCACTTTGGTATATATCGAGACATCTCGGATAGCTTGGAAGAGTGGGATAGTAACTGTGAGATTCCTTAAGCTAGAAAGGATATCAAACTCGAGTTGTGTCGGCTTCCTCTATTCCTACAACCATTTAGGGAATGGAGCCTCTATTTTCTCAACAAATTTTTCTTCTTCCACCTCTTCTATAAGAGGGGAGTCTCCTATGTTTTCCTCCTCTTCTACCAAGGGAGGTGCTTCTACTCCTAGCTGCTTACCTGACCTAAGTTGAATGGGATTACAACTAATATTGTACATCGGATACATCTCTCCCTCTACTTGATATGTTGGATAGTTTACCTTATTATTTGGGTTCACCATCAGCTGTGTTGGTAATTATGCAGGTCTCACCATAGGTAGGACCGATAGGCCTTTCTGAGGTGGACCTTGTGCCATATTTTATGGAGCAGAGTTCCACTGAACATGGTTCCTCCACTGTTGCCTAGAATGTTGATATGGCATCCATGGTTGCTGATTGGGAAATGCAGCTCCTGGAGGTACATTCATCCAAGGTGGTGGTCCCCACCATCCCATATTAGGTGGTTGTGGCTACCCTTGTGGCATATATGGTCCTCCTCCATAGGGTGGCATCCCCATGGGCATATTCCCCATAGGGGGTTGCTACCAATTTCTTTGATTGCCCATAAAATAGGCTTCACTTACATCAACATCCTCCTTGGTATTGGGAAGCTATGGGCATAGTCAAGTTTTATGATTCTATTGGAAAACCATGCATACTATGACCTTGTTCTTTAGGCATGCATTCCTAGCATGCTTTCCTCTACATTTTGGGTAAAAATAGGTCAATGTTGCTTCATTCTCTTATTTCTTCTTCTCCAACAAGAGCGTATCCAACTGCAATGCTAGAGAGGATAGCATTTCACTCTTTAAATCTTCCAACATGTTGCCTATCTCTATTTTTGTGACCGATGTAGTCACCTTAACTATTCTGGAGGTGGGCTTACCTCTCCTCCATGAGTAGTTCTGACATAATTGTTGGATATCTTCCATCACGTGTTGGTAAACGTCTCCTCCCAAAATCATGTTTAGTGCTTCCAGTGACTCATTGTTGAGTCCTCTCAAAAAAATGCTTTTGAGGGACTTATCACCTAGCTTCGCATGAGGGGATCATTGTAGGTTGAAATTGAACCTCTCCTAGTATTCTTCCAGGGATTCATCCTCCTTCTATGTCATACTGAGGACTTCTTCTCTAGAGTCTCATGCTCTATCAAAGTCTTGGTACTATTCTAGGAAGAGCTTCCTCATTTCTTCCCATGTGGTGATATGCTTGTTCCCCAACCCGATAAACCAGCGTAGAGCTGAGTCATCCAATGTTGATGGAAAGAGTTTTAGCTTTTGAGCATCTGATTTATAGTCGATAGACCTACACAACACATCAAATTTAAACAAAAATAGGTCAAGGTCTTCGGTTGGGTATCCCCTGAAGGTAGGGAGATGGGCAGGGGATATATTCTTCATTTTGGTTTCCCCTACTCCTTCCTCTATCGGGAAGCTAAAACCAGATGAAACTTCTTCGGCCATTTTTTTAGGAAGTGTGGTCTCTAATGCAGCTTCTATGGCCTTTCGATCATTCAAAAAATTTTGTATTAGAGCCTCTAAGTCAGCTGGTGTTACGGTCTGATCCTCTATGACTTTCCACAATAGGGCTTCCTCCGAGGGTGTCCTCTTAAACAAAGGGTTCAGGATGATCTATTCTTTCCCAGGTCGATGAGACGAGGAGGAGCTTTGCACAAAGTGAGGGTGCTCACTCCAGTGGACTATTGGTGATGAGTCGGGAGAATCTAATTCAAACTCTAAGTCTTTGGCTGACTCAAATTTTTTTGATGGGCTCTATCTTATAAAATGATCGTCGGGTCCTCTTTTTCTTGGTGGACTCATACAAGGTCAAATAGAAGGTTTTTAAGGGGTACTATAGTCAGTCTACTAGTGGTGCTTCCTCGAAAATGGTGCCAAAATATTGGGTGCCAAACACTGGTTAAATTTATCCTATATATGTCACAACACTCACATTTAAATTGTCAAACCAGGGAGCTCGTAGACTTTTGAAGTGCCACGGTTGAGACTGCTCACACTACCTCTTTTGAGATGAATCCATTCAACTATCATTGGGGGTGTTTGTAAAATAGCAATTGATTCATCCACACCAATAAAACTTATGCATAAATAAAATATGTAAAAATAAACACTCCACACTGAAAGCGGTAAACACACTTACGTAATTGAAAAGCACACCACTCTAAAGCAAATAAATTTAATCTAAGAAATAAACATACTATCATGCATAATTAAATCTATAAAAATAACTAAGAAGTAGGGGAGGAATACTGGCTTGGAGTGGGCTCGAGCTCCAGCAGATCCCGCCCAATGAATCATGAAGACAATACGCAAATGAAAGAACGCTCAAGCTTTTATTGATAGTGCAATGAAATATTACATGCGATAATGTTCTCTAAAATATTTGCCTCCTCTGCTACAGAGAAGTCCATGTGTTTATATAACACACATAGGACTTCCTATTGTAGTTCTATTACAATAGGCATCCTAGTTACAATCTAAACTAGGATAGTTTAGTTACTATAATAGGTGCACGATAAACAACTTTTCATCATTTCCTGGCAATCGGATGATTTTTGCTTGGTTACGGTTCTGCTTCATTGAGTGGTTACATGTTCATCCACTCCGGTTGGGATAACTCATTCATTCAGTGGTTTCCCATAGATGACATGGAACTATGGTCAACGGGGTCCTTCTATAGCCATCCGATCAACACGTATAATTTTGGCACCTACTTGAGTAAGGCACCTTGCCTACTTGAGTAAGGTGCCTACTTAGTGCCTACTTTAAGCCCTACTTGAGTAAGGTGCCTACCTCAATAAGGTGCCTACCTCAGTAAGGCGCCTACTTGAGTAAGGCGCCTACCTTAGTAAGGCACCTTCATGAGTAAGGCGCCTACTTGGTATGCCTTAGTCTGATGAGCGAAAGCATGCCAGGTCCATGTAGGACCTCGACTGAGCAAAATATGACAAAATCAGGTGAATAACTACACAAAACACACTTCACGCATAGATTAGATAATACACATGATTTCATTAAATAAATACATAATGTTTCATAAAAATATACAACTCATTATATATTGCCATGCAAAAACCATTAGTACTTATACAAAAATATGAGCATATCTGGTGCTCATCAAATATGACCATGAATAACAATAATATAATACTTATCATAACTATTAGAACATGTGTCCATAATTGGTAATATAGCTAATGTTTACGACATCACAATAATTATGGTAGACTTGTATTTGACTTGAATATAAGGATCAATAGTGTATGAAATGTTATAAATATCATTAAAATTAACATCATTCTTATAAATATTTTCAAAGGCTTATGTTCCTTTTACATTAAGAGTTGTCCCTTTTTAGTTTACGATTCAACCCAAAAATCTTAGGGATGTTGGATACCTACACTTATAAACACATGTTTTCAATGAAGTAAGTTCTATTCATTTTTACATAGTGGTAGTAATAAATCATTTTTTTACTTTTATAAACTTATTAGGATAAAACAATGACACTTTATGATACATAAGACCATTTGTATAATGCACTCAAATTTTTCTTTAATAATTGATTTATGAGTTTTTCATCTATTTATTATTTCATGAATACTTCAATAATACTCTTTACTCCAAGACTTTTAGAATCAAATGATATTTTAAGGGCATGCTATAAATTTAGTTATAAGATCTTATATTATTCTTTTATATCTAGGTAAAAAATCACTTTCAAATAGATTTTATCACATTCAATTTTTAAATAATGTTCATAATAATTGTTATAAAATAGAATATGATTGGATGAGGACAACACATGTTGACATAGTATTAATATTTATATAAGGTCATGATTGAAATTATATTATGATCATTGTACTTGCCTTATGTCCCATGTGCATCCTACAAGATGACCTTCCATATTATTATATTATTATCGAATGACTAGTCTTAAATACTAACATTGTGACAATTGTATCATGGGTTGGTATTTATACCCCCACTGTCCAACCATTTTATGATTGATTGGATATTATTATTTATTCATTAGTGAGATTATTGATATTTAAGAAACCCTTCTATATTTGTGTTCTTCTCTATTAACATTATGTTATTTATTTAAGTATTGTATAGGTATGAATGGCCAAGACTTAATCCTATCTCTCAATTTTTTTATCTATTATGATGTTGATTCTAGATTAGTTATGTTTTTCAAAGGAGTGGTTTTAGAGCAAGGTTTTAGACCATTCTTTTCATGTTAGAGTTTTCTAGTTTTATTTTGATTTTTGATCACCTTATGACATCAAATTGAAAGGTGTTGTGTTTTCTCTAGAAATTAACATATAGTAAGGATTGTTGAGTTAGTATTATATTTTTAAAGTTTTGTAAGAACCCTATTTTGTAATCTTGGAGCTTGGCCTATGATTATATTGTGGTGCTAATTCAAAAAAATTTGAAATCTAGAGAAGCAAGTGTGAAGTAAATATCCAAAAACAAGGTTTTATTATTTTTCCTCTCATATTTGACATTACATACACTTTTTTTCATATGATACTTTATAAGGAAGTGCTAATTATCAAAGGAAAAACTACAAAGTAAGATAATGGATTATATTTATTAAATGTTTCTAAAGGCCCTAACTTGTCTTTTAGAAATTTTCTAAAAAATTATATCCTTCATTATATCAAATTCATTGTCACTAGAATATTACAAATGAGATATTAAAGTACTTGACATCCATTAGACTAAATAATTTATTAAATATTAAGTAATGATATCTATTTTTCTAAGTATTTTTTGATAGATCCTTATGCACTATGAGGAACTCCAAGTTTTAAACCTAGAGTAGATTCATTTGTAGGTTCCCCTAAATCTCATGAAAGTTAGTTGAATGAGGATTGCCATATGCATTAATCTCTAGGGAACAATTGTATAGGACCAACTATCAATACTAACAAAAGAAGATTGGTATTTTGAAATCCTTAAAAAGCATAGGAGGGGCTTAGTTCAAGATTTTGTCAAAATTTATTGGCCATCAACTTCAAGGTTGAAAAAATGTGCAAACATTTGCAATAAAAACTAAGGATAGAGAAGGTTGTATTTCTTATTGAAAAACTCCTTTATTAATTTTTTTTACTTGTGTAGCATTAGTTCTTATCACCCATATTGGTGGATCTTGGTTGCTAACATGGTTCTCATTAAATTAAATATGAGACCTAGGTGGATGGAAACAATGATTTTTTTATTTATATCTGTTTACAAATAATAAAAAGTTATTTTTTATTAGTATTTGATTTATTTATATACATAGGTGGTAGTATATAATTAATTTAGGGATATAATTAAGTGCAATAGGTGCGTTTTAAACCTCAAAATCAATTAGATTTTTTTAAAGAAAGATGTTTTTAAAAAATGTTGTTCTAGGATTGTTTGGAGGGGAATTTTTTAAAGGATATATCTTTGTTATAGAAGAAAATTCTAGACACTTTGTTAAATCATATATATTTTTGAATTTTTACTTTAGTGCTACTCTTACAATCTTATTTTTCTATATGAAATATGAAATGATGTAGGAACCACATGGAATAAATGGTTATCCTTGTTCTTCATAGCACTCCATTGGTTTGGGATAAGTCCAAAGATCCTATGTTTGATAGGTTACCTACCAAATATCTAAGGGATATAAAGGAGTTTCAATTTTAGTTTCAATATAGAAACTTCTTAATAATAATTCAAAAAATCTAGTTTGTGTTCAAATTTGCAATATTTTCTAGAAACATTCCAAAAAATGCATTCACCATAATCATACGTGGAAAATAAAAATGATAATTAAAATATAGCAATAGTACACAAAGTAAAGAGGTGAAGGGAGATAACAAGAAGTAGAAGGTGTGTGCCTATGATCATCCAAATATATTACATTTTATTCACACTTATAATACAAATGAATCCTCATTGAGCGATATTTGTAGTGATACCAAATCCCTAATGAAAGGTTAACCGCATGCCAAAATTGAGGTGGATTAACCAATACCACTAGGGGTATACATAAAGGTGGATTAACCAATACCACTAAGAGTGAAGTATAAAAGGGTCCCTTAGGCTTACATGATCATGCCATTATACTTAAATTAATTATGAATTCCCATAGGTTCACATAAGCAAATGACCAATATTAGATTACACATATTCAATACCCCTCATAATTCGAGCTAAGGGACAAGGAACTAAGGCATTAGAGGCAATATCTATCCCATAATGGATGCTCTAGTGGGCCTCTATTTTTACTCATTTATCCTCTTTTTTATAATTAGAAAGGTTATTTCTAGCTATCAAGAATTTTATCTCAATATTTGTCATCCTCATAATATAATTTTTGATGGAATATCCTTTTATTTTATAATACTCACAAGTATTTGATTTCTTTGAAATATTAGACTTACCCTTAGGCAATTGAGACTTATATTCCATTGATTTGAAGTCCTTTATATGAGTTTGTGTATGATAAAGAGCTCCATAATTCTTCATTGTATATTCAAAATGAAGTAGAAGTTTGAAAAGTCCTTGAAGAGAGATGGGTTGTGGCTATTTGATAGTCATAGCATTCACATAAAGAACTAATTTAATTGTATAAAGGAAGGAGAAAAATGGAAGTAATAGATTTGACATACTCTTTATCACTTTTTACTTTACCTCCTAATGTAGCTAGATCAAAATTTAGATCTTTGAAGTAAGATATATAGTCTTCAACATTACTAAAATCTAGAATTTTGAGATTGGAGAGATCTATCTCTATTTTGTTAACCTTACTAGCACTAACCTTTTTATAGAGATCTTCCAAAGTAGACCTTGCCTCAATAGGATCAATTTTCTCTCTAATGTACAAGAACACATTTGGTTCCACTAACATAAAGAAGAGTCCAAGAGCTTACTTCTTTCTCTTACTAGGTTCATGATTACTAAGACATTCTTTTAATTCATTATTGAAGATAAAATAGACATTTTTACTTCTGATTAATATTATTATTTGAACTAACAAAGTGCTATATTGTCACCCATTAAGATGATTAACATACCCTAATGAATATATTTTATACAAAAACTCTAAGCATATATGCAATATATCCATAAATTGATGCTACTAATATGTAGAGCTAGAAAAATCACACAATCTAGAAAAAATGGCTAAAAATACTTCTATATGCAAAGGTTATGTCCTCTAGAAGATTTGGTATATTAAAAATCAAATGCCAAACCTTAGAATTTTTTTGCCAAATTAACAATTGCCACTTGGTGCCATTAGATTGGATGTTGCACTATCAACCGATAAATCCAAGTTTAACAAGTTGATTGATTTGATTTTCTAGACTACTCATTATATATATATATGTATATATATATATATATATATATATATATATATATGTATATATATATATATATATATATATATATATGTATATATATATATATATATATATATATGTATATATATATATATATATATATATATATGTATATATATATATATATATATATATGTATATATATATATATATATATATATATATATATATATATATATATACTTTTGTTGGGCTGGAGCCAACAAGGCTAAAACCCTAGAAGATATAGAAGAAAAGAATCCATCTTCTTATACCAATCCTTAGGGGCAGGGTTATGCATAGTGGCTAATCATCGTTAATTAACGAATATTTTGATTTTTGAAATTTGGAATTGGCTAATATTGGGGACCCTTGATCGGGGTCCATTAGCCCAAAAATTTTGGGTGTAATTTTTTTTTGGGTAGATTCACCCCAATTTTATAATAATTGGACCATTTTAAGTTTAAATCTCCAATATTACCCCTAATAATAGGGGACCTTTTCACCTTGAAATTATAAAGAATTTTAGATTTCAAAATTTATTTGCCTCATTTTTATAAGTACATTTTATGGTCAACCCCTTACGCATAACCCTTCTTGGGGGTTAGTTTGAGGCTATAAAGTGATTTCTATAATCTGCACACCAATGAAGAATCCTGGAAAAATATTGGAGGTTGCTCCATATAAATCTCTTCTTGAAAATATCTATGCAAGAAGGTACTCTTCACATACATATGGTAAAATGATCAACCTTGTGATGCAACAATAGAGAGTACAAGATGAAAAAAATCCAACTTGGTGATAAGGGTAAACATCTCAAAGTAATCAACCCCTCCAACCTACAAAAAACCCTTCACCACAAGTCAAGCCTTGTACCTATAAATGGATCCATATGCTACATATTTGGTGTGGTACACCCATTTGTATATCACCATTTTTATTAATTTTGGAAGAGGAACCAAATACCAAGTATGATTCTTCATTAAGGAATAATACTCATCATCCATGGCATCATACCACTCCCAAATTCCATGGGCCTCATCAAACATTTATGGATCAATGAAAGCTTCCTGACAAATAAGACCCATACCGAAATTAGAAGTACATATTTAAGGTGGGAGACCTTCAATGAAAGGTGCTACCTCCTAAATCGTAGTCCAAGCCCATCTAGGCATAGAGGCAACATGTGTAGGAACCTCTGTAACTGTCTCAACAATATCCTCATATTCATTGTGATCATAATAAAAACCATATTCAAAGTAAAAATTAGATGAGGATGGAGAAGGAGTAGAAAGAGTGGGCTCAGTTGGAGGATAATGCTCACCAAACTGGACATGAATTTAAAAAATAACTTCATGTGTATCTAGATCCAGTAATCTATAAGCCCTCATATCCTCATAATAGCCAACAAAAATGACTGACTTGCTCTTTCTATACAAAGCTACCCTTTTCTTCTTTGATACATAAGCCCATGCTTTACTCCCCAAAACTAAAAAATGAGAAACATTAGGCTTGGTCACTATCTAAGCCTCCTCTAGAGTCATCTACACAAGATCTCGATGAGGTGTGTGATTTTGAATGTAATTCGTATAATTGACTGCCTTGATCCAAAACTTAGGAGGTAAATCTTGTGCGTGAATCATAAAATTTGCCATTTCCTTGAGTGATTTATTTTTCTTCTCAGCTACAAAATTCTGCTATGGTGTATATGGGACAAAGTGTTGATGTAGAATCCCATGAAGGGCCAAAAAATATAAAAAATCCTTACTAAAATATTCCCTCCACTATCTATGTGAAGCTTCCTGATGCAACTCAAAGATTGATTCTCAAAAAAAGCCTTAAAGACTTTGAATATGACAAAAACTTCACTCTTTAACTTGAGAAAATATACCCAAGTTCTCCTTGAGAAATCATCACTAAAGTTGAGTGCATATTTAGCTCCCAAAAAAGGAGTGGGAAAAACCATCAAGTCACTGTGCACCAACTCAAGATAGGAAGAAACTATCTTGGACTTATCTTTGGGAAAATGATCTTGATGTTGTTTGCCAAGTACACAACCTGGGAAAAATCCATCAATACAAGAGACCTTAGGTAATCCAATGACCATATCATGAGTGTTTAAATCCTTCAAATATCTATAATTGAGATGGTCAAATCTCTCATGTCAAATCTTGCTTTCTAAATTTGCATGAGCCACCAAACAAGTACCTCTAAGTGAAGGATCCAAACCCTTAAAGTGGTAAAGATGTGATCTATGGTCAATAACTCCTTGTGCAACAATAGATTGTGTTTCACTCAAATCTCTAATCTCAACTCCTTGAGGTGTAAAAAACATAATTTTGCCCTCTAGAATGATAAATTTGGTACATAGAGAGCAATTTGGTGGAAAATTTTGGAATATAAAGAACATTCTTAATGTATCCACCAACAACTTGTATGTCACCTTTTCCCTAATTAAAATGGAAGAAAAATCTTCAACCAAAATGCAATATGTAGAAGTAGAACACAAGGTGGCAAATGGCTCCCTAGATGAAGTCATGTGATGAGTCACTCTAGAATCCAAAATCCAATCCTCAGAAGTAGCCTTAGATGATTTTATAAAAGTATTCAAAGCATTGCTCTTATATTTTGAAGGAGTGAAGGATAATTTTTGTTTCCTAAAGGCTTCCTCTAAGTCCTGTAACTTTTTTCAACACTTGTCGTTGGAATGACCATTGAATCCACAATATGAACAAGTAACATTTGACCTATTTTTGCTTTTGGAATACTTAGGTTTATGATTGGAATCTTTGGAGGATGACTCTTTTTTATGTGACTCTTTGGGATTTTGATGAAATGAAGGAGAAGGGGAAGGATTAGGTTGGGACTTAGACTTGGATTTTCCCTTGCCTTTGGAAGTGGAAGTGGAGGATGCAGCAAATTTCTTATGTGAGGAGGTATAATGCTCAGAGTTAATAACTCTGGATTCTTCCCTCAAAATATTGGCACAAAACTTCTCAAAAGTAGGTATTTTGTGATCAAAACTTATCGAATCCATATTGGCAAAAAATGTAGAGGAAAATGTATGGAATGGACCCCTAAGTTTTTACAAGATCATGAAAATACATTCATCATCCATTTTAGTTTTTCCACTACCCTTTAAAAGTGCGAGCAAATATTGAAACTTAATGATAAAATCACCCATATATGGAAAATCATATAGATTGAGAGCACTAAGTTCAACATCAAGATGTAAAACTCTCAAGCTCCTCTCAAATTTGAAAAGGAAAAAACTTGCATATAGAAGAAATCTATACACGATAGTAGTCATTGATGGTCAAAAGTGATTGATGAAGATCGGGTGAAAAGGGTCATCTATTGTTCTGCAACTATTAAAAAATAAAAAAACTCCAAAAAAATTCTAAAAAATAGAACCTTTATGATAAATCCCCACCAATTGAGCTTTGATAGTCAATCCTTTCATGAAAAGGTTAATTCATTCTAGAAATATTTATTTAATAGTTTCCCAATAGATGTTATCTAGATACATCCAAATGAGAATATTAATAACTATAGTATGAGATCTATTATAAAATCATGTCAATAATTTAGATATTTAAGTAATAACATACTATATAAGAGGTATACAGTCAAACTTAGCTTTGATGGTACAAAATATAAATCATGTCATCTTATCTGGGTCATTTAAAGAGGTGGTCCACATTGAAGATGTGCTAAATCGAGTAGAAAATTTACCACTTGCTCCACCTATAGCCTATGCAACACATATGGTTCAAATTTAGACCTAGTAGGTAAAATATCCTCTAAAACTATTTGTGCTAACTCTAGATGCTTAGTACCAATAGGTCTAAGCCTACCAAGCAAATTTATATGTTGCCCCTTGAATTAGTTAGTTACTATTGTGGCTTAGATTTACACCTAAGTGGAAATGCACTATAACTATCATCTAAGATAAATCCCAAAGGTGAGCACCCGCTAGTTACAACCCAAACCAAACATTGGATGAATCAAATTGCTTTGAATCAACCTCTAAAGTAGGTTGGTTCCTTGTCAACCTACTGAATGTTGACTCTCTTAAGCTCAAAAATGATAAAATATTAGGGATAGAAATAAGAAGGGTTAAGGGATAATTAAATATAAGGTGGATAGATGAAGATAAAAATATAGGCTTCTACTAAAACCTTTGATAAATCACACATGAAAAACTACTAGAACTAACAACATTCACAATCTGAAGTCTTCATAGTTAAATATCATTGCATACTTCAAGAACCATTCCAAACATCTAAGATACTAGCAATCCAATATCAATAGAATAAACCAATACTTAGACTAACATACATGAATTCTTAGAGGTATAAATTTATACTACGAATCATTCCAATTGCCCTAGGTTAGCAATCCAATATCAATGGAATAAACTATCCTAGCAACATTTATAGAAATAACTTCACAAAGATTAATACCAGATAATGAAGAAGATCAAAAAATTTAAGGTAAACATTCCAAGTAATGCTCCATTATTTGATTATCAAGAAATTTATAGTAGTGCACGAAAATACTTAATATTTGACCCTTTGAAGTGAGGGTTTGATCTATATTTATAGATTTTACATTATTTTTTTAATTTGAGCAATAATTGGATATTCAGACTACGTTTAATTCTCTACAACTTGCTTAGATTTGATGGCCTTCAATTGTGTTTCTTGAAATAGTTAAGATAAACTAACAAAGAATCAATCTAAGTTGTCCATTGTTCTTGTAGTTGATCATTACTACAAATCTTGAAATAGAATCTGGTTGATTAGATTGTTCTAGAAATATCTAGACCAAGACACTTCATCTTCTCAATCACTTCATCCTCCATGACCTTAGCTTTATCTTCATTTTCCATTCTATCTCACAACCATGGCAAGAATCTCATCACTTTTGAATTTATTGTAGAGATTCAATGTCATCCATTGATATAGATGTGGATGGACATGATTGAGTTCTAGAGGATTAGAGTTGGTGTATTTTTGGTCAAATCTTGTTAACCTACTCAAAATTGTGCCTCTACCTTTGTCTTTGATGCTTTAAATGATTCTGCCCATGATCGTGAGAACTTGGCTTCGTTCTATTTTCTCAAAACCATGCCCAAATTTTAGACTTAGGGGAATTTGACTAATTTGAACATAGATTCAATAAAATCCATGATTTTGAGCTTCTGGCTATCTTGGGCAGGTGTTGGCTTGAATCGTAACACACTTTTTGATATTGAACTTCATTGAGAATGTTGATCATGGTTTTGAGAGGGCTCTAGGCCATGAATATTTCTTAAGTTATGCTTTGTTTGACCATGTTTACCATGGCAGAGAGACTACTCATGATTGTGCTTCCCTTTGACAAAATCCTTTGTTCATTAAGATAGCCACAAATTTGAGAAAACTCTTCACTTTAAAGTGCCTAGCTCATGATCGTGCTCCAAAATAGAATATCCTTTATGTTGACCATTTTGACCATGGTATTAGGAAAAATTGTGGTTTTGGGAACCTCGCTTTCAAATTATGCTTCAAAATCACCTTTCACCAATGTTGACCATTCTAACCATGGTTTCAAGAATTTTGCAGTCTTGAGATTATCCTTTGCTTATGGTCTTTTGAAAGTATCATCCACATTTTCAAGACTTCACATTCCACTGTGTTGCTTAAGAATGGAATCTCACGACCATGATCCAAAATCTAAAAAGTTGGATTTTGACCATGATCTCATGAAAAATCATGTCTTTGAAAGCCTGACATCCCACAACCACATTATTCTTAATTGAGTACATCTTGGACTTCTTTGGTACAAATTTTAATCAAACTTCATGTGGCCATGATTGCTTTCACATATTAACCTCTTCTTCACAAAATTAATATGATTTTGAGCCAGTTACATCCTACAACAATGATCCTCTTCATGATGACTAGAATTGACTTACCTTTGACCATGGTTTTGAGCCTTGTCTCCAATACTTAGCCATTTTTTGAAAATTTTGGCTACCTTACTTTGTCATGTGGCCTTTTTGTCCTACATTATTGGCACCTATTGGGGAACTTTGCTCACAAAGTTGGAGAACTCAAAGCCTTATTAATTAGGTAAATGGATTCAACAGGAGAAATGAATGGAAATGTGGAATTAACACAAATGAAGGAGAGGTAATGTGGAATTAACACAAAGCCTTTCCTTTATTTATGGGTTAAAATGAAGGAAAGAGAAGATATGGATGAGAAAGATATAAATGGATGGAAGGAAAGGGGTGAAAGGGATATGAATGAAGAAATGGAAGGAAATGGTTTACTCGAAAATATCTTTGATATTACCTCCTTATGATAGTTACTCTCTTGAGTTTTGATACTTCTTAGAGAGTAATGGTTCATATGGAAGAGACACAAAATATAAGACTCCTTCATTAAAGAGTGTGTTCAAGCTTATGCTTCTTATAGGAGCCTACTTTAGGATTTTCTCATGCTTTTGGTTGGTCATGCCTCTTTTTCTACTACAAAAAATTATCAGCATTGATTTCATGCCAAAAATATGGTTCATTCATACCTTTTATCATTCTACCCTTGCATCCTCAGCATATCTTTGTTTAGGTGGATCCTCCTCTTTTTCCTTTTCCTCTTCAATTTGAACCTCTTATTCTACTGCATATTCTCCTTATTTTTCTATTTATTATTGTTCTTCCTCCACATATTCATCTTCTTCCTCAGGTTGATCCTCTTATTCTTCTTCTCCCCGTTCTTCTTGATCACTACCATCTTCATCACTTAATAGTTGGACTATGTCATCCAATGCTTTGTAGGCCCCATCCCAAGATTCCTGAGAAGGATCTAATATTTCTTCTATCTACTACTATGTATACTACATCTTAATTATATTTTAATAGGATAGAAGAGGACCACTATCAACAATTTTAGTTATAACATCTTTGAATATAGTTAAGTCCTTAATCATTTGGACCACCTACTCTTGTTGAATAGGTTTTGACCAACCATCAATCTCAAAATATTCATCTTCCAAAATTGAAGTAAAAATGCCTTGAAGGTTTTCTATTCATAGGAATTGAAAATTTTCATCCCAAAACCTTGGGAAACTAAATTGTACAATATTATTCACAACTTGCACAATCCTGTCAAGCCTAGCCTTCAACTTGTTAACTAGCTGCCATCCCTTCTATATCAACCTGTTCTTCCTTATGAATCTCTTGGAAATCATCCTAGTAGAGCACCACTACTTACTGAAAATAGCTTTGGATTTAGTCTTGAATTTCACCTCAACCAATTTAAAAATTCTTTTAGTTGTTTGTATTTTAGGCTAAACCTTTTCTTGAGCAGCCTCAATGAATTTTTGGCTTTCACTACTACATCATTGAGATCATCCAAAAATATGAGGATTGGTTGGGATTCTAAACTCTTTTGTTGAATCTCATTCTAGATCTCCCTCCTTATTTTTTTCACCTTTTCTTTGAAAAATCCTAAAGCCTTAGCCTTTTCCAACTGTAGTTGCAGTTGGCTGATTTGTTCAGCAAGAGATTTATTTTGAGTTTGAGCACTTTTAGCTTCTTGCTTGTATTTTATAGCCTCTTGAAACTTGTCTTGCCATTTCTTAATCTCATTCCTTAGATATTTATATAGATTTTTGTGCTCTTTAAGTGAGGTCTATAATAATTCTACCTTAACTTCCAATTTTCCTTATAGATATCACCTTGCAAATAGATAGTATCAAGATGGGCCTTAGCAACAATGACCTCATCTTCCATAGGTAGCTAAGTAATGTCTATTGTTTTCTCCTCTAACTGGTAGTCTTCCAAAGTCATATCCTTTTTAGGCTTATCTACCAGGAGGTGATAGTAAGCTTGGTTCTCTTACGAGTAGTTGGATCTACTATCATAGTATACCTTTGATGGGCAGCTATTTCAATGGGATTTGTAAACTTAGCATTCCACCAATCTCATGCACTAATTGAAATATTTTTATCTTTTGATATGTGGAAATAATAGTATTAGTGGGGGAAGTGGAGGTGGTGACCAAATATGATACAAATGGAATTGGAGATGTGGAAATGGTCAAAATAATAGAATTTGAAGTGGTGGGAGTGGATATCATGGCCAGGAATAGTGGAAGATGGTGGAGGAGATGAAGGTACTTGCTATAATATTGAGACATACAAGGGTGTTGGTAATGGGGGAGAAGAGGTCCAAGATGGGGATGATGAAATTTTTGTCCCTGATGAAAGGTGAGGAATATGGGGAATGTGATGAAGGTGATGAGGAGACTCATGGAGGGGATGTATGAACTTGAGGAGGAGTTATTTCCACTTTATTTTAAGAAGGGGAAGGGGAATTCCTAGGGGAACTTAGAGGAGAATGAGTAGGAGAAGAAGAGATAAAAATAATACCTGAGTCCTTTGGTGGGGACTATTTATTTATTGGATTTGATTGCTTTATTTTTGGAGGTTGTGCTTCTTCAACTACTTGTTCTATTTTTTCCAATTTCCTTTTCTTACTCACCTCCTTGGTAGCTTCTCCCACTGAGTTCTTTATTTTTCTCTTTAATACAATAGGGGAAGAAGAGCTATCCTCTATACCTATTTATTTTTATGGTATTGCCATTTCTTGTGTAGGTGAAGGTGATGGTTTAGGAGCAGCTAAGCTAGTGAATTTGATTGTAGGGGTGCCAGGATTGCATATTACCTTACCTTTAGATTTGTTTTTTTCAGTAGCTCTGCTCCAAGGGCTAAATATTATAGCCTTTTATGGACTTGAATTGCTTTAGTAGACCTTGATCCTTCTTTTCCAAGCTATTTACTAGCATACCCTAGCTTCTACATTATTTTCCCCCTATAGTATACATTTGTAGTTTCTTAGGTATTGGTTGAAACACAATTTGTGCCTTTTGAGCTACAAAGGAGTTGCCCCTACACTATCTTGCTTTTGGTCTTGGGGAGGTGGAGAAGATGGGTCAATTTGGATTTTATTTCCTTTTTTTTTATGCCTTTTCCCTTTTATGATTTAGCCTTTGATTTTGTACTATGGAAACTTAGTGCTAGCTTCTTGCCATTATTAGCCTTCCATGATTTTTGAAACTCATCATACTTGCTAGAAAACTCCCTATCCATATTATTGCCATATTTAGAGTTGGTGGTATTTGTTTCAACTCTCATCCTCCACCACTCAAATATTTTGGCATCATCCCATTTTTCTTTCTTTTATAGGGATTGGATTTTTGATTCACTAAGGACATGTTGCTTTTTATTTTTAGGATCATAATCTTCCAATTGGTCATAGAAATCTCTCCATGGGGGAAACACCTCCATTTATTTGATATTCCATTCCAACTTTGAACCTTCCTTATTATTCCTAAAATTATCAATGTGGGGCCTCACCATTCTTTCAAATTTTGGAGGCTTCCATACATTAATATGATTCATTACCCAAAAACTTGTAATCAAGGTCATACCTCTATCTATGAGGACGCTCTCTTACACCCAATATTTTCATAACCATAGAGATACTTTCATACCGACCCTTCTTAGTTACTATGATATCCTCCTTATTGAAATGATAGATGCATGTGCCCTTTTTGTTTGTCCCTGTTCCAAAAGTATTGTTGATGTAATATGTTTTCTTGCAATATTATAAGGCAGACAATCTATCTGTGACAAAATGTGGCAACATAAAAGGCTTCTCAATAAAATGATATAGTCTGATTACTATACTTTCAGTCAAGATATACCAATCCCCTTCTTCTACCTCTTTGGCTTGCAACACTGACTTGGCCATGGGAGATAATCTAGGTATTTATCTATAGATTATTTTAAGGGCTGGCCCCAAAAACTCCTCGTTGAAATTATAGTAGGACTCAAATTGAGTCGATACACTGGTCCACATATGAATAGAGGTATGATTTCCTTCTTGGTCCATAGGGATTACTGTTATCCATGGTATTTTAGAATGGACCCCATAAAAGAAGAGCTAGTCTAGGTGAGAGAAAAATCTAAAAGAAACACTATTCTACACCTTCTTTACTTTTCTCAATTATTCATGCATCTGATTGCACAAATAGGTGAGCAAATAAAATTTATATGGGGTTGGTATATTTGTCCATCTAGGATGGATCATAATTCTTGGGATTAGAGATACAATATGCTATGATTAATTGCCATTCATAGACTGATTTATTAGTTGACAAGCCTGCTATCACAACTAGCATCAAATATAGCTCCAAATGCAAAAAATCTTTGAGCAAAAAGGGAGGTTTTGACAATTTTTTACTACTAGTATGGTTTTCAATTGTGCAACTAGCCATTTTAAGAAATAACTCCCCCCATTCGTATGACTTATGGCTAAAGGGTTTTGGCTTGTAATTTGGTTGCATTACCATGGCAAAGGCATTGGCAAAAATTATTGAGGTCAGATGAAAAAGGGTTTTCCCCTCTGCATTCTATATTGCTCTGTAACTAGGGTCATAGAATTTTGCTATTGTAAACAATAATTTAGGATAGGGGTGTAGTGAATAAAAAATGTAAAAATAAAAGAGGGAATTGAGAGGAACATAACCTTAACTTGATGTTAATAATACTTGCAACACGCTTCTCTCCACATCCATTCTCATTTTCTCTTTTTTCTTTCATGTCATGATTGTTGATGAGGCCCAAAAATACCTCATTATTGCACAATGTTTGACTACCATATGATAAGTTAATTGCCAAATAGTTGACTAAAATATACTATTTGTTAAGTGTTTGCATGATTTTATGTTAGGAATACTATATCTCTATTTTTGACTATTTTCAGCATTTTGTGACTGATTTTGCTTGATTAAGTAGCAAGTAAAAACATGCATTTCAATTAACCAAATGTGGTATGCTGATATCCATTAACTTCTCAATGGTTTTTGAATGTTTTCCTGCCCTTCAACTTGTTTCAAATCCACATTGAAGCTAAAATTTTAGGACTGTCATAAATCTGAAAATCTGAAAAAAACAGCCATATAAAAATCAGCAAGCTGTCACTTTATAGGAACACCTTGAAGTTGTCAAGCAAAGCATGAGGATATGGATGGAATGAGTTCAGAAGGACTACAGAAGACATCTGACCTATTTAGAAGCATTCCCACATGGTCTAAATAGGCAGCAACAGGGTATAACAGAGGAGGGACAATTGTGCAACACTGTTGCACTATTTCAGCATGGTTACTTGGTGAATGAAGTGTATAAATTCAGTAGCAACTTGATGTACTCCTTCATGTTGATATTTGAATAATTTTTCCATGTTCTAATTTGTTTGAATTTGCAAGAAATGCCAATATTTTACAACTGTGCAACAGAGCTGGAAAATGCAGTAATTTACCATGTAAATTCTAGCAAGCTACCAATGAATGGCAAGGCATGGAATTCACACATGGAGAGGAATGAAGGCTATTGCAATCTGATCCTGAGGGCTAATCCACCTGAGAAATGTAGCTAAAATCACTTGAAGAGCACACAGTTGTTCATTCCAAAGATCTTCGAAATGAACAGACATCTTCGGAATGAGAAATACAGTCTCTTCGGAATGAGCGGACATCTTCGGAATGAGAAATACAGTCTCTTCGGAATGAGCCACTTATCTTCGAAATGAGAACAGAAAGTGCTTTTTGACTTGTTGACTAATTTTTGATGATGGAAAAAGGGAAAGAAGGTTGAAAAGGTTAAAGGAAAATATCTCCCATCTGACTTTGCCGTCCTTGCCGTCCAAAGCCACCATTCATGGAAAAGATCAATTTTGATCCTCTTCTAGGATAAACCGAGAAATAACTGCAGCATAATAGGAAGTTGTTTGCAAGATAGAAATGGCATATTCTAAAGTGGAGAAATATGTGTGAGATATTTCTAGACTCCTCCCACGTACTCCCACCACTGAAGATGCTTTCTAAGGGCCAATGACTACTACTGCAACACAAACTATCCAGATTTGCATTTATTTTAGATCCAAAATTATTGGCAAATCACTGTAAAGTAGCACATAGGCTGATTTGAGCATGGGATATGTTGTAAATATTTATATAAATAACACAGCTCCCTCCTTGGTTGAGCCAGTTAGGAATTAGAATAGAGGAGAGTTTTCAATAGCAGCAATTAGGACTGTACAACAATTTTTTGTAACAATTTTCAGCATGTTTTGTCATCAATAAAAGTGCAGTTATTTTATCATTTTCTATTCTGAGTGTTAATTAGTTAAGGAGTGCTTTTCACCTCCTTCTAGATCAGGAAGTATGGGCCCACTTTCAGATCTAGAAGGAGGGATTTTATGGCAGGTTTTAATCTATAATTTTGTTGCAGTAGAATTAATAGATTGCTTGCCAGATTTCATTTTCTTGTTTTTATTTTGTATTATGTGATTGATGTTTTCTATTATGTTTGTGTACAATATTTATGTGTGTGTCAGCTGAAAAATTAGATTAAACATTTATTTCTTGTTTCCTTTGCTTTCCATGTTCTGTTATTTTTATGTTTCAACAGCTTTCAATTTCTAGCAGATTTCATTTTGTTGTCAATTCCTATAGCAGAAGCTTGACGACCTTTTGTGGTAGGGCATTGACAGGTGTTTTATTTCCAAGCATCACTTCCATTCTACAAGAGTAAAATAGGTTTCAATTTTGCAAGTGTAATTTAGGATTTCATTTCAGCAACATTTCAATTTAGCAATTTCAATTCTATTATTTCAATTCTGCAAAAGTAGATTAGATTTCAATTCAACAATTTCAATTCATGCAATTGTAGTTAACTTTAATTTTCTGAAATTAGAATTAGTTTTTATTTCTTATAAGTTTCCATTCTGCAGATTAGGTTTAGTGTGACACCAAAAGGCTAAACCAAATCTGTCTCACCCAATAAATGTTTGAAATCTGAATGCCTGAATTGTACTCTGCCCTAGCCTTCTATCGTAGACAACCTTGGACACCACCCCGGATTGATAAGATCTTTGAGATTTAATGATGTGCTTAACGACAATGCATCATTTTGGCATCGTTTCCGAGGATCATGGTGTTGTTAGAGGGTAAAAGTAGTCAAATAATTATTATTATGCTAAGTTATGAAGTTCAGAGTAAAATCTGAATGTAATAGCTGGTATAAATAATAATTATTGATAGTTGCATTTCAGTCCATTTAGAAAACAAGCAACCACAGGGAGGTGATCTTCACACTTGGGGGTTAAATTGCCTATGTTTGAAATTCTTGATAAAAATTGAAAGAATTCATCATCCTCATTATCAAGAAACATAAGATCTCTTAAAAAATTTAGAAGAGCCATCTGCTAGTACTACCCTTTTTATATCCATATCATCAGGGTAGTATAAACAAATTTGTACTAGGTGTTGGAAAGATATCATGGTAGATATACAAGACTATCCCTTGAACAAAATAGCCATATCAACTACCTGTAGCATTTGTTCACAGGGACATATCATTGATGAATGCCATTTACTTCCACAACTCAGAGATACAAAATTTGTTGCCTAATCTGAATTCTTCTCAAAGAGAGATCCCAACAACAACAAACAGGGTAAGTAAATCAACCACCACCTTCAGCCCAACCTATGGTCAATCTGAATAATACAGGACAGGTAACCCCTGTCTATGTAAGCTGAGTCAGTTAAAAAAAAAAATCACAAAACTTTTTGCACAATCAAAATAGAAGTTTACAGCTTAACAGTGATCCTAGAGTTTTGCCATTATTACTTAAATATTGTTAGGGTTTTACCATGCTAAACCGCAACCTAACAATTCTTAGCCTACATCGACAATAGTTGATCTCATTAGAGGTGATCCTACCTGACAAGTAGTTGATCTGCTAAAGTTGTACACTTCTTGTCTTATTGTGCAAACCAAAAATATGTCTTTTTTAGCCCAACCTGTGATCAATTTGAATAATACAAGATAGGCAACCCCTGTCTATGTAGTTTGTAAAAAAAAAATTAAAAAAAGGAGAAAAACTACACATAGAAAATTTACTTCCATTGAACTCTTTAGTAAGAAATTACAAAGGGGTAAATTATGTCCTCCTAGGAATGAAACAAATTGAAGTGCAGCCAAGAAAATTCTTGAACATTATTAGTTGGCTGACTTATAAACAAAAAGCAAAATTGTTGCTATTTTGAAACAATATTTCAATCCCTTTACATGGAATTACAAGGGTATATCAAGATTTTATCTTGATGTAAGCACTTAACATATTTTGGGAATTGGTATTTAATTGTTTCAAGTACAGATTGACAAGATTTTGCAGACTAGGAGGCATGGACAACACTTGATTGAAGAAGTTTTCAGATATGGAGCAGTGCTTCTTTCTCCCATTGGTAATTCATGGAGGATGTTAGTGGTGAATGGACATTGCCTTCGGGTATACCATGCACCATTAACTAAGGAGGAGTTATTGAAGGAGATTCCATTGGATGTACACATAATGGAAGAGAATTTCTCTTCAAATTCAGATTCAGAGTGATGATAAAAAGTTTGACAAAAAGAAAAAAAAATACAAGAAAAGCAAAAAGAAGAATAGTTTTGTTTGTGAACTTCCTTCTTGGGTACAAGCAAGACAAGAAAAATTGAAAAAAAAAGAAAAGAGAGAAAAAAATTGCAGCAAAGGCATGTCCCACAAAATGGGGATACATGAGGACAAGTATCAATTTCAGCAAGGAAGAGGAACAATGGAGCCAATACTTCATTTCCAGCAATAAGGAGGCAATTATGATGTAAGAAGATTCTTACTGCTCATCTAGAAAGGAAGGTTGCATCAATGTTGCAGGTTTCAATAGAAAGAGATGGTGTTTTCATACAACAATTGACATGTTTTTGCAGAATAAGGATTGGTCTTATCCAAATAAGAGTGAGAGATGTTCTCTCTCATTGAAGCACTTGAAAAAAAAAAGGGACAGAAGTTGGTTGAAAACCAGAAATGGCAGCCTCTTCTGATGAAAAAAATGAAAAAAAAGAGATGAAAAAAAAAATAAATAAAAAAAATGAATAATTCAGTAGTGAAAACCTTCTTGGAGGCGCTACTGAGTTGGCTTGCATGAAAACCAATTTTTTGGCATGCATTGCCTTGTTGATCTACCCATCATTGTTCCACCATTGTACAAATCTCACACTGCACATGTGTTATGTTTATGTTTTCAGATAGCTTGCTAACAATCATCAAAAGCAGCTTGTAAAGTGCATGACCAATTTTCATGACAGTAAGGTATGTGTTTCTTGCATTTAATTCATAGTAAACTTTTAGCATTTAGTGTATGATAATCGGTATTTGGCATAAACTATTCATACAATATTGGCAAGTTGAAAATGGAACATGTTCAAGATGTCAAGAAACACCCCCTTATGCCCTTAATTGCATGGAAATTCCAAAACTGTGCAAAAACCTGATTTTGGGACAGACATGGCAACAATTCTATTTCAATTTGTAGGGCAAGTTTTAGAAGGAGAACTACAAGTTTATATCTCACAATTGTCTGATAAATTGAAGGAGGATAATCAACAAAATGCACCTGAAGGTTCTATTTTAGTACTACTGGAATAAAATAACAACATACAAAACAAAGAATAACATCTAAACAAAAGGATGAAGAAGGGATTTTTGATGTTATGGAAGGCTTATACACTCTAGATATGGGCCCACAATAGAATCTGTAGCTAACTTTTGCATAGGAGGTCATTTCTGCATTTTTTGATGCATCTTCGGAATGAACAGTCATATCTTCGGAATGAACAAGTATATCTTCGGAATGAGCAGGATATCTTCGAAATGAGTAGAAACTGTACCAAAATTGCTGAAAATACTACAGAATAGCAAAAAGAGTAGGGTACATCAAATATTGAGGTTCAGAAGGCTCTACCATAAGTAAGTACATCCCTCAAGTATTTCAAATCCAAAAATTTTATCAATTTTGTTCAAAAGGTGCAAACAACAGAAATAAGCATTCAGGCTGAAATGTTGTTAAGAACAAAAAATTCCATCAGTAGTAGTGCATCTGCCAAATACGGTTCCACAATAAGACTATTGCAAGATGAATCACATGATATCAAGCCTTTAAGAGGTACCTTGCAGCACTAAAACTTGTAGAAAGATAGAAAAAGAGTCATACATGTGCTTAATTGCAAAATACTTGATATAGTGCAGCAAGGAGGAATTTCTCAGTTAGCAGGTAGCAAAGGATGTTGTTCACAAGAATAAAACCTGCATATTACTATGGCCTACTAAGATGCATGAGGGCATGCATCAGTTCAAGTTGGGGGGGATGATGAGGCCCAAAAATACCTCATTATTGCACAATGTTTGACTACCATATGATAAGTTAATTGCCAAATAGTTGACTAAAATATACTATTTGTTAAGTGTTTGCATGATTTTATGTTAGGAATACTATATCTCTATTTTTGACTATTTTCAGCATTTTGTGACTGATTTTGCTTGATTAAGTAGCAAGTAAAAACATGCATTTCAATTAACCAAATGTGGTATGCTGATATCCATTAACTTCTCAATGGTTTTTGAATGTTTTCCTGCCCTTCAACTTGTTTCAAATCCACATTGAAGCTAAAATTTTAGGATTGTCATAAATCTGAAAATCTAAAAAAAATAGCCATATAAAAATCAGCAAGTTGTCACTTTATAGGAACACCTTGAAGTTGTCAAGAAAAGCATGAGGATATGGATGGAATGAGTTCAGAAGGACTACAGAAGACATCTGACCTATTTAGAAGCATTCCCACATGGTCTAAATAGGCAGCAATAGGGTATAACAGAGGAGGGACAATTGTGCAGCACTGTTGCACTATTTCAGCATGGTTACTTGGTGAATGAAGTGTATAAATTCAGTAGCAACTTGATGTACTCCTTCATGTTGATATTTGAATAATTTTTCCATGTTCTAATTTGTTTGAATTTGCAAGAAATGCCAATATTTTACAACTGTGCAAGCAGAGTTGGAAAATGCAGTAATTTACCATGTAAATTCCAGCAAGCTACCAATGAATGGCAAGGCATGGAATTCACACATGGAGAGGAATGAAGGCTATTGCAATCTGATCCTGAGGGCTAATCCACCTGAGAAATGCAGCTAAAATCACTTGAAGAGCACACAGTTGTTCATTCCGAAGATCTTCGGAATGAACAGACATCTTCGAAATGAGAAATACAGTCTCTTCGAAATGAGCGGACATCTTCGAAATGAGAAATACAGTCTCTTCAGAATGAGCCACTTATCTTCGAAATGAGAACAGAAAGTGCTTTTTGACTTGTTGACTGATTTTTGATGATGGAAAAAGGGAAAGAAGGTTGAAAAGGTTAAAGGAAAATATCTCCCATCTGACTTTGTCGTCCTTGCCATCCAAAGCCACCATTCATGGAAAAGATCAATTTTGATCCTCTTCTAGGATAAACCGGGAAATAACTGCAGCATAATAGGAAGTTGTTTGCAAGATAGAAATGGCATATTCTGAAGTGGAGAAATATGTGTGAGATATTTCTAGACTCCTCCCACGTACTCCCACCACTGAAGATGCTTTCTAAGGGCCAATGACTACTATTGCAACACAAACTGTCCAGATTTGCATTTATTTCAGATCCAAAATTATTGGCAAATCACTGTAAAGTAGCACATAGGCTGATTTGAGCATGGGATATGTTGTAAATATTTATATAAATAACACAGCTCCCTCCTTGGTTGAGCCAGTTAGGAATTAGAATAGAGGAGAGTTTTCAATAGCAACAATTAGGATTGTACAACAATTTTTTGTAACAGTTTTCAGCATGTTTTGTCATCAATAAAAGTGCAGTTATTTTATCATTTTATGTTCTGAGTGTTAATTAGTTAAGGAGTGCTTTTCACCTCCTTCTAGATCAGGAAGTATGGGCCCACTTTCAGATCTAGAAGGAGGGATTTTATGGCAGGTTTTAATCTGTAATTTTGTTGTAGCAGAATTAATAGATTGCTTGCCAGATTTCATTTTCTTGTTTTTATTTTGTATTATGTGATTGATGTTTTCTATTATGTTTGTGTACAATATTTATGTGTGTGTCAGCTGAAAAATTAGATTAAACATTTATTTCTTGTTTCCTTTGCTTTCCATGTTCTGTTATTTTTATGTTTCAGCAGCTTTCAATTTCCAGCAGATTTCATTTTGCTGTCAATTCCTATAGCAGAAGCTTGATGACCTTTTGTGGTAGGGCATTGACAGGTGTTTTATTTCCAAGCATCACTTCCATTCTGCAAGAGTAAAATAGGTTTCAATTTTGCAAGTGTAATTTAGGATTTCATTTCAGCAACATTTCAATTTAGCAATTTCAATTTTGCAAAAGTAGATTAGATTTCAATTCAACAATTTCAATTCATGCAATTGTAGTTAACTTTAATTTTCTGAAATTAGAATTAGTTTTTATTTCTTATAAGTTTCCATTCTATAGATTAGGTTTAGTGTGACACCAAAAGGCTAAACCAAATCTGTCTCACCCAATAAATGTTTGAAATCTGAATGCCTGAATTGTACTCTGCCCTAGCCTTCTATCGTAGACAACCTTGGACACCACCCCGGATTGATAAGATCTTTGAGATTTAATGATGTGCTTAACGACAACGCATCAATTGTGTTAGTGAATCTGAGTCATATTGAAAATATTTTTTTCCCTCACTTTCACATACTATAATTGCTTTAACGGCTAAGGCATATGTGACCATTGCTTGTAGGATGAAGGGTTTTGAATAATTATCTACAAATGACATGATTTTACTTAAATTTTAAAAATTATCTAGGTTTTTTGAGCTCTCTAAATGTTGAGTGTTCAATAAAAATGAATGTTTTCCTTTACCTTCAACTAAATACCCTCTCAAAATGCTCTACCATTAATGTAGTTGAAAACTTCTCATCGATGCTTTGATTTTGCATGCATTAACCAATTGTCCTATTGTTACTGAGTCTGCATGGCCATGATTGGATCTCATCACTCAGGGTGGCACAATTCCAAGGAGGCTTTAAACCGTGACTTTATTTTTGAATTCAAAACCTACCTTTACTTTGTTGCTTGTGGTCTAGAGAAATCTCATGCTTGTGATGTATTTTTAAATATTGGGCCTTGTGCTCTTTGTTGACCATGATATCGGGATACTCTATGGTGCGTAGCCATGATCCAAACTTGCTTTTGAACCATTTTTTACCAAAATTTTACCATGACAGGGAGCCATCTCACGATCATGAGTCTTTTGGAAAGTTTACTCCAGCTGACTATGTTGAATCATAGTTTTATGGATGCTCCTGATCATGATTTCTCCTTTTTTCTCCTTTTCCTTTTTTTTTTGTTTTTTTTTTTTAAATAAAATAAAATATTTACAAGGAATATAATATATATAATACAAGAGAAGAATTTTTTTACTTAAAATAGAGTTTGAGGTGGTATCCATTGATCGAGTTTGGTTGAAATATCCCTTGTTGATATTTTAGTTGAAAAGAATTGTGTTGCTTTGCTGCAATGATGGTGAAGGGGCCTTCCCAAAATGAGTCAATTTTTTGATGATTGCTTGGTTTGGTCCTATCTTCATTCTATATTAAAACCTAGTATCCAACCTTAAACCTCCTAAATATGTCCTTCTTGTCAAACCATCCCTTGGTATTTGTTAAGTGCTTCTAAAAATTTTCATAAGCTGTGTTCCTCTACTCTTCCAAATGTAAAAACTACATTAGCCTTGCTTCTATTGGATGTTCATCAGGTGCATAATCTTGGCTAGTCAATCTTAGAGAAGGTATTTCAAGGTGAGTGGTAATAATGGCCTCTTTTCCATACACCAATGCATATAGATATGAGTTAATTGACTTCTTTATGGTGATTCTATTTGCCCATAATGCCTAATCTATCATAAGATGCCAACTTATTTTTTTTATCTTTTAATGCTCTTTTTAAAATTCTAAGCAAGTTCTTATTAGTAGATTCTACCAACCCATTCCCTTGAGGGTAATAGTTTGAGGAGTTCTTCAAATAGATACCATATCTACTAGAAAATTCTATAAAATTTTCTCCAATAAAGGATGGACCATTATCACTTACTAGAGCATTAGGTATGTCAAACCTTGTAATGAGGCTTTCAAAAAAATCAATCACAACCTCTTGATCAACCTTCTTAGTAGGTATTACTTCAACCCATCTAGTGAAGTAATCAGTAATAGTCAATATGTACTTATGGCGTGCTAAATAATTTGGGCTGATCATTCCAATAAATTCTATCCCCCACTATTGGAAAGGCTATTCTACCTAAATTGATCTGAGTGACAATGAAGCATTTATGTTTCTTCTCTTATACCTCTAACACTTATCACAAGATTTTTCTATTTTGAAGGTGTCAACAAAAAATGTTGACCAATAATAGCCTGCTCTTATTATCTTCATTGTAGTTGTTCTTCTAGAATAATGTCCTCTTGACAGTACTTCATGCAATTCATATAGGTTTTTTTTGTTTTTTATTGTATTTCTGATGCAGGAGCATCCGACGACACCAGCAACCGAGGTGTCAAGTGTCGGGAAAAATAGTGCTAAAGAGTCGGCACAGGAAGAAAAAGCGGCAAAGATAGAAAACCGTCACGATTTCGTGACGTGTCACGAAATCGCGATAGAAATTGGCAAGGAGGAAGTGCAGCAGAAGGGGCCGTGATTTTGTGACGTGTCATGAAATCGCGACCCGCGATTTCGCGACATGTCGTGAAATCATGATAGTTTGCTGTAGAGGGACGAAGGCACAGAAGGGGGCATGATTTCATGACATGTCGCAAAATCATGACCCGCAATTTTGCTACATGTCGCAAAATCACGACAGGTTGCGGAGCAGAGGAGAGAGCGAGAAAACGGTCGCGATATCGCGACGTCGCGATATCGCGACGCAAATTGGACAAGCGGGTGCGGAGGAAAAATGGTCACGATATTGCGACATGTCACGATATCGCGACCAAAATGAGAAGCAAGCACAAGGAGCCAGAAACGTCGTGATATCGCGACATGTCGTGATATCGCGATGGAGAGAAAAAATGGCGCGAGAAGAGAAAAAGATGGCGGGAACAGTTATTTCGAGGACTGTTCAAATTTGACACATGGCAGAAGCTGAAGATAAAGCGGGGAATTCTAGGAGCATGAAAGACAAGAAGCAAGGGGCGCGTAGGGTTTACTGACCAAGTCAGCAGTGGCAGGGACCGTGCAGAGTGTAGGAATTTAATCGGGTTGGTGTCCCGATTTACGTGAAGAATGTATTGGAGGGAAATTTAATTTGGGTTGGTGAACCCATTTTCGAAAGTCGTTTGAGAGGGTCGGGGCCTCTATAAAAACCCATTTTTATTGTATTTGTCGGACGGTGGACCAGAGAACAGAGGAGGTAGTACAGGGGAAGAACAGAGCCGAACTCGGCCATTGTAAAGCCTGCGGGCTGTTTCATTCAAGCCTGTAAAATTTTATTTTTTTTAATGAAAAGGCAAGTTTCTTGAAGTGTTGGTTCCCGGTTCTCCGTCAGTGGTATCAGAGCCAGTGGTTCCTGAGTGTGCAGTAGATCCATCGAAGGTGAGGCAGTTGCACCAGGACCTGCGGGAGAGTTCTGAGAGAGAGTGAGTTCGGTCTTTAAGTGCGTAAGCAGATTCACCGAGCGGGAGGCAGTTTACGCCAAGACCCGATAAAAAAAGAAGAAGAGAGAAGAATGCATCCCCGAAGAAGACATGACAGCATGGAGGATATGGTTTCGGAGGAAGAAGTAAAGGCATTGCAACGGCAATTAAAGGCCTTGCAAAAGGAATGGTCCATAATGAAATTGCGGGAGAAAGAAGAGCGGCAAAGAAGGCGGGAAGAGAGACGAAGAAAGAGAGAAGAAAGAATGAAGGAGGCTGTAGAGGAAAAATACAGCAGTACCGGGACCTGCCCGGAAGAAGGCACAAATTTTTCTGTGCAAAAGGAGGAAATACAACAGGCTGCAGAAGAAGTTTGCAGCAGTGGAGAAATCTGTCCGATAGAAGACAGAAGTATGGATCGGGAGTCGAGGTTGAAGCAGGCTGCTGAGGCAGAGATGAGTCCGGGAGTGTTGCAGGAGGCAGCAACCGGACCAATCAGAAGTGAAGATCACTTCTTCACTTACCCCGGGTGTCTGATGCAGGAGCATCCGGCGGCACCAGCAACCGAGGTGTCAAGTGTCGAGAAAAATAGTGCTGAAGAGTCGACACAGGAAGAAAAAGTGGCAAAGATAGAAAACCATCACGATTTCACGACGTGTCGCAAAATCACGACAGAAATTGGCAAGGAGGAAGTGCAGCAGAAGGGGCCGCGATTTTGTGACGTGTTGCGAAATTGTGACAGTTTGCCGGAGAGGGACGAAGGCACAGAAGGGGGCACGATTTCGTGACATGTCGTGAAATCGCGACCCACGATTTTGCTACATGTCACGAAATCACGACAGGTTGCGGAGCAGAGGAGAGAGCGAGAAAACGGTCGTGATATCATGACGTCGTGATATTGCGACGTCGCAAAATCGTGACGCAAATTGGACAAGCGGGTGCGGAGGAAAAATGGTCGCGATATCACGACATGTCACAATATCGCGACCAAAATGAGAAGCAAGCACAAGGAGCCAAAAACATCATGATATCGCGACATGTCGCGATATCGCGATGGAGAGAGAAAATGGCGCGAGAAGAGAAAAAGATGGCGGGAACGATTATTTCGAGGACTGTTCAAATTTGACACGTGGCAGAAGCTGAAGATAAAGCGGGGAATTCTAGGAGCGCGAAAGACGAGAAGCAAGGGGCGCGCAGGGTTTACTGACCAAGTCAGCAGTGGCAAGGACCGTGCGGAGTGCGAGAATTTAATCGGGTTGGTGTCCCGATTTACGTGAAGAATGTATTGGAGGGAAATTTAATTTGGGTTGGTGAACCCATTTTTGAAAGTCATTTGAGAGGGTCGGGGCCTCTATAAAAACCCATTTTTATTGTATTTGTCGGACGACGGACCGGAGAACAGAGGAGGTAGTACAGGGGAAGAACAGAGCCGAACTCGGCCATTGTAAAGCCTGCGGGCTGTTTCATTCAAGCCTGTAAAATATTTTTTTTTAATGAAAAGGCAAGTTTCTTGAAGTGTTGGTTCTCGGTTCTCCGTCAATTTCATACATCATAGAAGGTATCCATAAAGGTTATTTTTGTATATCCCTTCAGGTAGGAGGACATATTTTAAAGCCTACAACCTATATCTTCTTTTTTTGTGAAGCATTCAATACTTGAGGGCATACACATGTTTGAAAGTAATCTGTAAGTTGATCTACCCAATCTATCTTCTGAAATATCATCTTCTTTTTTACCCTTTTCTAATGAATTACAAACTACCATATACTCTAGGTCTACTCTTGCTTTCAATTCTTGACACAATGCTTGGCCTCTTACCAACTTGGTAGGATGGATCTCCACATAATATTATTGAATCTTGGTAATCCAGCCTACCCTCTTATCACCTAAATATCCTTGTAGGATAAAGTTCTTGACATCTGGATGCACCACATATACCATAGTCTTACTTTGTGCCAAGTATTATCTAAATTTTTTGAGTGACTTCATCACTGCAAATACCTCTCTTTGTTTGGTATTCATGGAGAGTATGGCTCTAGAAGAAAATAGGGTGCTCATCCCTTGCATCATCCTTTTGTGTTAGCACTACAACGTAGCTTTTGTTAGCACCATAGGCATATAAGAGGAAATATTTACTAAAATCTAGGTTAACCAATATTGATGTTGTAGCAATAACTTGCTTGATTATCTCAAAAGCCTACTTTCTCATGTCAAGCCACTTGAACTCAACATTTTTTTAAAGAGATTTGAAATTGAATTAACAATTTGAGCAAAATCTAATATAAAATTTCTTACGAAGTAGAATTTCCCAAAGAAAGAAAGTTTATATCAGATTTTGCTCATAAAATTTTGAGCAAATATAAAATTTCTTTGGGTAGATAAACTTGGCTCATAAACTATTGAGCTAATATAAAATTTCTTTGGGAAGAGGGAGAGCCAATATAAATTTTACTCTATTTATATCCATTGTAATTCCTTGTTTGGAGACTACATGCCCAAGTAACTTTCCCTCATGAACTGCAAAGATTTACTTCTTGCGATTGAGAGATATATCAAATTCTTGGAAATTCTAAAAAACATGTTCCAAATGTCTCAAGTGTGCCTATTTTTCATTTGAAAATATAGTAATTTCATCCAAATATATTAGAATTATCTTTTTTATCAAGTCCCCAAAAGCATAATTCATAGCCCTTTGAAAAGTAGCACTTGTATCAGACAAAAGAAAAGGCATCTTTTGGTAAGAAAAAGTACCCCATTTTGTAGTAAAAGTTGTCTTGAACTAATCATCATATTTTACCGAAATCTAAATATAACAAAAAAATCCATCTAACAGAGAAAATATCTCATCCCCTACAATAATTTGTAAAATATGATATATCTAAGGTAGAAGATAGTAATCCTTTAAAGATGCTTTGTTGAGATTTCTAAAATCCACACATAAGTGAATGTCTCCATTCTTCTTTCTCATAGGCACCATATTGGTCACCCAGGTAGAATGCTTAATAGGATAGATAATTTTTGCTTTCAATAGCTTAAGCAATTCTTGTCTCATTATGGACTCAATTTTAGGGTTCACTGGTCTTTTTATTTGTCTAAATGGTTTAGCCTTAGGCACTAGCTCAATAGTATGTTGGATTATCCTTTTATCATATACCTTTAAATCTTCATAGGTCTAGGCTATAATATCCTGATATTAGAGGCATAAGGCTTTAAACTCTTTAACTTCCTCTAGAGAGTACTACATACCAATCTTAAGCTTGTTACCATTTTAAATTTCTACTTATTTATAGACTTTATAATCAATTTTCATGGTTTTTTATTTTTTGCCATCTTCATTATCAAAGAGAATTTCTAATGTAATCAAACTCTTCGGTATATGATTATTTTTTAACTGAATGATATCCTATTATTCAATTTCCTGAGGTACATATTCTTGCAAGTTACAATAGCTAGCCTATATTACTAGGAAATTAACAATCTAATCATCATTCTCAAATACTTACCAAAAAATATTTCTATCTGGTACTAATGGCCTGAAAACTAGTTTAACTCTTCTATTTTTTGCTAATCCAATGTCTAAATATGGGGTAAACTTAGCACCTTTGACATCTAAGGCATCAACTAACAAATTCTACTATCTAGTAATAAAATGTATGTTTAGAGCATCAAAATATTCCATTAAATCCCATACTCTATTCCTATAGGTTTTTAGGTAGTGATGTGTGTTGTTACAACTCTCTATAACCTAATTCACCACTAATTTTGAATCACCATATATGTCTATCAAATTGATTTCAATTTTCTCTACTTCCATCAAACCTAGGCGTAAGGCCTCATATTCTATCGTATTATCAGTATAAGACCAAGTTAGTCTAAAGGTAAAACTCCTTACCCCTTCTGAAGGATATTTTAAAATTATGTTAGCTCCTGCTCCATTTTTACACCTTGCTCCATCAAAGTGCATAGTCCAAAATTTAGATTCCCTGAGGGCTTGATTAGATATAACAAGAGTATTTTTCTCTTTTTTAGAAGAAATGCTATAGGTACCCATTTTGGTTTCAATCAATATGTGATCTCTAAACGGTAGCTCATATTCCCTTTCCAAATCTTCTAATATCTCTACCAATTCTAGTTCTTCCATGATAGAGTGATTGTACATATCATCCTCAATGTTTTCAATGTGGTAGGCCATTATTTTCTTAGGAACTATTCTTATTCTCTTGCCTTTATGAGGGATCATCATACAAGAATCATCTAAATACATGTATCCTCCTAACTTGATAGTGAATTCTCTTGAAAGGCACAAGCCAAAATAAATCTCTAGATCAACTATCACTATCTCTTGTACTATAGTAACTTTCAGGGCTTTGTGTAATTTCATTAGAACATTCTTAAATACCCCAATGTTTTTCACTGGTGTCCCATATAATTGTAAAACTCCTAGACAAGAATGGGTATATTCCATAACTATTTCTTCACAAACTACTTTAGGCATAACTGTAGTTGAAGCACCCAAATATATCATGCAGTTGTGCACAACCCAACCTTCCATTCTTAATGATATATAAAAAAGAGGGGGATTATTCTTCAGTGTTGCTAGAGTCATATTTTCCTGATCATATGCTAAGTTGAATACAATAGCAGTCTCCTTTTCTTGAGAATTTCTATTCAAGGAATATTTTAGCAGGTCAATTTGATAAAAAATGAAGAGTGTATTATACAAACTTGCTTTATATGGAGTTCTCTTCAATTATTCTACAATATTGAAATCAGGGTTTTCTAAAGGGATTTTATCATTTTATTTTTTGACTCCACAAATTTCCTTTTATGTTGTTGGGTGGCTTCAATTCTTTACCTCTTAGTGATAGAAGAAAATTTTAGCTTCTCTTTGGCTTCTTCTTTGGAACCTAAATGCTCCTTCATATTTTTTTTATCCCTACCTTGGGGTGTACTTATCATTTCCTCATTCCTTGGGAATTGGGTCACTCTTTCCACTTTCCTATGAAACTAGAAATTTGTGATTAGTTGGTAAAGGTTGTTCCCTTTTATTTTGGGAAGGAAATTGGAACTATCCTATTTTGTATGGATCAACCTGCAATGGTTTCTTTCCTAACCTTGTCAACACAGAGACAACCTCCTCTTTTGAAGGGTCTTTATCCCACTCCTATTTACTTAGGCTACAAAAATATATTCACTCTCCCATTTTGGGTTCTTTTTGCTTTTTTTTTAGATTTTTGTACATGATGTTGATAAATAACACAAGTATTAGGGCTATGAGGGTCATTGCACACTAGACACCAAGAATATTCATTAGTTTTAGGTATTAGCTCTTGATCCTCATGATTAATGTTAATATTGAGCCCTATATTGCTACTTGTACTAGACCTTTGATCTCTGTTGATATATGTAAATCTTATTTGTTGAGATCTCTCTATCTCTCTCTCTTCTCCATAACATTTACCTTGTTATTGATTGAATCCCTGATGTTTTGAATATCTAGTAGTAAGGGTGATTCTTGAGGCTGTTGATATGGGAGAGGAGGAAAAGGATTGAAGTAGATGGGGGTTTGGGAGGAGGAATTGGAGACATTGAATGGAACTGGGTTGATAATTGTGGAATATCCATGGGATAAAATATTGTTGTTTTTGATTGAGGATGTTGTAAAATTTTAAGGTAGTAAGGTATATCAAGTTTGGGAGAAAATCTACCTACTAAAATTAAGATATTTTCTACATGAATAGCCATTTGATAAACTTGTGGGAAAGAGGTTACCCCTAACTATTGGGTTTGTAAGCCTAATTCTGGACCAAGGGCTCTAATATAATACATATAAGCAAGGGAAGCTAGTGGTCTAAATTCATGGGAAATCCTTTTTCATGCTCTACTGAACCCTAGATTAAAATCAAAGATAGACTCTTGAGGATGTCCTTGGATGACATTAATTAGGTTAGAAGTGAGAAGGGATCTACATACTCATTAAAATTTTCCACAAAAGGACCTGCTAAATTAGCCCATGATTGAATTCTATTATCTTCAAGGGTTCTAAACTAGTGTAAAACTTTACCTCTAAAAGATAATGCTATAAGTCTAAAAATAGCATCTTCATTTATGATATTATGGATAGATGCTAAAGATAAAATATCCTGACAATGTTCATAGGGATTTTACTAGAACCATCATAAGTAGGTATAGCTTTTAGTGTAGTTTGGGGAATATCATTCATATGTGGGAGACCTAAAGGACCAAAAGTATTCCAATTAAGAAAACTTTGTTGATCAACAACTTGTTCTTGAGCCATGTTGATTGGAGTACTTGGTGGATCTGGCTTAGGGGATACTGAACAAGTTGATGTTGAATCAATATCCTCAAAGGTAGATTAAGAAGAAGGATATCTTGAATTCCTAGTATTTATTGAAAATAGCTCAAAGAAAGGCATTGGTTCTTGGTTGTTTTTTGTAGATGACTTGGTAAACATGAAATATAAAGATGAAAAACAAGGGCTTATAAGTTCTTATACTTAGGGATTCACCAAGGGAATTTACACATACTTCAAGAACCATTCTAAACATCTAAGATACTAGCAATCCAATATCAGTAGAATAAACCAATACTTAGAATAACATAATGAATTATTAGAGGTATGCATTCATACTATGAATCATTCCAATTGCCCTAGGTTTGCAATCCAATATCAATAGAATAAACTATCAACAAATCTAAGACAAAAATTCCAAGTAATGCTCCATTATTTGATTGTCAAGAAATTTATAGTAGTTCAAGCAAACACTTTAGAGCTGATCCTTTGAAGTGAGGGTTCGATATATATTTATATATTTTACATTTTATTTTGAATTAAAGCATTACCTAGATATTTATACTATGTCTTATTCTCTGCAACTTGCTTAGAGTTGATGGCCTCCAACTATGTTTATTGAAATTGTTAAGATCAACGAACACATAATCGATCTAAGCCATCCCATGTTCTTACAACAACTCATTATCATAGTGTAGACACCTAAAACATGTTATGTCGAAGGCGACTACTCATATGGACATGCTATAAGACCATATGGAGGATATTGGATAGACTCCAAGATAGAGCAGTGGTTCTAACCACTCAATTTGGGCTCCTTGGCCTAATCAGTATGAACCATAGTCTAGACCTATGATCTATAGTCTGAACTATGACTAAGGCATGCAGTTTATAGTCTGAACCACAACTACAACTTATGGTATTAACTGAAGTTCAGTTGGCCTTCATCCAAGCCAAATCAGTTTGAAAGACCATTTTTTCTAGAAGACGGTGGTTAGAGGACAACAATTTCTAATCCAACTGTCCTAACAAACCCTTCTTGATCTTGGCTTCTCCATGAAGCCACCCCTAGCCCTAGGACATCCTATAAGTACCCCTAAGAATTAGGGCAAACTATCAAAGAAGCATTGGAGTTTAGAGCAGCGAAGCCCTATTGAATTGTGGACTCACTTGAGTACATAGAGAGAGCCTTGTTGTCATCCCCCATTGTTAATTTGTAAAACATCATGATGAATTAGGCCATGGATGTCCTAAGGACCTAGGAGAGCCAATAAATGCTAATTTAGATAAACAGAGTTTTTATTCAATGATTCAACCACCAAAATTGTCAGAAGGACACTAAAGGTGACCCTTGAACATTAATTGGACAAGGAGGTCAAGCCCACTACCCTTGATTTTAAGGGTAAACTTACTTGAGTGCTCACTGCAGCTTTCAGATGCAGTTTACAGTGCAAACCACACAACAATGTTGCGGTTTGCAACAGAGGTATCGCCACCTTACTATTTTCATTTTTGCCTATGTAATTAGATTATATTCATCATTTGCATGGTTTGATTGTAGTTGTAGAGATTTTTGATCGATAGATTTAGGGTTAGAATGATTTTAGTATAGTAGCATGAAATATATGTCAATGGGTTATTTATGACTTTTAAAGCTTCATTTTATTTAATTGAACCATGCAAATCTTAACTGCTATACTCTTTTATGTATTTCCATGAATCTTTATTAGTTTAGCATAGTTTGAAAGTATTTTACATGCTTTCTTGATTTCATGTTTTCAGTGGCATCTTTATCCATGTTTCCTTTTAAGGGCCTCATCGTGAGAGGCTACCTATGTTTTTGATCATTCTCTGTTGTTTCTTGACCACAGGGATCTACATTCAAAGGAGCTTAACATTCGAATCCTTCCTCAACACGAAGAAGAGGGTCAACTCCACCCTAAGGCAGTTTGTGTCACCCTACAAAGGCATTTGAAATATCACACCTACCCTTGAGAGGGAAACAATTGCATGAATCTTATTGTAATATCGTATCAACATGATTATCCCTAAGAGGGATGTACTTGTAACCCGAAATGACTTCATAATGGAATAAAGTGTCTTTTATTGTTTATCTTATTATCAATTTCTTGCGTTTCATACATATTATTTTCACTATTACACTAGGATTTTGATCAGGTGTGAGCCTTTATGGTGGTTACAAAAGGTGATCACAATGGAACTCCGCATAAATAGCATTTGACTATGTGTTTTTGATTTTTTTGAATTGCAAGTACTGACCGTAACTATCAGCTGTGGGCCAACAATTGAATCACAAGTTCAATGCATGGGCAACAGTAAGAACCACAGACCAAACCTACAGTTTCCAACTGACAGCACAAATAGTAAAAATCAGGGAGCCAATCATTGCAGGACCTGAGGTAGGCCCTATTTTCAACCCTCTATCATTTTTTTCCCTTTGTGTTTTTACAACATGTATGATTTCGAATGCAAATTAGGAAAAACCACTAAAAAAGGGTAATCAATTGTTCAGTTTGCTTTTGCATTTACTTCCATAGAAAGGCACTACTAGGAAAAACGAAGCTATAATTGTAGTCCGCCCTAGGCTACAACGTGCTTGATAGAGTGTCTTGTTTGGTTTGCATGTGTGAGGCCCAATTGGTGTCCAATTATCATTGTAATGTGCATTGTTTAAAAGAGCATCTAGATTAGTTTGCATTTCTAAATGTAAAACGTTCTTAATTTTACATAGCATATAGAAAATGAGCATGTGTGCTATATGATGCATTTATTTTATGTACAATAAAATGAACCACACACCACTTGGCACTTAAATGCTAGTGATTTGGGCTTGACATCCAACCACTAGTAGGGTTCAATGACGATGGGTGTCATTTCCATCCGTTGGACCAAATCCTATGAACCTTTGATACTAGACCAATACCAGATCCAAGAACCTTTTGTGCCCTAGAAAATATGCATGTATTCTCTTCAGAGGGTATAACGTTGACTAGGGGAAAATGGGTGAGGATCTGGGAGGACCTGTGATCCCTGACCATGTGTGGGCTTCATTACAACACATTATAGGTTGGATTGCATGACTTGGCATTCATAGCCAAGTTGTCGATCTGCGAGCATATAGGTGAAAGCCTTTAAAATGAGAATATCATCCAATGATTTTCAAAATATGACAAGAGTTTCTACACTGATACAACACATCTTGAAACAACATCAAATAGTTTAGGGCTCACTTTAAAAATTTAATACGAGATAATCATCATTATATACCTTGTTTTCTTAATAATAAAAGATACACATAGACACTAGGTACACAATGGTGGATACACAGGGTGGTCAGCAAAGGTCTAAACCTGATACCAATGACCAACCCCTAACCAATTTACAGTAGCACGTGTCAATTTCTCATCCATATGAGCAAACTAAATGTCGTTTGACAAGCATTAGAGGAGATAACTCAATACGAGGGGATCCCATAGAGCATACCCTAGATAGAGGAGCTTTAGTGCACTACTCTAGGCATAGGATAGAGCAGGGAGCCTCTCAGCATGAGGGTTCTCCACTCAAAATCCATTATCAAGACTGCACTGCATGCGCATCCATGGGATCGACCAAAGAGTATGTTGTGCAGAGGACCAGGTTGGTGCCCCTACGTACTAAGTCCACAAGAGGATCCATACCTCCACCTTCTGAGTATAGAAGGACTAGAGATCTACCCATTTAGGGACATGTAGATAGGTTAACTTCTGAGCATAGGTATACCCATACTTCTATGTGTTGTCCACCATGCAAGATCACCATTGATATATCAAAGGTGGGAGCTAATGGCACACCACAACATGACCGGTGGTGGTCTAGAAATCTAGAGGGTCTAGGTAGTGTCTTAGAGTAGTTAGGTTGCAAGCCTTTGGCTCCACCCACTCGTACGTCGAGTGAGCGTAGTGGGAGCATTGTCAGGACTACTAGAGAGCATGGAGAGACTTCTAAGCATCCTCATGTCACACACCCACTATCTACGCATGGTGGTTCACAGTATAGGACACATAAGGATGCCAATGTCATCTTCATAGATAGAGAAAAAGGTGCAACACATCATTTTGATGGGTATAGGACCCATAAGGTTGCTCGTAAAGAGTATGGATACCATAGGCCTCCCACAACCGATTAGATCGATAGATCACATCGATTGGTATTAGAGCAAAAATGCCAACTCCTCCAAGATCAATTGGAGGATGCTCATCTAGAGAGGTAGTGCATTGAAGATAAAAATTTTCAAGCGTAGAGGTTCCTTAGATAGAGGCTATATGACTAGCGCATGCACGAAGAGTGTATCCTTGCCCAAGAGGAGCACGTGGAGCAGGAGGATAGGCTAGCTAGGGCTGGTCTATATCCTCATGATTATCATAGAGACCATGTATATAGGAAGGCTTTGTCCTAAGCCAATATGCATCAAGAGCGTAGAGATGCTCATACTCATGCTAGTGCCAAATAGAGGGAGCGGCCACCACTGCTCGATGATCAAAGGCAAAGACAACATGAAGAAGAAGAGGGAGATGGATATGAGCAAGAATATCCTGAGAGCTCCCAAATTGGGGAGGAGGAAGAGCAACACCCTCCATCTCATACGAGGAAGACAGTACCTCCTAAGCCACCTCCATGTCAACTTAGGGAGGAGGAATTTCTATCTTCGAAGGCCTACAAGGCCTTAGCTGAGAAGATCAAAGCCATCGAGAGAAAATGCGTGGATTTTCAAAAACCAACATTAAGGAAAATTCATAATGAGCCTTTGGATCCTTTGGTGCCTACTCTAGATTACCTTGAGCATTTTGATATGCCCAGGTTAGACAAGTTTAAAGGTGATGAAGATGCACAGGAACATATCACGAGCTTTCTAGATGCTTATTTTTAGATAGCAAGCAACGATGCATTATTGCTATGTACTTTCATCATGAAACTTGCTGGTCCAGCCTGAGAGTGGTTCAATCAGCTAAAGAAACTTAGCATAACTAGTTTTGAGCAATTAGTTTATGCCTTTCTTGAACGCTATTCCTTTGGCATCAAGAAATAGGCCAATATTTTTGATTTGGCTATGCTAGCTCAGCACGATGATGAGCCAATTGAGAAATACAAAAAGAGATGGAGGAGAATAATGGTGAAGTTTCTAGTCCCTATTCCTGCCACATAATTAACCTAAATTTTTACAAAGAATTGTGCCAAGCACATCTCATTACTACTGTAGTTGCAGAAGTATCCTACATTCGAAGAGGCTTTAGCGTAAACCAAAGTGATCGAGGAAATCAAGTTGTAGGAAGCCAAATTGAAGTTCAAGAACAAGAGAGAGGGATAAAATAAGAGTACCACAAAACAACAAGGCAAGCAAGCCCATGTGAATCAACTAGTGCTAAATCTCCCAAGGGAGGACAAGGGGTAACAAAAACAGAATTATCAGGCCCAACCTCCTGTGTAGTATGAAAAGTGCAACAAAAATTATAAGGGCAGGAATAAATATCAATGCCCACCTCACCAGTACACACCATTGACAAAATTTTTGACGTCGATTTTCCATCAATTGTGCAAGACCAAGGCAATTAGATTGCCTAAGGTCAAGCTGATAGATCCCAATAAACCCAAATCAAAGGGGTACCAAGAAGATCTGTTTTGTATTTTTCATCGAACAAAAGGCCATGACATTAAGGTGTGCTGGACTTTCAAACACATAGTACAAAATATGATTGACAAAGGTGAGCTTGTAGTTCTACACAACCCACAGGCACCCGATAATTATAATATGGGGATTTATAAAAATCCCTTGTCGAATCATGATGCACCTTGCAACAACATTGGCCAGGTTAACCAGGTGCGAGTCAAACCACCTACAAAGGGGTTCGTAGGCATGGTGAATGTTGTCACTAGACATAGAAGATATGAACAACCAAATCAACCTCGTGCTCCCATTCAAATACAAGACACGCCGAATCAATGACCGGTGCAAAATATTCCAGACCCACCAACAAGATCAGTGGTGACCATAAGGAGTAGGTTGGTCCAAAACCTGTAGACAACTCCTATGGAGTTGTCGACATATGAGCTAATACAATAGTCTCCTAGGCACATGAAGACTCTTATGGACATTTTAAGGTCCATTTAAGTACAATCCCAGGATGCATAGGAATTTACTAGTTTCATGGGATATGTACAACAGTGTTAGGAACCGATGATCCAATTTTATGATCATGAGATAAGGACAATTTCTACAACCATGACTGACTCACCGTTGCATATAATCATATGTGTTAATAATATGCCGTTTAAAAGCGTCTTGATCGATACCGGATCATCAATCAACATAATAACGACCAAGGCGTTGAGTCATTTAAAGTTGCCTAAATCACACATTGTGCCCACTACATTTACATTGAGAGCGTTTAACGATGTACTATGTTCGACTGTTGGCACAATTATCCTACCCATGTAGGTAGGCCTAAAGACCATCTCTGTGATGTGTCATGTGATAGAAGGGGCCATGCAGTACAACATACTACTTGGTAGGCCTTGGATTCATGAAATACGTTGCATTCCCTTGATATTGCATCAGTGTGTGAAGTACATTCATGAAGGATGGGTTCATGTAGTATCATCAGATGAAGAACCTTTTAAGTTCATAAACCTAGAGAATTTGCCTAGGGGTTTCATCCTCCTGTTAATGCACCTGGACGTTCAGCCATCGTCGTCGATAAAGAATCCAAGAGACAAACCAAAAGTATGTGCTCAACCAATGCCATTTGTGTCACATAGATCAGAGCACACCACTACCACTTCCTTGAAACCATCGACATCAGTAGTGCATCTGGATGAAAGGAAGTTGAAGGTAAAAATGGGCAAGAAAAAGGAGCGTGAGCCTGAGCTAGTCATCGAGGAGGTTCCCACTCCTATGGAAGTTGAGGAACCCCAAGAAAAAGTTGAGGAGGCACCTTAGCCTGCCTTGCTTGCATATTTAGTAGGGTCATCCACACCATGGGTGACTATCCATATCGCTAGCATCAGACTAGGCAAGTATATAGTGTAGAATGTGACCTTCGGGCCAATTTTAGAAACTACACAGGAGATGGGCTAATCACATGCCCATCGCTTTCTGGTTGGATCAGTAGTACCATTGGGTGGCCACCCAATAACTCTAACTTTATCTATGTAGGGTTGGACCAACTTCCAATGCGAACACCCATGGATGAAGATGACGATGCAGTAAACGTTCGTTATCTATCTAACCTAGATTATGCCATGCATATTTTTGAGTTATATTATTGGCATGAATACGACCTTGGTCTCTTTGAACAAGGATGTAGGAATCTGCTGGAATTAGTTAGTCACTGATAGGCTCGGTTTAGGGTTATAGATACGAGGGCAGGATGATTTTATTATAGCATCCTTAGATTGTATGTACCTTAGTATGGTGGATGATGTGGATTTTAATCCATATCATGCTAATCCTTCTAGTTTTTAGAGGAATCACCCGATGATATCTGTCATCACTGTTGAGCCACTCAAAAATTATCACGAAGGGCTATTTGAGTAGACTAAGACAAAATTGAACCCCAGAGATAACTTGGGACACCAAACCTGTGATGTAGTTGATGATACAGACATGCAGGGGCATAACCCCATTACTATAGGCGATCTCAAGCTAAGAGATCTTTATAATAAATATGAAGGGGAGTCCACCTCTGATATAAGTGGACCAGGCTATGATGCAGATGAGGAATCCTCAAACAATGATGAATATGGGGATGAAGTCAAAGGTGCCTATGTGAGGCCTTGGTATGCATGTCATTTATTGTATGTTGAATCGATACAGGTTATCGAAGAGATCTTTATTAATATTGATCATTTTGAGAAAGAGGAAGGGGTAAATTTCTTGGTGATGTCACACTTATGATATAATTATTTGGTTTATCCAGATAGTGATGAAAACAATAAAGTAGTCAGATTCATGGGGCTACACTTACCAGAGTGCCCCCCAGGAGTGGGGGCAAATGAAGGATTCTATTATGATAGTGACGAAGAGGATGAAACAGAGAGAGCCTATTTAGGCCCTCATTACCTGTGTCACCATCATGTTCCTTACACAACCGAGGACTTACACAAAGAGATTAATCTTGAGCCTTGTCTCAGTGGAATAACACTAAATTTCAACGTGATTTATCACTTGTTTCCTCGTCCATGCACATACATGGAGTTCCTTGAGCCAAATGATCCTATATTGCATTCAGTGCATAGGGAGGATCTAGTTGTTTACAGTCCTCATAGAGAAGACCCCTTTGTTCCTGTTCCTTTAGAGCTATATCACAGGTACGAGGACTACGTAGATTTTGTAGAAGTTGGTCTGTGTGAACCTGGAGATCAATTCCATTCCATAAACATGATCTCCATTGATTTGACCACTCCACTCCGCAATCTAGCAGATCTGTCCAAACCATTTTATCTTAACAAATATGTTATCTACTGGGATCAGACTAATTCACCTGTTGAGCCTGAAGATTTGTTACCTAATGAAGAAATATTGCAACCTTTCCATTTTGTGCTAGGCTGTGCATACAATGTCTACATAGATCTTAAAATAGAATATGGCTGATAAGATTGTTCTAGAAATATCTTAAAATAGAATATGGATGATCATATTGTTCTAGAAATATCTAGACCAAGATGCTTTATATTCTCAATATATTCACCTTCCATGGCCCTGGTTTCATCTTCATTTTCCATTTTATCATGTGGCCATGGCAAGAATCTTATCACTTATAATTTTCTTAAAGAGATTCAATATCGTCCATTGATATGGATCTAGATGGGTGTGATTGAGTTCTAGAGGATTATATTTGGCATGTTTTTGGTCAAATATTTTTGACGTACTCAAAATCATGCATATACATTTATATTTGATGCTTTAGACGACTCTTCTTACGACCATGAGAACTTGGCTTCGTTTCTCTATTTTCTTAAAATTATTTCCAATTTTTGAAATTGGGGGAGTTTGACTAATTTGACCACAGATTCAAGAAAATCCATTCTTTTGAGCTTTTGGCTATCTTGGGAAGGTGTTTACTCATGACCGTAACATGCTTTTTAATATTGAAATTCATTGAGAATGTTGACCATGGTTTCGGGAGGGCTCTAGGCCATGACTATTTCTCATGGCATGCTTTTGAAAGCACGAGGATACGGAAGCAAAAAGGAAAGCGAAGATGCGATGCAAACTAAACTTAGACTTGACGCTAAATCCTAGGAATTTGAAAGTGCATGAAAAGAGGGAAAGCATGAGCGAATCGAAATGAAACAAATGCAAATAAAGAAGACAACCCTTTTTATTGATATGTTTCACAAACTCGGTTACAATGCGCATCCTCCCCTTCCAAGGGCTAGGAGCATTTAAATAAGCGTTCTTGTTACATCCATGGATGCCCTTCCTTCTTCCGCGTGCCCACATGTAAAATGGGCGGACCAAACATCGCCGTCGCTCACGTTGATGAGTCTTGACTCCTTGCTCCTCCGATGTCCAGACCCTACGTTCAAAGGAACAAGAAACAGTCAGTAGCACTTGTAGATAAAGTAAAGCATGCAATCCCCAAGCCTACGATAAGTGAATGAGAAAAATGAATTAAACTATGACTAAAATGAATCCAAATGCTCTAAAAATTTGATAGGGGCATCAAGGCATCCCAAAGAAAATACTGCAAATGGAACAGTCGAGAAATTCCTCGCCGATTTGAATTCGCTCTCGGGCGGGACGAATTCACCTGCAACAAAATGCCGAAAAGGTACTGTCCCCAAATGTCCTATCTAGGAAGCTCCAAACGACCTGCAAACTTGGGGTTAGCTAATTGGGGGTATTTTGGGAAGACCCAGATGGTCATATTTTCCCAATTTGGCCTCCATCAATGGGAATTTGATGATGCTACCTGCAAGTTAGTAAAGGCGAACGAAGATAGAAACATGATCAAAATTATTCGAAACGAAATGAAATTAAAAGGGGAACCTATCTAAGCAGCATAGAATTGAATGCAAAAATGAAAGAAAGCAAATCTGCCATAGATTTCCAATCGCTCCAAAGAGGGGCGATTAGGACTGTAGCAGTGCGGGAGGGGGCACCCGGAGGCAGGCCGCCCACCGTTTGGGGCCTGATTTCGGCACCAATCCACTTGGGATGGGTCCAAAATCTCTTGTGGGGTATTGTCGGAAAATTGGGTGGGATATCATGGCCAAATGTCGGGTTTGGTTCCGGATTTGTGCTTCCAATAACCACCCTATGACCTCCTCTCCGAAAGAGATCAAGGATGTGAAAGACACAACTCAAAAGGGTGTGGGTGTGAAAGTAAAATGACAGCACTTCGTTGCTCCAAAATGCTCCTTCTCTGTATATTTTGGGGTGAGGAAACTCACCAATTTATAGACCTGGAGGTCTCTTGAAATGGGCATGCAGAGGCGCCACTTGGCAATCATGCCTTCCCAGGGGAGAGGAGATTCCTCCCTGAATAGGGACTTCATGACTGCCCTTGTAACAGCCTCTAACGCTCGAAAACGCTCACCCACACTCCCATGCGATGAAGGAAGCGTTAAGTGGCGGATCTGAGCTGCCATTTGTCAAGATTTGACTTTTTGCCCGTCAAACCTGCAATTCGCCCCACCCTGGAGCGAATCTGGAATCCGTCCCTGGGTGGGGCGAATCCCAGTTTGAATTCGTCCCTGGGTGGAACGGATATTGAGCAAAGTGCCTGAAGGTGCCAAATTGATTTTTGACCTTCCAAAACTATTGTGAGAGTGGTTAGGACCACTGTTTAACCTCTGGGGGCTGCCCTTGGGGCTGTGTGTGTCAATGCGATCAGTGTTTGCAGTCACATAATCGGATTGGTGTTGTTTTGGTGTCTACAGATGCCCCTTTTTGGGATGCGCTGTGCATGGCGCAGCGTCGAGCAAAAATAGATAACCAAAGCACTAAATGATTAGGGTTTCTCAGTAACCTAACCAAATTTTGATGCCCCAAGTATGGAAAGGGCATGCATTCTTGAATCCTTGCTTCTGACGAGCGAAGGAACTTAATTCAAGTGTTAACCTTTTTCGGTGAGGTGTTACTTGATCTTGGACATTGATCAGTCATGAATAGGCAAAGGGCGCAACCTTTTGTCTGTGAGAACCTTGAGTTCATGATTCACGAAATGCCAAGTGATTTGATCAGCTTGTGATTATTGCTTGTTTACTGCCCCAAGCAAGAGCGTGATTGTCTTTGTCAATGATTCTTTGAATGCATGTCATTTTCCTTAATTGGGTGTGTACTTGTTGACTGGTGACTAAGTGTGACTACCCCCTCAAGCGACGAATCGATGAGGGAATGACCTTCATGAGAAAAGCGATGAGTCGCTTGACCCAAAATGACTTGTGCAAGGGTGCCTTCAGATGTTTAGCGTTACACGTGTGTAGCTTTCCGACATTTAGACCTATTTTTGGTGGGTGTTAACCCTTTTTGGTGACGCTTTTTGGAGCTGAGATTGTCAAAGATCCGTTCTCCCGTGGAGCGGTCCGGCTATGGTAGCCTTCTTAGGGAGTAGGATAGTGACAATTTGTGAGCCCAACATCTATTTTGGATGCCAAGAATGTCAGGCACCAAGGCGCCTTCGTTCGGCAATGTTATTGCTATTTTTGATTGGATTTTGACCCGTTTTGATGACGCCATTTGGGGATGAAATTCTCAAAAATTCGTCCTCCCGTGGAGCGGTCCGGCTATGGTAGCCTTCTTAGGGAGGAGGATAGTGAGGATTTGTGACCCCGACATCTTTTTTAAAAAATTTTTTTTTTTATTTTTGTATTTTTGATGATATATATACAGATGATTTTATTTTTTGTTACACATGTGTCGTGATTTGATGTTATGCCTAATGATTGATGAATGTGTATGTATGCATGTTAATTTACATTGATGGATGCATGTGTTATGATGAATGCAAATGTTGCTTAATGTATATGATATGCAAATGAAATGGATGAATTGAATTTGTGATTTTTGGTGATGGCACCATAGACTATTCAGAACTGATGGCCTTTTGTCTTAGGCGATTGTTGTGGTAAATGAATTTTTATGTATACATGTTATTTTGTGTATTTTTTGATGGTGAAGTGAGGATGGAGGATAACACAGTTGGTTTAGAATGTAGTTAGGTTTTTTAAGACTCAGATGTTTTAACTAACTATCCAAATCTGTATTTTATCTTACAAGACTTTTGAACAAGGTATGAATCCGACTTGTCTTTGACCCAGTTATGTCACATCCCTGTGTGTGCAATTGAGTTTGTTTATGTGGTATTTGTCAGGATACCGCCAGTGCCAGATAGGCTGTCAACCAAACCTGTACTGAGGATCACCTAATTAGCCCCACTAACTCCTTTGTTGTATTTAGTCAGATTAATCTACGGTGCGATCCAGGATACCATAAGCTAGCTCATCCACATGCAAACATTGATCTGCACACAAGTTAATGCGACAGATATATCGTCATGCGGGAGGTTTGCCACGAGTGACCGATAGGCTATCAACCAAACCGGTACTGAGGTTTATCTCATGACCTTTCGAATGCTGAGAGTTCCAGGGATTCAAGTTCGACTCCCTTCTTTTCTTCAATTGTATTGGGATACTTGCTCGTTTATAGTGATAAGAATCACTGTTTATTTTTGTTATTTTTCTTTTGAGCAAGGGATTTGAATAATGAGTGATGAGAATCACTATTGTATGTGCCTTTGGATGTATGCACTTTGGTTGTGATGTCAAATTTTTGGAGTTTTGACCTTTTGCAAATTTGTATGATGTTTGCAACTTCTTTTGAGAACTTGGGATTCTTGGGGAATTGGGTAGGGAAGATTCTTGTCCTTTTGCCAACTCTCAGCATTCTTGAGGTCATTCGCATAGGGGGATGAGCAAGATAACCATTTCGCTTATGGTGACCTGGATTGCTTTGCAGGTTTCATCTTTCGTTCACACAACTTGGGAATTTTTATGTGTTTTAACTTGTGTTGGGATGCTACGTAACAAGGTGTGATCCAAGTAGAACTCTACCTTCGTAAAATCTATCTGACTTTGTACAACATTTGGTTAAAAAGCTATTGACAGCTGAATGACGAAAACTCTTGATACATTAAAAGTCAACTGACTATAGTATGGCGAAAAGATGTAAATGGCGTTTATTTGTGATGGACTATTTATAAAACAGAAAACTATGGAACAAGATGGATTTGCCAAGTAATTACAGTCTATGGCGCCCTGACCTAGATGACCACAAATATGCAATGTATGTGTGCGATGCCTAATGCAACTATATGTTTGTGTTTTTGGATGGATTGATACTTATGAGGATGAAGATGAGATGCAAAAAGACCTCTTTCTTTTTGTGATGATTTTGAGCATGCATAGAGATGAGATGCACATTTTTGTTATTTTTGATGATTTTGTTGTTTTTTTTGGATTTTCTTATTTTTGACCAAGCGATTGTAACATTCTTGACCGGTTTGGGTGACCAACAAGTGATTATGGGAATCCTTGGAGCATTTTGGGATGACCAAGCGATTTATGGGAATCCTTGGAGCTTTTTGGGATGACCAAGCGATTAGGAATCCTTGGAGCTTTTGGTTGACCAAGGTTATTGATTTTTTAGGCTATGGCTCTTCTAGATATGGAATGGCCGCAAATGACTGATGTTCAAGGGTTCTAGTTCTTTGATTCCATCAAGAGAGGCTAGCCGGTATGTTCCAGGTCCTATTTTACTATCAATTACATAGGGACCTAACCAGTTTGCCATGAACTTGTCCCTTAGATGGGGCGGCAAGCTAGAGTTCTGTTGGTTCTCTTTTAAGACCAAGTCACCAACCTGAAAGTCCCTTAGGTGAACTTTCATGTTGTATGCTCTCTTAAGTCGCTCTTGATAGATACGTAAATGCTCGAGAGCATTAACACGTCATTCATCGAGCAACGTAAGCTGGTCTAACCGGGCCTGCCGCGTAGTGTCATCATCGATGAACTCTTGCATTGAAATGCGTAGGGAAGGAATCTCCAACTCGAGAGGCATGACAGCCTCAGAGCCATACACGAGCAAAAATGGAGTTGCCCTAGTGGGTGTCCGAATGCTAGTGCGGTAAGCCCACAGGGCAAGTGGGATCTGAATGTGCCAATCCTTATGACTATCCATGACTATATTTTTGAGGATGGCAACTAGCATTTTGTTTGATGCCTCTGCTTGCCCATTTGCCTGTGGATAATAGGGTGTCAAAAAACTATGCTGAATTTTGTACTTTGTGGTCAAAGCACGCACATCTTTGTTCTTGAATGACGTCCCATTATCCGAGATTATCTTGGATGGAATACCAAAATGACATATGATGTTATGCAAAATGAACTCCACAATGCGGGTTCCAGTCGTAGAGGTAAGCGGAACTGCTTCCACCCACTTGGTGAAATACTCTGTGGCCGTTATGATGAACGTGTGATGGCCTGACGATGTAGGGGAGATCTTTTCGATTAGATCTAAGCCCCACTACGAAAATGGCCAAGCCGACTGGATCGGATGCAAGGCCTGGGAAGGTACGTGCATCAAATTAGCATGATGTTGACACTTCATGCACTTCCTGACATATGCGCTACAATCTCGCTCTAAATATGGCCAGTAATAGCCCATGCGAAGAATGCGCTTGGCGATAGCCATACCACTGAAGTGGCCACCACATGTACCATCGTGCGCTTGGGCGATCGCCCAAGTGGACTCTTGCTGGTCCAAGCACCGAAGGAGGATCCCTTCATAGCTATGATGGTACAAAATGTCTCCTAACAAGACATGCTTTGCCGCTTTCTGCTTGAATGCTCATTTTGTGGCATGCATCAATCCAAGTGGGAGGTTACCTAACTTGAGGTAGTCCCTTATGGGTGAATACCAATCCTGCTGATCAGAAGCCTCGATGGTATGAACAACCAATCCCTCTTGAAGTTCATCCCTAGCAAACGTTGAGCGGGAAAGAACTTGTAAGAATAGCATTGTGTTGCTATTAAGGGGAGTAGGGGAGAACAAGGACCCCTAGTTGGCATGTTTCAGATGATCATGGATTCGAGAGAACCTATCCTGAGGTGGTTCAATCTGGATCATGTGGATTCCTGGCATCAAGTTAGAGCTTGCACGGTCCATCACGGATTGCGATAGTGTTTTGACTTGAATGGTTGTCATATCACCAGAAAGGTCTTGCGGGATTAATGACCCCAAGGAGGCCATAGTGTCCACAAAATGATTCGATGACCGAGGGAGTGCCTCGATGTCGTACCATTCAAGCTTTGCCAAGAATTTGTCCACAAGGGCTTTGTAGGCCTACAGAACTGGGCATTTACATTGGAATACCCCTTTGACTTGGTTGACAATTAGCAGCGAATCACCAAAGATGTTCAATCGCTTGATGTTCATGGTGATTGTTGTCTGAAGACCTATGAGCAAGGCTTCATATTCGGCATTATTGTTGGTGCACGGGAAGTCTAATTTAAATGACAGAGGCATTGGAGCCCCTTGCGGTGTGAAGAATACAATTCTCGTGCCACCTCCTTGCTCACATTTAGAACCATCAAAAAATAGGGTTATGTCGGCCTGTGACTCAAGCTCATCAGAATCTGGCGATTCTGAGACATGGAAGACCCCATCATCGGGTAGTTCTATGACCAGAGGCTGATCATCTTCGAGAGGAGCCTCTGCTAGTTGATCGGCTATGACTTGTCCTTTGATGGATTTCTATCCAATAAACTCTATGTCAAATTTCATCAACAACATAATCCATTTCGCCATGCGGCTACTATGATAAGTACGACTCATCATGTATCGCAATGGATTCTCCTTAGACACAACATACGTAGTGTTGCTCAGCATGTAGTGGCATAGCTTTTTGGTAGCAAACACCACTGCCAAGCAGAGTTTCTCAACGTATGCATAGTTAAGTTCATAACTGACCAGGGTGCGGCTAAGATAGTAAGTAGCCTGTTCTTTGTGAAGTTCATTCTTCTGGGCTAGCATGGCACCCAGTGCCACCTTAGTAGCTGAGATGTATAAGTAGAATGGCACTCCTGGTCTAGGTGGTGCCAATACTGGTGACAAAGCCAAGTATCATTTAATGTCATCAAAGGCTGACTGGCACTCGTCATCCCAGTGAAATGCTACCCCCTTGTGCAATAATTTGTTCATGGGTCGGCACTTGTCAGATAGTTGCGCTATGAAGCGCTTGATTGACGTGACCTTTCCTTGCAAGCTTCTGAGCTGCTTGATGGTAGTTGGGGGAAGCATTTCAAGGATTGCCTTGACTTTGTTTGGGTCCACCTCGATGCCTCGCTTTGAGACTATGAAACCCAAGAGTTTTCCAGATGTGATGCCAAATACGCACTTCTTGGGATTCAGTCTGACTTTATGTTCCATGAGGCGATCGAGGATCTTGCTTAAGTCATCGATATGATCTGGGCGCAAAAGAGATTTGGCCAACAAATCATCCATGTAATCTTCCAAAGTTGTATGCATGTAATCATGGAAGATGTACGTCATGGCACGTTGGTAGGTGGCGCCAGCATTTTTAAGGCCAAAAGGCATGACCTTATAACAAAATGTCCCCCAAGGCATTGTGAATGCCATTTTTAGTTGGTCTTCGAGATTGATACGAATTTGATTGTATCCCGAGAAACCATCCATGAGGGATAGCATTTCGTGGCCTACAATAGCGTCTACCAATGCATCGATGCTCGGCAAGGGGAAATCATCCTTAGGACTCGCTTTGTTTAGATCTCAAAAATTAGTGCATATGCGAATCCTCCCATCGGGATTTTTGATGGGCACCATGTTGGACAACCATGGCGGATAATCCATGCAGATGACAAACTGTGCATCCAACAACTTTTGCAATTCATCTTTGACCATCAAGGCCACTTGTGGGTGCATCTTACATAGTTTTTGCTTAACTGGCTTGACTGTCGGATCAAGCGTTAGATTATGCATGACTAGCTATGGATCTAGTCTCGGCATGTCTCTGTATGACCATGCAAAAACCTCCTTCTTCTCTTTGAGAAGGGCAATGTAGTCGGCTTGCTCTTTGGGGGATAGACTTACCCCTAGCTTGATGATCTATGGATTCATTGGATCTGAGCCGATGTCTACGTCAGTCATCTCCTCGATCGACATGTGGGATCCGTCCTCCAACTGGTGTGGAGTCGGGATCAAATGGATATCATTTGCTGAGTTTAAATCCATGTTGGGAACCTCGGGTTCCTCTTCAGCATGGAAGATATCCTGAGTTGACCCTAGGGTAAAATGAAGCATTTTATCGAAAGGCCAGTACTCTGATGGGGATGGAGGTGAATTGACGTGATCCCAGTCTATGGCATCTATGTCTAGATGCAATGACCATGTTGGATCGGCCGGATTGTGGATGGGGGTGGTTAAGTCAATGGAGATCATGTTGATGAAATGATTTTGGTCTCCATTACCATGGGTGTGGTGATTTGAACATTCTAGATGATTCCTGTCCTCTGGATCCGGCTCTGTAGGGATTGGCATGAATGGATCGGCCCTATGTGCTGATAGGAGGATAGGGTCTACCCTCGACACTGATATCACTCTAGGGTCTCGGGGTGGAAGGTGCTCTTCGTATACCCGGAGCGGCGGATCCAACACTTGGTCCCACCCCGCTGGGTCTACGTACCACTCATGCCCTGGCACTATGCCCATCTATTCAAATATGTCATTAATCTCCAAGGGGTATGGTTGTTGCATCTATCGCATGTGATTAAGATATGTCATTTCTATTTCATCTTCGTAATCACTATCGGAGATCCAAAAGCCCTCGTTGGCTCCGACAACTGTTTGAGGTATTATAGGCTCGTCCTGCTCGAGCAAATTAATCTGGCCCCATTGTGGTTGTTCCACTCTCCATGGGGGGACCTGATTCTCTTGACGTGGCACTGGCTCGATTGGAGCCTCTAGGGGGAACATTGTCAAGAGGCTCTCTTGATAGTCATTCATGGGGATCACTTGGGAGTGATCACTATCTGATTCGAAGGGGTCATATGATGCTGGTTCATACTCTGACTCATCCTCCGAAGATCCTTCTTGACACTGTCTATACCCTCCTTGAAAGTGAGTCCCCAAACTTTTGCCTCTCTCCAGCAAAGGGCAAGGGTTAGTGAGGTTAACAAGGGTGGTTGTTGACCATGGGAGGTAATCCCCCAATGTATACATTGTGTTAGGGTTGGCATAGATATCTAATGCCAATCCACCCTTGTTGCCTATCCCTAGGCCGTGCATGTCCTCTACCAAGATGTCCAAGGGTAGGGGGTGGTTGAACCCCATGCCCGACTTGTCATAAGGCATTTGGTATCTTGGCTGGAAAAGGACATGCACTCCTTGCTCATACCTGCCTAGCCCATATCCATGCCAATTGCATTGGCCAAGATATCTCAGAGTGAAGTTCGGGTTAGACAGATAGTTGACATCTTCTGCAAAAGGCTCTTCATCTTCATCCTCTTGCATGCATGGCTCAGTACCATGATCAAGGCCCCCATACACAAAGTTTGTCTGGTTTGGCGGGCAGCCTAAAGGAACAATTGTATCGATGGGGAGGCGAGGTCTCCCCATGTCCTGCATGGACTCTAGTGCGGGCGTTGCTACAACATTCCACACCAGATACTCCCCCAGGCCCGTATTGGCCATTTCAATGGTGATTGTTGGTGATTGAGGGGGAGGGAACGGAAGCTCTTCCTGATTCCACTCCATGTTGGGTGAACTAGGAGCCTCAACTTCCATTGTGCTAGGCATCTCTTCGGTAGAGATGGTTGATACTATTGGCAGTGCCTCTTCTAGGGGTTGAGCCTCTTCCAGGGTTTGCTTCCCTTTGTCCTTCTATTTGGCCATGATAGGTGGCATCATTGGTGAAGGACCAGACGATGAAGATGCACCTGACTGGGGTTTTGATGGATTTATCACCAGGGATGCTTGTAGAATCGGACCTTGTCTAGATGGATTTAACTAAAAATCCAAGTGTGTCGATGGAAGGGTCGATTGCGGCATCAGCTGCACCGCATTGCAATATTTGAAGGGTTCCAAGTCCGTCGGGACTACATGTACTTCCCATTCAAATGTATACTTCAAACACTGATGAGCTATCGAAGGGACACACTTCATGTCCCTGATCCATGGCCGCCCTAGAAAGATGTTATAAGCCATCTCGCCTTCCAAAATATGGCACAATGTAGGTATCATCTTTTGTCCTACTTGAATGGGTAGGACAATTGTGCCAACTATCGAGCATATCGCATCATTGAATGCTCGCAGTGTATAGGTGGAAGCCGTGATGTGAGAGGCTGGCAACTTCAGATGTTTCAATGCCACTGTGGTAATGATGTTGTTGGATGAGCCAGTGTCTACCAACACCCTCTTATACGGGATCCCGTTGACCCATGCGATAACGTGCAGGGGTGGATCTGCCATGTCATCAGACACTGATTTAACTTCATCCTCTCGAAAGGTGATGATTGGCTCCGTGCATCATTTGACATGTCCCACGAAGTTGTTGAAGGAATTCGCTTCATGGGGCTGCAACTCGATGGCTTTCAATATCTCCATGAGAGCCTCCCGATGGGGCGTTGATTGTTGTATAAGCTCATATATGGAGAGCCTAGCCGACGTGGTCCTCAAACTCTACGTGAGTTTGGTCCGAATCGTGGCCGTGGGTCTAGGCGGAGGTGGTTGCATAGGGTGTTGTTGAGGTTGTGACGTCGATGGAACCTCTCTTGTGGCTGCCTCGGGGGCAACTCCTGGGTATCTCTTGTTCCTAGTCACTATGCTTATCATTCCTACATACCCTTGCATGGGGCAATTTTGTTGCACCTCATTGACTTGAAGGGGTTTTGCCTGTGCCTCATGGGTAGGCAAGGGGTCTTTGAAAACTCCCATCTGCTGGTTGTTTGGCGCTACGGGGTTGTCCACTGCCAATGTCTTATTGTCAATTAGGTCTTGTATCAAACCTTTGAACTTCCAACATGCATTCAGGTCATGTCCCCTCCACCTGTGGAACCTACAATACAAGTCCTCCCGGTATCCCTTAGGCTTCGATGCATTGGGATCTATGGTTTGGATCTCTGGAAGGTTGATCAAGTTCACCGCTGACAAGCGGTCAAACAGGGAGTCCCTAGACTCCGTATAAGGTGTGTACTATCGCCTAGGGTGACGCTGCTGATTTTGCTCCTGCTTCTGGTTTTCTTTTTCATAATTATTAGGAGGCACCACCTGATAGTTAGCCTTTTGAGGCTGTATTTCTTGTGCAGGCTTAGGGACATTTATGGCAACTTGATTTACCACAACGGGTTTTTGTTGCGTAGTCCCTATTTTTGTGTTCTTGTTCCACTCTTTTTTCTTAGGTTTGGCTATCTCGCCATCCTGTATCTTGATCTCTTCAATGATCCTGGCTTGCGCCAGAGCTTCTTCTAAGGTGGCATATTGCTGCAGCTGCAATAGCATAGAGATCGATCTCAAACAGCTCTTGGAGAACATTTGAGTGAGGTCGGACATAGGAGGGAGGTAGGGCAGCTTTGAGAGCAAAGCCCTCCATCGATTCCCATAGGCCGCCATGGTTTCTTCCTCATACTGCCTGAGGCTGGCTAAGTCACTTAGTGACGCCTTCTTCTTGGTGTTGAAGGTGAAGCATTCGAGGAACGCATCCACTAACTGATCTAAGTTGTTAATGCTATGCTTTGGTAATTGAGTAAACCAATCCGAGGTAGGGCCTACGAATGTGGTTATAAATGTTCTTAATAACAAAGCATCATTGTCTTGAATGCCGAAGCATTGGCTCAGGAATCTCGTCACATGCTCTTGGGCATCCTCCTCACCTCTAAAGACTGCCAACTGAGGCAGCTTAAAGTGTTCAGGGTAAGGGGGTGTTGGCACTGATGGATGCACGGGATGACTACGGAGTTGGCGTAAAGTGGGCTTTTGGGGCCCAGAAGTTTTGGTTTCCATAGACTCCAGATGCTCTAGCAGCGCTTTATATGCATCTAAAGATTTAATCTCTTCTTCTTTAGTTTGCTCCCATTGTGGGTTGTGGGAGACTTGAGGCCTATGGAGGGGTGGCCGGATAGCAACCCCTCCGCCTTGGTAGGGCATTTTGGCCTGCTCTGCTTCTTGCTCATACTCCTCGTAAGCTTCTTGAGGAGTCTCTGGATGAGACCTATGACCCTGAGTGGGTCCCCGTAGAGGGTACCCATCGTTGTTCCAGGGAGTGGCCTCCCGCTCAGGTCTAGGAGGTCTCGGAGGTGGCACTTGGTAAGGTCGCGGAGACCTATCTCGCACCAAGGGGTTGTGCCTCTCATATGGTTCTGCTCTTTGGGTGTGAGGGGTTGGAACCCTCTCAGGCATCGGGTTATGGAGCAGCTCATCTATTTGGCACTGAATGCGCTCCTTGCTAAGGTGATATAGATGCTCTAGCTGCTGTTGATCTTGCTCAAGCCGCGTGATCTATGCTTGGTGGGCGGCATGTCTGGCGACTGCCAGGTCGATTTGTTCTACCATCTTGAGCCTAGGAGGCCTAGATGCCTCTCCTATGCACTTACCTCGGTCGTGATGATCCGAGATCTCAATAGGTCGCTTCCCTCTATCGAGGTTGGTGGCATTTACCCGAGGCTCTGGCCTCAGTAGGTGATCATGGTATATAGCAGGTGTGGAAGCGCATGGCTCCCACACTGTATATTGCTCTGGAGGAATGTAATGGTCTTCCTCGTGCTCCCTTTCGTATGTGTGAAAGGGGTGGGCAGAGTTGGCTCGCCCTGCTTGAAGAGCCTTGCGCTCTAGATTTTGTCTATTGGTTCTAACAGTGATGGGGGGCAAAGGAGGGATGCCATAATCATGTGGCCTCTCCTCATGGACACTATGCCGCTCTAGCGCTTCATTGCATGGTGGCCACTCATATCGAGCTTCTAAGGGAGCCTTCTTATCTATGTTGAGTGCCACGTGTAAGGAATCCTCCTGAAAGGGGCTATGATGAATGGGCGTGTCCCTCAAAGGGGTGCCTCTATAGTCCCATTCTGAAATGGGATGATGCGGACTCTCTCGTGGGTCAGGCCGCCAAGGCGGTATGACCAAGTCCTTGGTGCTGTAGCAGAGGTGACTTGTGCCCCCTTGTACACTCTCCGCAGCTTCTGCCCTTGATTGGGCTTGGCTACGGGTGTACACCATGGTGGTGTTCTTCTACAAGCTATGTAGGTTTTTTTTTTATTCTTTTTATGATTTTTTTTATGCTACACTAAACAGAAAATATCACACACACAAAGCAATGATTATCTTGTTTAAAGATTAAAAGTGTGTCCTAAACCTGGTTTAGTGTATTTTGATTTTTGTTTTGAAAGTTTTTGTAAAGAATGTTTAAATGCAAAATGATGGCTCTTATGGCTCCCAAAATTGGTCGCCCCTTCGATATACCATTGCCAGGCCGATATACCAACCTCTCTATATACCCGCCCTTACGTGAGGGAAACTATAGGTACGTGAGAGCAGATGGTACGTGGAACGTAGGCGGTACGGAAGGGGGATCACCCTATTTTTGACACCTACCATAGAAGACTTATCCTCGCATGTCTGGGAATCACCCCAGCTACACTCGATCAATTTTCATCAGGATTTACGTCTAGCAACAATAGCGATCGGGGTTTATGAATGCAAAATTCAAGCCAAGGTGGTGATGAAATCCACCGTTGGTCTTGATCAAGGGCTGGGGTTTTACGACCAGCTCCTTGGTGTTTACGTTACCACGTGATGTGTGGGGTTCTTTTTATTTTGCAAAAGGGAAGCAAGCAAGCAGTAAAAGAAAACTTTCCCTAAGCAAACAAGTAACCTAAAAATAGAAAAACTGAAAACAGAAAATGACAAGAAAAGTTCAGAATCCCTACCTTTTCTCTGCCCAAATCTGTCGGTTCTGAGTTTCTGCCCTGAAACTGCACAGACAAAAATTCATCCTGGGGAGAAATGAATTACAGGACTGTATTCATCATAGGGTGGGGCGAATTCCCATTCGTCCCTGGGTAGGACGAATTACAGCTCTGTATCCGCCTCCTGATGGAACGAACAACAGTCAGCGTATGAAAACTCGGTACCTGCAAGCAAAAACAACCAAGTTTGGATCAGATTTCTGATCTTAAAAGTAGAGGACAAGGTCCCACCGTGATCACCACTAAAAGCACGAGGATACGGAAGCAAAAAGGAAAGCGAAGATGCGATGCAAATTAAACTTAGACTTAACGCTAAATCCTAGGAATTTGAAAGTGCATGAAAAGAGGGAAAAGCATGAGCGAATCAAAATGAAACAAATGCAAATAAAGAAGACAACCCTTTTTATTGATATGTTTCACAACTCGGTTACAATGCGCATCCTCCCCTTCCAAGGGCTAGGAGCGTTTAGATAAGCGTTCTTGTTACATCCATGGATGCCCTTCCTTCTTTCGCGTGCCCACATGTAAAATGGGTGGACCAAACATCGCCACCACTCACGTTGATGAGTCTTGACTCCTTTCTGCTCCTCCGATGTCTAGACCCTACGTTCAAAGGAACAAGAAACAGTCAGTAGCACCTGTAGATAAAGTAAAGCATGCAATCCCCAAGCCTACGATAAGTGAATGAGAAAAATGAATTAAACTATGACTAAAATGAATCCAAATGCTCTAAAAATTTGACAGGGGCATCAAGGCATCCCAAAGAAAATACTACAAATGGAACAGTCGAGAAATTCCTCGCCGATTTGAATTCGCTCCGGGGCGGGACGAATTCACCTGCAACAAAATGCCGAAAAGGTATTGTCCCAAATGTCCTATCTAGGAGGCTCCAAACGACCTGCAAACTTGGGGTTAGCTAATTGGGGGTATTTTGGGAAGACCCAGATGGTCATATTTTCCCAATTTGGCCTCCATCAATGGGAATTTGATGATGCTACCTGCAAGTTAGTAAAGGCGAACGAAGATAGAAACATGATCAAAATTATTCGAAACGAAATGAAATTAAAAGGGGAACCTATCTAAGCAGCATAGAATTGAATGCAAAAATGAAAGAAAGCAAATCTACCATAGATTTCCAATCACTCCAAAGAGGGGCGATTAGGACTGTAGCAGTGCGGGAGGGGGCGCCCGGAGGCAGGCCGCCCATCGTTTGGGGCCTGATTTTGGCACCAATCCACTTGGGATGGGTCCAAAATCTCTTGTGGGGTATTGTCAGAAAATTGGGTGGGATATCATGGCCAAATGTCGGGTTTGGTTCCGGATTTGTGCTTCCAATAACCACCCTATGACCTCCTCTCCGAAAGAGATCAAGGATGTGAAAGACACAACTCAAAAAGGGTGTGGGTGTGAAAGTAAAATGACAGCACTTCGTTGCTCCAAAATGCTCCTTCTCTGTATATTTTGGGGTGAGGAAACTCACCAATTTATAGACCTGGAGGTCTCTTGAAATGGGCATGCAGAGGCGCCACTTGGCAATCATGCCTTCCCAGGGGGAGAGGAGATTCCTCCCTGAATAGGGACTTCATGACTGCCCTTGTAACAGCCTCTAATGCTCGAAAATGCTCACCCACACTCCCATGCGATGAAGGAAGCGTTAAGTGGCGGATCTGAGCTGCCATTTGTCAAGATTTGACTTTTTGCCCGTCAAACCTGCAATTCGCCCCACCCTGGAGCGAATCTGGAATCCGTCCCTGGGTGGGGCGAATCCCAGTTTGAATTCGTCCCTGGGTGGAACGGATATTGAGCAAAGTTCCTGAAGGTGCCAAATTGATTTTTGACCTTCCAAAACTACTGTGAGAGTGGTTAGGACCACTGTTTAACCTCTGGGGGCTGCCCTTGGGGCTGTGTGTGTCAATGCGATCAGTGTTTGCAGTCACATAATCGGATTGGTGCTATTTTGGTGTCTACAACTTTGTTTAACCATGTTGACCATGATAGAAAGACTACTTGCAGTTGTGCTTTCCTTTGACAAAATAATTTGTTCATCAAGATAGTCATGAATTTGAGAAAACTCTTCACTTTCAAGTGCCCAATTCATGACCGTGCTCCAAAATTAGATATCCTTTATGTTGAACATCTTTACCTATTGGGAAATATCATGATTTTGGAACCTCACTTTCAAAAAAGTGCTCATGGCCATGCTTCAAAATCACCTTCGACCAATATTGACCATTCTGACCATGGTGTCAAGAAATTTTATAGTCTTGATATTCTCCTTTTCTTGTGGTCTTTTGAATGTGTCTCCCACAATATCAAGAATTCACCTTTCACTGCATTGCTTAAGAAAGGAATTTCATGACCACAATCCAAACTTTGAAAAGTTGGATTTTGACCATTTTGATCGTGGTCTCACAAAAAATTATGGCTTTGAGAGCCTAACATCCCATGACTACATTCTTCTTAGTTGAGCATATTTTGTCCTTCTTTGGTTCTAGTTTTGAGCATACTTCACATGACCATGATTGCTTTCATGTCTTAACCTCTTCTTCACAAAATGAATGAAATTTTAAGCAAGTTACGTCTCATGACCATAATCCTATTCACGTTGAGTAGCATTGAACTACCTTTGATCATGGTTTTGAGCCTTCTCTCCAATACTTAGCAATTTTTTGAAGAATTTAGCTACCTTACTTTGTTATGTGGTATTTTTAGCCTATAGTTACCATCTAATACAACAACACATATTTAAAAAAACAATCCCTATACAATAAATTTTCTAGGGAAAATTACTCTTGAAAGAGATCTTACATTCTAACCCTAGTTCTTAACACTACCAACCCCACCATAGTCATTAAATACATCCACTATTCCAATAAAATAAGACTATTTAAAATCCTTAGGGCTTGGTATAGTCAAGTGTTAAATAGTTTGAACAAGATGGTAGAGGTTATGAGGAACATGGATAACCAATGGAAAATAGAATAGAGATAAATAGTGGGTGGTAAAAAATAGGAATTGGAAACAAAGAACTTCATATCTCATTAAAGACCAAGTTCTTTAACAATCTAGTAATTAGGTCATTAACGAGGTGTAAATTAATATGGTGAATATAAATTTTGAGATAAATGCAATGTGATGCTTTGCCTATAATATTGAGAACAATTGGATAGACTATGTAGTAGCAATTAATTACTCTCAAATAATTGTATATAATTAGTAGTACTAGGAACAACAAGTAACAATAGGATAGCTAGTGGTAATTCAACTACCTATAATGAACCAAAAAGTGAAAATCAATAGCCTAACATGGTAGAAAAATCAAGGGTGGTATAATTGTTAGTTCTAATTATGCATAATACAAATAATATGGTATTTGCCATGTTTGGGATAGCTAAAACTGAATATGATTATCCTTTTGAGGATTAGATGGTGTTGGAAAAACAATAATAAGGATTTTCCATGAGAAGTTAATGAAAAGTTATGGAAGAGTAATCTCAATTATCAACATTCCAAGTATTGAATAGACTAAACCAAGGTGAGGTTTTGAAAATAGGACAACTACCACTATATATTATAGATAAAGAGATGGTAGTTTTAAATCATCTGATTGTGTAGAATAGTAATCAAGGAATTGCGCCACAAAAGCATAACATACAAGGATTTTTTAAAAAGTGGGCCTATTATGGATAAAATTATAAGCAGAGAATTTGAAAAATAATATAAGAGAAATAAGTTATAGAAAATAGCTAAAAATAATTTAAAACATCCATATCTAACTAGTGAAGGTGGAGCTATTTCCAAAAGACAATAAGAAGATTTTTTTTACATGAAAAAATAGCACTACAAAGTCAAAAGTAAACATTGTTGATGAACTAATGAAAACTTTAACCAAAGTAAATATGATAAATATGTTATCTTTTCTTGGACAAATAGATTTACTACACTAATTCTAAAGGAGCAAAAGCAAAGCTATGATAAAGCAAAACAAACCACACAAAAATGGGCTTAGCTAAGTATAGTTGAAAAATAGAATCTAATGGTTAAAGATACATCTAATATTCAAGTGAACATTATAAACATTATAAATGCTCCAAATAAAAATTATGAAGCCATTGCCATTCTACATTAAACTAAAGATTATAAATTATTTTTTGTGCAAATATATAGTGTATTCAAGAGCAATGGTCATAATCATGATTAAAGTTATTTATGAAGATATGGACATCTCCTATATTGAAATAGCCATAGGGACAATCCAATGTATGGGATGAGTGTGGAAATTGTTGGAGATCTAAAATATCTAATGATAATAACAACCAAATATCCAAAACTCATAATAGTTCCAAAAGTAATTGTAGTAGACCTCCTCCATAATTTGAATGCTATTATCACAAGAATGGATAAGAAATTTTTTAGGATATGGGTATATAGCAATGGGTTATACATTTATGAAAGTTCCTAAATATGACAAAATAATAAGAATAGAAAATCAACCACCTTGCAATTAACTCCAACACAAGCTAGATGAGGATGGGTGAATCAACTAAAATGAGCTACTTAAATTTATATATGAATAACTAGGTGATGGTAAGAATATTTTTGAGAGGGACATGATCATTGATATATTGAAAGAAGATAAAGAGGAAGATTAGGATGGTGTGTTTGTAGCAACTAAACTAGGAAATTACATAATATTCAAGAAAGTAAAATTCTATCCTTGACTAAAAGGTAGTATCAAGGATCTAAAAGGATGTGGATGATACACTTCAAATATATGCAAGATGTATAAACGTATTATTCATATAGTCTATTATTTGATTGTACCAACAATATTTTTGAGTATGAAGCAATATGTGTTGGGATAAGAAAAGCAAAAAAACTTGGCGTCAAGAATTTAAAAATATTCAGTGATATAGATCTAGTAATAAATTAGTAAAGTGAATGTGTTTTGACAAGAATAAATAGTTGAAATCGTTTATATATTGAGTGTGAGATCTATCAAAATATTATATATATATATATATATATATATATATATATATATATATATATATATATATATATATATATATATATATATATATATATATATATATATATATATATATATATATATATGTATGTATATATGTACAATAACATGATGTATGAGCTCATCAGTTAGCTTCTATGGCCATAAAGTTTAATCTAGTAATCAACATGTGGAATAAGAAAAAGGTTTTAGAGGTTTTTTTTAAACCAACAATTCTAGATAACTTATACCACTAACAAGTTTAAAAAAAAAATGCATAAATAATTAAATTCTTGATATGAGAGGCTCAAAAACTTGAAGGAAAAAATGAATATAGATATGATATCAAAGATGGTGTAGTCTAGATAAATACCAACTAGTTTCCTAGTGATGTAATCACCCTAGAAGTTTTGTTTCATATAGAATAGTGCCAGAAATTCAAGCATTAAAGTGAAGGATTCATTCTACCAACTAGTTGAGATTGTCAAAGGTAAAAATTTATTGTTAGGAAAACAATACACAAATAAGGAAATAAGTATGTTCAAGGCATTGTTTACAATGTATGATGATGTTATTGCATGGGGATACAAAGAACTCAAAGTATATGATAGAAAATCATTAAACATACACTTGACCTTCATACTAGATCTATACTATTTAATAGAAATAAAGGTCTATCAATGTGAAAATATATGCGATAATGAAGAAAAATATTTTTAAATTAATTCAATCCTAGACTATCTTATCAACTACGCACTCAACATGGGTCATAAATTTGATTCTTTTATAAAAAGGAATGACAATATTTGTTTGTATGTTGACTTAATAAATTTTAACAAAGCATTATCCACTAAAATCCATGGAATAGATATAAAAATATGGAAGAATCATAGATGATGCCATTACTTGATGTTTTTCAAGCTATAATCAAATTTATATCAAGGATGATAATCAACAAAAAATAACATTTATAACCAAATCGTTTACTTTTACTTACCAAAAAATTCCTTTTGGGATATTAAATATAGGGGTTACTTTCCAAGCTACAATGGATGTATTTTTAGGCTTTATTGATGAGATCATACTTATATATCTAGATGATTTAAGTATATTATCCTAAACAAAAAATAAGAAATAAAACATCTAGAAGCTATTTTCAAATGGTGTTAAGAATATGGAATACTGTTGGCTGCCAATCCGATACCGTGCATAGGGAAGGGAGGGTGGACCAATGCCAAGTATAGATCGATCACTATGTAGGGATGGGGTGGACGATTGTTGGAGGAGATTGGTTCCTTTTAGGGTGGTTCCAACTATCTACGCTACAAACAGGAAAAAGGGAAAGAGGGAAAGGAAATAAAGGGAATGGACGCAACCAAAAATCACAAGGATCTAGCACTATAAAGGTTTAAGACTAATGTAGGCATGATACCCCATATGATATAGAGATCTAGAACCTAACAGATCACCCAACCATATCTTTATTCTAGCTCCTATCAATGGTGGGTGGGAGGCAAATTCTAAAACCAACGAATAGGTGCATGAGATCCAAGATGCAAAATCAGAGTGCTCTTGTTTGACTGGTGTTAGCAGAAATAAACCCCCAACCCATATTAATGAAAACTCACTCCTGATACACTCAAGTAAACCCCATGGAATCTAGATAGTATAATAACACGGGATAACTTAAATGACCAAATAGAAATGAACATTCATGCATTCAATAAAGAACAAGAGGACACATCCAAAGACCAAATAGTGCAAAATTTGTATTTACATAGGAGAAAACTTACATAAGAATTGTAATGGCTAAAGATCCATCCTTAGGAATGACTAGCATTCCACTATTTATAGGCATATTTACATTAATTACAAAATCAAGCATTAATGATGAAATATGGGAAGATAATCCTTACAACAGACAAGCATCGTACTAGTACACTGTTTCTCTGGAGAGCATCGATCTTCTAGAAGGAGGTAGATGTACTTGGTTCAATATGGGCCTCTAGATCTTCTAATGCTTCTACCTAGATCATCAATTCTTAGCTACCTCATCCTTCTCCTCAATTGGTGATCCTCTAGTTAGGCGATAGGTGACAGGTATTAAAGCACCTCAGGAGCGATGCACCTCGAATCAGTCACCTCCATGTATGTTATCACGTACCTAGACTATTGTAGTAGTGTGTACATATTTAGCTTTGAAATTTGGATGATGGTGAGAGTTTTGCATGCTGAGTGGGTGATTCCTTTGCTCTTCTTTATTCTTGTGAAGGCATTGGAGAGAGGGAGGGTATTTCTCCAAAGTTTCACCTTGTTTGCACATTGTATCTCTCACTCGATATGGGTAAGGTTATTTCTACTCCCCAAGGGTGGGGTTACAAAATTTGTCCACCCTTGCTAGCCCCTTAAAATGTCTTCCCAACAAGTTGAACGGGTATTTTGGGAAGTTCCACCCAAGGTTAAGGGTAGGTTTCCACCCGTTCTTGCTGTCTGTCCTACTTCATTCTGCCATCCACCCGATGTTTTGGTCTACCCATGGCTACTGCTATCACTCTGACATATTTTGCCTCTCCATAAATACCTTTAAAACTTGTTGAACCCCTTTAAGAGAACCATCATCTTTGCAAAAAGTATGGGGGTGTAAAATTACACCCACACTCTTGGTGACTCACAGGGACATTTTCTCTTTGTGGAAAAGGAGGATCCATAACACTAAATTTTTAAACACATGAAACACAAGGAGGAAAGGGATAGTGAGGGTACAAAAAAAATAAACTAAGGAAAGCTACAATACAATGGAGAAAGATAGCCAAAGGTGAATGAAAAATGAGGGGAATGAGAAGAAAATAGGAGAGACAACAAGCAAAAACTATAAATAAAACTAGGAAAAGATAACAAGAGGGGAAGAGGGGAGGGAGGGGAACACATGAAGTAGAAGTAGCAAGGAGATAAATGCTACTAACCTTGATGGTTGGTAGCAATGAAGAACTAAGGAAAGAGAAGGAAACAAAGGATGCGCCAAAATAAAAGAAACAAAAGGGAATCAACTTATGTACCTGGAGCACTTTTATTTATTAGCCAGCGTATGTACACAAAATCATGACATGATTGACATGCCACAATCATTAATTCATTTTGGATCTTACCCAGTGAATCTACAATGATCGAACCATATTGTATTGTACTTGAGGTACCTTCTGTAGTCTGACTAACATTGCCAATTTTTCCAAGTCATGGAGAATCCATGAATTAGTAGATCATCATGCACACCATTACTTATGCAGTGAACATGAGTAAATTTCAATATGGAGGAATTTAAATATCTTCCTCCAGTCGCCAAGGGTTTAGATCATGTCACTTCGACATGCACTTGGAGCACTTTTATTTATTAGCCAGCTCATGTACACAAAATAATGACATGAGTGACATGACACAACCATTGATTCATTTTGGAGCTTACCCAGTGAATCTGTAATAACCAGACCATATTATATTGTACTTGAGGTACCTTCTATAGTCTAACTGATATTATCAAATTTTCTAAGTCATGGAGAATCTATGAATTAGCAGATCATCATGCACACTAGTACTTATGCAATCGGTGATCAGGATGGCAATGAATTTTTCCATGTGGGAGCCTTCCTTTCATACTGGCTTGTCTAGAAATAGGTTTCTATGTTGCCATACCTATTGTGAAATCCCTGCTTCACACATATTTATTATCCTTACACATTTTCTCCCATAGGCTATATTAATTGAGCCTACTACAGATGGGACATCCTCAAGAACTGGGTGTTGATCAGTTAATCCATCGTGGATGTGACTTAGACCTTGCTCATCGCACATAGGGATACAAAAAGGGTGTAAAAATAATCTCTTATTGTGTGTGGTGTTACCACCCAGGTCCAGATCCTCCACTTCTTTGAAAAATGTGCAAGCATTGAAGTTATCACTTTCAAGGCTGATGCTTGTACTTCTCCTACCCTATATTGAGATAACATCCACCCCTTGTATTCCACCAGACTCCACCTTCTACTCCCACACAACTTGAGATGCAATCCATGGTGGACACTCTGTAGTATGGTAGGGAGTAAAAATGGATGGAAATAGGGATGAGAGGGTAGAGTCTCCTGAATATGTCATTCATGCTTGAAGCAGGAGTCGCTCTACCCATACATCCTCCTAAAAGACTTGAGGGAATATCCTTTCCCCATATTGTAGTAGTAGAAGACCTACATCCAAGCTGAGGGCTCGAACATAGTATAGGTGAGCCTGAGCGAGCAATGGCTGATACTGAAGGGAGATCCTATTCTAGCTCCTCTTAAATCAAATGTTGAAATCAATGATTGTTTTGAAAGGTGCCCTCTTTATGTATGAGAGATGCATCAAGAGTTGGAAGGGATTCATGGAGCCATCAAACATATCAATAAGGGCTCCCGCAAAGTCTGCCCATGAGAAGATGGTTCTCCACCCAAGGGTTTGGTACCACAACCATGCCATTCCCTCTAGTGACATGACTAGAAGCCTAATCATGAAATATTTGTGGGTGATTCCATGGAGGGGTGCTAGTGCACTGACATCTTCAAGGTGCTCCCAAGTCATTCCCAAGGTACCATTGTATTTTTTCAAGATATTCAGGGCACTATTGGGAATCTCATGTGAGAAGTGGAGGTTCAGTGGATCGGGGTCATTCCATTGGGGGAATGATAATTGAGCCATTAAGGCACCAGTATTTAGAGATCTTGGTTTTTCTATTAGAATTAGAATAAGAATCACTAGGTAAGCATACTATATTTTCCAATGAGGTCAAGGCCACTCACCATACCTTGAGTTCTTCAAGATGTTTGGATATTTAGCACAAGCGAGTGACTAGTCTCATGATCTAGATGTGCCATGCAGTCGGAGTCACCAGGTGACTTTGAGAATATTTGGGTAAATTAGAGAGCCACCAAAATCTAATTTCCTAAAACATGTGGAATCAGTGAGGTCCCCAATAGAGTCACCAAAAACTATTGGCCGCCAATTTGACACCATGCACAAGGCAAGGATGTCAAATCAATGCCAAGCATAGAACGACCGTCGCATCGAGATAGGGTGAACAATTTCTGGAGGAGGATGGTTCCTTCTAGGGTGGTTCTAGCTATGTACACTGTAAATAGGAAAAAGTGAAAGAGAGAAAGGAAATAAAGGGAATGGCCATAGCCAAAACTCACAAGGATGGGTAGAGTCACATCAAGACTTATGTAGGTGTGATACCCCATATGAGATAGAGATCTGGCACCTAAAAAATCATCCAACTATATATATATTCTAGCTTCTATCAACGGTGAGGTAAGGTGAATTATAGAACCAATGAATAGGTGCATGATATCCAAGATGCAGAATCAAAGCACTCTTATTTGACTGGTGTTAGCAGAAATAAACCCCCAACCCATAGTAATTAACACTCACTCCCGAGCCACTCAAGTAAATCCAAAGGAATCCAAACAACAAAATAACATAGGATAACTTAAATGACCAAATAGAAATGAACATTCATGCATTCAATAAAGAACAAGAGGACATAGCCAGAGACCAAACAATGCAAAATTTGTATTTACATAGGAGAAACCTTACATAAGAATTGTAATGGCTAAAGAGATACCCTTAGGAATAACCGTCATTACACTATTTATAGGTATATTTACATGAATTATAAAATTGGGCATTAATGGCAAAAGGCAAGAAGAAAATCCTTGCAATAGATAAGTGTCGCACTAGTATATTATTCCTCTAGAGAGCATCGATATTCTAGAAGGAGGTAGATGTACTTGGTTCAATCTGGGCCTTTAGATCTAATGCTTCTACCCAACTCATCAATTCTTAGCTACCTCATCCTTCTCCTCGACTGGTGATCCTCTGGTTAGGCAGTGAGTGATAGGTATTGAAGCACCTCGGGAGCAATGCACCTCGAATAAATCACCTCCATATACGTTGTCAGGTATCTGGACTATTGTAGCAGTGTGTACATCTTCAACTTCAAAATTTGGGTGATGGTGAGAGTTTTGTGCCCTGAGCGGGTGCTTCCTTTGATCTTATTTCCACTTGTGGAGGCATTGGAGAGAGGGCAGGTATTTCTCCAAAGTTTCATCCCATTTACACCTTACATATCCCACCCGATATGGGTGAGGTTATTTCTACTCCCCAAGGGTAGGGTCATACAATTTGTCTGCCCTTTCTAGCCCCTTGAAATGTTCACCTAAAAAGTTGGAAGGGTCTTTTGGGAAGTTCCTCCCAAGGTTAAGGGTGGGTTTTTGCCTGCTTTTACCGCACACCCTACTTCATTCTACCATCCACCCAATATTTTGGTCTACCCACGACTGCTGTTGCCACTCTGACATCTTCCAACCCTCCATCAATACCTTCAAAACTTGAAAAATCCCTTGAAGAGAACAATCATCTTTGAAAAAAGGATGGGGATGCAAAATTACACCCACAAATGCTCGTAATCCTAAGAAGTCCATATTATTTTTCTAGGAATGGAAATTATAAGGACACATGGTCTCAAAAGAAGGGATTGTAATTAACCTAATCACACTAAGGCTATTCAGGATATACCTTTTGTATTATTAGTGAAGTGGATTAAGTATTTTTTAGGGTAGATATATTTGTAGTAAAGTTTATTCCTAATTTTAAAGAATTAGTTAGGATATTCATGAACATCCTCAATAAGGATGTTAGATTAAATGGACTAAATAATGGGAGCAATCCTTTTAGGGTATCCATGATACAATTACCAAAGCCTCAATTTTTATCAATATGGATTTCTCCAAGGATTATAGACTATGTGTTTGACATCGATGTGAGCATTGCAATAGTGCTAAGCAAAAATTGAAAAAGGATGAAGAAAATCTTATACCAATCATGATCCAAGAACTCCATAACTATGAGAAAATATATACATTCATTGAGAAGTAGGTATTTGCTATAATGGACCTAAGAGAGTTTAAATATTACCTATCTTAAAGCAAAACAAGTATCCTTTTAATACATCCTAATGTCATGTATATTGTGTTGCATGGTGATTTAGGATAAAATAGAGTCATGTGGATTATAAAAATATAAGAGTTTGATATAGAAATTAAACCCATCAAACTAGTATGAGGGTGACCCTTATGTGAAAATATGTCATGGTCTTATGTGAACATGTAGTGTTTGTTGAGAAAATTGAATAACCCAAAGAATGAGTAGGTGCATACACTAATTTGATGGGTTATATCTAGATATACATGGATAAAACATGTTTTGTAATAAATTTTACACTTAGATAAATGAGTAATTTCATACAAAAACCCTTAATCATACTTAGTTTAAGGGTGTTTTATTTTGCAAAAGATATGATGGTGTGCTTCTAAAATGTGTTGAGGAGGAAAGAGTGAAATATTTGATATAGGAATATTATGATAAAAGTGATAATTAATCATCCCACAAAATACCACATAAAATTTGTATGGCATGGTATTATTGGCCTACTGTCATCTTTGAGTCCTTTCAATGGGTAAAATAATCAAAACCTATTGTATGTTTATAGGGCAAACGAAAAGAGCATCAATGCTACTTCAACCTATAATTATAACAAAGTCATTTCAAAAATGGGGTTGGATTTTATTGGGAAAATAAACCCACTCTCTAATGTAGGAAATGAATGGATCCTAATTGTAGTTGATATTTTTACCACATGGATATGTGTCATTCTAGTGAAAGCTACCAATTAAGAAACAATTATACAACTTTTAGAAGATATCATTACTAGATATGGGAATCCATCAATAGTAATCATAGAAAATGCTACAATAGTCACTAGGGAAATACTAATATATATTGCAATTGATTATTGTTTTATTCTAAAAATATATTCTAATTATTACCCCCAAGTAAATGGCCTAGCTAAGTCCAAAGATAAGAATATTGTCTAAATCTTGAAAAGAACAAATTGTTGAATCATAAATATATTGACATACTAAATTGAAGAGGATATTTTGGTAGATAGGGTGAATCCTAATGATTCTATTAGTACTTTACAATACAACCTTGTATTTAGAAAAGAGGTCATGTCGCTAATTATTCTCGATCTTCCTTTGCTCCAAATATTCCAACAAGTGGAGTTAGAAGATAAAAATATAACACCACTAGGCCAAGATGAATGCTTTGTTATCCCTAGAATAATAATGAGATAAGGTAATCAAGGGATTAATTTTACACCATGTTGTAGTGAAATGATGGTTTGATAAAGAAAATCAACATTGAGTTTGAAGAAGATGATCTTGTTCTCATATGGGATGAAGATAGGGCCAAATTGGAAAATCATAATAAATTCAATTCACTATGGATTAGACCCTATCAAATTGATATTAAAAAAGGAGTTATATATTTAGGTTGGTGTACCATGCAAAAGACTAACACCTAATGCTATAATCATTGAACATTATGTATAATTGGGTATGCACATATGAATTGACAAGAAATGACACAAAATTAAAAGAAATGCTTCTCTTATTAATATTTCGAATCAATCCAAATTACATATCCATCCCTCTTAGGGATACCCTTTTGATACAACAATTACAACATGATAAATTCCCTTCTAGGGTAGGTGTAATCCAAATGTCTTCCACAAAGACATGAACTACTCCAAGGTGTCGATGACCTTCTTCTCCATGATTAGAGGCATTTGCTGCCTTGCATCCCAAAACCCTGTTGATCTTGCGTGCAATAAACAACAAGAAACATTAGATACAAAGGAGGCCTCTCTTGATGAGGCTTTTAAGAGAATCTTGCATAAAGGATGATGTAATTAACATGAAATAAAGAAAGTGCAAGAAACATATTAAACCTATGTTAAGCATGAAATAATGACATACAACATGTAAAGGAAAAGCAATTGCATCTATCTAATGGTCTAATTGCATAATTGAAAGCATGGAAGCATGAAAAGATCCATTAGTAGCATAATTGCAATAATGAAAGGAAATGACTAAAAACCCTAATTGCATCGGTCAAAGTCTCTAATAAAGCTAATTAACATAAGATATAGCTAATATAGTAACAATAAGCAAATCCTATAGCTAAAGAATAGGGAAATCAGTGATACTGCCTTGACCATGGATTTGATGCACGATGAGCACTGTTCACCACGATTGATAGCCGCGATGGATCTTGAAGTGAGTTTGTACTCCAATTTAGGGGTTGAATCTTTGAATCTCTCCATCAAATTGATGGTCAAGGGTTGCCTTTGTGTCCTCTGATAGATTTGGTGGTTGAATTGCTCAGTTTGGTGATGGAATGGGCTCAATTGGTTTTCTTGATTCTTACTAGCCCTCCATAGCCTCCTTGACTCCAAATGCCATGTGATCTCCAATTGGGCAACCAAAGTGTTCCTCTCAATGCACCTAGGTGAGTATGCAATTTGACAGGGCTTCATTGTATTTTTTTTGATATTCGTCTATATATTTCCCTAATTTGGAGGGGATTAAATAGCATTTTCCAAGGGCTAGGGTTGGCTTCATGAGGAAGCCAAGAACAAGATTAGGAAGTTGATTTTGTTGAATGGAAGGATACATAAATTTCCTCACTCAAACCACTCCAATACAAAAACAATTGGTCGTTATAGCAAATTTTGGGTCGGACGAAGGCCAAATTATTCTAAGTGTTGACCGTAGCAAACAGGCGTGGTCAGCTCTCTAACCGTGGGTGTCAGAAGCAGCTAGCACTGACTAGAAAAAGGTGGCCAAATTGAGTGGTAAAAACCACTGTTGTACCTTGGTATCTATCCAAGGTCTTCCATATGGTATTCTACCATGTCCCATATGAGTAGTCACCTTGGCATGATTCCGTTTAGGTGTCTATAGATTCCCATTTTGAGATGCATTGTGAGATCGAACAACACTGAGCAAAAATAGACCTCCTAAAATGATGTCGTAGGTTGGATGATGATCATTGATCTGATCAACATTAGATGCCCTAGGTCCTACAAAGAGGACACACATCCTAGAATCATTACTTCCAAATGGATGGAAGGCTTAAATTTGAAAGAGTTTGCATTCATCATCAGACATTCGGGTATCTTTGGTGCTACAATAGCAGTTTGGCCTATATAAATGAAAGGAGGAGAGCTACAAACTAAACTATCATATTTGTTTTTTTCTCCAATAGAAGGGTAAGCTTATGATAGTCGTTGACAATGATTTGTAAGACGAATGCAATTTTGACAAGATCAAGGGATCTACGATCAAGGGATATTTTGTTGACTTTGATTATGATTTGATATTATGACTACCCCTCAAGCGACGAGTCGATGAGGGTAATGACAATTAAATGAAGCAATGAGGTCACTTGACCACTATGAAATATTTTTAACAAATTAAGATTTAGCATTAGAATTATTGGCAAAGCCTAATCAACTATGATTACAACTGTTAATAGTAATTGTCTATTTCTATCCCATGGATTGGTCCAGCCCTGAAGGTATTCTTAGGGAATCAAAATGAGGACAATGTCACTAATTATTATGTTGAATCATATTGTTGATGATCTGCTAAAAGAATCATAGAAGAATTGTGTATCGCTCCAAATTTTTCACACCCTTACCTTCAGGCTATAGGATCCATGCCCGAAAGGGGGATGTGAAAAGGATGTCGCGATACCTCAGACTGAGAGGACTTGCGAAGATCTCGCCTCTCAAGGGAGGTGTATATTGGTGATTTTTTGATGGATGGTGAGTTCACCAGGAAACATTCAATGGCAGTTTCCATGCTAGGTTGGGAATGTGTTTTATGTGTTCGTTTTAGCCTTAAGCATTCAAATCCTAGGTTTGGCCAAAATGCGTCTAAGCTATTCTATATGCAGATGCAAATTCAATGAGTACAAAAAATAGATTTAAAGACAAAAAACAAAGAAATTACAAAATATAAATGAGGAATACCTGATTCGGATGTCTGATGATGATTCTGATTCTTGAAGCAGTTAGGATCGCCTCTAATTTGACAAGATCATCTGAGATCAAACAAGATCATCTGATATCTGATGAATTCGTCAGACGAATTCGTCAGAGACCTACAAACAGAGAAATAGGTGCAAAATACAGAAGATACAACAATGATAACAAAGGGAAATAGTATAAAATGACAGTAGCACTATCAAACTGAAACTTAAACATAGAATCAGGAATGAATTATGCTAATTAAATAATAATTATGATTTAATCATGCATTTTATCTAGATGGGTGAACTCCAAAATGCAAAATAGTATAAAATACTGAATAAACTAAGCTAATTACAGAATAAAATAGCAGAAAAAGGGTAGAGAAATGCAAACTTTAGGCACTGATTGCCTCAATGTTGACTGCAGTAGAAATCATCTCGCATTGGTACAAAATCATCTCTGATTCGATAGGTTCGCCTCCGATCTGAATAGGTTCGTCGACGATGATGTAAGCTTGCTCCGATTGAAAAACAGTAATGTACCTACAACAAAATTGATATAGAACTAATGCAAATGAAAACTTAGGATGTTTTAACATGTATGCAGTCGGGTTACAGGGAATTTCAGCCAGGGGGGTGCTAAGGGGAGGGCTTAGGATTAAATAGGCTTAGGAGGGAGGTTAGGAGGTTGGAGATCATCCCTATTTGGGATATCTCCAATGGGAAAGGGTCTATAACGACGCAGACATGCTTCTGCTCGGATTAGAGGCCCGTTGGAACAGAAGCTAATTGTGCAAAATCAATTTTGCGACAAGATCGTCTAGACGTCCTAGCCCAGACGAAATCGTCAGATTTGGGGTGATATCATCTGATCGGCGATGATATCATCAAACGGTCAAAACAACCTCTAAAAATGGCACAAAAAATGGGGAAACAGATTACCCGACGGTTAATAGGCGGTTTGGGAGGTTAAAATTTGAATTTAAATTATTTACTAGGATGAATGTAATTTTTATAATTTCACTGTGCCAATTTTAGGGTGCCACATTTTGCCCCTTCTTTAGCGAATTTTCTAAAGAAAATGCGTTAAAGATGAGTTCTTCTCGATCTATGAGAAAGCAAAATTATTCCCATTTTTAGGCGACGATTCTTGGTCGAATCGTACGACAACTTACTATGGTGCCCCCTCCGTGTTTTTACCCAAATCGAATGTTTGAGGTAAAAACACGAAAAAGCAAAATTATTTTTGAATTATTTTTGAATAAAATTAAGAAAAATAGGGTAAAACCCTAATTCATTTTTACTGTTCACTTTACTGGTTTTAGAGCTCTGAAAGCAAAAATGGTGGAGACGACGCACAGATCAACAGAGGTCCGGTGCGGGCTACGGGTAAGAGTCTAAACTTAGTTTAGAGTGCTTTAATTTGATTTTACATGCTTTTTAGATGAATTTTGATTAAATTTTGAGCATCGTGGCCATTTTTGGGCTGTCGACGTTGTCAGGACGGAATCATCCCGATTTCGACGAAATCGTCTCAATTTCATCAATTTCGTCCAAGGGCAAAATCAAAAGGGGGACGATTTCGGCTTGCAAAATCGAAGACGATTATGCTCAAATTTGGGACGATATCGTCCAATAGTGGACGATATCATCATTGGATTAAATTGAACTTGTTTTTAACTTGCATTATTGATCACTTGAGTTTGTTATTAATGATTTTTTTTTTATTGTTGTTTATGTTGCAGAGAAGATTGCTAAAGAGCAAGGAATGGAAATATGGAGGTTTGAGAGATGATTTGGCCGCTCTTACATAGGCAGAGCGGGATCAGATGGCATAGGCCGGCTTACTGCATGTGGTAGAAATGCCACAAGTGTCTACAGATATGGGGCTACTGACAGCCCTAGCAGAGAGATAGTATCCGGGTTCTTCCTATTTATGGCTACCTACAGGGGAGATGACTCCCACTTTGGAGGATGTATGGAGGATTCTAAGAATCCCCATACAAGGATGATTGATCACTCTTGCGACCATTCTAGCTGGAGTGGTTGGTGGACTTTTGCTGTGTCACCAGAGTAGGTGTAGGGTGCCATGGATGCTAGTAGGTGTGATCTGCGATATGCGAGACCATGGCTATAGATTCTCTTGGGGCAATTTTGTGCTATGTCGACTGTACAAGATCCTGCATGGGGTCGTGTACAAGGGCGACCGATGTCTGGTGATGACATCGCTCTTACAGGTTTGGTGCTAGGAGCACATTACAGTGCGAAGGCCGGTATGGCTTCCTCTGACAAGGATTGATGGGGAGAGGCCCCAATTTTTCTACTGGTGGCTTCGAAGAGGGTCACAGCGGTGGATCGACCTTTCGATGTCCTAGAGATTTCCAGATGACCTAGTCCTAGACCAGATCACCTGGAGGCCATGGCGAGGGCACCCAGGGTGGGCCAAGGATGGACATGAGTTAGCTCGTGTCAGGCGAGTTTGCTGGCTATGGATGGAGAGGGGAGAGGTGGAGCTCCATCGCTATGACCGAGTTTTGTGCCAGTTCGGTCTACAACAGGGGATCCCATCTCTCAAGGATTATGAGTTTTCTTGGACTGTTCTAGGATAACACCACAGTTAGCGAGGATCCAGACATGCAGCGCTTCTGGAGTTAGGACTCGGATGATGCCCCCATTCAGCCAGTGGATGGGGACGATGCAGGGGTAGCCAATGGTTACGATGCCTGGTACACAGGCATCCACCCTTCTCGGATGACCAGGGCTCAGGGTTCGATACACACAGTTGTGCATCAAATAGGGAGGCGGTGCCAAGCAGCTATGGAGGTGGCCCAGGGTCACAGTGGGAGAGAGCTGAGGAGGCCACAGGCATAGGAGAGGCCATGATAGCGGGAGAGAAGGGCAGAGAGACCCCATTCTCCATAGAGAGAGAGGCCACCATCACCAGACAAGGGCAAGGGTGTTGACACAGGAGAGAGTAGCGAGATGGCTACTCTCTAGGAAAAGAATATCTATCTCCAGGCACAGGTGCAGACTCTACAGGATGAGGCTGCACACCACTGAGCTGAGTCTACATAGCTCAGAGATGAGGTTACACGCCTCAAAGCATGGGGTGGAGGGGTGAGCACTCAGGAGCTGATGCGATCGGTTGCTTAGACCACATTCTACCAAGGTATCTATTTCTAGATGGTGCCAGAGGGCTAGAGGGTACAGTTGCTGGCTGCCATTACAGATCCGATCAGGACTGGGTCATCGAGGAGCTCATCCCGATCGACAACTAGGACTCGCAGTACCACACATACTACGATGGGGCCACCTCATCCTCTGTAATGCAGGGGAGGAGATGAGGCTGAGAGCTCGAGGGGCTCTCGAGACACTGCTCGAAGGACATTTTATTAAGGGTATTGAGTATGCCAAGATATATATTGTGGCATACCGATCCAGGTTTTGATATGATGTACATATATTTGTGATATATATATGAGATGAGGTATTTTTGATCATATGACTTGTGGCTTATATTTTTATGATGCTTTTATGTTTGATTGATGATTGGATTGAGGATTTATGAAATTATGTCATTTTGAAAATTTATAATTTTGATGTCATGCTGTAATATTTTAAATGAAATAATCTGATGTAACAAATTGGTTGTTTGTGATGTAATGTGATAAAAGATAAAAAAAGAGACTTCTAACAATAATTTCAAAGGACATTGTTGCTAGTATAGACCATTTCATGGAGTCGTTGCTCACTCGGTTGTCAAGCTAATCCCAGTATAGAAATATTGTTAAAAGTAAAAGAATGCTTAAGAGACTATCTTAAGACTTTGGTGCAATGGTGCAAATGATGATGATGATGATGGCTTGTTTTCAGATTTTCATAAAAATAGTATGCATGAAATAATGTTAAAATGATTTTTGCTAGGCATAAATTCCTAAGTGTGATAAATTTTTTGGATAATTCCTTAGGGATTATACCATCATTGCAAATTTGAAGGTTGACATAATGACATGAAATAATGATAATGTGTTTGCTTTTGAAAAGCATAATTTGTGTAACATAATGATTTAAGTCATATGGTTTTCATGATTTTTAAATAAATGGGGAAATTTTTTTTACAATGGTTTGCGCTAGGCATAGAATATGTAGGTATAGACTTATACCATCATCGCGAAAATCCAAAAAAAGAAATAGTTTTATTGCATGATTGACTTTTAATAAACAGAAAATATGAAGATGAGGACTTGCGCTAGGCATAAAATTCCACTTTTGGTTTTGGAACTATACCATCGTCTGGAAATCAACCAGATATACATGTTTTGATTGTATAGTTTTGAAAGAAATTTTGATTTTTCTATTATATAGTTGTCTTTATGCTAAACAACTATACTTGAAATAAGAAAATGAATTATTCCAAACAAGTTTGCAAAAAGTATTTCAAAGTATTTTGAAGACAAAAGTTAGATTTATAAGGAATCCCATGTGCATATGTGAATTCATTTCCAATCTTGATTTATCATAATGATACAAAAAATCTCTCAAATATAAATGTGTGTGCAATTGCATTGTTCATTTACCAATTTTGAGCAAGATACTATGATACAAGTGATTTGAAGAAACCAGATAAGTGTTCATTAACCATGATGTAGATGCATATGACCATACTAGACTACTATGTAGGTCGGATTATCAAGAGCTAGCTAATCCATAAGAAGACATAGGTCTGTACAAAAGAAGGTCTCTAATGTGATAGACATATCGCCACGCTAGGAGTTACCCAAGGCCAAGCAGGTTGGGCACAAACCACCTGTTATGGGGCTTACCTCACAGTTTTTGAATAATTGAGAATTCCAGGGATTCAAGCTCATCAACCCTTATTTTATTTTCAAAGGGTAGGGAAAGGGATTTTATTGCTTTTGCTTTTGCTTTCTTTTGCTTTTCTTTTTTTTTGTATTTTTGCTTGATTTTTGAGATAATGCTGAAATATTGCTGTAATGATATAAAATAACATTTTTTTTTTTTTTTTTGTCCTTTTCTTTTTCTTGAACTTTGCTTTTTTGTTCTATACTAGGGATACTTGCTCAGATTAGCTGTAGAGCAAGGGATTTTTATTCTGGGTAGGGGTGAGCTTGTCCTTTTTCCAATTCTCAAAGATTCTAGACCATGTGCATGATAGGATAGCAGGGGAAACTTTTCGCTCAAGAAATCACTTCTACTATGTAGCAAAACATGGGAATTACAAATATAATCATTTTATTGTGAAAAGATGTGCTTGGTTTAAGTAAATAACAAGATCAATTCTCTATGCTCAAACTTTATTTAATTGAAATTTGTGAACTTTGATATAAGAGAGATTAGTAATCATGCCAGATAAAATCAAGATATTTATTTTTGTTTATTTTTTTGAGTGTGCACGTGAGAGATTCCAAATAAATTCTAATTTATCCAAAATAATTTGAAACATATAACTGCAATAATTGTAAGAAAATATATATAAATACTTTTGGAGAAGTTTTGAGAATGTTGACTCTCTTTTTCTTCTTTATATTGTTTTGGTTTCGAAAGAGTCAAGAATATTGCTGTTTTTATTTATATATATATATATTTTTTGAAAGAATTAACAAGTGCTATAAATAAATATAACAAATAGTTTTGAAAATTTTGATGATTATGAATGTTTTTGGTGTTTTTGAATTTATAAATTGAAATAAATACAAAATAGTGATTTTAAACAAATATATACATGGATGAAATGACCAAATTTATACATAGTAACGTTTAAGATGCAAAATATTCATGGGTTCTTTAAGTTCTTTACCATCTAAGGTAGATAATTTGTATGCTCCTGATTCAAATTTAGCAGTAATAATGTATGGTCCAAGCTAGTTGGGCTCAAACTTACCTTTAAGGTCCTTAGTTGCATTAGTACTTTTTTGATTTTCTTTTAAAACAAGGTCGCCGATCTCAAAGGATCGATGACGAACTTTTTTAGCATATGATCTTTTAAGCTTGTTTTGGTAGGCACGGAGATGTTCCAAAGCATTGATGCATTTTTCATCTAGGAGTTCCAACTGACTGAGTCTGCCAGCATGATATTCATCTCCTACTTCGGTATCTTGAAGTAGCAGAGCCAAAGAAGGAACTTCCAATTCAAAGGGAAAAACTGCTTCATCACCATAAACCAAAACAAATGGTGAAGTTCCTGTGGGGGTTCGAACACTGGTTCGATAGGCCCACAAGGCTGTATATAATTGAATGTGCCAGTCATGGCCAGTTTTATTGACCAATATTTTGAAGATTTTGATTAAGGTTTTGTTAGATGCTTCTGCTTGACCATTACCCTGAGGATAATAGGGAGTGGACCAGCGATGTTGAATCTTGTATTTTTGGCATAATTTTTTAACATCTTTATTTTTGAAACAAGTTCCATTGTCGGAGATGAGATTTGCGAGAATTTCGAACCTACAAATGATTTATTAAAAATGAATTTAGAGATTTGTGTGCCGATGCAGGAAGCTAAAGGCATAGCTTCAACCCACTTCGTGAAATACTCAGTGGCAGTTATGATGAATTTGTGTCCATCAGATGACACAAGATTGATTTTGCCAATAATATCTAAGCCCCATTTTGAAAAGGGCCAAGGAGAGGAAATAGCCTGTAGCTCTTGTGTAGGTGCATGGACAAGGTTAGCATGTTTCTGGCACTTGTCGCAATGGCACACATAATCATGTGCATCCTTTTCCATGGTAGGCCAAAAGTATCCTATCCGAAGGAGCTTTTTAGCAATGACGCTACCACTAAAGTGTCCTCCACAAGATCCATCGTGGGCTTCACTCAAGGCTAATTTAGACTCTTCTAAGTTCAAACATCTTAATAGGATACCTTCAAAATATCTCCTATACAAGGTATTGCCAATTATTACAAATTGACTTGCTCGTCTACGTAATAACCAACGCTGGTTTCTATTAGAATTGGCAGGGAAAGTCCCATTTTGGAGAAAATCAAATATGTCCATATACCAAGGTTCCGGAGTAGTTTCATTGATTAGAAACACATCTAAAGGTTCTAAGCATGACTTATTTGAAGCGGGTTCCTGGAGTCGACGAATAATGATAGTGGCATATTCATCATCTAACTCCAAGGGCAGGAGATATGCAGCTGTGGCCATAGCATCAGTTGCACGATTGCAAGTTCTAGGAATAGCTTCCAAGGTAACTTGATCAAATAGGGACATTAGTTGTAAAACATAGGCCTTATATGGGTGCAGTTTATCATCTCTAGTCTGATAAACTTCATTAATTTGGTTTATAACCAGTTGAGAATCACCAAAAACTAATAGATGTTTAATTTTTAGCGCCAAGGCAGCTCGTAATCCAAGGATTAGAGCTTCATACTCAACAATATTGTTGGTGCAAGCAAATGTCAATTTGAAGGACAAAGGAATAAGATGTTTTTGCAGGGATATTAAAATAATACCCGCACCAGCCCCACTCATGCATCGGGATCCATCAAAGTATAAGGACCATTGTTCAGTGTGGTTTGCCTCTAATTGAAGGCATTCATTAGGAAACTCGATGATTAGGGGATGGGTAGACTCTAAGGGTGCAGTAGCTAATTGATCTGCTATGATTTGACCCTTAACAAACTTCTGTCCTATGAATGTGAGATCAAACTCGCTTAAAGCAATAACCCACTTGGCTGTGCGACCCGATAAATAAGGTCGACTCATGAGATACCTTAAGGGATCGTATTTGGCAATGACATAAGTTTTTTGACTAAGCATATAATGTCGTAATTTTTGCATAGCAAACATGACTGCTAGACATAGTTTCTCTAACATTGTATAGTGGGTTTCATAACTGATGAAGGTTCAGCTAATATAATAATTAGCACGTTCTCTCTTTTCATCATCAAGCTGAGCTAACATAGCTCCTAAGGCAAAATTTGAAACTGAAATATATAGGAGAAATGGGCGATCAGTTTTAGGCGATGAAAGCACAGGTGGATTAAGGAGGTATTGTTTGAGAAGTTCAAAAGATTCTCTACATTCGACGTCCCAATTAAAAGGGACATCCTTCTTAAGGAGTTTAAGAAAGGGATCAGTTTTGTCTGCCAGCTTATCAATGAAGCGACGGATAGCTTGAAGTTTACCTTGTAAACTTCGTAACGCAGATATATTAGTATGTGCGGGCATATCAGTGATGGCCGCAATCTTGAGAGGGTCGATTTCAATACCACATAAAGAAACTAAAACCCCTAATAGTTTGTCGGACTTAATTCCGAATATGCATTTTGCTGGATTTAATCGAATGAGATATTCTCGTAATCGATTAAAAACTTTTCTCAAATCATCTAAATGATTATCTTTAATAATAGAGCGAGCTATAATATCATCTACATAATCATGTAGGATATCATGCATCATATCATGAAAAATATAGGTCATAAATCGTTGATAGGTTGCACCTGCATTCTTTAAGCCAAATGGCATCACTTTCCAATAAAAAGTACCACAGGGGGTAATAAAGGCTGTTTTAGCCTGATCTTCAGGAGCTATCCTGATATGATTATAACCGGAGAATCCATCCATTAAGGACATCATCCCACTCTTGGTAGTAAAGTCAATGATTTAATCCATTTTTGGAAGAGGAAAGTCATCTTTAGGGCATGCAGCGTTAATATCTCTAAAATTTTTGCAAACCCTAACTTTGGTAGCTTCTTTCTTGGTGAATGGAACTACATTTGAGATCCATTCAGCATAATCAATAGCTTGTATAAAAACAACATTCAGGAGTTTTTCTAACTCCCATTTGACTAGTAGAGCCACTTTGGGATGCATTTTTCTAAGTTTTTGTTTAACAGGTTTAGCATCCGGATGGACCACTAGATGATGCATGACTACAGAAGGGTCTAGACTTGGCATATCTTCGTATGTCCAACCGAAGACATATTCATACTCTTTAAGGAATGCGATATATTGTTCTTGTTTTTCTTGACTTAATTCTTATCCAATATTGATTATGTGAGGATTATCCTCCGTTCCAATATTAATTTTAATGACGTTTTCTACCTCCATGTGTAGATCTCTTTCAAAATTAGGTGGGGCAGGTGAAACACCCAATTCTTGTAATTCTTGTAAGGTTAATTTGGATAATTCATCTTGAGGATTAATGGTCTCAAGTTGGGCTATAGTTGGTATAGAACCATCAAAATAAAATCCATTGTGTAACATCTCTTCAACAGAGACATCATGGAAGATATCTCCTTCCAACTCTTCATCGGGGTCAACAATCATTTCAGGGTAAGCTATGGATAGCATGTTACATGAAAACAACTAATTTTTAAGAGGCAAATCATCACACCTATCCAAATAATCTTGATAACATATGAGATTATCATCATCTTCAAAAGGAAAGGGTTGACCCTTACTAGGAAATAGGCCCACACCACAGCGGGCAGGCCACGGTTCTACCTCGAAAGGTTCTTTCATGCCATTTTGGAAAGGTCCCAAGCATTTCCCTTTATATCCCATTTTAAGCATCATGGGTTTAGCTTTAATATAATCATTAGTAAAATAACACCGAGCATATCCCTCATGATGAGTTTTAATGTTTCGAGGGATTCTTCCCCAGTCATATCCTTTATAAATGAAGGCACAACTCCCGACTTGGTAAGTACTTCCCATAGGTTGTGGGAGGCCTAAAGTACAAGGAGATGGCGGTAAGTTATTTAAAAGAATTGAATCTTGCATGAAAGCATTTGTTTTTTTTGATATTAAGATTGTGGATAAATCTAGTAAAAGTTCATCAGAAAGAGCATAAGATGTAGAAGGATTATTCCCTATATCTTTAGATGTGGAAGGTATAATAGTTGTGTCTGTAGGTTTTGAATTTATAGGGATAGAACATGAAGGATTGGTTGTAGATTTAAGATCTTTTTGAGGTTCTAAAGTGATTTGTTTAGAAAATTGTTGATCTATATAGGAGGATGAAATTAATGGAGGGGAAGTAGGTGAAGTTATGGGTGTGTTTTTCACACATTTAGATGAAAAATAAGAACTAGGATGTGTGGATGACAGAGCGGGGCAAAATTGCACTCCAATAGGTTCTGCCAAAGCACACATATCAAAGGGTCTAGGGTCACCATGGATAGTGACCAACTGATTTTTAAATTCAAACTTAACACATTGGTGTAAATTCGATGGGACCGCTCGCATCACATTGATCCAAGGGCGACCCAAAAGTATATTGTATGATGTCGGGCAATGTACAATAAACACGGTTGTTTCTAGGGTTCTAGGACCAACTTGCAAGGGGATGGTAATAACTCCACACGTTTCTTGTGTTTCGTCATTGAAAGCTTTGATAATCATATCAGTTTTCTTCATTTCATCACTTCTAAAGCCAAATCGTTGGTAGAAGTCAAAAGTGCAAATGTTTAGAGATGAGCCATTATCAATCGGGACTCGTTTGATGACTACATCCCCAATTAGAGCAGTAATATATAAGGGATTGTCCTTATGTAAACTGTGTTGTGGGATATATTTATCTCGAAAGTCAATACAATCAATCTCTCGAGTGATGATAGTATTGGCCATAGCTTCAGGTTGGATGTTTTGAGGTACCATCATTTGGATTAATGTAAGCATCAACTCATCCCTATGGGTGGGAGAAGATCTTAACAAATCCAAAAGGGAAATTTTGGCTGTAGTATTGGATAATTGCTCATTAATATTGTAAGGGGGTTTAGGTTGAACATTAGGAGCATGATTCCCTTTATTGGGATTTTTCAAAACAAATGGAACTGATCCATCATTCTGATTTGATTCTTGTTGAGAATTTTGAGCCTGTTGTTGGGTAACGACTCCAATGGTACCTACAATGTTATATTGAGGACATTGAACTAGCCTCGGTCTAGCATTTATGGCTTGTTCATTAGGAAGGAATTGATTAGAAGAGGGTCAAGTAGTAACTCTTCTAGGAAATGGTTCTTTTGGAACCATGGCATCTGTGATGGGTTGAATAGGATCTGATTCATTTTCAGAACTATTCGATTGGTTTGAAGTGATGTCTAGTTCACTTTCACTATCTGATTCTATATCACTAGAATCAGAAGTTTGAATATTATGTAAGGGCCTGATCGTAACTAGGGATAAGGTTGTATCAAATATTTGAGGATCTGGATTCAGTAAATGTCCACTAATAGTTCCTACATATCGGGTAGGATGGGGAACATTATGATGTTTGATTTGATTGGCTACCTCTTTACCATGTCTTGGTAAAGGGTGTTGAAATATGTCTAATGTTTGATTAGCATTTTGATTTTTATTTTGGGGAACGGTCTTTTGAGTATTATTAGGAGGGTTTTGTTTAGGTTGGAAGGCTTGCACTTCCATTTCATTATTATCAATCAAATCTTGTATTTTATGTTTCAACCTTTTACAAGCATTGGTAGAGTGTCCAGGTCCTCTATGGAAATCATAGTGTAAGTCAGCTCTGTATCCGAGTATAGTTGGATCAGGTTCCTGGATAGCTGGTAATTGGATCAAACCTCTTTCGAGTAATTGAGGTAAAATAGTTGATAAGGGTTGATTTAATCTAGTAAATTCTCGAGGAGGCTTATTAGGAGGTTTCAATATAAATTTTTCTATTGTCTTCGTTGCATTGACATTAGCAACATTTCTACTGTCAGTGACTCCATCACCGACAACTTGTTTGTTTTTATATTAATTTTTGGATGTTTTATCATCATCCTTCTTCCTAAGTTGGCCTCTCCTAATGAGGGCATCTTCTACTCTTCAAGCTAAATCTATAGCTTGGTCGAAGGTAGTTAAAGTAGCAGTTGATAGCTCGTAAGATATTTGTTCTTGTAAATTATTGATAAAAATGTCCAACATTTCCCTATAAGGTAGCACAAAGTGCAGTTTTCCTGTCAATTGCCTCCATCTAGCTAAGAAATCGGCAAAACATTCATCCTTGTCTTGTTTTAAGTTGTATAAATATTTAATGGTTACATGCCTCTCGATGTAGGCACTAAATTGATGGACAAATGATTCAGCTGTTTCTTCAAAGTTTCTCAAGGAATGAGTGGGCAATTGATAGTACCACTCTAATGCCATTCCACCTAAACTTTTTGAGAACATTTTTAGTAATAGCAAGTCATCATGTGATATATCATGACATGCTATCTTGAACATGCGAAGATGCTCTATGGGATCTTCGGTTCCTTTATATATAGGCAAGATGGGCATGGGAAAATGCTTAAGGTACGGTTGAGCTACAACTATGGGATCCAAAGGTTGACTACAGATCTCTCGATAATTGTATGAGGGATGGTAGGGATCTATCTGGTCCATACGCGAAGCTAATTGTTTCACCATGGCTTCCAGATTACTAGTTTGCACCCCATATTGGTTTGGTAGGGCATTGACATGGGTTTTATGGGCATATGATGGAGGGACATGAAGATTAGATGCCATGTTACTATTGTGTAAATTGTTGGTAGGAAAAGTGTTATGAAGGAACTTTGAAGTTGTATTATGATGTATTCCAGATTGTTGAAAATTGGTGTTTGGCTTCGTTTTAGGTTTTTGTTTACTTGAAGCATATTGCTTAATAGTTTGGCGAAATAAAGCATTGAAGGAAGTTTTCTTTTGTGTGGGAATGATTTTAGGTTGAATAACAGGTTCCTTAGGAGGTTGGATAACCTATTGCTTTGACATGTTTTGCATCATAGTGACCATGTCTGTATTGGATGGCCCAGCCTTATCACTTTCTTGATCAATGAAAGACAAGGGATTAGTGCACACATCATACATATGTTCCATGGCTGCCTGAGTGTCACTAATTTTCCCTTTATCAATACGAACTACCACATTAAGGGCGTCAATGTTATCATTGAGAAATTTCTTGAAATGATCTATGTTGTCAAAAGCAATAGTTCCATCTGGAGCTACTCTAGGGGATGAGGGTCCATCCTCTTTAACACTTTCTTCTTGTTCATTGTCTTCACCTAGGTCATGTTCTAGTTGATCTAGAGTTTTTCCTTCCGGAATTGGATCTTCAGGAAGGACATTTGGGTCTCTAGTTGTATCTTGTAACCAATCTTCTTCTTCTCCTAAAGTTTCTTTACCATTCCTAAGTTTAGGCATGGTGCTTTAATTTCAGATTTCAGCAAATATATATATATGCAATAAGTTTAAGAGGTATATATTAATTATATACCTACTACAATATTTGAAATGAAATGTTTAAGTTTTTGCTATGTTTTTTAGTTTTTTTTTTTGGTTTTTGAAATAATATTGTAAAAATGACAAACAATACAATAAATGCAAGAAATAAGACTGAAAGTAAATGATCTAGTTTTCTATAAATAATTTATAAATATCATTAATGGGCTCTAATTCTTCAGGAGTCATGAAGTGTTCTTCTTCAAATTGAAAGTTTTCTTTTAAAAATTTAATGAAAAGAGCTATAGTGATATTATCTGTCTCAGATGCTGGTTGATAGAAGTAAAGCTTGTGGCAATACTCTCGATATAACACAGCTCGAGGAACTCTATTCCATATTTCCCTATCTGTAAGAACAACCTCTTGGTCTTCTACACAACCTAGGAACTGGTGTACAATGGCTGCGTTCTCGAGGTATTCCTTGAAGGTGAACAATTCTAAAGATACAAGAGCTCTCCTATAAGCTAACCATCTATGGTAGGCTCTCTGAAGTTCATGATAAAAGACTAGTTGATGAGGATCCAGGATTCTATCTAGGATAAGCCTCTTGATCTGTTTAAGTTGTGTTGACCTAGATGAGATGACACTAAGTCTTCTATCAAGTTTGTCCCACAAGAGTTGATTTCTATCTGTTTCAGGCACACTAAGTACAGAATTGACTTCTATGGCTGCCAATTGGTTTTCTACATTTATAGTAACTGCTAATATTTTCTTAGGAGCTACCATCTAATATGCAACTTATCAGTTTGAAAGGATTTGAAATGCATCTATGTTTTAGTTGTTTTATTTTTTTTTGTTTTTTTTTTCAAAAGGTTTATAATGCATTCACGTCGGGTTCACCAAAATGTATCGCTCCAAATTTTTCACACCCTTACCTTCAGGCTATAGGATCCGTTCCCGGAAGGGGGATGTGAAAAGGATTTTGCGGTACCTCAGACTGAGAGGACTTGCAAAGGTCCTGCCTCTCAAGGGAGGTGTATATTGGTGATTTTTTGATGGATGGTGGATTCACCAAGAAACATTCAATGGCAGTTTCCACGCCTAGGTTGGGAATGTGTTTTATGTGTTTGTTTTGGCCTTAAGCATTCAAATCCTAGGTTTGGCCAAAATGCGTCTAAGCTATTCTATATGCAGATGCAAATTCAATGAGTACATAAAACAGATTTAAAGACAGAAAACAAAGAAATTAAAAAATATAAATGAGGAATACCTGATCCGGATGTCTGATGATGATTCTGATTCTTGAAGCAGTCAGGATCGCCTCTAATTTGACAGGATCATCTGAGATCATACAAGATCATCTGATATCTGACGAATTCGTCAGATGAATTCGTTAGAGACCTGCAAACAGAGAAATAGGTGCAAAATACAGAAGATACAACAATGATAACAGAGGAAAATAGTATAAAATGACAGTAGCACTATCAAACTAAAACTTAAACACAGAAACATGAATGAATTATGCTAATTAAATAATAATTATGATTTAATCATGCATTTGATCTAGATGGGTGAACTCCAAAATGCAAAATAGTATAAAATACTGAATAAACTAAGCTAATTGCAAAATAAAACAACAGAAAAAGGGTAGAGAAATGCAAACTTTAGGCACTGATTGCCTCAATGTTGACTGCAGTCAAAATCATCTCGCATTGGTATGAAATCTTCTTTGATTCGACAGGTTCGCCTCCGATCTGAACAGGTTTGTCGACGATGATGTAAGCTTGCTCTGGCTGAAAAACAGTAATGTACCTGCAAAAAAATTGATATAGAACTAGTGCAAATGAAAACTTAGGATGTTTTAACATGTATGCAGTCGGGTTACAGGGAATTTAAGCTAGGGGGGTGCTAAGGGGAGGGCTTAGGATTAAATAGGCTTAGGAGGGAGGTTAGGAGGTTGGAGATCATCCCTATTTGGGAGATATCCAATGGGGAAGGGTCTCTAACAACGTAGACATGCTTTTGCCCGAATTAGAGGCCCATTGGAACAGAAGATAATTGTGCAAAATCAATTTTGCACAAGATCATCTAGACGTCCTAGCCCAGACGAAATCATCAGATCTGGGGCGATATCGTCTGATCGGCGACGATATCGTCAAATAGTCAAAACAACCTCTAAAAATGGCACGAAAAAGGGGGAAACGGATTACCCGGTGGTTAACGGGCGATTTGGGAGGTTAAAATTTGAATTTAAATTATTTACTAGGATGAATGTAATTATTACAATTTCACTGCGCCAATTTTAGGGTGCTACAAATTATGATGAATATCTCATTCCTCTAGAGCAGTCCGACCGTCAGGGCCTTCTTAGGGATTGAAATGAAGCATACAATTTAGTGATGACTAATTTACCCCAAATGTCCTTATGGTAATTTACTCATCTTTCCGTATTGCATGGATCACAAGTCGCTACAACCGCCAAGTGTATAGGGTAAATAAATAGATACATGGCACATTTGGCTTTTAATGTTATCTGATTTATTTTTGTATTTTTGAAATTTTGATGATTTTGGACCGGTAGATGTGCATATCTATCCATTTTGAGGCTTCTTATGATGAGCCAATGTGTGCATTTATGGGGTTGACCAAAGAACTAAGGTGTATTTGGAGCCTTTTGGAAAGTATGATACTCATAATGCCCCAGTTGATGCTTGCAAATATATATTTTTGTTTTATTTTGATTTTATGTTTATGCGATGCATATGGATGCAATGCTTATATTGATTTGATGCTATATGACATGATGTATGGATGACATGCACTAGCTATATGATGGATGTATGATTTAGATGTGATGATATACATGCATAGATGGACTAATGATGGATGCATATGAATGCCTTTTTTTGATGTTACATGCATGTATAATTTGCTTCACTTGTATGCATTTAATTTATGTTGCTATGACATAATTTATGCCATGTATGTATTGCATATTTTTCTGTTATGATATATGGAAATGAACATGTATGCTTTAATCATTAAAACATAATGTATGCAATATGAGTTTTAACAATCTAATGGATGACACCACCGAATGTATAACAATCATGGATTGTAATTGCTTTATCTTTTTGTGAAAGATAGTACACCCATATGTGAGATGTAATTATATATATGTTTTCTATTCATAAGATTTTGTAAATTAAAATAATATGTGTAACATAGTCAGTTGCCATATAAACATAATTTCTAACATCCATCCGGTATCTAACATATATTACAAATAATTATAATAAACAAACTCTTATAAAAGAAATTGATGTTTTGATGATTGCATTGAAAATTGGTTGTTGCTATTTGGGAATTTTTAAGGTTTTCCATGAAACTCAAACACCCTAGTTGACTTATCAAAAGTTGTATACTAACCATACTAGACTTCTGAAACATAGGCTTTCGCTAGGATAGACCCTAAATATTCATTATCCATGTGTGTGCAAATGAGTATATTAGATAAGGCATAAGCATACCCCGATGTCAGGCAGGATTCTTTTAGCCCATTGCTAATATTGGGGATCCGTATATGTCTATCCAATCATAGATTTAGATTTTAGTTGGACTAGGCCACTAAGCAATACAAGACACCTGAATCTAGCTCTTCCAAATTCAAACATTGGTCTACACAAAAGAAAGATGCTAATGTATCAGACATATCGTCATGCGTAAGGTACGGTAGTATTAACAATTCCAGGGATTCAAGCTTGCCACCTTCTTTTCTTTAATTTTTTGGGATACTTGCTCATGTAAAGTGATAAGAATCATTGTTTATTTTTGTACTATAGTGATAAAAATCACTATTTATTTTGTACTTTTTTTTGAGCAAGGGATTTGATACTGATTTGATTTCTTTGATAAACTTGATCTTGATTTGATTTGACTTTTGAGAACTTAACTTTGGGAGTTTCACTTTGGGATATATTTCAGGGATATCATTCTAGGATATTGCTCCTTCATTTGTAAGCAAGGGATTTATTCGGGTAAGGGGTAAGCTTGTCCTTTTGCCAACTATCAACATTTCCTGAACCGTCCGTATAGGGGGATAAGAAAGAATAAAATTTTCACCTCAGGATACCTGGTCCTACTTCGTAGCTTTCATCTTCCCCTAGTCCTTATTAGGATTGTTTAATTTGTTAATTAGTGATAAAATTTTGATATGCTAAGGGCTATACAAACTAGACATCATCTATAAAATCAAAGCAAGCTTTCTATCAACTCTTGAGAAGACCTCTAGATATGGTTGAATGAATAGAAAACCCTAGTATATTCTTCATAGCAACAATTGGGGTTGTGTTGAAAAAGAAAACTACTCACAAGGGTGATGAATGATGAAAATGCAATGATGCATGATTGAAACACAAACGTGGTATCGTTTATAAGATTGTAAACATAATGTATTCTAATGCAAGTGCGGTGGATGGATATGCCTAATGTAATGCAAAAATGAAATGCATGTGGAAAATGAAATGCATGATGCAAGATGCAATGCAATGATGCAAATGAAATGCAAGTGTTTTTTATTTTTGATATTTTTCCAATTTTTTTATGGATTTTACATTTTGACCAAGGGATTTTAAAAACCATTGGAGCCTTTTGTGCTTTGACCAAAGGGGTTACATCCTTTGGGGCCTTTTTGGAGTTGACCAAAGGGCTTACAGATGCCTTTGGAGCATTTTTAGAATGACCAAAGGGCTTATAGATGCCTTTGGAGCCTTTTATGGTTTTAGGCATAAAACACTTTAAGATGAAGGATATTGAGAGGTTCAGGTTCTTCAACTTCTTTGAGCAATGTCAAGTGATATGTCCCATGTCTAATCTTCTCTAAGATCATATAAGGACCTAACCAGTTAGCCGTAAATTTTTATCGTAGATCTGGAGGTAAATTTGAATTCTTTTGGTTCTCTTTCAGCACAAGATCACCAACCTCAAAGTCTCTCAGATGGAATTTGTTATTGTAAGCTCATTTTAAGCACTCCTAATAAATGCGGAGGTGCTCAAGGGCATTCACGCAACGTTCATCAAGTAACATCAGTTGATCTAGACGAGCTTGCCACGTGGTGTCATCATCAATGAACTCTTTCAATGCTGCGTAGCATTGGAATCTCCAACTCTAGGGTCATAATGGCCTCAATGCCATATACTAGTGAAAACAATGTTTCCCTAGTGGGTGTCCAAATACTAGTTCTATAAGCCCATAATGCAAGGGGTAGTTGGATGTGCCAATATTTGTGGTGCTCTTGTACCATATTTTTTAATATGGAGACCACTATCTTATTTGAAGCTTCAGCTTTCCCGTTTGCCTACATATAATATGGAGTTGTAAAACTATGTTTGATTCTATACTTAGACGTCAAAGCTCTCATAATTTTGTTTTTAAATGACGTTCCATTATCCAAAATTATATTGGATGGTATCCCAAAATGAATTATGATATTAGTGAGTATGAACTCAACAATACATGCTCCAGTTGTCATTGTTAAGGGAATGGCTTCCACCCATTTAGTAAAATACTCAGTAGTCATAATAATGAATGTATGCCGGCCTGATGACGGAAGAGAGATCTTACCTATGAGATACAATCCCCACTAAGCAAATGGCCAAGCCACTTGAATGGGTTGTAATGCCTATGATGGCAAGTGCATAGGATTAGCATGATGCTAACATTTGACACATTTATTGACATACACATTGCAATCCTTCTCCATAGTGGGCCAATAATAACCCATGCGAAGGATGCACTTGATGATAGCCATGCCGCTGAAATGACCACTGCACGTACCATTGTGAGCTTCCAAAATTTCCCAAGATGACTCTTGGAGCTCAAGAAAATGAAGGAGAACTCCACCTCAGGGCCCACGATACAGTATGGGCTTCGATGGGACCACCTCCTCCACCTCAAGGCGGGAGAGGAGATGAGGCTAAGAGCTCGAGGTCTTCTCGAGACTAGATGCACATTGTACATAGACTATTTTTGAGATGATTGAGTATGCCAGGGTATAGATTATGGCATACCAATCCGTTTTGATATGATGTATATACTTCTTGATATATATATGATGTTCTTTTTGTGATATGACTTGTGCATATGTTTTATGATGCTTTAATATTTTAATTGTTGATTGAATATTCACGTAATTATGTCGTTGAAAATATTATAATTTTATGTCATGCTATAAAATTAAATGAAATAATCTGATGTAAACAAACTGGTTGTTGTGGTGTGTTTTGATGAAAATAAAGTGACTTCTAACAATAATTTCAAAGGACATTGTCATTTTTACATGACCATTTCATGGAGTCGTTGCTCGCTAGGTCATCAAGCTAATCTCGGTATGAGAGAAATATTGCTAAAAGTAAAAGGGTGCTTAAGAGACTTTCTTAAGACTTTGTGTTGTGATGATGAAAAATGATGATAGTGATGATTTGTTTTTAGATTTCCATGAAAATATTATGCATGAAATATTAAAAATATGATTTTTTCTAGGCATAAAATTCCTAAGTATGATAGAAATTTGAATAATTCCCTAGGAATTATACCATCGTCGCAAAAAAAAAAATGAATGTTGACATAATGAAATGAAATAGGAAAGTTTTCATTCTTTTTAAAGCACAATTGTGTAACATAATGATTTAAGCCATATGATTTTATGGTTAAATAAATGGGAAATAAAATTAGAACGATGGTTTGCACTAGGAATAGAATTTTAGGTATAGACTTATACCATCATCGTGAAATCCAAAGGAGAAATTGATATAATAGTTTTATTGCATAGTTGATTTTTGATTTTGAGATAAATAGAAAATATAAAAATGAGGACTTGCACTAGGCATAAAATTTTAATTTAGGTTTAGGAACTATACCATCGTCGCGAAAGTCAAAAATATATAAATGTGACTTTATTGCTAGATTTTTGAACATGTTTTGCAAGAAAATTTTGGATTTTTGAAAAAAATGTATTTAATTGATTTTACGCTAAGCAGATATTCTCAAGTAAGAAAGTCAAATTATTCTAGAAGATTTGAATAAATATTTTAAATTATCTCAAAGACAAAATTTATATTTATAAGGAACCCCATGTGCATACGTGAGTTCATTGCCGATCTTGATCTATCATAATGATACAAAATCTCTCAAACACAAATGTGTGTGCAATTTGTAATGTTCATTTACCGATTTTGAGCAAGATAATTTGATACAAGTAATTTGAATTAACCAAATGAGTGTTCGTTGACCATGATTTATATGCATGTAACCGTACCAGACTACTATGTAAGTTGGGTCATCAAGAGCTAGCTGATCCATAAGCGGACATAGGTCTGTACAAAAGAAGGTCACTAATGTGAAAGACATATCACCATGCTAGGAGTTACTCAATGTCAAGCAAGTTGGGCACAAATCACCTGTTATGGGGTTTACCTCATAGTTTTCGAATAATTGAGAATTCTAGGGATTCAAGCTTCACACTTCATTCTTTCAAAGGGGGGGGGAGGATTTATTGCTTTTTGTTTTTTCTTTTCTTTTATTTTTCTATTTTTTTTTTTGCTTGACACTGAGATAATGCTGAAATATTGCTGAGATGGTACAAAATGATACTGAAATAATGCTTCTGAATAATTTCTCTTTTTCTCATGATTTTTCTTGATTTTCTTTTTCTTTTTATTTTTATTCCTATACTAGGGATACTTGCTCGGATTGGCTGTAGAGCAAGGGATTTTTATTCTGGATAGGAGTGAGCTTGTCCTTTTGTCAATTCTCAAAGATTCTAGACCATGTGCATGATAGGATAACAGGGGAAACTTTTCGCTCAAGAGACCACTTCTACTATGTAGCATCATTTTGAATTTGCAATGAAATCATTTTAATGTGAAAAGGTGTACTTGGTTCAAGTAAAAAACAAGATCAGTTCTCTATGCTCAAAACTTTATTTAATTCAACTGTGGACTTCAATATAAGAGAGATTAATAATCATACCAAATAAGATCAAGATATTTATTCATGTGAGTGTGAAAGTGAGGGATTCCAGATAAATGCTAATTTATCCAAAATAACTAAAAATATAACTACAATACTTCAAGAATTGACAGGTGTAAAATAGAAGATGTTTTTGAGGATTTTGATTTTTTTATATTTTAATTTTAATTTATGAATTGAGAGAATACATAATATTACTGTTTTTTGAAATTTTTATATGAATTACTAATATGAGACAATATGTATAATATATACAGTGACAAAATTACAAGATTTATGCATAATAGCGCTTAAGATACATAATGTTCATAGGTTCTTTAAGATATTTACCATCTAAGGTAGCTAATCTGTATGCTCCAGATCCAAATTTAGCAGTGATAATATATGGCCCAAGCCAGTTAGGCTTGAATTTGCCTTTAAGGTCTTTAGTTGCATTAGTATTATTTTGATTTTCTTTTAAGACGAGTCATCGATCTCAAAGGATCGATTATGAACTTTCTTGAGATATGCTCATTTGAGCTTGTTCTAGTAGGCACGAAGATGCTCCAAAGCATTAATGCGCTTCTCATCTAGGAGTTCCAACTGACCAAATATACCAACACGATATTCATCTCCTAATTTAGTATCTTGAAGAAGCAGAGCCAAAGAAGGAATTTCTAGTTCAAAGGGAAAAATAGCTTCAGCGCCATAAACCAAAAAAAAGGTGAAGTGCCCGTGGGAGTACGAATGCTAGTTCGATAAACCCACAAAGCAGGATATGATTGAATGTGCCAATCACAGCCAGATTTATTGACCAGTCTCTTAAGGATTTTAATTAATGTTTTATTAGATGCTTGTGCTTGGCCATTACCCTAAGGATAATAGGGAGTGGACCAACGATGTTGAATTTTATAATTTTGACATAGTTTCTTTACAGCTTTGTTTTTGAAACAAGTTCCTATTGACAATTTTGTCACATTTCTCAAGGGGTAGAAAAGAAGATCAAATTTTGTACAGATTTTGTAAAGTTTTTCTTTGTTGTCTTTTTTTATTTGCAGCAATTTTGGCTTTCAATGCCATCCCTTTGTATACAAAGTAGAAAATAAAAAGAGCTTCGCACCCGAAGCATTCCCAGCGCTACTTCGGGCAAAATTTTTGCGAAGTAGTTTCGCCGAAGTAAAATGCGGAGAAAAGAGAATGAAACTACTTCGCGCCCGAAGCGTTTCCAGTAGCAACCTCGAGAAAAAATTGAGCGAAGCAGTGTCAGAAGAAAAGAGAGCTTCGCACCCGAAGCATTTTCAACACTACTTCGGGTAGAGCTTCTTGCGAAGTAGTATTACCGAAGTAAATTACAAGGGTAGCGATAAAAAGAACTTCGGGCCCGAAGCGCTTCAAATATTTACTTCGGGCAAAAGTTGAGCGAAGCGGCATCCAAAAGAACAACTCCACCGAAAAAGGAAGGTCCAGACCGTGGTCTAAACTGGCTAAGGCAAGAAACTACTTCGCACCCGAAGCATTTCCAGTAGCTACTTCGGGCGAGATTTCTGCGAAGCGGTGTCGCCGAAGTAAAATATAAGGAAGGAGAATGAAACTACTTCGCATCCGAAGTATTTCCATTAGTCACTTCGGCCAGAAAGCTAGCGAAGCAGGACTCGAAAGAGCATTAAAAATACTTCGCCAGAAAGTTGCCGAAGCACTCACTTCGGGCCCCTCCATCAGCGAATCATTTTTACTTCGCCAAAAGTCATTGCGAAGCATTTGCTTCGGCTAATTTTGTGTGAAGTACTTCTACCCAAAGTAAAAATTGCTTCGGCCGAAATCTTCCCGAACCACAGTTTTGAAAAAGGATCGCAGCGAAGTATTTCTCCAAGGCATCAGCGAAGCAATTTTGTCAACAAAGTGGCAAGGACAAAGAGGCCCGTTTTGCGAAGTAAATATGCTTCGGCACTCCCCACCACCGAAGCAGTTTTGCGAAGCTCAATTTTGCGAAGTACAAACCAAAGAGGAGTTTTGCTTCGGTCCAGAACCATTGCGAAGCGAAGTTGTGAATGAAAACTTAGCGAAGCGCTTCACGGGCACGCGTTCCAAGCCGGGTATTTTCTCGAGGCGATCAAGTGCCTCATAAATGCATTTTTTCATGCCCGGTAAGCTCGTTGCTCATTTTTGGCAATAAAAAATGAAGTATCAAGCCATGATGGAGAGCCCGGCGAGCATGGCGGCCACTCGAGCATCGCACCCGGAGACCAAGGACGTCCAGATGGCTCATCAATACACCTTTCCATGGTTGACCCGGTTGCAGTTGCCAGTTTTGGTAATAGATTTGAAAGCTCGGTCACGAGAGCCTCGAGGAGCCAAATTCTCAGGGCTCGAGGGCGTACTCTTCTTTGCTATGTAATTATGACTCAGAGGCCCGGGTCCTCTATAAAAACCTAGGCATTGTAATAGAAAAGGGGGGAACTATCTGCTAGAAAGCTGCTGTAACTTGATGTCCTACGATTAATACTAAAAGGCTTTGAGCTCAATTCTTCTCTTTTATGCTGCCTTCTATGCTTGATTCTTTGTCTTTCTTCGTTTGTATACCGAGATGCTGAACCCTACGCCCGACGTATGATCGGGGATTGTACCCTGAAACTCATTCTGAAGGATACATAGGAGCCAAAAAGCGTTGTATTGGCTTTCTTTTATGCTACCTTCTATGCTTGATTCTTTTGTCTTTCTACGTTTGTATACTGGATGTTGAACTCTGCGTCTGGTGTGCAATCGGGGAAGGTACCCTGAAACTCGCCCGAAGGATACATAGGGAAATTAATATTGCATTTCTTTCATTCATCCTTGGTGTTCCTTGCTGCTATTCAAGTTGCTGGTTAGCGATCGTGCTTCCTGTTCTCCCCCACCTTACATCACCGACTTCTCTAACCCTCATTCCTTTTATCTCTTTCCTGCACCTTTATCTTCAAACACCCAAGTAGTTTAGTATAGGAGCCGGCCTTTCTCCGAAGATTGGCACGAGGGGCATCTCTTCCCTTCGGCCTTTCAATGTTGGTCCAGGTCTAGGGCGCATACACTGACTCAAAACCCTTTCCTAGGTGGATTTGATGACCAACAGTTTTTGGCACGCCCGATGGGACCGACTGTGTATGTCTCAGTAAGATCCATAACCAGTCAGGGTCCCATATTTTAAATCTCAAACCCGTCTTCACCGGGGCCAATAGTTCTAACTAGTTCTCGGTGTGACCCGATCAGTCTCACCTGATTAGTGGTAGTGAGGACCGATGCCCTCATTACTGAAAGACTCTTAGCATCTGGCGACTCTGTTTACCCAAGAATATTTAAGTCGTAAAGACCAGTACCAAAAGTCTATGCCTTCATGCAAACGAGATGGAGAGTTAAGAATAAAGGAGAGGAAACCGATTTCTTCGAGCTAGATATCGACGCCTTCGAGGAACAATCAAGGTTGGTCACCCCCGAATCATTGTTACACGGGACGTCCTCGCAAGAGGCAGCTGTTGGTGGACAAAGCCTAACTTTTGATAATACAGCATCTAGTTTTCCTCCCAATCCTCCCAACTCACCGAAGCATCCTAGTCCCTCCATTCCTGTTAGTTGTCCTACTAGCAATCAAGGGGGAGCTTTGGGAATTCCTATTTCTCAAAATCTAGGAGCAAGTATGGCACAGCAGCAACAACAACAACAACAACAACAAATGCAGTAGCCACAACCACCCAGGTTGTGTCCAGCATGGGATTCTTTGTCACCATTGAATCTAGCAGGGCAAGGGCAAGTGCCGCCTGCTGCCATAAAGAAGATCCCAACGTTCGATGGAACTGGGAAGACCGCTCTGGAGCATATCCAAGACATAATATCCCTGGCGGTGATCCACGACATTACAGAAGAGCAAATTATGGTAAAGCTTCTGGTCCTTTCCCTTAGGGGAAAACTCCTCTACTGGTATAGATCTCTACCACCCGGTAGTATTACGGGATGGGATCAATTAGCTAGGCAGATGATGGGAAACTTCAATGAGTCTTCCGATCCTACCTCTCTTTTGCATCAGTTCACTTCGATCAAGAGGCATCCACAAGAAGAAATCATAGATTTCAATGTTAGGTTCGCTCGAACCTGGTAGAGAGTGCCAGTTGGACTTCGGCCAACCGACGAAGCTGCAGCACTCTATTTCCTTCGGGCTTTCAATCCTGATATCAGTCTCATGGTAAGATATTCTAACGTTAATACTTTCCTCGAGTTATATGAATTAGCCAAGAGGGCAAAAATGGATTTGATAGCCATAGGCAAGCTTCCCCAAAGGATGCCGACACCCATACTTCTCGAATTCCTTCAATTCCAGTATGCAAGCGCAGCCACTTCGCAAATCTCTACTACCCCTGCACTCCCGGTTTCATCTTGGAACCCGAATCCTATCGTGTCTCAAATCACTGCTCCCCAAATTCACTTCCCTACATTTTCAACTCCACAACCCACTGTCACTTTGGCATTTCCTGTACTACCAGCACCACCTCAACACCCCACCCTGCCTCCAATACCGACGATGGCTTCATTGCCGCTCGTCCCGAAAGCCGATGATATACAAACTAAAATTCTGCAAGAGATGCAGTCTCTGAACTCTATAGTTCAGATGTTGTCCAATGACATGACCATTGTGAAGAAAAAGCAAGCGCAATAGGAATTCCTATCGAGAAGATCTTATCCTACGCCTGCGCTTACCAAGGACCAAGCAGTCCAGCAAGGGAAGGCTTCGACGAGAAATGTTGTGATTGATGAAGCTTCGAGCACTCCCGACTATGTATATTGGTGCTCTACGTGCAATGATCCGCATGAGGAGAATACCTGCACCCTGCACCAACACTATGTACAAACGCTGGCAAACAGTAGTCATAGCGGTCAAGTCAACGTCATTAGGCAGATAAGTCAGAACCTGACAATTGGCGAGGAGGAACCGGTTGCAGTGCTTACCAGAGGAGGAAAGAAGGCAATAGAAGTAGATGCTACTCAGATGGCTCCTTTAAAAGCACAAATTTGACCCGAGAAAGGACAATCATCTTCTTTGGCTCCGAATGAAGCTCCTCCACTTGCATCGATCAAAGAAAAGGCTCAAAAGGCCTCTGCCGAACCACCTCAGGCAGAAACTAAGGAGCAAGCTAAGGAAAAACTCAAGTTTCCTTCCCTGACCAAGCGGCAAAGAGTTGAAGCTACAGAGCAGTATCGCACTAGATACGAGCCTAGAAAGGAACCCGAAGTACTCAAATCTCTGGCGTATAACATTGTAGAGGAGTTGAAGAAGATCCCAGCCAAGATCAGCTTGTACGATGCACTGCAACTACCTGGACAAGTGGACTTGCTGCAAGAATCATTGAAGACAATTAAAGCAAAAGGGGTGACACCGCTTGCTCTTGTACAGACCCTATCCACATCCATCATAGAGAAGAACAGACCACCTCCGTTCTATCTGTCCCTACAAATGGAAGGGTATATTGTACATAACTGCATGATCGACTCTGGGGCCGCTACAACAGTAATGCCAAGAGCAGTCTACGAAGAAATAGGAATGGAATATACGTGAAGCAGCCAAGGTGTACTCCAATTGGATGGTACTCCAGTAAATACTGTAGGAGTGATCAAGGACATTCCTATCCGACTACATAAGATGCCTCAGATCACAGTCATACAAGAGGTAGTGGTAGTCGACTTGGAGCCATATTTCAGTATGTGCCTGTCAAGGGAATTCATGGCAAAGCTGGGTGGATATCTATCTATGGATTACTCTCATCTGGAGATTCCATTCAAAGGAAAGAAGGTGAAGATCTACAATGAAAAGCCTTCTTCCTTTCTTGTGCAGAAGATGTCCGAAGAAGAAAGTAGCGAACCAGTGAACGCAATGGTGGAGGAGATAGAGCAGGTAGACCTGGTCGAGGAATCTCTTGCACAGTTAAGTTACGAAGATGAGTTCTCATTGGCAGATTTTAACGCCATGGTGGAGACCGAGATAGGATGTTATGCGATCGCCAAGCCTAAAAATCACTCCCAACCAGAGAATAGAACAAGTGCCCAGGAAGGACTATGGAAGTTGTTCTTCGATGGCGCCCGATGTAAAAATGGTGCTGGGGCAGGGATTCTTCTAATTTCACCCTCCGAAGAGCAAAAGGAATATTGCTACCGGTTGACATGGAGCTGCACTAACAATGCAGCAGAATATGAAGCATTATGCCTAGGACTCAAGAAAGCTGACAAGTTAGGCATAAAACATCTCCAAATCTTTGGAGATTCCGAACTGGTTTGCAACCAGGTCACAAATAAGTGTACTTCAAAAAAGCATTACCTAAAATCATACCGCAATAGGGTATGGGACCTGTTCGACCAGTTCGAATCTCTCAATCTGCTATCAATCCCATGAGAAAAGAACCGACATGCCGATGTTCTGGCATCCATCGTAGCCAAGTACTCTCCAGCAGAAGACATGGTGCACAAGCCCAAAGCTATGAGGATGATCTATAGACCCTCTATCCTAGACAAAGATCTGCATTGGCAAGTCTTTGACAACGATGAGCAGATTGTTAATTTCATGATCCAAGAAGCCGCCACAGTTGAAGACAGAAGCTCTGATGAAGGAGAATATGAAGGGCTGATTCAATTGAAGAATAACCACATTCCCAAGGGACTAATCACCCTTGAAAGCCTCTTTGATCGGAATGACCGAGCCCTCTCTCACATGATCAAAGTCAATGAAAAGCAGTATCAGGATTTAGAGCTTGAACCTGGAAAAGCAATAAAGGTTGGGACCGACTGCACTTCAGAAGAGATAGAACAGATACAAAATCTGTGCAGAAGGTTTTTTGACATAATTGCTTGGTCTTATCAAGATCTCAGGGGATACAATCGGTAGCTGGTTCAACACACAATCGAATTGCAGGAGGGGGTCAAACCCTTTCGACAAAAGCAAAGACCGGTTAATCCTAAGATCGAGGTCCTAATGAAGGCCGAACTCCTGAAGATGCTCGAGGCAAAGATCATTTATCCCATCAAGCACTCTTCATGGGTAGCGAACCTGGTCCTAGTCAAAAAAAAGAACGGAGATATACGGTTATGCGTGGACTTTCGCAACCTGAACCAAGCTTCCCTCAAGGACCACTATCCTCTCCCACAAATCGATCAAATTTTGCACTCGGTGGCTGGAGCTCAACGCTTCTCTCTGCTCGATGGTTTTTCTGGATACAATCAGATCTGGGTCAGGGACGAAGACCAGCATAAAACAACATTCACCACCAAGTGGGGAACCTTTGCTTACCAGCGAATGCCATTCGACCTATCTAATGCTGGTGCCACTTTCTAGAGAGTGATGGATCTTGCTTTTGGCGAGCTTCTAAATAAGGTTATCATCATCTATCTAGATGACATGACCATTTTCTCCCGAAGAAGGGAAGATCACCCCACACACATACAACAAGTTTTCAAAAAATGTCGAGAGTTCGACATCTCGATCAATCCAAAGAAGTCCATATTCGTAGTCAACGAAGGAAAGTTGTTGGGACATGCGATATCAAAAAAAGGGCTCGCTGTAGATCCTGACAGAGCCGAGGCTCTAATGAAGCTCCCACTCCCAGCAGACAAGAAAGGACTTCAATATTTCTTCGACCAGATCAACTTCGTGAGGAATTTTGTCCCTGACTTCGCCCAAGTCATCAAGCCAATGTCCCAACTCCTGAAGAAGGGCATCGAATTTAGCTGGACGAAAGAAAGAAAAGTAGCATTCGAAGAGATTAAGGCTCGAATTGCCCAGGCACCGGTCTTGACCAATCCTGATTATAGTAGGGATTTTATCCTATATGCTATAGGGGAGCCCGAAAGCTATGCCGTTGTCTTGACATAAAAAGGGGAAGATGGCGAGGAGCGCCCCATCGCGTTTCTGAGCCAAGTGATCAATCCCCATGAAGAGAAATATAATTTCATAGAACGATAGGTGCATGCAGTAATGAAATCCCTCAGGAAGTTCAAACAGTTCATCTCTCAAAGTCGGGTCATAGTCTTTGTCATTCACCCCGACGTGCGTAATTTCATCATCCAAGGAGAATTAGGAAGCAAAAGAGCTGGTTGGGTGAACAAGATACAGGAGTTTGACATTGAGATCAAACCCACTAAACTGGTTCGCGATCGCGCATTGTGTCAAGAATTAGCGAAGAACGTAGCGGCCGAAGCTGCAGAATCTCAGAGGGATGATTTACCAGCCGAAGGATGCTTCGCTAACCAAGAAGAGGACGAGAAAGACTGGGTCAGTGAAATAGTTGAATACTTCCACACTGGCAGTTGTCCTTCGCATCTGAATACTTCACAGTGAAGACATTTTAGGATGCGGTCCTCCCGGTACACTCTGCACCTCGAAGGCCTATTTTTCAGGAATATTGATGGGGTCCTTCTCAAATGCATCAAAGACGATGATAAAAGAAAAGTCCTAGGAGAATTCCATTCAGGACTATCTGGAGGTCACTTCGCAGGAAGAACAACGGCACTAAAGATTATCAAAGCGGGTTATTATTGGCCCACACTCTTCGTCGATGCCTTCGCCGTTTGCCGCAAATGCGAGCAATGTCAGAAGTTCATCGGCCAAAGCAGAAATGCTTCGATGCCCCTTCATCCGATACAAGTAGAAACTCCTTTTCAGCAATGGGGGTTGGATTTTATAGGAGTCGTATCACCAAACTCCTCCACGGGACATAGGTTCATCCTGACCGCAACAGACTACTTCACCAGGTGGGCCGAAGCGATTCCCATGAAGCATGCAGATCAAGAGACTGTAATTACCTTCCTAGAAGGATTGATCACTAGGTTCGGTATTCCCAAAGCAATCATCATGGACAATGGCCCTGGTTTCATAGGCGCTAAAATCAATGAATTCCTTTACAGATATGGGATATATCATAAAGTATCCTCAAATTATTATCCACAGGGCAACGGCTTGGCAGAATCCACCAATAAGACTCTGTTAAGGATGCTAAGAAAGCTCATAGAAACAAACAAAAGGACTTGGCATCTCCTTCTAGATCGGGCTTTGTGGGCCGATCGCATTTCTGTCAAAAGGTCAATCAAGACTTCGCCTTATGCCCTGGTCTACGGCAAGGAGGCCATCTTACCCATCCATGTGGAGATCCCTGTGCTGCAGCTGTTAGAAGTAGAAGATGGAGTTAATCCGATGGAAAACAGGTTAGCTCAGCTGCTACGACTAGAGGAAGACCGCGAAGAAGCATATCAGAACTTCGACAGGCATACTCAGGTCATCCGAGATTGGTTCAAGAAAAAGTCATCCGATCGCACATTCAATGTGGGAGATCTGGTATTGAAGTGGGACTCTTGGAAGGCCAAGCCTGGGAATCATGACAAGATGGATGCATTTTGGGATGGGCCATTCAAAATTATGAAGGTGAACTCGGCCAATTCATTCATCCTCAAAGATGCAGATGGCCAAGTCTTGCCGATCTCTATCAATGGTCTTCATCTGAAGACTTTTCACCATTAAGGTAGAACACAATTTCTCTTTAAAAAAAAAAAATGCGTGTGTATATATACTTTTGTATATAATTTGCATTTGTATATACATCCTCTTCCAAGATCACAAAAGCCAAGTGCCACATCCAAATCCTCTTCGGGGACTTTTGATGCAAAGTAGCAAGTGCAAGGAAGTTCGCTGTGAAGTAGGCTACTCTCAAAAGGACCGAACCAAAGACACAAAAGGAGCTTCGCAACCGAAGCACTTCCAGCACTACTTTGGGTGAAAATTGTGCGAAGTCATTTTTGCTGAATAAGAATGCAGAGGGCCAATAAAAAGAGCTTCGGGCCCGAAACATTTCAAATTCCTGCCTCGGGCGGAAATCATCCGAAGCGGCAACTTCACCAAAGAAGAAAAGTCTAGACCACGATTCAAGTTTGACCAAGGTGGAAGGACTTCGGGCCCGAAGTATTTTTAGTAAACACTTCGGCTAGGAAACTAGCGAAGCAGAATCCAAAGAAACATTGAAGATTACTTCGCCAGAAAGTTGCCGAAACATCTACTTCGGGCCTCCTCATGCCCGAACCATTTCTACTTCGGCAGAAACCATAGCGAAGCATTCACTTCGGCTAGTTTTCGCCCGAAGCATTTTTGACCGAAGTTCTGGCAGCCGAGAGGAGCGAAGCATTTTTGAAGGAAAGAATGTGTTTCGGCCAAAATCTCCCCGAACCACAATTTTGAGCAAGGATCGCCATGAGGTATTTTCAACATTAAGTTCGGCTTCACCGAACCGAGCAAGCGCGAGGTGGAGAATTTGAAACGTGCCTCGGAAAACACACTGGCAACAGCCTTGAAAGGAGTACGAAGCGGACGAATTTAAGGCAAAAGGATGGTGGAGCACTTCCCAAGGTAACCAAATTAGAAAAGGGAAAGGAAAAGCTCGCACCAAGGTACGAGGTGGCAGTGGGTTGCGTCTCCGATACAAAGTGTAATCATCGAAGCATGCAGCCCTGTGTACCACGTCACTGCAGAATCGATTTGAGGATACGGCAACCTCTTCCGTCTGAGGTGTAAATTTAATTTTGGTAGGTGCCATAAATTTAGGTGGTTGCTCTTTTTGGTTATAAAAGTGAATTCCTAGCTAGAGGGAAGTTATTTGTCCATCAGTTCAAGCAAAGCTAAGGGCCTTCAGTTACTCTACCTTTTGCATCCAAGCTTGTTCGCATTAAAGCCCTCTATGTCAAGGATTCTACTACCATCACTCGCAACATGGGGAAGAAGAATTCCAAAGAGAAGGGAAAGGAGCCCGAAGTTGTAGGCCCCCAAAAAATGAAGAAGGGCAAGGAAGAGAAAAAGTGTACTCCGAAGAAGTTAAATCTTCCCCTTCGACCCGAAAAGCAACCAATGGAGGAGGGGGACAACTCGGAAGAAGAACAGCTTGTGGAGCCACCAATTGATGGGTGGGAGAAGATCAGAGACACACAACTCTCTAAGGGTGTATCTGATCTCTGACGCACCATAGAGTTCATGACAAGCAGACTCACCCCAGAAAATAAGAGAGTTGCTACGTATTACTCCCAGATTTACTGGTTTTTAACCCCGCCTGCTCACCATTGTCCCGAGCTGATCTACGCTATCGCACAGAATTACCAACTTGCATCCAGGCAAGTGTTAGATGCTTCGGGTCACAAACTATTTTCCATCCTGAAGGAAGATGTACAAGCAGCCTTCGCGCCACAACAGGGCCCGCCCAAGGGCTATTCCGTTTGCAATGTCATCTTAAACGAACAAATGGAGAGATTCACCTCCAACAACTACATATTGAAGTTCTTGCATGAGAATCTCAAGAGCGGGCTACCTTCAAACAAGCTGCCCTAGATGCCCTTACCCTTGGAGGCCTTCAAAAACATCGACATTTTCTCCATCATTGCATGGGTGGCGGGATTGTCAACAGATGCTTCAGTATAGCCCTGGCAGGTGTCTTTGGCCGAATGCATTTCAAGAGGGGAGTTTTATGCCCCGAACGCTTCAAGGCCAAGCACCAACCCAGTTTTCTTTGACTAGGCAGAATGGGTGGCCCGAACCCTGCATACAAGGCTCACCAGCATGAAGAATTCAGCAACAGGCCAATACTTCGCACCTTGTTCTTTTCTTGTCTGGTTGTACTTCTACCAGGTTCATAAGCGGTTTCCCCATATCGCCATCTCTCCAAGCGGCAAGGATGGAAACCCTCTGCCAGTGTATCAATGGACTCCCCTCTTATTGAAGGAAGAGTCCTATTATCCTTTCAATCAACAATTTTTGGGACCCGCCATGCATCTGTTAAAAGGATCTTGCCCTCGGGTACCACTCAGTTTGAGAGATAGAGTGGTGCAGGGAAAAAAGGGGGATGTTTTCCAATTGACACAGGGACTGGTGATTCACCTATTCGGCTTCATAGGGAAGCCCTTCCTATTACCAGTCTACCCCTCTGAATATCAGTTCGCATTGGAAGTCGCTCGACAGAGCGACTCTACAAATGCAGTATACGATCACGGTCGAAAGTGGGCACATACCTGTGACTTCCCCTTTAGGATGGGAGTAATCGAAGTCTTTGCCCTTAAGCAGAATGTTTTCCTAGAGGAAAAACATTCTGATTTTGGCCTACTCTAGATTCCTCAGCAATGGCTCTATGATCCTTTGGGCGTAATGAGGGATCATCCGAAATTCAAGAACTTCCACATCTGCCCTCACCCTGAGGTTGTAGAACAAAGGAATAACCCCAATGGAAAATATCTGGAGTGGCATTTGGAAAGAATGAGGACATTGCCTCCATGGCATGAGTTCTATCCTATAGAGGTCGAGTTCGACCCTGATCGGTACCCCCTCCCGACTCCAAGCTCCACTTTTTGGAAGAAGGCAAGGGACGATTTGAAGGAGGAGGTAAAATACTGGAGCGAGGAGAAGCTTCGAGAATGGTGGATAATGAGAGTCCATCATCAAAAAATGAACTCCTATGGACTCTTAGCATCGGATAAAGACTTCACAATTCTTTATGACACCAATGTCGAAACCTGGAAGTCTATATCCTTTGCGGATTTTGTTCCCCCAACTACCCCAAGATTAGGCGAAAGCCCAGGTGGAGCTAAAGATACTTCGGGGAAAGAAAAAGAATTGGGGGCCGAAGCTACGCTTGCAGCACTACCATAGAAGCCATCGAAAGTCCATGATACAAGTGCCGAAGAGGCAGAACAACCGTTGGAGAGAAAGAAAAGAAAAAGGCAGGAACAAATTCAAGTTCCTCTGAGCCACCCCAAACGCCCTCGCACAAAGCCTACAAGTACTCCTACTGAATCACCTGCATCAGGCCCGATTGAAGCAAATATTGAGGATGCAGGGCCACCAAGTGCTGAGACGGTCCCCAAAATAGATATCATTGATGTGGAGGAACTCCTCCAACAAGAGAGAGACCCCAGAGTAGAAGTTGTGGAGGTTTGGAGTGTTAAAGCCCAGGAGGAACAAGAGCCGATCACGCAAGATGTCACCACGACCGCTTTGCCAAGAGGGCACGCAGGTATGCATTCTCTTCCCTTCACCTTGGTCTCTGACATGTCCACGACAGTCCAGATTGGAGGTCTTCATCAATCTCTCCATCCCCTACAAGGTCAATCCCCCACTCAGACACCACCCATTGCCAGTCCAATCCTGCATAGCTCCATTCCTCTCGAGTTGTCTGACTAGGATAAGCCCGTTGAAACCACTTCGCCTACCCATGTCGTCGTTCCTTCAATCCTAGGTCAAGGCGAAGGTAGTGTCCCAACACCAAGCCCCATAACCCACTCTCCCATAGCTCAAAGTATAGTCCCGCTTGCCAAAGCCCCCGCTACACCCGTCCCAGAGCCGTCAGGGGAATCCTTCCCCATTAGTTCTTTATATTTGTTCACACCTTTGGTTGGAGATTCAGCCTTTTCTAAAATAGATTTATCTTTAATAAAGGAGTGCCCCTTGGCCGAAAAGCTACTCCTAGCTCGACAAAATACGGAGAAAATGCTGAAGGAGGCAAGAAAGAAAAGAGGGCAATCTCTGGCCCAAGTTGAAAAATGTGCGGTTTTCGACTTGAAGGGCGAAAAGATGCATAAGGTTAGGAAGGTCCCCAAGGTCCAGAAGCCTCTGGATGAAATGACTCCAGCTGACTACGACTACCAGGAGAAGACCAAGGATCTGGAGCATTTAAATATAGATGACGAATCCGCATCCATGCATGTCAGGGTTGAAACTTTTCGAGCACATGCAAATATTGCTAACCAGCATAGGTTTGAGGCAGAAAATGCCAACATCAAGTTGGAAGAAGAGCTAGGCTAGGATTCGCTCCGAGCTGGAGGATTCTCAGAAATAGTGCAAGTTGTTGAAAAAGGAAACACATGCCCTCAAACAACAAATTCTACAATTGCAGACTTCGACCGAGCAACAAGCACAAAAATAGGCCAAAAATGAGCTAAAAGCCAAAGAGCTCGAGAACAAGATCCTGCAGGCCCAGCAACAATTGTACCAAAAAGCAAACCTGGAGCTGTTCGACAAAGGTAGAATCAAGGAGATCCGCTCACACCTGCTCAAAGGTTTCAGATCTCGGGCCTCCAGTGCCCTATCGATTTTAATTTATGTCATCGAAGCTCAGCATGCCATTGCTAAGGAGGGACCAGTAGTAGATGAGGTGATCCAAAAAATCAAGAGGCGACTCAAGCTTGCCTTTGAGGTCCAAAGTATTAGATACCAAGACCTGCAGGTCGCTGCTATGAGTCGAACGGCTAGGGATTGGTCTACTGCCCAAGCCACTGTTCGCGCTTTCTTCTCCAAGGTGAAGAAAGCCCAAAAGGTGAAGGACCTCCTAGATATATTTGAGCAGGAGCAGCGCACATCAATGAGTTACTTCGAAGACCTTTCTTCTTTGGGTTTCCCGAGTTTCACAGACGATGATGGAAACCTTCTCACCCATGAAGAACTTAAACCGGCGTGGCTCCATTTCAAGAATGACGTCTCTGAAATTGATAAATGGGAAGAACCAGTCACAGAGGGACAAGTCACCGACTTCATCTTGAGACATTACAAAATTGTGGCCTGTCTGAATGACCTAGGTGCAAGAATCAAACATGCCGACATAGGGCAGATTGATCGGTTCCATGTTCTAGTCAAGGCACTCGAGGACCAAGAACCATTTTAGAAAGGGGTCTAGGCTCACGTTCGTCGAACCATGAAGAGAATCCATGATCGTCTTGTCCCATCACCACAGCAGGAAGCCACGCCAGCAGATGAAGGAGCAGAGGAGGAAGAAGAAGCAAAAGAAGGAGGAGAAGGGTTAGAAAAAGACTCTGGCCCAATGGATCAAAATTAAAGGGTTCTCCCACCGAGACAAGCTCGTTGCCCCGTGAGCCGCCAAGAATGTTGACAATTTTGTCACATTCCTCAAGGGGTAGAAAAGAAGATCAAATTTTGTACAGATTTTGTAAAGTTTTTTTTTTTTGTTGTCTTTTTTATTTGCAGCAATTTTGGCTTTCAATGCCATCCCTTTGTATACAAAGTAGAAAATAAAAAGAGCTTCGCACCCGAAGCATTCCCAACGCTACTTCGGGCAAAATTTTTGCGAAGTAGTTTTGCCGAAGTAAAATGCGGAGAAAAGAGAATGAAACTACTTCGCGCCCGAAGCGTTTCCAGCAGCAACCTCGGGTGAAAATTGAGCGAAGCGGCATTCAAAAGAAAAGAGAGCTTCGCACCCAAAGCATTTTCAACACTACTTCGGGTAGAGCTTCTTGCAAAGTAGTATTACCAAAGTAAATTACAAGGGTAGCGATAAAAAGAACTTCGGGCCCGAAGCGCTTCAAATATTTACTTCGAGCAAAAATTTGAGCGAAGCGGCATCCAAAAGAACAACTCCGCCAGAAAAGGAAGGTCCAGACCGCGGTCTAAACTGGCTAAGGCAAGAAACTACTTCACACCCGAAGCATTTCCAACAGCTACTTCGGGCAAGATTTCTGCGAAGCGGTGTCGCCGAAGTAAAATACAAGGAAGGAGAATGAAACTACTTCGCATCCGAAGTATTTCCATCAGTCACTTCGGCCAGAAAGCTAGCGAAGCAGGACTCGAAAGAGCATTAAAAATACTTCGCCATAAATTTTTCGAAGCACTCACTTCGGGCCCCTCCATCAGCGAATCATTTTTACTTCGCCAAAAGTCATTGCGAAGCATTTGCTTCGGCTAATTTTGTGCGAAGTACTTCTACCCGAAGTAAAAATTGCTTCGGCCGAAATCTTCCCAAACCACAGTTTTGAAAAAGGATCGCAGCGAAGTATTTCTCCAAGGCATCAGCGAAGCAATTTTGTCAACAAAGTGGCAAGGACAAAGAGGCCCGTTTTGTGAAGTAAATATGCTTTGGCACTCCCCACCACCGAAGCAATTTTGCGAAGCTCAATTTTGTGAAGTACAAACCAAAGAGGAGTTTTGCTTCGGTCCAGAACCATTGCGAAGCGAAGTTGTGAATGAAAACTTAGCGAAGCACTTCACGGGCATGCGTTCCAAGCCAGGTATTTTCTCGAGGTGATCAAGTGCCTCATAAATGCATTTTTTCGTGCCCGGTAAGCTCGCTGCTCATTTTTGGCAATCAAAAATGAAGTATCAAGCCATGATGGAGAGCCCGGCGAGCATGGCGGCCACTCGAGCATCGCACCCGGAGACCAAGGACGTCCAGACGGCTCATCAATACACCTTTCCATGGTTGACCCGGTTGCAGTTGCCGCTTTGGTAACAGATTTGAAAGCTCGGTCACGAGAGCCTCGAGGAGCCGAATTCTCAGGGCTCGAGGGCGTACTCTTCTTTGCTATGTAATTATGACTCAGAGGCCCGGGTCCTCTATAAAAACCTAGGCATTGTAATAGAAAAAGGGGGGAACTATCTGCTAGAAAGCTGTTGTAACTTGATGTCCTGCGATTAATACTAAAAGGCTTTGAGCTCAATTCTTCTCTTTTATGCTGCCTTCTGTGCTTGATTCTTTGTCTTTCTTCGTTTGTATACCGAGATGCTGAACCCTGCACCCGACGTATGATCGGGGATTGTACCCTGAAACTCGTTCTGAAGGATACATAGGAGCCGAAAAGCGTTGTATTGGCTTTCTTTTATGCTACCTTCTATGCTTGATTCTTTTGTCTTTCTACGTTTGTATACTGGATGCTGAACTCTGCGTCTGGTGTGCAATCGAGGAAGGTACCCTGAAACTCGCCCGAAGGATACATAGGGAAATTAATATTGCATTTCTTTCATTTATCCTTGGTGTTCCTTGCTGCTATTCAAGTTGTTGGTTAGCGATCGTGCTTCCTGTTCTCCCCCACCTTACATCATCGACTTCTCTAACCCTCATTCCTTTTATCTCTTTCCTGCACCTTTATCTTCAAACACCCAAGTAGTTTAGTATAGGATCCGACCTTTCTTCGGAGATTGGCACGAGGGGCATCTCTTCCCTTCGGCCTTTCAATGTTGGTCCAGGTCTAGGGCGCATACACTGACTCAAAACCCTTTCCTAGGCGGATTTGATGACCAACAGTTCCATTATCCGAGATGAGATTTATAGGAATTCTGAACCTACAAATAATTTGATTAAGAATAAACTTAGAAACTTGCGTTCCAGTGCAAGAAGCTAAGGGAATAGCTTTGACCCACTTTGTAAAATAATCGATGGCGGTTATGATGAATTTGTGTCCATCATATGACAGGATTGATTTTTCTGATGATGTCTAAGCCCCATTTTGAAAAGGGCCAAGGAGATAAAATAGCTTGTAGTTCTTGTGCAAGCACATGGACAAGGTCAGCATGTTTCTGGAACTTGTTACAATGGTGCACGTAATCATGTGCATCATTCTCCATAGTATGCCAAAAATATTCTATCTAAAGGAGCTTCTTAGCAATGGTGTTACCACTAAAGTGTCCTCCACAAGATCCATCATGGGCTTCACTCAAAGCTGATCTAGAATCTTCTAGATTCAAACATCTCAATAGGATACCTTCAAAAGATCTCCTATATAATGTATTGCCAATTATTATGAAATGACTTGCTCGTATACGTAATAACCAACGTTGGTTTCTATTAAAACCTTCAAGGAAGGTCCCATTTTGAAGAAAATTGAGGATGTCAGTGTACCAAAGTTCAGGAATGGTTTCGTTGATTAGAAACACGTCCAAAGTTTCCAAGCATGATTTAGTTGAAGTGGGTTCTTGGAGTCGATGAATAATGATGTTAGCATATTCGTCATCTAACTCCAAGGGTAAAAGAGATGCAGCTGCGGCCATAGTGTCAGTCGCACGATTGCTAGTTCTAGGAATAACTTCCAAGGTAACTTGATCAAATAAAGATATTAATTGTAATACATATTATTTATATGGGCACAATTTATCATCTCTAGTATGATAAAAATCATTAATTTGATTTATAACAAGTTGAGAATCATCGAAAACTAATAGATTTTTAATTTTTAGTGCCAAGGTAGCTCGTAATCCAAGGATTAGAGCCTCATATTTAGCAGTGTTATTAGTACAGACAAACATTAATTTAAAGGATAGAGGTATGAGATGTTTCTATGGAGATATCAAAATAATACCTGCACCAGCCCCACTCATGCATCGAGCTTCGTCAAAGTATAGGGACCATTGCTTTGAATGATCCGCCTCTAGGTTAAGGCATTCGTCAGGAAACTCAATGATGAGGGGATGGGTGGACTCTAAGGGTGTAGCAGCTAATTGATCTGCTATGATTTGACCCTTAACAGACTTCTATCCTATAAACATGAGTTCAAACTCGCTTAGAGCAAGAACCCACTTCATTGTGCGACTAGATAAATAAGGTCGACTCATGAGATACCGTAAGGGATCAAATTTAGCAATAACGTATGTTTTCTAATTGAGCATATAATGGCGTAGTTTCTATGTAGAAAATATGACTGCTAGACATAACTTCTCTAATGCTGTGTAGTGGGTTTCATAACTAATTAATTTTCAGCTAATGTAATAATTATCACACTCTCTTTTCTCATCATCAAGTTGAGCTAACATAGCTCCTAAAGCAAAATCTAAAGCAAAAATATACAAGATAAATGTGCGATCAGGTTTAGGTGGCAAAAGTACAGGTGGGTTAAGAAGATATTGTTTGAGGATTTCAAATGCTTCCTTACATTCGTCATCCCAATGGAAAGAGACATCCTTCTTAAGAAGCTTAAGAAAGGGTCCAGTTTTATCTGCCAGCTTATCGATGAAGCGACGGATAGCTTGAAGCTTACCTTGTAGACTTCGTAATTCATATATAGTTGTAGGTGCGGGCATATCAGTGATAGACGTAATCTTGAGAGGGTCAATTTTGATGCCACGTAAAGAAACTATAACCCCCAATAATTTACCTGACTTAACTCTGAATATACATTTGGCTGGATTCAATCGGATAAGTTATTCCCTTAATCGATCAAATATTTTTCTCAAGTCATCTAAATGGTCATCTTCTTTAGTAGAACGGGCTATAATGTCATCTACATAATCATGTAGTATATCATGCATCATATTATAAAATATATAAGTCATGGCTCATTGATAGGTTGCACCTGCATTCTTCAAACCGAATGGCATCACTTTCCAACAAAAAGTTCCCCAAGGGGTAATAAAGGTTGTTTTAGCCTGATCTTCAGGAGCTATCTTGATCTGATTATAACCATAAAATCCATCCATTAAGGATATCATTCCACTCCCAGTAGTAAAATCAATGATCTGATCCATATTGGGAAGGGGAAAATCATCTTTAGGGCATGCAACATTAATATATCTAAAGTCTGTACAAACCCTAATCTTAGTAGCTTCTTTCTTAGTTATTGGAACTACATTTAAGATCCATTCAGCATAATCAATGGCTTGTATAAAAATAACATTAAGGAGTTTTTCTAACTCCCCTTTGACTAATAAGGCCACTTTAGAATGCATTTTTCTAAGCTTCTGCTTAACAGGTTTAGCATCCGGATGCACTACTAGGTGATGCATAACTATAGAAGGGTCTAAACCTGACATATATTGATATGTCCAAGCAAAAAAATCTTCATATTCTTTAAGAAATACAATTTATTTATCCTATTTTTCTTGACTCAATTCTGATCCAATGTTGATTATGTGATGGTTATCGTTGGTTCCAATGTTAATTTTTATGACATTTTCTACTTCCATGTGTAGATCTCTCTCAAAATTAGGTGGGGCGGGTGAAACGCCCAATTCTTGTAATTCTTCCAAGGTTAGCTTGGATAATTCATCTTGAGGAGTTGTGGCCTCAAGCTGGGCTATACTAGGTATAGAGCCATCAAAATAAAATCCATTATGTAATAATTCCTCAACAGAGACATCGTGAAAGATATCTCCCTCCAACTCATCATCAGATTCAACGATCATCTCAAGATAAGCTATAGATAGCATATTACATGTGAATGTCTTATTCGTTAAATGCAAAGCATCGCATTCATCTAAATAATATTGGTAACATATAAGATGGTCATCATTCTCAAATGGGAATGGCTGACCCTTACTAGAAAATAGGCCCACACCACATTGGGTGGGCCATGCTTCTACCTCAAAAGGTTCTTTCATACCATTCTGGAAAGGTCCCAAACATTTCCCTTTATATCCCAATTTAAGCATTATAGGTTTGGCTTTAATATACTCATTAGTAAAATAACATTGAGCATATCCATCATAATGAGTTATGATGTTTCTGGGTATTCTACCCCAGTCATATCCCTTATAAATAAAGGCACAACTCCCGACTTGGTAAATACTTCCCATAGGCTATGGGAGGCCCAAGGTACGAGGAGATGGTGGTAAATTATTTAAAATAAGGGAATATTGCATAGAAGCATTCATTTCTTTTGATATAAGAATTTTAGATAGATCAGGTAAGAGCTCATTAGTAAGAGCATAAGAGGTAGAAGGAACATTCCCTACGTCTTTCAATACGGAAAATATGAATTTGGTGGGTGTAGACTGTGTAGAGGTGTCGATAGATGGGTCTATTATGGGTATGGAAGTTATAGGAGTAGAACAAGAGACATTGGTTGTAGGATTAGGATCTTTCTTAGGTCCTAATGCGGTTTTTTTAGAAGATGGTTGAGCTATATGTGGAGGTGCAATTGATGGAGAAGAAGTAGATGACGTTGTGGGTGTGAGTTTCACACATTTAGATGGATAATGAGAATTAGGATGTGTGGATGACAGAGTGGGGAAAAATTGAACTTCAATAGGTTCTACCAAAGAACACATATCAAAGGGTCTTAGATCACCATGAATGGTAACCAACTGATTCTTAAATTTGAAATGAACACATTGATGTAAAGTTGAGGGAACAACTCGCATCGCATTGATCCAAGGACAACCCAAGAGTATATTGTATGATGCAGGGCAATGTACAATAAACATAGTCATATCCAAGGTTCTTGGATCAACCTGCAATGGAATGGTAATAACTCCATATGTTTCTTGTGTTTCGTCATTGAAAAATTTTATGATCATATCAGTTCTTTTCATTTCATCACTTCAAAACCCAAATCTTTGGTAGAAGTCAAAAGTGCAGATATTTAAAGATGAACCATTATCAATCAAAACTCTTTTGACTGGTACATCTCCAATTAAGGCAGTAATATACAAGGGGTTATCTTTATGTAAACTATGTTGCAGTATGTCTATCTCGGAAGTCAATACAATCAACTTCATGAGTTATTATAGTATCGACCATGGCTTCAGGTTGAATGTCTTGTGGTACCATCATCTGACTTAATGTGAGCATTAATTCATCTCTATGTGTAGGAGAAGATCTTAAAATGTCCAAGAGAGAAATTCTAGCTGTAATATTTGATAATTGTTCATTAATATTATAAGGAGGTTTAGGTTGAACATTAGGTGAATGATTCCCTTTATTAGGAACCTTCAAAACAAATGGAGCTGATCCACCATTATGAATTTGATCTTGTTGAGAATTTTGAGCCTGTTTTCTAGTAATAGCTCCGATGGTACCCACAATATTATTCTACGGATGATGAATGGGTCTTGGTCTAGCATTTATAACTAGCTCATTAGAAAGTAATCGGTGAGACGATGGTCTAGTAGTGACTCTTCTTGAAAATGGCTCTTCTGGAACCATATAACTTGTGATAGGGTGAATAGGATCCGATTCATATTTAGAATTATTTGATTGATTTGATGTGATTTTCATATCACTCTATCTCATATTCTGTATCACTAAGATTAGGTATTTGAATATTATATAGAGGCCTGGTTGTAACCACGGATAAATTTGTGTCAAAGATTTCCAGATCATGAATAGGTAAATGCCCGCTAATAGTTCCTACATATCGGGCAGGAGGAGGGACATTATGATGTTCAACTTGATTAGCCACCTCCTTACCATGTTTTGGTAAGGGATGTTGAAAGATGTCCAATGACTGATTAGCATTCTGATTCTGGTTTTGTAGGGTGTTATTTTGAACATTATTAGGAGGATTTTGCTTAGGTTGAAAGGCTTGCACCTCCATCTCATTGTTATCAATCAAGTCCTGTATTTTATGTTTTAATATTTTACAAGAGTTGGTAGTGTGTCCAGGTCCTCTATGGAAGTCACAATGTAAATCTGCTCTGTATCTGGGTATAGTTGGATCAGGTTCCCAAATATTTGGTAATTGAATCAAACCTCGTTCTAATAATTACGGTAGAATAGTTGATAAAGGTTGATTTAACCTAGTAAATTCTCGAGGTCTATCAGGAGGTTTTAGTACAAACTTCTCCATTGTCTTCATAGCATTAACATTAGTAGTATTTCTGCTATCGATGACTCCATCACCCACAACTTGTTTATTATTATATTGATTTTTGGATGTTTTCTCATCATCTCTATTTTTAAGCTGGCCTCTCCTAATGAGAGCATCTTCCACTCTTAGGGCTAAGTATATAGCCTGATTGAAGGTGGTCAAGGTAGTAGTTTATAATTTGTAAGATAGTTTCTCTTGCAAATTATTAATAAAGATGTCCAAAATCTCCTTATAAGGTAACACAAAGTGCAATTTTCCTATCAAATGTCTCCACCTAGCTAGGAAATCAAAAAAGCATTCATCTTTGCCCTGTTTTAAGTTATACAAATCTTTAATGGTCACATATCTTTCTATGTAGGCACTAAATTGATGAACAAAAGGCTCTGCAGTTTCTTTGAAATTTCTCAAAGAATTAGTGGGTAATTGATAATACCACTCTAATGCCATTCCTCCCAAGCTTTTCAAGAACTTTTTTAGTAATAACAAGTCATCATGTGATATATCATGACATGCTATCCTAAACATATGAAGATGCTCTATGGGATCTTCGATTCCTTTATATATGGGAAGAATAGGCATAGGAAAATGTTTAGGATACGGCTGTGCTATGACTATAGGATCTAAAGGCTGACTACACATCTCTCGATAACTGTACAAGGGATGGTAGGGATCTATCTGGTCCATGCGAGAAACTAACTATTTCACCATGGCTTCAATATTGCTAGTTTGTCCACCATATTGGTTCGGTGGCACATAGGTATGGGATCTATGAGTGTATGATGGTGTGACATAAGGATTAGATGTTATATTGCTATTATGCAAAGTGTTGGTAGGAAGAGTATTATGAAGGGGATTTGTAATAGTATTATGTTGTACCTTAGATTGTTGGTAATTGGTGTTCGGTTTTATTTTGGGTTTTTGTTGATTTGAGGTATGTTGATCAAGAGCTTGGTGAAATAGAGTAGTAAATGATGGTTTCTTTTGTGCGGGAATGACCCTAGGCTTGTTAACAAGCACTTTAGATTGTTGGGTAACCTATTGTTGTTGCATGCTCTAGATCCTAGCTACTATATCCAAATTGGATGGTCCAGCTTGATCACTCTCTTGTTCAATAAAGGACAAGGGGTTAGTGCGTGTTTGAAATACTTCTTCTAGAGTTGCTTGAGTGTCACTAATTCGATCCTTATCCATATGGGCTGCTCTATTAAAAACACCAATATTAGTGTTAATGAACTTCTAGAATTGTTCCATGTTCTCAAAAGTGATAGCTCCTCCTGGAGACATTTTAGGGGATGAGGATCCTTCCTCTCTAATAGTTTCTTCTTGTTCATTTCCTACAACAAGCTCTTCTTCTTGCTGGTCTAGGGTTTCTTCTTCCTGAACTTGGTCCTCAGGAGGGACATTTTGGTTAGTTAATGGTCTTCCTAACCAATCTTCATCTTCTTCGGTTTGTTTTCCATTCCTAAGTCTAGGCATTGTGCTAAACTTAGGTTTTAGCAAATATATATACTTATATATATATGCGATAGGGTTGAGAGGTATATATTTTAACTATATACCTACTATAATACTTTAAAAGGAAATTTTTTGTTGTTTTTTTTGTGTGATTTTATTATATTATTATTTTGCAAGAATAAAAATAACAAACAACATGCTAGTTGTAAGAAACAATAGTAGAAATAATCACTTAGCTTTCTATGAATAGTTTATGGATATCATTGATAGGGTCAAGTTCATCAGGAGTCATGAAATGCTACTCTTCAAATTGGAAGATGTTTTTAAAGAACTTGACAAAGTGTGCTATGGTAATATGATCTATTTCAGACTCTGACATGTAAAAATAAAGTTCATGGCAATACTCTTGATACAACACAACTCTAGGAAATCTATTCCATATCTTTCTATCCATAAGAACGACTTCTTGATCCTCTACACGAGATAGAAATTTATGTACTACAACTATGTTCTCAAAGTATTCCTCAAAGGTGTATAATTTAGAAGACACAAGTGCTCTTTTATCGGCTAACCACCTATGGCAAGCTCTCTGAAGTTCATGATACAAATTCACCTGATCAGGATCCAGGATTCTATCTAGGACAAACCTCTTAATTTGCCTAAGTTATGTAGATCTAGATTCAATAATACCCAATATCCTATCAAGTTCATCCCACAAAGGTTGGGCTCTATATGTTTGAGGTACTGTAAGCACAGAAGTAATCTCTATGGCCGTTAATTGATTTTCAGCATTTATGGAGATAGTTCGTCTTCTATTATAATCTACCATCTAAGTATGATATGCAAATTTAATAGTTTTCTAATGATTCTAGATGTTCTTAATAATGTATTTTTTTTTTGGATTGTTTTCAAAAGGTGTTTTTAGTTTCACGTCGAGTTCACCAAAATGTATTGCCCAAATTTTTTGCACCCTTACCTTCAGGCTAAAGGATCCATACCCGAAAGGGGGTGAGAAAAGGATGGAACAATACCTCGGACGGAGAGGCCCTTTGAAGGTCGCGCCTCTCGGGGGAGGGGTATAAAGGTGAATTTTTGACGGATGGTGGGGTTCACCAGGAAACTTTGAGTGGCAGTTTCCATGCCTAGGTTGAGAATGGGTTTTATTTGTTCATTTTATGTTCAATCATTCAGATTCCTAGGTTGACCAAAATGAAGCTAAGCTATTCTATATGAAGATTCTAATTTATATGAAGACAACAGACATAAATGAATCCTAATGTGATTGAATACATAGAATATATAAAATGAAGAAGAGTACACCTGATTTCTGATGTCTGATGAAGATTCTAAAGCTTGTAGGAGTCCAGATCATCCTAGATATGATAGGATCATCTGTAATTGTACAAAATCATCCCAAATCAGAGGAGATCATCTAAGATCACCCAAGATCGTCAGCAACCTGATGAATTCGTCAAAAACCTACAATCAAGAAAACAAACACCAAAAACCAAAAATACAATTGCAAGAATGATGCAAAATGATAGAAATAAGAGTATAGATGTTTGAATGATAAATCTAGATATCAAATTAAATGAGATGCATTGTTTTGGAAACTTACTTTGAATTTTATCATGCAATTATGCTAAATGAGGTAAAATCAAAGATGCAAAACAAAAGTAAATTAATCTAATGCACTAATAAATAAGGAAAATAAGATAGAGAATGCAAACTCAGGGCTCTAATTGCCCCCAAGCTAAATTGCAGACCAGATCATCTGTAATCATACAAGATCATCGCCAATCTTGACAGTATCATCTAAAATTGTAGTTGACTCACCTACAATGATCCGAGCTACCTCTGGTTGAAACACAGTGAAATCCTACAACAAAACTTGAAAACACAAGTGCAAATGATGGGATATCACAGCAAAAACTAACATTGTAGGGAAATAATCAGCCAGGCAGCCAGGTAGGGAGTTAGGGGGATAAACTGGGAAAATCCTAGTTTATATAGGATTAGGGGTAGGTTAGGAGGTTGGGGATCATCCCAATCTGGGAAATCCCCAACATGGGAATATCCAATCACATAGACATGCTTCTGGCCAAGTTGGAGAGGTCGTTGGAATAGAAGCTAATTGCAAAAATTTGATTTCGGGACAAAATCGTTTGGATGTTCTGTTCCAGACAAATTCATCCAATTTGGGATGATATCGTCAGATCGACAACGATATCATTAGATCGATGACGATATCATCCAATGGTCACAAAAAAATCTAAAAATGGTGCAAAAAACTAAGTGGTTAACGAATGGTTTTGAGGTTAAAATTAAAATTTCTACTTTTTACTGATGGTTTAACTGTGCCAATTTTAGGGTGCTACACAAAGTTAGTTGTCGATATATACAACAAGAATGGTACATCTGGCCTTGGTGGAGCTACTACTCGCAGTGTCACCAGGTATTGCTTAATATCAACAAAGGCTACTTGACAGTCCTTGTCCCAGTTGAATGGGACCTCCTTGTGTAGCAGTCAATTCATGGGTTAATATTTATCCAATAATTGTGTGATAAATCACTTTATGGACGTTACTTTTACCTGTAGGCTTCTTAATTATTTGATATTCATGGGAAGATGTATTTATAAAATAGCCTTGACCTTTGTTGGGTCAACTTTGATGCCTCATTTTGAAATGATGAATCCTAAGAGCTTTACTAAAGTTATGCCAAATATGCACTTCTTAAAATTCAACCTAACGTTATGCTCTATCAAGTGTTCGAAGACCTTCCTTAGGACCTCAACATGCTCTAAATGCAACAATGACTTTACCAATAAGTCATCCATATAATCTTCAAAGATATTATGCATGTATTCATGAAAGATATATGTCATAGCCCGCTGATGTATAGCACCAAAATTTTTAATACCGAATGACATAACCTTGTAATAGAATGTACCCCATGGTGTTATGAACACATTTTATGCTGGTCTTCGGTCTCAATCCAAATTTTATTGTAACTATAAAACCATCCATTAAGGAGAGCATCTTATGACTCGTAGTTGCATCTATGATAACATCTATGTTTGGCAAAAAAAATGAATCCTTTGGTGTTGCCCTATTTAGGTATCTGAAATCCGTATAGATACGGATCCTTCCATTAGGTTTTCCTACATGCACCATGTTTGATACCCATTTTGGATAGTCGATGGAAATGATAAAATCTACATCTAGTAGCTTTTGCAATTCATCCTTAACCATTAAGGCTACTATTGGATGCATCTTCCTAAGTTTTTGCTTGATTGGATTCTTTGATAGATCTAGCGAAAGGTTATGAGTAACCAATTTTGGATCTAGACCCGACATGTCCTTATAATTCCAAGTAAAGAGAGTAGGTCTCTCTCTTAGTAGAGGGATGAGGTTGGCATGCTCATTAGGAGTCAAAATTTTTCCAAATTTAACCTTCTTAGGATTAGTGGGATCATTACTGATATCCACTTCAAAGGTTTCCTCTACTGACATATGGGATCCCTCCTCAAGCTGGTGAGGTGTAGGAATCAAGTGGATGTCATTTGCTAGGTTTATAGGTTCCACATTGGAAGCATCCTAAGTATGATAGACATCATGTACACATACTGACACAAAATGGAAAGGTTGCAACATTTCCTCATTAGGGAAGAAATCTATAGGCTCTAGAGGTGAATCAACGCGATCCTAGTCAATAGCATCTATATTAAGACACAATGGTTTGGAAGGATTGGTTGGATTGTAGAGTGGAGTGGTCAAATCAATGGAGATCATATTGATGGAATGGATCATGTCTCCAGGACCACGTGCACATGACTCAACATTAGAAAAAATTCCATCCCCGAGATGTGGTTCTAGGGGTATGGAGATCTTCGGATCTGGTCTATGAATAGACTATTGGATGGTATCATTGGGCTCAAGCAGCTCCACATACATTGGTGAATCAAGAAACACCATATGATAAATCACATTAAGATTCAGTGACCTTCCCCTAAACTGCAGATGGAGATTGATCTCTCTGTATATTTCCTCAGTAGTATACGATGCATTACGATGGCATAAGTAGGGAGGTCCTAAATAGGCTCTCTCCATCTCATCCTCATCATCACTATCATAATAGAGACCCTCACCACTACCTAATAAAATTGAGAGATGCTCCAAATGAGGTCCCATGTAGGCTATCTCTTGATATCCATCATCATTGTCGAAGGGCTCTTTGCTTGTATTCATTAATTCCAAAGGTAAAATATGATGCAAGAGTGTAGGGCCCAAGTAGGCCAACTTGGTTTCATCCTCGGATTGCTCGTTGTTTGAGGATAACTCAACATCATCTATTCTAGAATTATAGTCTGGTCCATCGCTTTCAATTATGGATACTGCATGAACATCCTCAGAAGCAAATTTTGATTCAATATCTATATATTTGTCTAGATTCTAGATGTGCATACCAATATCATCAATAGCTCCATGAATTTGATTGTCCAAGTTAGCTCTTGGAAAGTGTTTTGGGCCTGTCTCCACCAAGATGTTCACATGATATCTCTCAAGTGGATCTACAATGACATAAGTCACTAGCCGACTATCCCTCTGAAACATAGAAGGATTAGGATGATATGGATTGAAGTTAGCTTCACCTCCTAGACTGAGGTACAAATAGTCTAAAGATGTCACGAGAAGTTCATACTAACCTTGAATATAGTAGCCCAACCTGAACCTGTCAATTGGGAATTAATACTGTGGTTCATATGGCCTTCTACACCCTTGTTCGAATAGTCTGAGACCATAACCATGCCAATGGTAATGCTAAAAGTATCACATGGCATATTCTAGGTTGGAGAGATAATGAGTGTTCATGGTGAATGTTTCATTATCATCCCCATCCATGGGCATGGGAGATGCTAACTGGTCTAGCCCTCCATAGATGAAGTTGGTTTGGTTAGGTGGCACCCCTAATGGTTCCATCGTTCCTATGGGAAGGTGATGGGCACGTGGTTGGCCCATGTCCTATGTAATTTCGATAATTGGTGTGAACATCACATTTTGCATGATATATTCCCCTATTTTAGGATTAACCAAATGGACGATCACCTACGGTTCAGATGACCATATTGAAGATGTAGGTAAAGTAGGCTGAGGTGCCTCTTCGACTCCTTGAATTTTCTTTACTTCCATGGGAGTAGGGGATTCAACGATAACTGGCTTGGGTGTTAGCTTTATCTCTATTTTTCCCATTTTTGCTTTCAACTTCCTATTATCCTAATGCATCATAGATGTAGATGGTCTGGTAGAAGCAGCTATTATGTGCTCTGATCATTGAGATGAAAACATTACAGGTTTAGAACACACATTTTTTATATTTCCTCCTGGATCTTTGATTTGCAGTTGCACATATAGGTGCATTGAGGGTAGCATGAATTCCTCCAAAAAATCTACTAGATTCATGTATTTAAAGGGTTCTTCATCCGAAGGCACCATGTGAACCTATCCCTCATGAAAGTATTTGATACACTGATGTAGAGTAGAAGGGACACAACATATTTCTATGATCCAAGGCCTCCCTAGAAGTATGTTATATTGCATAACACCTTCGATTACATGACACATCACTGGGATGGTCTTCAGTCCTACCTGTATAGGTAAAACTATAGTATCGACCGTTGAGCATAATGCATCATTAAAAACTCTCAACATAAAGATAGAAGGGATGATATGCATCTTGGGAAACTTCAAGTGAGTTAACACCTTGGTAGTTATGATATTGATAGACGACCCCATGTTAGTAAAAACCCGCTTGAACAATTTGTGATTCACACACGCAATAATATGTAGCGCTGGTTCTGCTATAACAGTGGAAACCATCTTGACTTTGTGATCATGGAATTGTATGATTGGTTCCTGACACTGTTACATGTGACCCATGAAGTGTGTAAATGCTTCGAGATCCTAAGGATACACTTCTATGGACCTTAAGATATCCATAAGCATCTCCCTATGCTTGGGATATTGTTAGATCAGGTCATAAATTGACAACTTTGCTAGAGGAATTTGTAGGTTTTGGACCAATCTATTTCTGATGGTCACCATTGGTCTAGTTGGTGGGCTTGGTACATGCTGGAATGGCCTTAGAGGAGGTGCAGCTTGGAATCTAATGGGCACTGGAGGTTGATTTGATCATTCATACCTCACGTACCTTGTAACAAAATTGACCATATCGATGAACCCCTAGGTTGGTGGTTCGATGTGTACTTGGTTGACTTGGCCAACATTATTCTTTGGTGCCTCATGATTTGGTAGAGGATTTTTTTAAATCCCCATATTTTGATTATCAGGTGGCTATGGGTTATCAATAAGAAGCATATCTATTTTGATCATATTTTTCACTAGATGTTTGAAAGACCAACATACCTCGATGTCATGGCCTTTCGATCGATGAAATATGCAATATTGATAGTCCTTGTAGCCCTTAGGATTAGGTTGATTAGGGTCCATTAACTTGAATTTGGGTAAATGTATAACCTTCGCCTCGTATAACTAATTAAAAATCAAAACCAATAACTCTAATAACTGAGTGAATACATGAGGTGGGTGTTGCTCCTTATTTTTACCCTTATAGTTGTTGTTGCACTACTCATACTCCATAGGAGGAGTTTGGGCTTGATAGTTTCTTTGTTGTTGCCCCTTATCCCCTTTCTAGAGGTTCAACACCACCTGATTAACATGGTCCGGCTTGGCCTATTGTCTCTCAGTATTTTTCTTGTTCTACTCTTTATTAGTTTTGAGCTTCAAGTTACCCTCCTGTAACGTGATGTCCTCTATCACATTGGCTTGCGCTAAAGCCTCTTTGAATGTCTGGTACTATTGTAATTGTAGCAATAATGAAATGTGCTTGGCGCAACTCTTCATGAACATTTATGTTAATTTAGAGTATGGGATGGAGAATGGAAACTTTACCATCATTTTCCTCCATCGTTTTCCATAATCCATCACTAGCTTGTTGTTGTGTTGTGTTAAAGCAGCCAGGTTGGATAAGTTTACCTTTTTATTGATGTCGAAGGAAAAGCATTCAAGAAACACATCGGCTAGTTGTTTGAAACTAGTGATATTGCACCTTTTTATTTGGTTGAACCATTCCCGAGATGGGCCTAAGAGGGTCGTAATGAAGGTACGTAGGAGCAAAGCATTGTTGCTATCAATGTGAAAGCACATATGTAGGAAACTCGTTACATGCACCTGTGCGTCTTCCTCTCCTTGAAACTTTTCCAGTCTAGGCATATTAAAATTCTCATGATAGGCTAGAATAGGCACTAAAATGCATAGAGGTTCATTGTGGATTTTGTTCAAGGTAGGGATAATCCATTCCTTGCTTCTCTATGGCTTGGACCTTCTTTGATAAGGTCTTATAGGCCTAAAAGGAAAGAAAATCCTCTTCTCGAGATTGCCTTGGAAGCACCTTCAGAGGCATATTCTTCCTCGATCAAGGTGGGGGACTAGGCTCACCCTCCTCCTTGAATTGGGAGATTTTTGGATATTCTTGTTCTAATTCCTCTCCCACTTATTTCTCATACTACCTATGCTCATGTTGTTTGGACGCTGGATGTCGATCTTTGTGTTGAGCTACATGGTGAGTATGTGTGTCTATGTGCTCAAGGTATAGCTCAGGCTATGAAGACACTCGTCTATCAACACGCTCCCTAATATCACTATGAGAAGGTAAAATGATGCTAGCCAATTGATCCTCTCTCTCTACACACTCTTTCTGATCAAGGATGCATTGTTCACATATACACTGTTCATATAATTTTTTTCTTATGAACCTCTGCATCTGAGAGTTCTCATTTTTGAGGTGCTCTTTCTCCATGCAAACATCCTTTAATTGGTATTGGAGAATATTCCGTCTTTGCTCTGACATTAGTCTATGAGATCTATCAACATGATCTACCGTCTGAGGCCTCTAGTGAGTGCGCTCTATTCGAGTGAATTTATGGGTATGTCCTCCAATGGATTGATTTACCACACTCTTGCCTCTATTTATAAAGATGAAATTCATTTTATGAACTCTCCTATACTCTGTGCCTGCATGGGATGCAGGATCACGCATGTCATGAGAATTCTTGGAGAACTCTCCAGGTTCTCATATGGTCCTAATGGTGCTTCTGCTACACTCACTCACAGGTCAAGAGGGTGCGGCCTTAGGCTTATATCTTGGATGCCCTAGGACTCTATCTAGATCGTCTAATTATTTGCTACGCCATGGCTCATGAGGCATCATACCATTATCTCCCACTTTGGATATATGTATGGTGAACTTAGAAGGTTAACCTCTATACGAAGTCTTCATAGGCCTATGCTCAGAAGAGGTCCCATATATTTACCCCTGAATGGGTGGATCTCGAGTCTGTCTATACTCAAATGGTGGAGGTCATGAGCCTCCCTTAGATACAGGTCGAAGGGGTACCAATCTAGATCCCTCAATGACATATTATTCAACTAAACCCATGGATCCACGTGGAATGTGGTCATGGTAAATGCTACCATATGTGGAACCCCCATGCTAGGAAGTACCATGATCTAATTTGTGTCTAGAGGGATGTATAGTACTTCCTCCAATCGGGGTATTCTCAACGGAATCCCCTCGTGTAGAATTATCCCCTCTAATAAATGTTGAATGACATCCAGGAGGATTCTATGATTGAGTGCATTTTACATCATGCTATGCATTAGGTGGAGCTTGGGCTTCGATCTTGGGTCTATGCCCGGGTCAGCCTCTCTGTGTCTACACCATTGTGTATCCTATATCTAGATTTAACTTTTATTAACACGCAAAGAATACAATGATGATTATCTCTTTTAAAGTTTTAAAATGAGCCCTAAACTGTTTGATGTGTTTTTCAAATTTATTGTATTCAGTAAAGTAACTCTTGTCATGTTTTGCAATACGTTGATGATTTTATCAATTGTTAAAGGGCTTTCACTTGTATACTCACAAATTGACAACCGATAATGAAATTCACGGTCACGTAAACCCCCAAAAATGTGGAGATGAAACCCACACTCAGGCAGGGAGCACATGTCCTCCCAGTCCTCATCTAGTTCACCCGTGAGCAGCGATACACCCCTTCAAGGAGGAATGCATACTATTTTTCATGGGATATGATGACATATTGGATTCAATATTGGTCTAGAACATAAGGTACGTGGGAGTTGGGCCAATGGATGGAAATCACTACCACCATCGTTGAAACCCTACTAGTGGTTGGATGTGACTTCCAAATCATTTAATATGAATCATGGTGTGTGTGGTTCCTTTTAGTTTACATGAAAGAAATATGCATAATACAACATTCAAATTATTCTTTTCTATATGTAATGCAGAAAAAGGAATGTTTCAAATTAAGAAAGCATGCATGATTAGTTTTACATGATATTTTGACAATGCATACTAATGATGGTATGGCCACTGATTGGGCCTCAAGCAAGAAAACAGAGCATAAAAGAGGTTCTAGAATGTTGGAGACTAGGGCAGACTACAATCAGAGATCTGTTATTCCTAGCAGTGCCTAGTAAAGACCTAAAAAGAGAAATACATAGATTTTGTAGTTGAATTACTTAGTTTGGTGATGGAATGGGCTCAATTGGTTTTCTTGATTCTTACTAGCCCTCCATAGCCTCCTTGACTCCAAATACCATGTGATATCCAATTGGGCAGCCAAAGTGTTCCTCTCAATGCACCTAGGTGAGTATGCAATTCGATAGGGCTTCACTGCATTTCAATTTAAGATTCATCTATATATTTCCCCAATTTGAAGGGGGGTTAAATAGCATTTGCCAAGGGCTAGGGGTGGCTTCATGAGGAAGCCAAGAACAATATTGGGCAGTTGAGTTTGTTGAATGGAAGGATCCAAAACCTTCCTCACTCAAACCACTCCAATCTGCAACCAATTGGTCATTACAACTAATTTTGGGTCGGATGAAGGCCAACTGATTCTAAGTGCTAACTGTGGCTGACAGGTGCGGTCAGCTCTACTAATCGCGGGTGTCAGTAGTGGCTAGAACTGATTAGGAAAAGGTACCCAAATTGAGTGGTAAAAACCACTGCTATACCTTGGTATCTATCCAAGGTCTTCCATATGGTATTATAGCATGTTCCATATGAGTAGTCACCTCGACATGATGCATTTTAGGTGTCTACAATTGGTAAATCTAAAAGGTAGGCCACTTCTGATATCTACAAATGGGAATTACTAAAAACACCTGAGTAGTTGATGTGAATTATGATTTGTAAGATATGTGTATAGTTATAAATATTTTCTTTTATCTCTGTATAACTCCCATTTTTTTATTTCATTTAAAAAACTCCCTCTATACCTAGATAGAGACCCAAAAAAGAATACTCAGTCTCCCTTTTCTTTCTCTATGTTTCTCACAAAATTATATTGGTTCAACAAAATAGGAAAAACTCAAAAACTTTTAGATTTTGTACTATGTGGCCAAACAAACCATTCCCTTGAAAGATAGTGGTTAACTAACATGAAAGGTGACATGATGCTAATTCAAGTATTACCTAGGATATAAGAAAAATGGTATTTTTCACAAATATTTACATAAGCAATTCACTTGCACATTGATAAATCACCCACATAAATGATAACATCATAATGACACATTATTATTTAGTATGGTCATTGATGGTCAAGAAATTTATTTAATTCAAGGATATGTCATCAAATGTGTCATTAGAACATATATATTTCCAAACCATCTAAAAGTGAATGATGTCATGCTAAATTTCAATGCAAGTTTGAATTTTTACAAGGAAATTTTGGCCAAGGCTAGGATCAATCAATTCATTAATAAACTAGAAAATTACCCACAAAAAGAAAAATAGTAAAGTAATAAAGTGACTTCATATCATGATGAAGTTATCATGAATATCTAACCCATCTACAAAGTAAATATGTCATGCTAACACATGTAGCAATCTTGGTTCTTAGGGGGAGTCACAACAAGGATGTCTTACTTCATGATAACATCAATAGAAAATAAGAGATTTGTTTATACATTTAAAAGGGCCATAGAAATACAAAGTTTCATGTCATCAAATAAATTTGTGTGTGAGGGTAGTTTTCACAGGGATTTAAAAACCCTACCTCCTCTCTTTATTCTCATTTTCTCCAGTGCTAAAACAAAATTGCTATGGACCTAGGAATAAGTATATGGAGATATGATATTATATTGTATATAGGTATTATAGATAGTTGGAATGGACCACACATAATCCAAGGTTGATTATATTATTATATTATATTATAATAATGAGTGGGATGAGGGTTTATTAGTCGATTCCCCAAAGAAATAGAAGATGGGTATTCTCTTGTAATAATCAATTAATTATATAAAGTATTCTCTTGTAATAGTAATAATAAATTAATTATATCAAGTATTCTCTTGTAATAATCTTGGCTTGTGGAATGGCTCTCATCTTGAGATACAATATAGAGTTATTCCTTCCTTAAGGAGTATTATTGGTGTTTTCCTACCTGAAGAATATTATCACATCTTATCTTGTATGGATTAATTATTATGGATAATTATTTATGGATGAATGATTTGATGTTTTTGACTAATGGTGAATGAATTTTATTAATGAGAATAAAGGTTCATAACAAGTGGTATTAAAGCAATAATTTTGGCAAAGATTGTTTTTTTTTTGTGGATTTTAAAATTAGGGCAATATTTTTAGAAAATATCTTAGTTTTTGGGAACCATATATTTATGTAAAGATGTCCAATTTAGATAAAATCACACCTTTTTATTCAAAATTTGAAGAGATTTAAATTAAGTGGTCAAACAAAGGAATAGTAGTAGTATTGAAGGATATATGACCTTGTGAAGTCAACCATCCAAAACAAGGGCAATGATTATTTTTCAAATCACATTTTCTTTTCTTCAAAAAATAAGAATTGAGATATCTATTAGTTGGGGTAAGCAAATCATCTATTGCTTTTGGGTGTAATTTTTTGTGTAATTTTAGCTTAAAATATATGGGGAGACACATTTTTGCAAAACCCTAGTTTGCATTATCATTTTGGTGGATGTGATTTCATGGCACTTCAAAAATTTTCTAGAGAAAGAGATATTGATGGTAGAAAATGGTAAACAAATTTCAAATCTCTATATTTTGTTGATCCTAATTGGAAATCCCACCTTAATCTATTTTTAAAATAGGAAGTTAAAATATGATTGTTAATACAAGAGGATGTAATAGAGCGATAGAGGTGTAAATCCTAGGTGCAATTAAGCATTGCAAGAAGAGGGCCATTCATAGTCCACTCACTGTACTTAGGAGGACATGAGCATGGAAAAGAGTGAAAGGGATGACAACCCTAGGTGAAGTTAAGTATTGTAGGAAGAGTGTTTTTTATAGCCCGCTTGCTGTACTTAGGAGGACATGAGGATGGAACAAAGCGAAAGGGATGCAAACCCTAGGTGTAGTCAAACATTATAGAAAGAGGGTTGTTTGCATCTCAATCATGGTACTCATGAGGATATTACTCACTCTTCAATCTGTGATAAAGCCTATTTGGTTAGAAGAAATATCTCTCAAGGACCTTTGGGTTTGTGAGTGGAGTTTTTTGATGAACCTCGGCCCTTTATTAGGATTTTGGAGGATGAATTTGGAATGGATATGATTGATCATTATGCCCAAAAAATTATATGAAACTTAGGAGAAAAAAACAAATCCTGGAGGATCTCAAAGGATACATTAAACTTTGGTGGTCCAATAAATTCCAAGTAACTCTGCTACCCAAAAATTTCTTTTTTATTTCCTTTTTGATTTAGCAAATAGAGATAGGGTAATCTATTATAGATACAATTGGTTTTTCAGAAAAAAAGGGGTGTCTATATATGACCTTGGAATCTTGATTTCAACCCCCTTATAGAAGAAGTTGATGACTTCCTAGTCTAGGTGAATCTATATGCTCTCCCTATGGAGTTTTGGGGAGAGAATATATTTGCCAAAATTGGTGATGCCATTGGTGCATTCTAGTATATGGATGCCCAAACAGAGGAAAATTTATTTAGTAAAAATAAATTGAGTAAATAAATATTAGCTATTTAGATGGATGTTTCAGTTCCTTGGCCTCAATCCATTACTATCTCCAAAAGCAAAGGGAAATAGATCCAAAATATTGAATATAAAAGCTTTTCCTTGAGATGTTATGGTTGTTAGTATTATGGCCACCTAAAGAAGGGATGATTGGTCATATGATCATGCTTTGATTCCTACTTGGTGGAGGAGAAGACCCTACATGATAATGATCCTAAACCTTAAAATATCCCAATTAAAAAGGAAGAATATCATCCTCCAATTGTACCACTTGTCCAATAGAAAACAAGCAAGCAACAAAAGACTCAACCCTAGAAGGAGAATTTAAATTAGATCATTGATAAAATATAGATGGCTACTAAATACCATTTAGTCAATTCCATGGAAAATATTAGCACCTCAAATAGTATTCTCTAAGCTAATTATAAAATAATCAATGATAGCCAATTTTCTAAAATGAAGATCATGCAAATTTGTGTTACAACTAGGTATTACCTTAGGAGCTTGAAATTTAAAAATGCATTAATAGATCTTGCCACTCTAAAGGAGGAAGAACCTATGCTATAGAAGAAAAATAATCAAAAGACCCATTGGCTATGAATTTCGTAACATCTACTATTATTTTTTTTTATGATTGGGTGGTAGCTACAATTTTTTGTTTTTGTTTTGGAAGTGGTCTATTGAAAAATAATGGTAAGCTTTAACCTGTTATTGAGAGTATACCAAATATATATAGTACATGCTACGTGATAATTGTGATAATGAACTTATGGTTCATTTACCCCAACTGTCTATAACCACCTAGTTAAGCATGAAGCACTTAATATAATGTAATAATATATCATGCTATGCTAACATACCCCCTTATTACATTATTTTGAAATACAAAGAGTGTTGTGAAACAACTCAAATTTGACACGTCCAAGTACCTTAGTGAAAATATCTACAACTTGTTCATCGGTGGGAATGTACTGGAGTTGTATCTTGTGTTTTGGAACTTCATCTCAAATGAAATAGCATTGAGTGTCAATGTGTTTAGTGCATTCATGAAATAATGGATTATTGACGAGCTTCAAAAAACCCTGGTTGTCGCAAAACAAGTGAATTGGAAGTTTCTTGGGAAGACCCATACTTGCAAGAATGCGACGTAACCATATCACCTCATAGACTGGTCCACATGCTATGCGATATTTTTCCTCTATAGATGATAAAACAACCACATACTACTTTTTACTATGCCAAGAGATAGGACCAGAGCCAATATGAAAAATGTATCTAGAAGTGGATTTCCTATCATCAACTGACTCGACATAATTTGAGTTCGTGTAACCTTACAAGATGAAGCTATCATTCTTCTTGTATTCCAAGCCATATTCTGAACTGCCACAGACATAATGAACTCATTTTGTTGCTTTCTAATGACTAACCTTAGGTTCCTGCATGGACCTCAAAATATAACTCATAGCAAAATTGATGTCTAGCCTAGTGTTGGTCAGATATATGAGACTCCCAATCAATTGGTGATAGAGAGTACCATCTACCTATGGAGAAGTATCATATTGTGATAACTGTAGCCCTATTTCCATTGGATTTGCTTCAGGATTACAATCAGTCATGCAATATTTCTTAGTTAATGTCTTGGCATATTTATTTTGTGTCACTCTGATATGATTCTTCTTCTATGCCACTTCTAAACCAAGACAATAATTAAGAAGTCCCAGATCTGTCATCTCAAATGGATTTTTCAAGTCACCTTTCACTGCATCTATCATTCTCTCTGAACTGCCAATGATAATCAGATCATCAACATAGAGTACTAAAATTACTATATCAAAACCATTATTTTTGATATAGATATTAGCATCCAAAGGACTTCTCTTGAATCCATGCTATAATAGGTGATTGTCCATTTTTATGTACCAAGCTCGTGGAGCTTATTTTAACCCATACAAGGATTTAACCAATTTGTAAAATTTTTGCTCTTGGTATTCAACCACAAATCCTTATGGCTGAGTCATATACACTTCTTCCTATAAATCACCATTTAAGAAGGCACTTTGACATCCATATGATGTAACTTCTATCCGAACTAAGTTGCCATAACACAAAGTACACAAATGGTAGTGATTCTAGCAGTTGGTGTAAAAGTATCTTCATAGTCAATGCATTCATTATGTGCATAGATATTTGCAATAAGATGAGCCTTATACTTAGCTATAGTTCCATCTGCCTTATACTTCACTTTGAACACCCAATTGTAGTAAATGGGCTTCTTTCCAAAAGGCAGATCAACTAGCTTCCATGTGTTATTTTTCATGAGAGATGTATGTTCTGCATCCATAACAACCTTCCACTGAGGCTCACTAAGTGCATCTTGAACTGTGGTGGGTTCATGCTCATCCAATGAAGACATATAAACCCTTTCATCATCCACATCCATATATTATTCTCTTTATTCCTTTGCATCTATAGAAAGTTCATCAAATTGTTGGCAAAGCTCATCAACATCTAAAGTTGGTGCATCTGCTCTATTTTGATGAGTCATACTATGAGTACAAGGTAAATCTAGATTTAGATCTAGAAGTGTAGTCAATTTTGAATCTCTTATTGTGCTGGTATACCATTTTGGAACCTTTTTCTATGGGGTTGGAGTCTATTTCTTAGGCTTCTCTTCATCCAGGTATACAACTGAAGATGTGTCATCTGGTGTGAAAGCTTCATAAAATACCACATATCTACTTATGTGAGTTTTCTTGGTTTTAGAATCTATCAATAAATATCCCTTGGAATGCTCATCATAACCAAGAAAAATACACTGCAAGGTTTTCTCATCTAACTTCTTTCTCTTATATTTTGGAATGTGCATGAATGCCTTACACCCAAAATATTTAAATAAGAAATGGAGGGTTTTCTACCACTTCATGTTTCTTGTAGATTCATTCCCTTAAGATATTTTGTGGGTGCTCTATTCAAGAAGTACGTTGCTATACTAAAAGCTTCTACCCAATACTATTGCTCAAGATGTGCCCCTATAAGCATATAGTGAACCATTTCCATGATGGAATGATTCCTACTCTTAGAAACTCTATTTTTCTGAGGAGAATAGGCTATTGTAAGTTGTGTCTTAATCCCATGTTCACTAAGAAATGAGAAAAATTCTTTGTAAGTATATTCCCCCCTTTATCTGAGCGGAAGGTCTTAATGGAACATCCTAATTCATTCTCAACAAGTTTCTTGAACCGCTAAAAATATAAAAAGGCCTCTGAATTTAGTTGCAGAAAGAAAATCCACATCTTCTATGAGTAGTCATAAATGAAAAACTAAAAGTACCTCTTCCCCCATAACTGTTTGGCATAGGACCATACATATCAGTGTGTACCAAATCCAACAGTCTTTTGGCTGGTGAGGAGCTCAACTCAAAAGGTACTTGGTGTTGCTTCTCTGCTAAGAAATCCAAGAAAATTAGCAAAGTGGATGAAAGGTTGGGAAGAACTTTCACCATCTCATTTTTACTTAATTCAAGTAAATATCTTGAACTTACATGCCCATATCTATTGTGACAAATAGAAGTGGCCTCCTTTGTGTTTACTACCATGGCAACATGAGGCATAGAAATATCATATAAAGTAAACAAACCATGCTTGTAGGAACCTATTGCAACATGATTTACCTTCTTGGTGATGAAGCATCACTTTTTTCCATCCTCAACTCTGAAATCAACAACCATGTTTTTATCCAATACCTAAGGTACTAACAACAAATTGTTTGCTAATCTTGGAACATAGAGAACTTTATCAATCAGATATTGTCCATATGTAAGAGTGATGAAAACATCTCATTCACCCTAGACTCAGTAGGTCTTATCATTAGCCATTGTAACTTGTTTGCATTCCTTAGCCTCAAATATCTCAAACCATGATTTATCACTAGTCATGTGTTTATTGGCACTAGAATCAATATACCACACAGGATCCTTTTTTTGAGAAGTTGTATGAGTCATGAGGACCTTGTGTGCCCTCTTAGAATCCGAGTCTAATTTATCATAAGCAACATGTCCCTTGGGTTGCTTATTCTTCTTCTGTGGATTTTTATAGAACTTGGTCATGGGATTGTTTATTCTTGAATCAACACCTGTTAGTGTCATGGTTGTCCATATCACAAATCTTACAATATTTATTTTATTTTTGTTGAGGTTCCTTACCTTTGGAACCTTTGTAAGAATATCCTCCCTTATGAAAGTTACCCTATATTTTGGACCCTCATTTTGAGTAAAGTGCATTATCTGTCACTTCATCTCTTGGAAGTTGATTTGCCTCCTCAGGTTGAAGAAAATTTACCAACTCTACAAAAGTAACTAGTCTCATGGACACTTGAAGGGATGTGATCAAAATCTTGTAGGAATCTAGAAAATATCTCAAAATTACTGAAGTCAAGAGCATATCCTCTACTTTTTATCCCAAAGCATTCAAACTTGGCTTTCAATTCTACCACAATGATGCACCTTGCTAGGGCCATAAATTTTGCTTCGAGTGTTCGTTTTTCCCTATTATTTTTTTAGAACTTACATAATAATCTACATAGGAACAATTCTACTTATTCACTAGACTTCATTCTAAAAGTATGAAGTTGAGATTGAAGGTTAATAATGGTGGACTAATTATTTTATTTATATATGGTAACTAATGCATCCTAATCATATTTACCACTTTTAGCATCACAAATGTGAGGTTGTATCTCATCAGTAGTAGCAAGTATGATAAACATGAGGGACCTTTTATCCTTTTTATCATATTCATCTTGATTTGTACCTGGTGTATCAAGATGTTTTTTAGTGCCAATCACTACATCCTACAAATCTTCTACCTGAAGAATGACTCTCATATTTACTTTCCATGGAGTTAAATTGGAACCTTTGAGCAACTGTGAATATGAAATATATTTGTGTACAAAGGCCATTATGAAGGTTTCTTATCTCACTAAAATGGTCCCCCTTCCAATATACTACAAAGAGTACATGAAATGGAATTCACTCAAATTGATGTCACTTGCCTCAAAACCCTTCCAAAAAATGATGATGAGTTGGAGGAGATTAAGCCAAGAAATAAGAATGAATTAGGGTATATGATGGAGTGAATATCAAAATATAATTAACTTTCCTTATGTCTCCCCAATTATTTATAGAGAATAATAGCTCAAACATCATTGTTGCAGCTATATTAGGCGTTAGATACAATAGTCCAAGCATGACAACTTCACCTATAAGTGTGGACCAGAGGTACCATATATACCAAACACTGTTGTGCAATAAATAACACAAAAGGGTTTAAAATTTGGGGTCTTATGTGTTTTTAAATTTTAACTTATGATGTAAGTACAAAAATAGAAAATTAAATGCAACATATAATCAAAAGTGCCCACAAATTTTAAATATAGGTGTTAGATTCCATCGAAAATGCACCTACAATACCAATTTTAAGGTGTCAAATGCAATCGAAAATGCACCATATTACAATAATTTTTGCACGAATTTTATTTTGAAAATGAAAAAATGTGATATTCAAAATTCCCCCCCTTATGTTACAATTTTGTAAAAAAGAATCCAATATTGTTTGTCCCCCCTTTTGTTTGCAAAATAAACAAGGTTTTTCAGTTTGCAAAAAATGAAAAGTGTAATTTCTTGTGTGATATCCCTTCTCTAGGAAAAACAAAATGCACTATTTTGTATTTGTTTGGAAAAAAATTGATGCTCCTTGGGTTGCAAAAAAATGAATTTGCAAAGTATTAAAAAATACCTTTTAAAGCTCCATATTTGACTTTCCCAGCAAAAATATCTCTTTCTTGTAGCAAAAATTGCAAAAAAGTTGCAAAAATTATTTTTCGCAAGCAAAAAATTTTGTTGGGGCAAAAATGTGCGAACAATTGTTTCTTGGCATAAAAAATTATTTCTTTTGTGCGGGTGGGATTTGAACCTGTGATATCCCACAAAGTAGCACCCAACACTGGCCCGAGTGACCAGTCAGGCTAGTGCGCCCAATAGGAAAAGAAGGGTACCACCTCCTTATTTCCTTCAACAAAGAATTAAAAAAAAAAATATCCATTTTTGGTGTGCATGTTGGGTTAGACCCCCTAACCTATCACGTAATGTCTTAGCGGTAGTTGGCCAACCGTATCGGCTATTGCTGAGGATGTAAACAAGGGGGTACAACCTCTTATTTATTGACATCTCCACTAAATGGCAAAAAAAAACTGGGACTTTAATCCCACATGCATATAGTGGATGCATTGTAGAAGGTTTAAAAAACAAACACCTCCCCTTATTTGTTGATTACCTTTGGGAAATCAGATGCTGAGAAGACCTTTTGCTGTCTTTGCTAATAAATGAGAGCTTGCAATGATAGTACTGATTTACCACCAAGTCAGAGCCAATGATACACCTCCATGTCAAAAAATGAACATCAACCGCACTTGGTCAAATGCCATGTCAAACACTGTGTCAAACTGCCAAGTTATCGCCTCGGTCTACATGTTTTCCATATCAGTGCTGCCAACTACCATGTGTTTACTTGCAGGTCTACCACATTAGCTCTACCTTGGGGTTCATGCTAGTCGATTCTATCCAAGGATCCCGCTCCTTAGGATTTGTGCCCTAGCTCAAAAATATATCCACCTCAGGAAGCGTACCTCAAAAAATGCATCCAACACCGTCGCTCTGATACCATGAAAAAGTTATGGTAAGCATTAACCCATTATTGAGAGTATATCAAATATATATAGTACATGCTATGTGATAACAGTGATAACGAACTTATGGTTCGTTTCCCCCAACTACCTATAACCACCTAGTTAAGCATGAAGCCCTTAATATAATGTAATAATATATCATGCTATGCTAACATCTACTAATATATCATGTTTTGGAAGTTGTTTTGTTGATATGCGGTATTCTAAGGTTTAGCCATAGTAGTAAGTGAATGATAGTATTTTGTAAGGTTGTTGCAACATATTGTACTATCTTACACAATTTGATGTACAGGTTTGGGGACCCTAAAACCTCTTTTTACCCTAATAAAAAATTTAATGTTTTTATAGTCTTGATAGGGACACACAATGGCAAAAGGCATTTGGTTCTCCTAGTAGATACACAATTTTAATTCATGGGGAGGGTGGCCCTTGATGTAACACCAAATTTTCAACCTATTAAAAATATGATTGTTAATTTTTACGACTAAAAGAATAATGGGTACAATGAGGGAGAAATGAAGCATGCATTCTTAAGTCATTGGGACCCATATACAAATATAACTTTTCAAGGACTCGACAAAAGAAAAAGATAAGGGAGATAGTATGTAGGGCTAAGAGAACCATAAATTTGGTGTCATATAGGCAAAACAATTATCAAATGAATTTTTTTGAATCTAAAAATCTATATTATAGGTTTATGGATTCATTCAAAGGGAATAGGTTATATTAGCTGAAATGGCTATATTGGGATTATTACAATTAACCATAGTAACTGATATAATTATATTAATATTGCCTTAGATAAGAGGTTGCAGGTTCAAGCAATAAAAATTAAGGACATATAAATTGAGGGTGATAATGTTCAGATTTTTCAAGATTTGAAGATCACAATGGATAAATTTTTTACATTTAGATTTCATGCTATTGAGATGGATGATGTAGATATAATTCTAGATTATCCTTGGTTGGATTCTTTGTGTATTGTTAATAATAATGTGGAAAATAAGTTTATGAAGTTATGGTACAAGAAAAAGAAGATAACACTAGAGGATATTTCGTAGCTTAAGGATCAAGGATCCAAAGAGAAAAAAGAAGCAATTATGGTAGGGGAACAAGTTAAGGTACCAACAAAAGAATCAAAAGTCAAATTTATAATAGCAACAATAATGGAGTTCATGGAAGAAAAAATAATAGTGGAGTCCATGGAAGAAGCATTAGTAAGGATCGAGGAAGATCTATTAGAAGTTAACAAGGATACACCAAAAGAAGGGGACAAGATAGAAGATCATGAGGAATAATTTATAAGGGGAACAAAATATTGAAGAATCAAAGGTAATATAATGTTGTATTAAGGTTGCAAACATATCGCCACCCACACCACCAATAACGACAACAATCTTGGAGGTATACCTTAGGTCATCAATATTATCATGGATCCATATGAAATCAAAAGGGCGTCAACTATGGTAGTGTTTGTCAAAAAGAGCATAGTGATTATAGACTTTAGAGTGGTACAATAACATAAAGGAACAATAGGATCAATTATTTGAAATATTAGAGTAGAGAAACAAAAACATGGAGTCAAGAAAAAAGTTATGGATATTCAGGTGGTACAATGGCATCTTGAAATCATCGAAGACAACCACCAATAGAAATTTTACTAGGATGTATGGATGATCAAGATTGGTACTAGTTGTTATAATTTCTTAGAAGATCATATTATTTAATTTCTTCTCATATTTCAAGGATAAAATATTTGTGAGGGTGGAATGCTATGGTACCTAGGAATAGGTATATGGGGATATGATATTATATTGTATATGGGTATTATGGATAGTTGGAATGGGCCACATATAACCCAAGGATGATTATATTAAAATAATGATTGGGATGAGGGTTTAGTAGTCAGGTCCCTAAAGAAATAGAATATGGGGGTATATAAACAAGGAAGATTGTCATCATAATAGTCAATTAATCATATTGAGTATTCTCTTATAACATGTTTGGCTCATAGATTGGTTCTTATCTTGGGACATATTATGGAGTGATTCCTTCATTAAGAAGTATTATTGGTGTTGCCCTACCTAAAGAGCATTATCACATCTTGTCTTGTGTGGATTAATTATTTTGGATGGTTGATTTGATATATTTTCTTAATGGTGATTGATTTCTATTAATGAGAATAAATATTCATAAAAAAATGGATTCCTACCTAGTACAAGTAATTAGACCTAGTTACACCTTCTATTCCCTTTTTTCATTTTGAAATCTTCTTCTAGAAATATTTTCATCATTGTCATAACCCTAGAACTTTCCTTATAGTTTTCATTAGTTGTGTCACAATCCTAATTACTTCTCAATCACATGCACACTTTTGTTGTCATATTTGTGTGTCACTTTTCTTCCTATCCACCTCACACACATTGACATTACATCATTTTCTATGAATGGTACCTCATTATTCATCATAGCTCAATTTTCCTTGACTTATTAATATTTTCATCATCATCTTGCATCCAAATCATAACCTATCCATCACCTCTTTATACCCATACTAATAAATAAGAGCACTTTATTGACCTTCTCATATAAATACCTTTTTAAAATTTTGATCAAATTTAACAACTATTACTTTTCCAATTCTTCTAGTGAACTACTAACACCAAGCTTTATGGGCCATGTCAAATCTAAGCTTTCCACCCAATTTCTCAAGTAAGAGATTCACTTTCATTGTCTCTCGACTTGTCAACAAAGTCTAACCATAGTCTATGAGAAGATCAATAAATTTTACTATCTCCTATCCAACAATTCTCCTACAAGCAAACAAATCACTAACTCATATCAATGGATCACCCTATTTTGAAATAGAAAAGAAATCAACCAATACTCTTAAATATCAACATGGACCCATAAGGTGCATCAACTAGTGGATCATCAAACAAAGGGTACTCAAATGTTCTAATAGCTCCAATACATACATACATAATTAATATTTATTCAGAGGAAGAATATGAGAAAGCTACAAAGAATTTTCTAGAGGAAAAGGGCAAGAACCAAGAAAGTGTCCTTAAGGAAGAAGCAATCCCTTTCCAATTGCCCAAACAAAGAAATAGGAAGAGGTAGTCAAAGAAAATACTTCAAACAACATATGAATCTTTGAAAGATATGGAGTGCTAGAATGGGGTAATTTTTTGTACCTAATATCTAGGACTGGTGAAAGTTGGTACATGCCTATGTAAAAAGTTACAACAAGGAAGTGAAAGTTATCTTACCTATGAAATAATAAGATTATTTGATTGCCATCACACCCAATATCATTAGGAATATTATGTACATATAATATGAAAACATCAACTGGATCTCTTGATCATTGTAGTTGCAAATCTAAATTTTCAATAAAAAAGTATAACAAATAGTGCAAAGTATTTTTAGTGTAGTAATTGAGTAAATCTAAGGATGTTAAAATTTTGCAACTTCCCATAAATATTGGGATGTTTAAGAAATAAGTGTAACATGTGCATTTTGTTATTGCCTTCATTTTAGTGATCAATATGATAACATGATAGATAAGCAACTAGTCATGCTCCGCATATTCCAATATGTTTCTAAGTACTCTAAATTGCTAGGTTGAATTACCTATATTTATAGTAGGCTGAACCAATATTTTAAAAAAATTAAAAGCCAAAATGAATTCAACTACACTTCCTATATGTTATGGTTGATTATGCATGATAAAAGAGATCAATTTCCCACATAAGAGTTGAACTAGATAGGAGAAAATGGGACAACCATTACTAGTTAGTTATTATATAGATAAAGGGCTTGTACACCTATGACTTTAATTTAAGTATATATGAGTTTATTATTTATAAAATTTAGGGTAAACTTCTAAAACCATCACCTAAAGGGAGGGCCTTATTGAGGGCTATAGAAAACTATTTAGGTGATTTTTACCTAGGCATACGGTTAGGCTATACAAATTTTTAAAGGAGACATTTAAATTACATACATTTATTTCAAGAACCACTTTGAGTATGGAGGTGGTTTGGCAATTTGATCTAATTGATGGAAAATTTGACAAAGAGTAAAAGAGTTTAATATTTTTTACTTAAGCAAGAGTTATTTAACTATAATACATTTGGGCCTACGATCCTAATAATTTATTTATTGGTGCTCTATTGGAAAGAAATATCTCTACAATCTATACATACAAACATAGGATAAATATAGAGAAAGAAAAAAACCTTAGTGATGAAGCTACCATGACAAAGTTGGACTCAAATCAAGCATGGAAATGTAGGTGTGTGCAATATTAAAAGAAAATACACTCCCTTGGTTCTACTTCTACAAGGATAATATGAAAAATAATGCTTAGATATTAATAATATTTATGAACCTAATTGAGTGATGGATTTTGAAGCCTTATACTTAATATGAAATTACCAAGAAAACTAATCACAAGATCGAATATAATAAAATTGCAATATAATGGACCCAATAATAATTTGTAATAGAGATATGAGACAACTAATATGTAATATCAAGGCTTTAACAAGATAACAAATAACATTCAATGATATACTTAAATATGAATGTAAAGCCTAAAATATATAATATAACACCACTTAAAATACTAGTTGCTCAAATGTATGCAAACTTGTATTACTCCTCTTTCTGTTACAAATCTCTCATAGAGATGACACTGTAGATATAATGTAGACTTTGTAGGCTATGTAGGCAATGTAGGTGATGTAGATGATATAGACTATGTCCTCTATGGAGTAATATATAGCCATTCTAGGATGACTCTTTGGTTACTATGACTCTTCCTTTCCATATGCCAAGCCTTATGACTCTTGGATTTTCTACTTGACACTTGCATACACATGCACACTTGTACTTGAATCTTCCTAATCTAAGGACACATGTGCACACTTACATATTGGACACTTTTACACATTTACACTCTCAAAACTTGCACTCGTATAAACATGACACTTGTGTATTTCTTGCATATTATTACATTACATGAAATATTAACTCACTCACTAATCTAAGACACAACCCTAATCTAATATTTACAATAATGTACCAAGGTGGTACATTGGCATGTACCAAATAATGTAATATTCTCCAACACCCCCCTGTATTACATTATTTGGTTATTGAAGACTTTAGTCTTAAATATGGGTCTTCATCCTGATCTTGGAGCCTACGCCATTATTTCTTACTTTCTGTATTTTGATCAAGTGAGTAATTAATATTTTTCAAAAAATTATCTTCATGTATTACTAATTTTTGAAAGAGTTTTGACTTAATTTTCTTCTATAGTCTCTTCTAGTTCTTGAATTTCTTGTGCTAGATGACCCTTTTGATTTCCTTCTCTATATTGTAGCCGAGGTTGATTATATTGATACTGAGAAGGATACTACCATTGAAATTGTTGATGATGTGGATGATATTGAGTTTGATATTGTCTTGATTGTATTGGTCTATTTGCTTGACCATTTTGATTTATCTGATTTCCTTGAGATTGATTCCTTGGATTATATCTACAAAAATTTGTATTATGATTTCTCCTTCTACATATCTAAAAATATTTGTTACTCCTATTAAACCTATCTCTTGAAGTTGAAGCAATATTTCCTTGTGTGTTATATTTAGTTACCAAGGCATTGTTAGTCATTTCATATTTGAATGAATTCTCAACTTCATATTCTTGTAGAATATTGACTAACTCATCAAATGAAGTGTCCTTGCTTAAGATTTGCAAAGAAGTAACTAGGTGCTTGTAATTTTTTGGAAGAGCTCTTAGGATCACTTGAACAAGCAATTTGTCTTCTACCTTTTCACCTAAGGTTAATAGTTTTGCTTTTATGTCTACCACTCTTCTTAAAAATAATTCAATGCTTTCACCACTATTAAATTTTAAAGAATGCAACTGAGTCTAAAGATTCAAAATAGTGGCTTTGTTCTTTCCTTCAAATATCTTGGCTAAAGTATTCCAAGCTTCTATAGAGGTTATTGTTGAGCTTATGTAGGGTTGTATCTCATATGTAATTGCAAATGTTATTATCATGAGGGATTTGGCTTCTTCTTCTTCATATTTTTGAATTTCTCTATCACCTTCAACAGGTTTAGTTTTTGTTCCTCTAACAATGTCCCAAAGTTTTTCTACTATCAAAATTGATTTCACTTTGTTTTTCCATGAAGCATAATTAGGACCTTTGAGAAGTTGGGACTCTGAAAGAAAGAATTTGTTGGATGTCATGGTGGCACTCATATAACCTTTGAAGTTGACTACCTTATGTCTCCCTAGGTTTTGAATGAATAATTTTTCAAGTTTCTAAATTTTCAAAAACCTATGATGTTGAATTCCTTATGTCTCCCAAATTAATTAGAAACTAAAGAATAAGAATTTTTACAAATTTAAAGATCCTAAATTTGAAGTAGACTTCCTTATCTCTCCAAAATTAAATTATTTGCAAAATATTCTATGGCTTTGAATTTTCAAAAAATAAATAAAGTAATAAAGCTTTCAAATATCAAATAACTTTTAAAAAGCTTCAAATTACTTTATATTAATGTCTACTTATCACTCCAAGACTTTAAAAAGTAACTAAGATATTAATTGTCCTATTAACCTTCTTATCTCTCCATTTAATCTTATAAAACCTTATAAATAATAAAAAATCAACCTTATTACTCCTTTAAAAAACCTTAGAAAGAATTAAATTCAAATTAAACCCTAATACCTCATTTCTTGGTGTGTTCGATTATCTCATGGTGCATTCAATTCTCCCTTGGTGCATTTGATTCTCTTTGATTGCTATCCAATATCTTGATGGCTTGGGTGTTTCAACTATTTACCTTAGAATGTGTGAGAATGAGCATGCAACGATGACTTCTTGAAGTCTTCCAAAATATGGTTATGCTTTTGCCATTTCATCTGCCTTTAACTAACATGGCACCTCAACCAAATGCATGCCTTCGAGCATTTCAAAGTCACTTGTGTGGCAAATGATGTTCCGCTTAGATGGTGCTAGGTATTCAAATTAGTATTCACCCTAAATTAGCACTAACATTCTTGCACTTTGGCTCTTGATAATTTATACCTAAGGAGAATTTGTAACTTATTGAAAATTACTCTCCTTTGTGGTACTCTATTTTCCTTGGTTCTTGAGACTTTGATGTTCCCCTTGGGTTTCCTTGTTGTTGTAATGTTCACGTTCCATTGATGCTTTCCATTCTGACATTCACATTCATTCAAGTTTCCTTGATGCTTGTTGTTTTCAATATGAATTTCCTTTGTTGCTTATATTATCAATGATGCTTAGGTTTCCTTGTGTTTGCCACATAAACTCTTTGTTTTCTATGTCTCCCTATGTATACCCTTTGATTTCATTGGATGCTTGATTTTCCTTCAATTCCCTATAGGTGGCATTCAATTTCTCCTATCACTTGATATGAGTCTGAAAATTCGTATCCACTTAGGTTTGCTTTAGTAAATAGTGCTTTCTTTGGCTCTATAATGTTAGGCTTAGGTCTACGTTGCCTGAATCACTTTGCTTCAGATTATCTTGATGCTTTTCAATTTAGAACTTCAAACAATGCTATGGCATTGGTTGGTGATTCTCTCACATCAATTCTATGTTACCTTGTTGTCTAAAATTTCAATTTTTAATACTTTGCTCCTTTATGCTTCACTCTATGCCATTTAATTTCCAAATTTTACTTAGTGCTTAGCTCCTATGCAATGCTTGGCTATGGATCTATGCTTTGCTCTTGATTCTTGCCTTGATTTCTATGTAGCTCCTTGCTTCTATTCTTAAGTTGGATTTGTTGCTTGGCCTACATAGCTTAGATTTGGTGCTTAGTGCTTGGCCTAAATTTAGTTTCTCTTATATGCTTGACTTTGTAAAATGATATCTCTACCTTTTATTGGTACCTTTGATGCTAACACTAAAACTCTTCTTCTCTGTTTAGGTGTAGGTTAGGGTTTGCGTGCTATGGATTCAATGTAGAATGTGCTTGCAAACCTTTAAAATTTATCACCTTTATCATGCAACATTCTTCACTATTTAATTGATGTTCTCCAAATCCTTTTTTCTACCTTTAAACTTGTTGTTTAATCTTCCTTAATGTTGTCCTACCCTCTTCTTTGTATGACCCTTTGAATAATGATGACACTATGAATGTTGTCCTACTCTCTCTGACTTTGCTCTCCAATGTGGACTTCTAGTATGTTGGATTTTATATGCTAGCTTCTTTGACTCAATATTTAATAAATTGTTGTCCTTTAACTTGGATTATCCTCAAGACTTTCTTGTTGTCTTGAAGTCTACTATAACTTTCAATATTTGGAAAGATGGTTGCCTTCCAAAACTCTACCTCCAAATATTTTAAAACTTGTTTTCCATGTGGTCTTTTATGATGCTTTGCATCAATATTCAACTTTATCTTCAATGGTATATTTTTCAAGTCTCCTTTGTCTACTTCTATGGGACTTCTCTTCTAGAGTCTCCTTTCTCTATCAATATCAAGGTCTATCTTCAAGACCTGAAACTATACTGTAGACTACCTTCTATTTCGAATATTCTCCTTGGAATAGGTTAACTCAATCTATCTATCAAGGTCTATCTTTGAGACCTAAAATATTTATCAAGATCTATATCTGAAACTTAACTACAACTCAAACCAATCCTTGCATGAGGAAATATCATGACCTTCAAGCAATCAAAGATGAAAGTCTTCTCTATATGTTGTAGGAAGCTTCTCAAATTTTGAAGATCAATTTTTCATTGCAACAATATCTTAGATAGATTTCTTTAGCATGAACTGTGAAACTTATATAAACCATTTATATAATTTGAAGCAAAATGGCAATGACCAACTTTCTCCTTGAGTTGGTTCTCTAAAATCTGAATCTTTAATCTTCACTGGTTGTTCTTCAACCTAGTGGAAATAATATTAGCCTCTCTAGTTTTTCTTCAACTCGATGAAAATCCTTTTTTTCACTTGTTTTTCTTAACCAGTGGTAATGTCCTTAACTTCATTGTTTTCAACCTAGTGGAAATAATATTAGCCTCACTGGTTTTTCTTCATCTCAGTGGAAATTCTTTTCTTCACTCATTTTTCTTATCCAGTGGTAATGTCCTTAAATTTCAAAACCTATGCAAGTAACCTTATTGTGGTTCTAATACTATTGATGGCTTTTGAAGCCTTATACTTAATATGAAATTACCACAGAAAAGTAATCACAAGATCAAATATAATAAAGTTGCAATATAATGGACCCAATAATAATTTGTAACAGAGATATGAGACAACTAATATGTAATATCAAGGCTTTAACAAGATAACAAATAACATTCAATGATATACTTAAATATGAATGTAAAACCTGAAATATACAATATAACACCACTTACAATACTAGTTGCTCAAATGTATGTAAACTTGTATTACTCCTCTTTCTATTACAAATATCTCATAGAGATGACATTGTAGATACAATGTAGACTCTTTAGGCTATGTAGGTAATATAGGTAATGTAGATGATATAGACTATGTCCTCTATGGAGTAATATATAGCCATTCTAGGATGACTCTTTGGTTACTATGACTCTTCCTTTCCATATGCCAAGCCTTATGACTCTTGGCTTTTCTACTTGACACTTGCATACACATGCACACTTGTACTTGACTCTTCCTAATCTAAGGACACATGTGCACACTTACATATTGGACACTTGTGCACATTTACACTCTCAACACTTGCACTCATATAAACATGACACTTGTGCATTTCCTGCACATTATTACATTACATGAAATATTAACTCACTCACTAATCTAAGACACAATACCTAATCTAATAGTTATAATAATATACCAAGGTGGTACATTGACATGTACCAAATAATGTAAAATTCTTCAACATTGAGTACGTCAACCACCTAACAATAACATCACTCAAGTAATGGTCTATCAAAGAATGAGGTATGAAACTAATAAGATAGGACAAGGTAAGATCAATAAGGGAAGTTTGATTAACATTTACTAAGATATGGGATGAGTAACACCATTAATAAGGTAAGTGTGGATAAAAATAGGCAAAGAAGATACTCCATGTCTCTTCATGACAAATCTTGGTAATCTAGGCAATAATTGTTGAAGTGAGGTATGCAATTAAAATGGTAACAAAAGAGGATCACCAAAGAAAATTATAGATAAAATAGGATCCTTAAAATTAACCATCAAAATAAAGAAATTGGAGATCAAATATACACAAAGCAAACTCCTATAAGCTCATCCAAAATAGAACTAGAGGAAGGAGAAATCTAGCCAAAATAAGAAGTTGGAGCAAGTGTCGTAGAAGAGGCAAAAATGGAGATTGATATTGGAGTTGTACAAGATGAATCCTATGGTGAACAAATGTCTATTATTGAAGGTCCATAAGAGGTAGTGCTTAGCCCCACAAAGGAAGGAAAGGGACATGTAGAACTTATTTCTCCAAAGGCTCAAGTTGGTTGTAATCCTCCTCTCACCATTATCTTTTCTCCACTATCTTATTCTTTCATCTCAATTTACCCTCTTTGTTCTATCATTTATTCTAAACCCTCTTATATTAATACCCCTACTTGTTCCATTCCACCATAAACAAGTGCATCCATATTTATAGTTGGAAAGAGGTATTTCATCATGTCTTTGTATGATGACTATCATTCTACTTCACCATCTTGACCAATAGAATCACAAAATCATTTCTATTCCTACCATTTTATCCATATCCACATCTCCATCCACTCCAACTATAAGCCTAATGACATTAGCTATTCAAACTTTCTCTCTTTCCACCACTTCCATCTCATCCCAAATCATGTCAACCATGGCTTCCTATACATGGTCCACCATCTCCTTATTCTACCCCTACATATTTGTTCTATTAAAACAAGTGGAGGTAGTAAGATAATTGTGAAGTTAGGTTAGATAACCACCCATCTAACACCAACCATGCACATTCACACATGTTAATAAATATAGACATCTAAGCTAGAGTGTCTCAAGCCATAGACCATATACATGTGTAAACAATTTTATTATTAGGTCTTGGCAATGTAGATGTGATAGAGGAGCACCTTTATAAGGTGTAATAATAAATCAATAATATTTTCATAGATAAATTTGTGCTAACAACTAGGCCTCCCCTACTAAGGATACTAATGTAAAATAAATGAAAATAGATGTTTCTCAAAAACATACTAGCTTGACACTAGTAAATCAAATATGATAACATATGACTACCTCTATAGCTTGAACTTATTAGAATTACAAAAATAAATACTTATAGGGATGATACAATTTTTAGAGCAAGTAAATTTGATGATGTCATTGAACTACCTACAAGTCATTAAATAGCTACAAGAGTGTAAGAAACAAAAACAAGAGTTCACAGTAGGATTATAAAAGAAGAAGGTAGAATTCTAAGAGAAAAATGACATGATTGTTTGAATAGAAAATAAGTTAGAGATATTGAAAAATAGAAAGAGGATATCAAGAAATAGGTTAGTTGGGAAAAATAAGAACAATAGTAGTCGAAGCAATAATTGGACTAAATAAAGTAGCAATTGAAGCAATATAAACAAGGTTTGGAAAGCTAGTTAGAAGTAGATAAATAGAAAGGAGGTGAGATACTAAAAAGGAAGGATGAAGATATGTTAGAGATAAAATAGACTGAGAAAAATTGATAAAATAAATGGAGACAATAAAGGATTAAGTTTTAGCTACTAATGTTATTAGATATCCATGGGTTAGGATAATTGATGAAGTAGATATGATAGGATATACTTGCAACACATTTTAGAGTGTGATAAGCTACTAAGTAAGGCCTAATTAATAAACAATAATTCCCAATATAAAATATACTCAAAGGTAAATCACATCAAAATAATGAGATGGATATGTAAAATCTTTGATCAACAACTCCAAAAATTGGGAATGATTAAAAAACAAATAGCTTGGTTGATGAATATTTCATTAAAGCCACAAATGTTGAAAACCTACACAACACCCTACAAGAGCCTAAAATAATTAGTGGAGAAGTTGAAAGAGGATATATCCTAATTAGTTAGAAATAAAATTTCAAACCCTCTCATTGATGAAGGCAATATTGTGCCTAATGACCAATATATTGGTATAATTGATGGATAGAAAAAAATGTCACATAAGTAAACAAATTTTCTCCCATAAAAAGAAGCAACCAATGCTCCAAAAATAATTAAAGATATGGATATATTGCTAGTAGCAACAAAGCTTGTTCCAAAAGGTTGTAGGACACCAGGAACTAGGCGGGGGAGTGACCCCTAAATTACTTAAGCAGACACTACTGATGTAAATCCAGCTGCAAGAGGTCAAAACAAAATACCTCCCATTACATAAAAACTGTGATAAATGAAAATAATATGTAAAACCCTCCATTTATATAAAAACTACAATAAATGAAAATAATCAGTAAAACCCTCCATTCACATAAAAACTACGAGATGGAAATATACCAATAAATATATTTTTTTCTCATTCCTAGATTCACTTTCCCTTTTACAATGCAATACCAAGGGAATATATATCTCAAAAAAACCCTAAAAGAAAACCCTAAAACTTGAAGCCCTAACAGAAACCCTAAAAAAAACCCTAAAAATAATAAAATTATTATTTTCGACAAATTGATTTTTTCACCAAAAAATGCCTTTTTAAGTAATTACTATTTTTAGCAAATAAAATTTTCATAAAAATTTGCCTTTTTTTTATTAATTACCATTTTCAACAAATTATATTTTACGTCAAATAATTCCATTTTAAGTAATAAAAAAATTACTTTAAATTTTCTTAAAAAAAAACCCCTGTAAAGATAGGCTCCTGCATCATTCTCGTTTGGTTGAAAAGAACTCTGCTCCTGTGAGTTTCTTCGATCAAACTCATAATCGCTCTCCATAGAGTGCCACATATCTGCAAGTACTCCTGAAAGTACCAATCTCCTTTTGAGGTTTTATATCTCAAACCTCCTGCAAGCACTACACATAGTGCTAATTTGTTCTTTCAAGGTTTTAAAATAGCAAACCTCCTGCAAGCACTACACAAAGTGCCAATTCTTCCCTCTGAGATTTTTAATAAAAAAAAAACCTTCTACAAGCACTACACAGAGTGCCAATTTATTTCTTTAAGGTTTTACAAACCTTCTGCAAGCACTTAAATCCAAATGATGTAAATCCAGCTGCAAGAGGTCAAAACAAAATACCTCCCATTACATAAAAACTAGGGTAAATGAAAATAATATGTAAAACCTTCTATTTAGATAAAAACTGCATAAATGGAAATAATCAGTAAAACCCTCCATTCACATAAAAACTATAGTACATTGAAATAAACCAATAAATAATTTTTTTTCTCATTCTTAGATTCACTTCCCCTTTTACAATGCAATACCAAGGGAATATATATCTCCAAATAAAACCTAAAAGAAAACCCTAAAACTTGAAGCCCTAAAAGAAACCCTAAAGCTTAAAACCCTAAAAATAAAAAAATTAATATTTTTGCCAAATTTATTTTTCCACTAAAAAATGTCTTTTTAAGTAATTACTATTTTCAGCAAATTATTTTTCATAAAAATTTGTCTTTTTTTAGTAATTACCATTTTCAGAAAATTATATTTTGTGTCAAATAATTCCATTTTAAGTAATAAAAAAAATTACTTTAAAACTTCTTTTAAAAAAACCCCTCTAAAGATAGGCTCCTGCATCAACTATTGGAGTTATAGAGATCTCTGATCGAATCTATGTAGACCACAATGTACTAGGGATAGGAGCAATGAGGAGAATAAAGAGGATATTGGTGTTGGACCCAGCGAAACCAAAGACTAATTCCTTCTATTCCTAGGTCTCTTCTCCTATGTGGGATTTTTTTTGCTTTTATATTCTCTTGGTTGTTCTCCTCCATTGCATGGATTTTTTGGGTTCCTTTTTTTAGTTTGTTTTTGTTTCTCTTAGCCCCTTTCTTGGTCGGTTTCTTGTTGTAGCCTGGTGCTAGTTTGTCTCCAATATTTTTAGTCCACTGTTAGTTTGCACTGTCACCTTCATTTTTATCCAAGAAGGTGATTGGATACTTTTTGTATAAGGTTTGAAGGTCCTTTCAAAACTCTGTCCATATTATAAAAAATATAAAGCTTGTTCCAAAAAGAAAGCTTATTCTAAAAACAAAGGAATATGATAACCTAGTTACAATTATGGACATGGAGAATATAAAGATACTTTTATATGATGAGTAAAAAAGAACTATAGATCCTACCCTAAAAATAAAACAAGAAAGCACCTTCTTAATTTTTTACTTTAACAATTTCAACATCATTTTATTAGACTCAAAACCCCATGGAATAAGTCTAATATAGGATCTATCATAAATAGATCTTAACATACCTACAAGTCACTAGATATATAGCACCAACTTACTACTATTACTCTTTAGAATAAGGAATTAAAAGTGTAAAAAAGGGAAGACATGGAATATTGGGTTAAATATTCAATAAAAATTAGAGGATCCAATTTGGAAAGGGTTAAAATTATTAAGGTAGTGGAAAAGACAATTTTGGTGAAGGAAAATATGAGGAAAATAAGCATGTAGAAAATTTAACCATGTCAAGAATCCAACATTCTATCGACTCAATCAAGCAAACAACCTATGTGCTAGTGAAGTGTCTATAAGTGAGGTAAGTTCCAAAAAACAAGTGATTCATCAAGAAAATAAGTGAATCTTTGGAAACAAAAGCAGTTTTTAGAACACATATTTTGAGGGAACAACTTGAGAGTGATATTTTTGTCTTATGTGGTTAAAATAACGTCACTAAAGTTAGAAGAATTAATTATTATTAGAAGTAGAGTTAAAATATGCATGGCATTTATAGATCAACTATGTCCTTTGATCTCTTGACTTGTATATGAATGGTACTTATGGCTCTACCCTCCCACTTTTTATTAGCCCTCTCTTTCCTTGTTATAGGTTATGCAAAGGTTTCATCATATGAACATGATTCAATCACTTCCAAATGTACCAATTGATCAACACTAATCTCAATATGACCACTAGCCATATTTTATTTTATTACATTTGTTTTATTCCTTGCATCCATTTTCCTATCAAATTTACTTTACTTGTGTTAGATTGGTTTTGGCTTAGCTAGATTAGTGAATATTCAACTTGAATCTAGATGTTTCAAGGATTAACCCCCTTTCTTATAATTGCTGAAATTCAACTCCATGTGTATTCATTTACATGGATCAACGTTTGGTAAATGTAATTCAATTAGGATTTAAATTGGTAATTTTAAAATGTTTTAGTTGTTAATATGCTGATTTCCTATTACTCCCCATGATATGCATCATGCCTTAGTATTGGTTTCAAACATGGAGTCCATTTTTGTCATGACAAGTCAAAATTGAAAATGTCTTTTATGGAGGGAGTGACCCTTTTTCTATTTTTATTCCTTGTTTTACATAAAAATATATAAGTATAAAGTTACCTTATAAATAAATTTTTCATATGGAGAGATGAAAGTTTAAGAAATATGGAAAATATTACATTACTCTTTTTTTCTAATTTTTGTATCCCATACACTAGGATTTTTCTTAATATAAGAAAGACTATTAGAGTTCATATATATCTCATTTCTAAATAAATTTTGACAAGTATTATTAAATACCTTAGAACGTTCATGAAATTGTTTTTCTAATAATTAAAAACTAAACTAGTTTAGGATTGAAATAAAATTTTATGATTCTTATAAAGAAACATATCATATATTTATAAAATTCTATGAAAATAAAAGATGCCATAAACAAAATAGCTTTCTAAGTTCTTAGATAAATTTAACAAGTCATATATGGTCTATCTCTACAATTCTTGGAGGAGGAAGTATTTAAAATCATAGAAAACTTCTTTGGCCCTTGGGTGCTTTCTCATAGTGGATTTTCACCAAAGAAAAAATGCATTTTTTGCTAGGATTTGTGTTATGGTTGAATCAAGGTAAAATTTCCAAAGGATATCAATCTGGTGTCAATATGGGGAGTGTGGACTCAAAGCATAATTTATGAGAATGAACCCTTTAGCTATAGAATCTATGCGAAAAGTGGTCATATAGCAAGGAAATGCCCAAATAAATAAACAAGGAATAACAAAGAAAGCCCTAGCAAGCATGAAAAAAGACAAAGGTCAAATATAAAATAAAAAGGACTAGATCTCTGAGGAGAAGGGTAAAGAGTTTCATAACTAGGAAGTTGAGGCAAGGAGAGAACTAGAATAGAATAAGGAAGACATAAAGGAATATGGTATTGGTGAAGGTAAGGAAAACACAAAAGAAAATGGAGATGGAAACTAATAGTAATTCTAATAGAGGAACATAGTACCATAGAAATATAGGATGCTCCATAAAGTTCAATATATCTGATACCATGAAATGAGGGTATTGAAAAGGAGAAAGAGAATATGGATCAAATGATAGATAGAAAAATAAATTCTAGGGGAGACGAAGGTCCATGATGATTTGGGTCTAGAAATGGGGTCATGTATAGTTAATCAAGAAGAAGTGGATGTAGGATATTCACTAAAATTATTGAATATAAGGATGTTGAGGAGTGCTAAGAAGTGTCTGAATGTAGGAGTAAAGGAGAGAAAAATGGTGGAAGAAAAATATTTGAAGGAAAATTGCTTAAAGAAAACCAAGAAGGATTGAAATATGTGAAGCAAACAACTATAGTCTTGAGTGGGTAGAATCCCACTACAAGAAGTAAAACATGAAAGTTATATCATGGAATATTAGGGGAATGAATATCCCTAACAAACATAGATTGGTGAGGTCCATGTTGAAGGACCACTAACCTAAAATAGTATTATTGTAAGAAATAAAATTATCTTGTGCAAGGTGGGAGAGTATTCAAAGTGGAATATGGAAAAAGGGTAAGAACTATCAAGAGGGAGCCAGAGGAGCTTTAGGATTATTATTAACTATGTGGAATTCTAACCTCTATGAAGGAGAAGTCATATCTCAAAGTGTAAATTAGTTGTTGGTTCTATTCTTAGTCAAGTATTCAAAGCTGGTTTTTCTTTTTACAAATTTCTATGCTCCAAATGTAAGCAAATTAAGAAATAAGTTTTAAAAAGAACTAGAACAAATGGGACAATGGGTCAAGGTGATAATATGGATAGTGGTAGGAGACTTCAAAACTCCATTAACACCATAAGAGAAGAAATGGGGGTCCCAAGGATTCATTGAGAGTATGGAGGACCTTAGCAAGTTTATATCAACATCAAGTCTTTATGGTGTTGATTTTAGTGGTAATGCATTCATGTGGACTAATAGGAGGTTAGGGATGAATCAATATAGTTGAGATTGGACAAGGTTTTGCTATCCTTGGAGTGGTTTGAGAAGAATTGTGAGAATACTTTGAAACCATTTCCAAGAACAAGATAAGATCATGTTGGAAATATTAAGCATATTGTGTTGTCATTGATGTCAAAGGATACATGAGGCAGAAATATTTTATGTCCAAGGTTTGATGATAAAAAGAGCATGGTATAAATGGAAAAAATAAAGGAAGGCAAATATGTTAAGGAGTATAATATTTAAATATTATAAAGAGGAATTAAAAATGCCTAAGGACAAAGGTTTATTCACATTAAATCAAAGTGGGCCACCAAAAGTTTCATTCATTGCAAGGTCTTATAAAAGAGTTTCAAAGTTGGGCCACCAAAGGTTTTACCCAAGGCAAGGTTTTAACATTATAATATTTAAATTAAAATTTAAATACTATAACAAAGGATTGGCACCAAAGTTCAAAATATGGGTTACTTGCTTCTAGCGCCGACATCATCTAAATTAAATGAGGGCACATATATATAAACCTAAAATTTTCACCTTGGAAATTATCACATGAATCGTGCATTGAATATCATTCGTCGGGAGTGCTAGCGAATGACATAAGAGAGGTAGTGAATTTCTCAGTGAGCAAAGAGTGCAATAAATCTAGCTGGTCACTAGTCGTGTGATAGAGAGCTGCGGTAGAGGAGGTCTTGGGGTCGAGTCCCCTCGATGATGGTTTTTGAGTAGAAGTGTTTTTACTATTTCTGAGGTAGAGTTTGAAATATAAGGTACGGGCCACTTTTTTGGTGTCACCAAGCCGTGGTAGCACAACTGGTCGTTGGACGCTTTAGAAAGTGCTGCTTTGTGCGAGGGCATAGTTCAAATCATGACAAAAATAAGAGATTTAAATTTTTGTTAAGCGCAAAAATTAGGAGGCGTAAGGTTTAAATTGTTTAATTTCTGCAACGTGTTATAAGGTGTAAAAGTGGTACTGTAGGGAGTCTTTATGAAAGTTTTGGTTGAGTAAAGTGCTATTGTGAAATTTGCTTATAGGAGGAATAAGGGTTGTGGAAATAATATTAGTAGTGTTGAATGTTTAAAGGGAGTCATAAGGTGTAATAAAGTTGTTTTAATTTGTAATGCTTGCATGAGATAAATTGACATTAAGGTGTTTAAGGGTATTGTATGAGAGTTGAGATATTGCATTATTAGAAAGGAGAGAAAAGGGTGTACTTGTGATCATTATAGTTTGTAATTATTGCAAATTATAGAAAATAAGTTTAAGGATTCTACAAGATTTATTTTTGTGAAACAAAAGGAGATACTAGAATATTATTTTCAGACTTATTGTACACATCTTTTGAGAAGGTCTTCATGTGGATGATTTGAAAAAGTGCTTTGCTATCTAACCCTTGAAGTGGCACAAGAAAGATAAGTTATTTTGAGACAGGTTTTTGAGAGCACATCTTCATCAAGGCAACTTTAGAGGTATGGTGATTTGATTTCTTTCTCAAGGTGGTTTTGCTTAAGGGAAATATTTTTGATGTCATAAGGTGGAGATATAAGGATCAATTTTATGTGCATTATTGGAAATATATGAGCTAGGATTTGAGAAAAAAGTGTGCATCATTGTTGAATGAATGTGCTAGGGTTTGAGAATAAATTTGTGCATCATTTTTGAATGAAATTGGAAACACATGTGCTAGGGTTTGAGAAAAAATTATGTATTGGTTTGAGTGTCATTGAAAATGAATGTGCAAGTGTTAGAAATCAGATTTGTGAAGCAAATATGTGCATAAATTTTGATTGTGGGAAATACATAAGAAGGTTAGTTATCAAGTGCTAGACTAGAGCTACCTTTAGAATGCAATAAATGTGAGACATGTGAAAGCAACAAACTTAATGAATGTGAAGAATATATTGATCATTTGTTAGTGCGTATAATTCTCTATATGTTCAAGAGGTTAAACGAATTCTGGGTAGAATATGTCTAAACTACTTTAGTCAAAGAAAGCACTTTTTGGGAAAGATATATGAAATTGTTTGTATGCAAGAATTGGGAATATTTGAGCATGTGTTATGAGAAAATTTGAGCATGTGTTATGAGAAAATTTGAGTATGTGTTATGAGTATATTAGAGTAGGTATTGGTGAGAAAATTTGTGTAAGCCTTTAGTGTAGGCTTGGAGTATATTTGAGCAAGAGTTAAGAATAGGTTTTGGTGGAGCAGATTTGAGCAAGCCTTGTGTGTAGGCTTGGAGCAGATTTGAGCAAGAGTTAAGAATAGTTTTTGGTGGAGAATATTTGAGTAATACTCGTGTGTAGGCTTGGAGCATATTCGAGTAGAGTTAAGAGTAGGTTTTGATGGAGTAGATTTGATAAAGCCTTATGATAGGCTTGGAGCAGATTTGAGCAGAGTTAAGAGCAGGTTTTGGTGAAGGAAATTTGAGCAAGTCTTGTATGTAGAATTTGAGTAGCTCTAAGTAGAGTTGAGAGCAAGTATTGGAGAAGAATTGAGCAAGCCTTGTGTAAAGGCTTGTAGCAAAGTAGAGTATATAGGATTGAGGTCTCCTATGGATAAAGGTCCATGAACTAGAGCAGAGGGGTTTGAGGTCTCCGATGATATAGGTCCATGAACCAGAGTAGAGGGGATTGAGGTTTCTAGTGGATAAAGGTCCATGAACCAGAGTAGAGGGTATTGGTGTCTCCTATGGATAGAGGTACATGAAATAGAGCATAGGGGATTGGTGTCTCCTTTGGGTTGGTGCCCATAAACATTGTAATAGGGAATTGGTTCCCAAGATATTGGTTGAGGTTTATAAGGAATATTTTCTCCTTGGATATAGCCCACATTGGGTGAACCACTTTAAATCTGTGTCTCTCATGTTTGTGATGATTTATGCATTGTTTCATTTATTGCATTGATATTATTGTTGTTATCATTTGGAAAGAAAAGTAAAAGTTTTGATCTTATACTGTTCACCCCCCTCTTAGTATAAGATTGTGTTCTTCAAATCATACCCATTTTATATTTTGTAGTCTAGAGGATAAAAAGAAAAATAGTCCCTTTAAATTTAAATACATATGGCTACAATAACTAAGCCTTATGAGGAAATGAAAATATGGTGGATGCATTTGATCTAAGGATAAAATATGTATGTGGTTGCTAAAAATTTGAAACATGTGAATAGGGAAGTAAGAAAGTGGAACAGGAAGGTCTTTGGCAACATATTATTACAAAAGGAAAGGTTAAGGAAATAATTGGATCAAATTGAAGAGAAAATAAGTAGAAATGGGATGGATTAGGTTATTTTTAATTGAGAGAATAGTTTTTAATTGGTTTGAGGAAGGGGTTTTGGGTCCCAAAACCTTTTACAAAGTGATAAAGCCCTTGGAGAGGGCCACCACTAAAAATATGGGATAAAAGAATATAGGGATCCCAACCAAGGGGCCATCAATGAGAACTGAAGCACAAAGGGACAAGAGAGCAAAGGGAACTGGGGCCTACACATGAGGCTCCAAGGTGAGGAAGCCCCAAACAAGAAAATATTCAAAAACAAATTCTTGCCTAAGCAAGGGAATCCCAATCAAATCAGAGATTTATTTTTTTTGAAAATGTTTTCCCTCCTTGAGGGGGTCTCCCCATGTTTGACCATATGAGGTAATATAGGAAGGACTTATCTAGGTATGAAGCCAGGGAAGCACTTTGATACCTCATAAAAAATAACTCTTCGACATTCTTAGAACATGCTCTATTGCTGGAAGACATATCCTTGCTAGAAGATAGGGGACCCTCTTAGACCCTAGTAAAACAAAAGGGTAGGATCCCTACACCTCTAAAAGGCATGACGTCAACAAACTAAGGAACATAAAAAGGCACAATACCAAGAAACTAAGTACCTCCATGGAAATCCTAAAGGGTGCCCTCCTGGACCCTGGTAAAACAAAGGAGTTGAAACCCAACACCTCTAAAAGGTATGAAGCCAACAAACTGAGCACCTCCAAAATGTATAAAGCCAAAAAAATAAGCATATTCAAGAAAATATTAAAGGGGTCCCTCCTGGACCTTGGAAAAATAAAGGGGATAAATCCCAACACCTCCAAAAGGTATAGAGCCAACAAATTGAGTATCTTTGTGAAAATATTGAAGGGGCTTCTAGAAAAGTCCACAAAAATTGAGAAGGGCCTTCCTCACATAAGTCAAAGAGCAATTAGAAGAACTATAAAATACAAAAAAAAACTAGCAATAGCTCTGCAAGAATCTAAGGGAAGGAATATATAGGAATCCAAGGGAAGGAATTCTAGTAGAAAAAACTAGAGCCCAAAGAAGAAACCCTAATTCTAATAGGCTGCAACCCAGCTAGAACTATGGTAGAAATACCAATGCTAATAAATGGTAGGAGAGAGCCTCTACAGTGAGAATAGACCCAATGACCTCTTCTCTCACAAACCCTCCCACAACTCCTTATTCCTCCATGCTCCTTATCCTATGGTCATCGATCATAGACCCAAAAAGAGAGCCCTTATCTCACAATTATTGAAGAGGAAACTACAAAGCAGTTTTGGTTGGGATGGAGAAGACACTAAAGAGAAAGACTTTATGATCTCGCATGGTAGCTTCCTTGTAGTTAGAAATGGTCTAACACCAAAAATAGCTTCAATTTTTGAAGGAGAAAAATGTGATTCCAAGGAGAAATCTAATGGCTTCTTTGGAACCAACAAAAATTTAACACTAGAAAGGGCTTCAATTTCCAAAGGAGAAAATCGTGAATCCAAGGAGAAATTCAATTTTATCAAATTGAGAGAAAGTTATCTAGGTATAATTGCATACAATATTGGAAAGGGAAGAGACATATTGGAGATAAAAGTTAAGAAACCAATGGTTAATAGAAGGAGATAGGAACACAAGATTATTTCATGTCTCTACCATAAGATATAAAATTATAGCAAGGATATCTAAAATCCAAAAAGAGGATGGAGAAGTAATAAGAGAGGAAGATCAAATTAGAGAAGGGGCAGTGGACTTCTTTAGATTGTTTCTAGCAAGGATAGGGAGGATGATCAAGAAGCTATGGAGTAATTAATTCAACATGTCCCAAGAATTATATCTATAGATGTGAATATAGAACTTGCTAAAGAGGTGAGTGAGGAGGAGGTCAAGGAAGCAGTCCTCATTGGAAAAGGTTAAAAATTCAGGGCTTGATGGATTTTATGTGGGTTTCTTCCAAGACTTCTAGAACATAGTGGGAGAGGATGTAGAAGTAGTAGTAAGAAAGTCACACCATTCAGACAAAGTGTTAAAATAATACAACAATACTTTTCTAGTACTCATTCCTAAGAAGCCTAGGATAAAGGGATTTAAATACTTTAGACCAATTAGTTTGTGTAATGCTATTTATAATATACTATTAAAATCTATTGCATTAAGATTAAAGTATGTTATCCCAAAGATCATTACTAAGAAACAAGAGGGTTTTGTGAAAGGTAGGAAAATTCTAGATGGAGTAACCATGCTCCATGAGACCATGCATTCAATTAAAATTAGTAAAAGGGAGGGAATAGTATTAAATATTTACATGAGCAAAGCCTATGACCGAGGCTCATGGCATTTTGTAGATAAATTCCTAGAGGATTTTGGCTTTAGTAGACAGAGAATATGGGTGAATAAATACTATGAAGGACCTAAATTCTTAGTTATAATGAAAAATTATTTGGAAGTAGTAGGGTATTAGGGCAGGGGGACCCTTTGTACTTGTATCTCTTCATAATAATGACAAAAGTGTTGGGAAGGTGCATTGGATCAACAAAGCAGGAAAAGCGTATTAAGTGGGATGAAACCATCTATATCCATGGAAGGTATTATTTATCAATAATTTATGGATGATACAATTTTGTTGGGGAGAGTGTCCATAGATGAGGTAAGGAAATTTAGGAGGATACTAACTCTATGAAAAAGCATCCCAAAAAATGATAAACATGAAAAAAATTAAGGTGTTTTTTTTATAAATATTATAGAGAATTGATAGAGAAGAATAGCAATATAGCTTGGGTGTAGTGTTTCAACTCTCCCTTATGTTTACTTAGGAATGCCAATGTTCGCTAGGACATGCATGGATCAGATGTGGAATGCATTGATTTAAAAGGTCTAGAATAAATTAGTTGGTTGGAAGGAAAATTTGCTAAGTTAGGTAGGTAAGTTTAAAATTCTTAAGAGTACTCTCTAAGCAAATCTTGTATATTTATTATTAGTGTTTTAGATCCCACTCAAAATAAATAATACAATAGAAAGTATTTATAGAAATTTCTTAAGGTCAATAATTGAAGAACATAGGCTTATACTGAGAGGGGGGGGGGTGAACAGTATAAGATCAAATTTTACTTTTCTTTCCCAAACAATATTATACAATATTATCAATTGCAATATCAATAGCAGTAATCAAGAAATGCACAAATCATCACACACATGAGAGACACAAATTTAACGTGGTTCACCCAATGTGGGTTACATCCACGAAGAAAATTCTCTCAACAAATCTCCTAGGAATCAATTTCCTATTACAATGTTTATGGACCTCTGTCCAAAGGAGATATCAATCCCCAATGCTCTGATTTGTGGATCTCTCTCCATAGGAGAAATCTATCCCCTTTTGCTCTAGTTTGTGGATCTCTCTCCACAGGAGAACTCTATCCCCTTTGCTATAGATCGTGGATCTCTCTCCATAGAACTCTATACACTATTTGGTTTATGGAACTTGACCTAGGAGAACTCTATCTCCTCATATGGTTCACTAATATCTATCCACAAAATAACTTTATATTCTCAACTAGTTCATGGATCTCTTTCCACAAGGAAACTCTATCTCCTCTATGATCTAGTTCATGGATCTCTCTCCAGAGGAGAACTCTATCCCTTGTGCTCTGGTTTAATTTTTCTCCAATATACCCCAAGCCTTAATATAAAGCTTTATCAAATCAGCAACTAAAGCTGCTCTCAACTCTATCTCAAATCTATCCCAAGCCTTAACACAAAGCTTGATAAAATAAACAACCAAACCTGCTCTCAACTCTATCTCAAATCTACTCTCAACTCTATCTCAAATTTACACCAAGCCTTAACACAAAGCTTGATCAAATAAGAAACCAAACCTATTCTCAACTCTATATTTAATCTACACCAAGCCTTAACACAAATCTTGATCAAATAAACAACCAAAATTTATCTAAACTTTGTCTCAAATCTACACCAAGTCTTAACACAAAGCTTGATCAAATCAAAAACTAAACCTGCTCTCAACTCTATCTCAAATATTCTCTCAAATCTATATCAAATATGCACAAGGTCTTAACACAAATCTTGATCAAATTAGCAACCAAACTTGCTCTCAACTCTATCTCAAATCTACACCAAGCCCTAACACAAAGCTTGATCAAATCAACAACCAAACCTGCTCTCAACTCTATCTCAAATCTGCACCAAGCCTTAACACAAAGCTTGATCAAATTAGCAACCAAACCTGCTCTCAACTCTATCTCAAATCTACACCAAGCCTTAACACAAATCTTGATCAAATCAGCAACCAAACTTGCTCTCAACTCTATCTCAAATCTGCACCAATCCTCATTACAAGGCTAGCACAAATCTACCTCAATGCTGCTTCAAGTCTTCTCACAAGACTTGCTCAAATCTACCTTAAAGCTGCTTCAAGTCTTCTCACAAGACTTGCTCAAATCTACCTTCAAGCCTTCTCAAAAGACTTGCTCAAATCTACCTTCAATGCTGCTCACTCTATCTGCTCAAATATTTCCAAATCTTGCATACAAACAAATGCTTAAATCTCTTTCAGAAATACTTTCTTCAACTAGGCAATTTAGACATATTCTACCTAGAATTCTTTTAACCTCTGGAACATATAGAGAATGATATGCACTTATCAAAACCCCAATATGTTCTTCACACTCACAAATCTTGCATTCAACTAGTCCAATATCTCTATCTCTTGCAAAAACCCTTTCAAATCAAATCAAAACAATGTATAACTTGCTTCACAAAATTGATCTATCTTTCTTGCAAATTTACTCTCAAACATCAACCATACTAATGCACAAATTTCTCAATCTCTTTCAACAATGGAAGCACACTTGTTCTCAAACTCTATCCCAAATATTTCCAAAACCATTCAACAATGAAGTACAAGAAGATCTTCAAACTCTAATGCAATTGTTTCAAATTTCTCTCAACAATTGATGCACATGTAGGTCTCAAACCCTAACTCAAATATTTTCAACAATGCATCCAAAACAACCCTTTTATCTCCACCTTATGTTCTAGAAATATTTACTCAACAAACACCTTAAACAAGGAATGATATGCCCATACCTCTTATTTTACTCTGATGAAGATATGTCCTCAAAACCTATCTTACAAACAACTTATCCTTCTTGTGCCACTACAAGGGTTAGATAGCAAAATACTTTCTCAAACCATCCACATGAACTTCCTTCTCAAAAAGATATGCTCAATGAAATCTGAAATTGATGTTCAATAACTCTTCTCTTGTTCTCAAAAGATAGGACATTAATAATTATCAAAGACCTTCAAACTCACTTTCACCATACAAAAATTACAATAAAATATCAAACCACTATAACACCTTATTACTCCTATTCTTGCATGCAAAACATATTCCCTTTGTTTTTCTTAATGCTTTTTGCAAAAATAAAATATATAAGGCACTCTTTGTAATTTATGTTTGCAAAATAAAAACTCTTAAAACAAATCCTTGCACACAAAACTTTATGACTTCACAACCTTATGACTCCCTAATTATAAAAACAAAGCTTTAATAAACTCAACCCTTATAACTCCTAATAGCAAAAATTAATTTCAACCCTTATGGCACTTATAATAAAACCTAACCCTTATGACTCCCTAAAATCAAACAAAAACTTTATAAAAATTTTACCCTTACCAACTTCTACTATCGAAGGGTTTCGAGCACGTGACCTCATAGAGCCCACGCTCTAGCATGTGCTAGAGCACCGCGTGGGATAACTGCCCACACAAGACCTCAAGGCACTTAACTTCCATTTAAACTATCACCATCGAACAAACTATCGCTGCCCAAAACAAAATGCAAACAACCTATCATTGTTCCATCTCGAACTCGAGACCTCCTCCATGCTACTCCTTACATGGGGTCCACCTACCAACTGAGCTACCCACTCGGTTGGAACCAAAGGCCTGCACTGCTCCTTATTAACTTTTGTGCGTTGTTCGAAAAGAAAACATGCGTCCTATTTACCCTCATGTCGCCTTGCTCGAAGATCATGCGCTATGATTTGTGAAGGATTTCGATGCCTTAGGAATTTTGAATGCCAACCATAATATTTTCACACCACCACAAAATGATTTTGGTTCCATTTTATATATGCGCTTTGACTTAGGAAAACGATGTCGACGCTTTGCCACCTTAGGAGAGTATTTAAATTTTGGCGCCCATTTAAATTTAAATAATATTATTATAATATTTAAACTTTTAATTTAAATATTATAATTAATCCTTTTAACCCTTTGTCTTTTGCCTTGGAAACTTCCTCAACTTTGCAATTAATTGAACCTTTTTCAAAGGAGCTTTGTCTACCTTGTCTTCCTTTTTCAATGGAGGTATTTGCCTTGCAATTTAATATTTCAACCTAGAAAATGATTTTCAATCATTTTACTTTTGACATCAATCCTTTGACATCAATGACAACCAATTACTCAAAATTTCCAACAATCTCCCCCTTTGTCATTGATGGCAACCCTTTCTAAAAATTCCTTTTCCTATCACTGGATTCCAAATCTGCTCCCCCTGAATGAATGCTCTCCCCCTTACTCAAATCTCTCCCCCTTTGACATCAATGGCAAAGGGACTCCTTTGGGGCTAAAGATAAGACTCTTAGCTCAGCCCCCTCCCCACCTCCTCTCCTTGAGGTGATTAATTTTGGGGTGGGAGTATCTCTACTCCCAGCATACAATGCTCTTTTTCTTTGTCAACCTTCTTTTTCAACATTTTTGTAGCCATACCCTTTTGATCCTTTTGAGTGTCCCTATTCTTGCTTGTCTCTGGAAGTTCTGGAAACTTTGTTCTACACCACTTGGCCTTATGCCCAATATTATTGCACTTGTAACACTTAATGTTGTAGTTCTTGGAAGGTGTAAATATCTTGAAGTTCCTCTTGGTGAAGCCATACTCATTTCTGTCATGAACCCTGCAGTGGATTGCTTTATGACCAAAGTGATTACAAGAGTAGCAATACCCTTGGAAGAAATATCCATATTTGAAAGAGTTGACATTCCTCTTAGTGAGGCCATACTCTTTCTTTCCATGAATCCTGCAATGCATAGCCTTGTGACCAAACCGATTACATGAAAAACAACGTCCTTTGAAGAAATCTTGTCTTGAAACCTCTGGTCTCTTAGCCCTTTCTTTGCCTTCTCTGTGATGATCCCTGTTTCTTGTTTGTGCATTGTTTCCTTTCTTAGTGAAGCTTCTATTCTTCAACTTATCCTCATAAGTCTTAATTTCTTCTTCACTCTCTTCCTCTGAAACTTCCTCTTATTTTGAGCTTGAGCTTGACCCTTCTTCTTGTTTCCCTTGTCCTTCTTCAAAACCAAGTCCTATTTTGATAGATGAAGATCTTTGTGCATTGATAATTTTATCCAAAGTCTTTGAACTTTTCCCAAACCTGTGTAGCTTGTCCTTAGAATATTTCACTTCCATCCTTAGTGAAACTACCTCATGTTCTAATATTTCACATTCTAACTCTTTTACCTCTAACTTTTCAACCATGACCTCTTTAAATCTCCTTGCCTTAGCTTTTGAGTTTGTTAGGTCTTGTAGAAGCTTTTCTTTTTCTTCCTCATGTTCTTGAACTTGAGCCTTTAGTCTTGAATTTTTCTTTCTAACCTTTTTCAATTCTCTGAGAGCAACAATAAGTTCTGCTTCTAGATCAATTGTGCCTTCCTCTTCATTTTTTGAATCTTTCTCTACTTCTTGGTCTCCAAGAGCATCTTCATACTTTTCGACTTTATCTTCAATAGGAGCATTTTCTTCCTCTTCTATTGCCAAAAATAGAATCTCTTCTTCTTCACTATCCGAGAGTCTTTCATCACTGTCACTTGAAGCCTTGCTTGCCTTGTTAACATAGAAACTCTTCTTGTGCCTTTGAAAGAACTTCTTTTCATGCTTGCCTTGACCATACCTATTTTTCTTTTCATGCCTGGATTTTCCTCCTTCCTTTTTCTTATGATCATGTTTCTCTTCACTGCTACTGCTTTTAGCTTCTGGACAATTAGATGCATAGTGACCAAAATTACCACAATTAAAATATTTCACTATCTTCATACCTTTGTGCTTTCTTGAGTCCTTCTTTCTTCTCGCATAGTTAGCTTCTTCATCACTGCTTGACTCACCACTTGATTCTGGTTTCTTATATTTTGTCTTCTTTGAAGCTTTGAAAGCTGCCTCTTTCTTGGAGTTGGGATCCTTTACTATTCTCATCTCATAAGCTATGAGAATTCCATGTAACTCATCCATAGTCAACTTATCAATATCTCTCATCTCTTCTATAGCTGAAACCTTTCCATCATACCTCATAAGGAGTGACCTTAATACTTTCTAAGCAACACTGGAGTCTTCAATTTTGAATCCAAGTCCACACATGGTATTAACAACCTCATCCACACAAAGTAAGTATGTAGCAATATCTTCCTCATCTTCCATATTCAAATCTTCAAACATTTTCTTGTGGTTTTGTAGTTTTTCCATCTTGACATTTTTATCTCCTTCATATGTTTACTTCAATTTTTCCCATATCTCTTTTGCTGATTTGTAGTGCATAACTTTCACAAATTTTACTTCACATAATCCACTTAAGATTCCATTCATAGCCTTGGCATTATTCACATATAACATCTTACCATATTTATCTATGGGAGGAGTAGTTGTAGGTGTGAACCCATCCTCAATAGATTGCCATATCTCATATCCTTGTGCCATCAAGTAAGTCTTCATTCTTATACTCTAGAAGGCATAATTGTTCCCATCAAACAATGGTGCCTTATTTGATGAGGATCCATTATGAGATGCCATCTGTGTTCCTGTAATATCTTCCTTCAAGTTGTTAGAATTTTTTGAAGGAACCCACTCTGATACCAATTGAAGAACATAAGCTTATACTGAGAGGGGGGTGAACAATATAAGATCAAATTTTACTTTTCTTTCCCAAATAATATTATCCAATATTATCAATTGCAATATCAATAGTAGTAATCAAGAAATGCACAAATCATCACACACATGAGAGACACAAATTTAACATGGTTCACCCAATGTGGGTTACATCCACGAAGAAAATATTTCTTCTAAATTTTCTCAACAAATCTCTTGGGAATCAATTCCCTATTACAATGTTTATGGACCTCTATCCAAAGGAGATCTCAATCCCCAATGCTCTGATTTGTGGATCTCTCTCCATAAGAGAACTCTATCCCCTTTTGCTCTGGTTTGTGGATCTCTCTCCATAGGAGAACTCTATCCCTTTTACTCTGGTTCATGGATCTCTCTCCATAGGAGAACTCTATCCCCTCTCTGGTTCATGGAACTTGATCCAGGAGAACTCTATCTCCTCAACTGGTTCATGGATCTCTATCCATAGAAGAACTCTATCTTCCCACTATGGTTCATGGATCTCTTTCCACAAGGAAACTCTATCCCTCTCTGATCTGGTTCGTGGATCTCTCTCCACAGGAGAACTCTATCCCCTCTACTCTGGTTTAACCTCTCAATTCTCTCCTCACTTGATCTATCAATTACTCTCAAATCTATCTCTCTCCCAACTTACAATATCTCCAACTCTCAAATCTCACTCTATCCCTCAAATCTATCTCAAAACAACATCCAACCTCCCCAAACTAAAACCAATACTCTCAATCTATCTCAAATCAACTAACCCTCTCAACCTGCTCTCAAATCTATCTCAAATCTACCCCAAGCCTTAATACAAAGCTTGATCAAATCAACAACAACTGCTCTCAACTCTATCTCAAATCTACACCAAACCTTGCTACAAGGCTAGCACAAATCTACCTCAATGCTGCTTCAAGTCTTCTCACAAGACTTGCTCAAATATACCTTAAAGTTGCTTCAAGTCTTCTCACAAGACTTGCTCAAATCTACCTTCAAGCCTTCTCAAAAGACTTGCTCAAATCTACCTCAATGCAACTCACTCTATCTGCTCAAATATTTCCAAATCTTGCATACAAACAAATGCTTAAGTCTCTTTCAGAAATACTTTCTTCAACTAGGCAATTCAGACATATTCTACCTAGAATTCATTTAACCTCTGGAACATATAGAGAATGATATGCACTTATCAAAACCCCAATATGTTCTTCACATTCACAAATCTTGCATTCAACTAGTCCAATCTCTCTCTCTTGCAAAAACCCTTTCAAATCAAATCAAAACAATGTATAACTTGCTTCACAAAACTGATCTATATTTCTTGCAAATTTGCTCTCAAACATCAACCATACTAATGCATAAATTTCTCAATATCTTTCAACAATGGAAGCACACTTGTTCTCAAACTCTAACCCAAATATTTCCAAAACCATTCAACAATGAAGTACAAGATCTTCAAACTCTAATGCAATTATTTCAACTTTCTCTCAACAATTGATGCACATGTAGGTCTCAAACCCTAACTCAAATATTTCCAACAATGCATCCAAAACAACCCTTTTATCTCCACCTTATGTTCTAGAAATATTTACTCAACCAAACACCTTAAAGAAGTAATGATATGCCCATACCTCTTATTTTGCTCTGATGAAGATATGTCCTCAAAACCTGTCTTACAAACAACTTATCCTTCTTGTGCCACTTCAAGGGTTAGATAGCAAAATACTTTCTCAAACCATCCACATGAACTTCCTTCTCAAAAATATATGCTCAATGAAATCTGAAATTGATGTTCAATAACTCTTCTCTTGTTCTCAAAAGATAGGGCATTAATAATTATCAAAGACCTTCAAACCCACTTTCATCATACAAAAATTACAATAAAATATCAAACCACTATAACACCTTATTACTCCTATTCTTGCATGCAAAACATATCCCTTTGTTTTTCATTAATGCATTTTGCAAAAATAAAACTATATAAGGCACTCTTTGTAATTTATGTTTGCAAAATAGAAAACTCTTAAAACAACTCCTTGCACACAAAACTTTATGACTTCACAACCTTATGACTCCCTAATTATAAAAACAAAGCTTTAATAAACTCAACCCTTATAACTCCTAATAGCAAAAATTAATTTCAACCCTTATGGCACTTATAATAAAACCTAACCCTTATGACTCCCTAAAAACAAAAAAAACTTTATAAATTTTTTGCCCTTACCAACTTCTGCTATCGCGGGGTTTCGAGCGCGCGACCTCATGGAGCCCACGCTCTAGTGCGTGCTAGAGCACCGCATGGGCTAACTGCCCACACAAGACCTCAAGGTACTTAACTTCCCTTTAAACTATCACCGTCGAACAACCTATCGTTGCCCAAAATAAAACATGAACAACCTATCACTACCGTGTCTCGAACTCGAGACCTCCTCCATGCTACTCCTTACGTGGGGTCCGCCTGCCAACTGAGCTACCCACTCGGTTGGAACCAAAGGCCTGCATTGCTCCTTAAATTTCATGTGTTGTTCAAAAAGAAAATGTGCATCCTCTTTACCCTCGTGTCACCTTGCTCGAAGATCGTGCGTTGCGATTTGCGAAGGATTTCGATGCCTTAGGAATTTTGAATGCCAACCATAATATTTTCACACCACCACCAAATGATTTTTGGTTCCATTTTATATATGCACTTCGACTTAGGAAAACGACGTCGACACTTTGCCACCTTAGGAGAGTATTTAAATTTTGGCACCCATTTAAATTTAAATAATATTATTATAATATTTAAACTTTTAATTTAAATATTATAATTAATCCTTTTAACCCTTTGTCTTTTGCCTTGGAAACTTCCTCAACTTTGCACTTAATTGAACCTTTTTCAAAGGAGCTTTGTCTACCTTGTCTTCCTTTTTCAATGGAGGTATTTGCCTTGCAATTTAATATTTCAACCTAGAAAATGATTTTCAATCATTTTACTTTTGACATCAATCCTTTGACATCAATGACAACCAATTACTCAAAATTTCCAACAAGATTAGTGGAGAAGAGTAGAATTTTACTTGTAGTTTGGGAAAGAGTATGCAATGATAAATCAAATGGAGGACCTGGCCTAAGAAAAATAGGGGATATGAAAAAGGTACTAGCAACAAATATGGGATGGAAGCTAGTGAAGGAGAGTAATGGGTAAGAATTCTAAGGGAAAATACCTTGAAAACCAAGAGGATAGTATATTTTTGACCAATCTAAATCCTTGCCAAAGATCTTCATTATGGAACCATATAGTAAAGGGTAGATAGATGCTATGGAAAGGAACCTAACAAAAGGTAGGAAATGGTAGGTAAGTCCACTTCTAGGAATATGCATGGCTATAGAAGTACCCATTAGTAAAGGATGAAGAGTTAGCAGGTTTTAGACTAGATCTAGAACAAAATTAAGGAAATATGGTGAATTATTATTTGGCTATAGAAGGAGGAGAGGTAATATGGAAGGATCTAAAAATCCATAATCAGTATGAGGATGAGATCCAAAAGATAAAATCTAAACTAAGGGTATATTATGTAAGTACCAATTTGGATGAGGATATAATACTATGGGGAGCTACTCAGGAAGGGTCATTCACTATTAAATCAATCTATGATCTTTCACATGTATTTCTTGAGGAGGGATTTCAATGGGATCAACTATGGGGAAGGAAAGAAATTCCAAAGTTCATAATTATCCTTTGGTTGGTAGTCCAAAAAAAGATTTAAAAAATAGATAATCTTCATAAGAGGGGTTTTCAATTCCCTAATAAATGTTACCTATGTGAATCTCATGAGGAATCAATGAGTCACATATTACTAGAATGTAATTACTCCCTCAAAATATTGTATGATATAATAAAGAAGATGGAGATGGAGTGGGTGTTGCCTAATAAAATGACAAGATGGATAGAATAGTGGAAGAAGCCTTTTAAAAGTTCAAGATTGAATCAAATTTGAAATTTGATTCCCTTTAATTATGCTTGGTGAGTTTGGTTGGAGAGAAATAAAAGGATTTTTAAAGGGGATAAGATATCTACAACCAGGAATAGAGAACACATCATAGTGGTCATAGTGGAAAATATCAAAGCAATTAAAGTGCATGAGTATCTAGAGTTATTGGAAAAGGCTAAATTAAGTGAAAATTAGAACCTAAGTCTAGTAGGAGGAATGGCGGTCCCTGAGGAGGCTTGAGGAGTATGACTAAGTGGAAACCACCAAAAAAAGGATGTCTAACATTAAATTTTTATGGGGATTTTAAAGGTAATCTAGGGAAGGTTGGATGAGGATCAAAGCTATGGTGAATGGTGATCAAAGTTATGAGTGAATACTTGGGTATTATGACTAGTCAATAGGCTGAAGCTAGAGTAGTGTTGGTAGAAGTAAAAATAGTGGTTCAATTGGGGGCTAAGAGATTAATAATTGAGGGATACTCACTAAATATTATTAATTACCTCAATAAAAGGTCTATGGAGAGTTAGAAAGTAGTATAAATAGTAATAAATATACTAAGATACCTAAATTCACTAGATTAATTTTCAAGTGATACATGTGTATAGAGAAGGAAAGGTGGTGCTTGATTGGCTACCCAAATGGGGAGATATCACCAAATGGGACACATCTAGATGTACTCCATTTAGTGGCACAAGAGGAAGAACATTTAGAAAGTCAAGTTAATGGATGAAAGTTATAATTTTTAGCATGTCCATAGTAATTCATTTTTTTTTTTTAGATTTGTGGAATTTCATGTTGTGGGGTCCATTTATTTGGAGATCTATAGGATTGGTTAGTTTATATCTATATGAATTTTGAGGTATTTCTCTAATGAGGGTTCCATTTTTTGAAGATGTGTCTATGGAGGGAAGGACACTGATTAATTAAATTATAATTAGTCAATCTGATCTTAGTCCTAGATGAGTTTTGCTATGGGATTTTATTGTTGTGCCTGAGTATGTTGTAAGTTTTATGTGCTAGACTAAATTAAAGATGATTCGATGGAATGTATTAAAGTTTTGTTAGTTTTGATGTAATTGAAATAAAAGTAATATTAGTTGTGGGTTATTGTTGTCATAATGTATATGAATATTTTAGTATATATTAAAGATTTTTGTAAGAAGAAAAATGGAATGTAAGACTAGATAGACCAGTCTAAGCTTGTAAAAGGGTTCGGGCCCTTTAAAAATTCTTGTTTTACCAATATATAAAAAAATTAACGTCATATATTTTTGAAATCCTATGAAATAATATTTTCATATAAACTCAAGTTGATTGAATATTTTTATCAAAATAATTATCCAAATATTGTCCATATAATAGACTACTACACTAATGTTTTGTAAAGAAGTTGATTATAAAACTCTAGTTCATAATAGTTATAGATCATAGGTTTTCTATATAAATGAGCATAGAGGTCTTAAAATACTTTATATAATAAGTAAATATTCTTTGATGGGATCTTCCCTAAATAATGGATCTAAATTAAAGTGACCTTATACTAAGAAAAAAAATTAATCATAAATAGTAATTAATGTTTAAACTCTAGTCATTGGTGAATAATTAAGCGCATACTTATGGTAAAAAAAGAGGGCTCCATATGTTCCCTAATTGAATATTGAATACTATATAAAATTTTGTTATTTTATAGTTTATAAAGTGAAAATGTTGACATTCATGGATAAACGATAATAAACACATATATAGTCTCTATGCTTAAAAGTGCAAAATAACGAGGATGTAACTATTTCTCTAGAACGTAGCTTTAAATGAGGATGTAACTCTTTCTCTAGAACATAGCTTTAAAATTGTCTTATCAAAAGTTTGATAATCTAATAATATTTAATTATGGTTTCATTATTTTTTCTTGTCATACTATAAATAATTAGGACATAATGTCTATGCAACCTCATCATTTAGATCTAAAAAAACAATTACAACTTATATATAATATATGGTTTTTAATTATTTTAAAATAACATGTATTTTACATTACACACAATATTGCAATGGCATCAAATCAACCAGTTAGATTCCTTGAGAAGGAGACCATGGTTTAAATATTTTTAAAAATATACATGTTTAAAACTTGTAATATTACTTTGTGGTGATGATGTAATACAAGTAGGGTGCCTTTCAAGCCCATTTAAAAAATAATAATGTACACCTAACAAATCTTAGCCTAAAATAAATATTAATGATCACAATGATATTACAAAAGTTTTGACAATTAAACACATATCATCCAACTAGGTTTGAACCTTGGTATCCTTAAAATTCAAGGTATTTAATTAATTGAGGACATGATAGTAGATATATATAATAAAATTTTGTAATAATATTTTTTATGTTTTTGTGTCTTTAAGATTTATATATATAGTTATATGTTGATTCCAATATCATTGTAAGCTATATGAAACAAATTAATTTTTTTGATGCTTCAAAGTATGTAACTACTTACATCTAGTCATGACCTAAGAGCTTATGCTTGAATGCTCTAAAATATTTAAACACTTAATTTAATTTATATAAGACATTAAATCTTGCATAATAAAAGTTTATGACTTTAATATGGAATAATGATGTATATAAGGTATTTTTTAGGTTGTTCTTAGTAGTATATTTGAACTTGATATGCATAGACATTCTTTATAACTTTAATATGGAATAATGATGTATATAAGGTATTTTTTAAGTTGTTCTTAGTAGTGTATTTGAACTTGATATACATAGACATTCTATTTTTTATTATTCAGGTTAAAATTAATTTAAAATTAACTATAATAAAATATCTCTTTTATATGTCATTTGATATAGTTGAATTTCATAAATTAAAGATTTTACTTTATTGAGGTATTTTTAAAATGCCTCAACTACCAGAATTGCTTGTAATGATTTTATTGAATTCTTATTTATATATATATATATATATATATATATATATATATTTTGTAACCCTTTGTACATAGTATATCCATAGCATGTGAGGGGAGAGATTTGAACCTCGGGGTTGGAGAGTTTTAACTTGAGAGTTTTATTGAATTCTATCCAAATCACTTTCCCCTCACATAGGGAAGTATTATTAGCCCTTTAGCTTTATTTTATAATTACCATTAATAAGGATTTAATTTGGCATAAATTGTTTATATGTTAAAAGTTTTTGTTCAAATAAATAAGCTATAAAGGATAACCATGTAATTTAATGTCAAACATTTTACGTTTTGCTAAATATTACTTTTAATTTTTTTTATAACTTAAGCATGCTAATATCATAGCTCAAATGCAATGCAACTACATTTAACCTTAAATATCTCTTTCATTTTTAATATGGGGAAGAGACTCATATGAGGTTGCATATTTATCGCTATTATTATTTTAACCTTACATTCACATGGAGATTATTATTATGGAGTTTATAATTTTTAGATAGAGCCTCATAGATGCTAAATGGGTATTTTCAAACTATATTAAAACTTAATGGGTATTTTTTAAAACTTTTAAAATGAATCAAAACTATTATACATACATGTTTGATAAAATAGTATTAGGTTTGAAACTTATCAAATATTAAAGATTGATGAAGTACAAAATTTCTATTTTTGGATTTGAAGAGAAAGTGGAAAATAAAAGGCCACTAGAGGAGTAGCTGAAGGAGAAAGCGTATGAATTTTGACCTCTCATGCCCTCCTTTAATTCCCCCTTCTTGGAAAACCATATAATAATGATATTGCTACATTTTTTAGCCATTGACATGGAAGGGAATTTTGGGAATAATTTTGAGTTATATGAGCTATTGTATACTCTCCTCTTTTCCTCTATAAGAAACTTTATTTTACTCATTCATATTATAATCTCAATTGTATTAAACAATATAAGTTTACAATAACATATTTTATAGGTTTTCTTTCCTGGGATGGTTTTTCCCATATAAATCATGGTGTACTTGTTGTTTTATCAGGTTTAATTTACTTGCAAAAAGCTTTAATTCATGGCACTTTTTCTATACAATTTCTAACTATGTTTACCATTATTTTGGTACAATGATCTAAGTTTTATTTGTTTTCTAGTTTTGTATGAAGATATATCTATGCGAACTAGACAATTGAAGGATTTACATGGATCAATGATATAAGAGCAAGTTTTATTTAGGGTTGTATAAGGTTTGCTAGTCCTTTGTATGTTTTTATATGTAAAAAAGTCTATATATCAAGTGTTTGATAAAAATCATATTCAATATTTTACTAAAACATGGGAAAATCTAGTAGAAAGTCATAGAACCAACTCTAAGAGGAAATAGGGAAAACTTAAAGATTTGTTAGATACCACCTAGTAGCAACCCAATATATTTCAAAGTTGAGAGAAGATAATAAAAAATTAAAGTTAAATCTCCAATATGAGGAAGAGCTATTTATTATAACTACAAAAAAGTTTACTCATATCAAGAGTTATTGTATTAAAATTGTTGGTATTGTTCATGACAATCCTGCAAGTGGAAACTAGATATTTTAAGCATTGGAGAAATTACAAAAATATATATATTCCAAAAATAATTTGTTAGTCCAACTCCAATCCAAGTATGAATAGACATAAAAAGAGAAGTCTCTTTCTCATTGTTCTACAAAAAAGTTAGAGACCTCACAAAAAAAGTATCATAAGAAAATCTAGTTTTGATTTTATATCTTTAGAGAAATGAAACAATTCATTTCTCAATTTTGAGATGCACACTAAATGAATAGGTTCCAATATTTTGAATATCATGGTTTATCAAAGACTTGGACTTGGCAAGCATGATCAAGGAATGAGGGATCCTATTGAGATATTTTCTAGGCCTAAGTATATCATCTTAGATACAACTAAAAGAAGGAATTTCCATGAAGAATATAGGCATACATTTGAATGTGTAGGAGGAGAAACCATTATTTCCCCACACTTATTATAAAGAGGTAGCTAAAGCCATCAAATAAGAAGTATTAAAAAAGTGTAATGTAATATCTATGAAAGGAAACATGAGGAAGTACACATGCATAAAATTGATGTAATACCAACCTACCAAATTTTCATTCTATTGATATTCTGGAATGGAAGGATTTGTTGGTACCTTTGCCCTTGTAAATATTATGGCAAAAGAAATTAGGATATGAACATGTATAGGAAGGTTTTGGTTTCTGAAAATAGGAAAGAGCCCCCTAAAGGGAAAAGAAAATATTGATGATGATTCTCATCATGTTATTGCAAATCCCTTTAGTTTAGAATATGGTTGGACTAGTCCAAGAAAAAAAAATGATAGTTATATGGTTTATAACTATATTTGCAATCAAATCCTCTACTACTAATAGTTTATGACAACCCTTGTGATGTTGATTTTCCACCTATAAAGGAGAAAATTTATCATACATTATATTGTGTTAGTCATTTATCTAGTGATATTATCCCAAATGACTATGTTATTTTTTCGTTTAGTGAATGTTTATGCTAGTTGTATGTTTAAACTATATGAGCACATTGTTGATGAAAGAAACTTTAGTTTGTATTTGATGCATGAAAGTATTTTAGCCAAATAATTTTAGAAAACTAGATGGAAAGTTACTAGTAAATGAACAACTAATTATACTTTTCAATGAGAATCCATTCATGAACATTTGGTTTACTTGAAGGATCACATTGTGAACTTTATTGTTTAGATTTTCTATAATATAGTGGTTGTAAGATTTTATTGGTTAGACTCAATTTTGATTTCTATTTTGAAACTTCTAGATATATTTACATAGAATGCTTAAATAAGTTGAATGTGATAAAGCATGAGATCCAATACCATATTTGCACATAATTTTCATCTACTAATGGTAGGTTACTTTTTATCAAATGAAAATTTTACCCTTTTTTATTTTCTAAGCAGAGGAAGAGGAGAAAACTAATGGAATAAAAGTCCATTGGATATTTTTTGTATTTTTTCTTAATAGGTTCATTTTAGATGAATTTTAAATTTCTTCACAAAGGTATCCATTTTGATGATCTATTACCAAAGCAGAGCATAGTTGATTATTCACTTGAATTTTATTTATATTTTCTTGTACAAAGGAATATTTTAGTTAGGAATGAAAAGATAAATTTCTAGTTTAGATAAGACCTTGGAATTTATTATCATCTAATCAAAGTGTACAATATAAGCCTTTTGTATGTGATATTCGTAGTTATATTGCATTATAGACACTCTATTATTTTACTAAAGAAGAAGAAAAGAAAGGATGCTATTTTCCATGAAGGATCCAGTTATGTTGATCATTTATTTTATCATGTTGGTTGTGACAAGTTTGTATTTCTAATTATGTGGTCTAATTTGGTGCTTATAGTTTGGGAGGAAAATAATTAAGACACACTCTCATTAATTATCTTGTTGTTATTAAGATATACTCTAATTAGATCATATTATGTTGTTATTAGGACATACTCTCATTAGATCATACTTATGTTGTCATTAAGACATACTCTCATTAATTATATTCATGTAAAAGAAAAATAACACTGGTTGAAAAGAAAGAATTTACAACACATTTGTATTCTATTGTTCATAGATTGGTGTATCATACACTTTTTTGGACATATTACCTTTTTTGTGTTGTGGCATGTGCATCCCAAAATAAAAATTATTTTGGTATTTGGATTTGTTTTCTGTTGGAGGATGATATATTTTAGGTAATATTGATGGATTGAAATATGACATTAGTATTAATTGTAGTTTTACCATTTTATGGGAGGTATATTGTGTTTGAATGTAGTTCAGGGCTTCTTATTGTTGTTATGTAACTTTATGCTTTGGATTTGAGTGTAGAATAGTAACAACAAAGAATTGCTACATGCTCAAAATAATTCCTACAATGAGAAACATTTTGGCTAAGGAAGCCCACATGTTTCAGATTCTACCTAGTCATGGTTTTCTAACAATTTCTAGTCTTGCTCTAAATTATTTAATTGTTCTTGGGAGCATGCCAACTTTCATAATAATGGGGTTGTGGATTTGTTATTATTTGATTTTATTTGTGTGGTGATGCACATATTGATTACACAATATTGGATTATGTGCCACAATTAGTTGTAGATTTGATATTATTTGATTTTATTTGTGTGGTGATGCACATATTGATTACACAATATTGGTTTATGTGCCAAAATTAGTTGTAGATTTGACATTATTTGATTTTATTTGTGTTGTGATGCATATATTGATTACACAATATTGGTTTGTGTTCCAAAATTTAGTTCAAATATCAATATAAGCTCAAGCAATATGACATCAATTGCTAATTTTGTCACTTCATTAGAAGTATTCATTATTGTGTATCCAACTTTTTGAGTAAATATTAGTTTCTTTGAACGATATTTTGGGTACCAAAATCCTCTCATCATGGTATGATCAATATTGAAGTCTAATGAAATAGAAAATTTATATTTTCATATTTGAAGAGAAATTGGAATATGAAAGATCTCTAAAGGAGGAGTTTGAAAGGGAATAATTTTTAACCTTCCATACCCTACTTTCCTTCTCCTAGTTGGAAAAGTATAAGTTAAGGATATTGCTACATGTTTTAAATAAGCTATGTGTGGCTTTCATTGGAGGCAACTCCCATTAAAACAACAAAATATTACATTGTTCTCATTACATTATTGCCAAGTAAATTAAACCATATTGAACCTATGTTTTTATTAAATATATTCTTTATTTATATTTCTATCAAAAATATTATTCATCTTCCTCAAATTGTTGTGTTTTTGCAATCAACTCCTTGATATCATTTGTATTAAGAGATAAAATCTCACTTGGCCAATTGGCCTCTAAAATTTTAGTTTTTCCAAGACAAAGATCAACACTGTGAATACCTAAAATATTTGCTACTTGATTTCCATCTCTATAAATATGCTAACTATAACAAACTATCAATTCCTTAATAAATCCATTTCTAGGGGTCTTATTCATGCCCCTAACATTCCATGATATCATTTTCATCATCACTTTTTATTTTTATTTGTGGGCTTAGCCCCACTTCTTGTTAACACTTACAATATTTGATTTTGTTTGTCTATATCAATATCCCTCTAAGTTTTGTTTTCTCTTTGTTTTTCCTTCTTGGGTCTTCCTCTCATTTTTTCATTCGCACCAATACTTTCATGTCTTTATCAATTTCTTTGACTTTTTCAAACTATTCATAGTGATACTTATCATCGATAGGTTTACCATATTTTTAAGGACATGAAGTGCAAGGAATAACCTCAAAAATACTTTCTTCTTTATGTTGCCCACAAAAAGTGCTTGACTTTTGTCCATAAAATTAACCTTCTTATACTACACTAAAAACCTTAAATTTCTATGGATATTCTCCATCCTCATATCTTTATTATGCTACTCTTGAAACCATAAAGTGCAAGGGATAACCTCTACACTACTGTCATCTCTATTACAAGGAGAAGATTTTATATTAGTTGAGAAAAATGAAGATGATTTACCTAGAATAAACTTAACCTCTTTTGCCTCCTTTGTCTTAATTTTTTCCTCCACATTTTCCTTTGCACCTTTAACTCCTAAATTTGAAATTTCACATTATGCTTCCTCATCCTTTGTATCCTTCTTTATTTCTTCTAAAAATCTATCTAAGTGAACTATGATGGCTTTTGTCATTTGATGTTGCAAATAGGCTTTCTTTGCATGTTTTTTTGAAGTGGAATATCATTTATTTATTCTAGATTCTAGTACTATAAGATTTCTATGATTCATCTTGAAGTTTGTCTCATGACCAAATTTTCTCTTTCTCCATCATTTTCAATTTGTATTCTCTTGCCATGTGTCTAGTCTTATAACAATTTTGACATCAAAATGCAATAGTTTCATAATCCACTTGTTGATCTCCTTCTCTTGAAACAAAGCTAATCTTAATGGATTGTGGCAGAGGTTTTGAAATATCAGTAACAATATATGCCTAGTTATCTACAACATGCTTTCACTCCTTAGTAGGTGGTCCCTCCTAAATGAATTCTCCTTGGGTATTTATAATATTTTCTAAGGGTAATAAGCTGATATGGGAGTCCGAAAAGCCTAACCCACATTGGAAATTTTTTAATATTTTTTTGTCTTAATAAAAAAATTCTCACTCCGTGGTGTTAAATATAAGGCATCTCTCCTCTTAAACCATAGGCCACCACCCATTATTTTATCCCTACTTTTAGAACTAGAAAAGATAACAATGAAAAACTTTTAGGAAGAAAAATCTTTGAGTAATTTAAATTCAATCCCCACTTCCACTTAATCTAATTTTAAATCTTCTAAAACCTTGACCAATATCCACGTAATTTACATATAAACCCTTTGCTTTTAAAAACCATTATATTATAATTGACCATCTCATCTTTGATAATTACTTTTAATGTAACATTTATTTTTTGAATCAAACTTATTATATATTAATTCTTCCTCTTATCTTTAAACATCCATACTCCCAACCAAAACACTCTTATTTTATTTAAAAGTTTCACATATAATTCATCTCATTCTACCTAACTTTTCCCACTCTTAACTTGTACTTCCCTCTACTTACACTCCTCCACTAATGTTGCTACATATTTTAACCATTGACAAGACACAAATTTTTAAAATGCTTTTTAGTTGTATGAGCACTTGCGTGCTCTTTTATTTTCCTCTCATTTATGTTCAAGTACAAGTTAACAAGTTATTTTCCTGGGTTTTTTATTTCCCGTGCTTTAGAAGTTATAACAAGCCACGCAACAGAAATAGAATAAAATAAAAATGAGCATTTTTGTATGAAATTCAAAGTTAGATAGATAAATGGACAGCACATTCCATGGGGATCCAGTTGACTAAAGAAAAAAATAATAATAAATAAAAGCCGAATACGTCATCTAATTGGAGTGCATGCATTTGCAAGATCAGAACAAAAAAATTAAAAAGGATTATGGGACTTCCTTCCGTCTAGGAATTGGATGCGTTGCTAGGTTGAAGATACCGTGTAATACCTAATTTTCACTATTCATGTCTGCGATGCCGTTCACACCAACAAACGTATGATTAGAAATTCAATGAAGATGTATGAATAAGTAGATGCATACATTGATAAGCATTCAAATCTCATCTAAATGCTTATTCAACAGACCAAGCTTGAAGATAAAATTAAGAGGGGGAAGAATTTGAAATTAAAAGTCCATTATAAGAATTGTGTTCTGTTACGCTATTGTGGTACTTAGGGAATTGTACGCCAAATAGAACTCTATCTCAAGAGAAAAGTATACTGGCGAGACAATTTCTCAGTTGGTAGTTTTGGTTTGAGTTTTGAATGGTTTAAAAAAAATTGGTTTTTATAAAACTAATTAAGGTTTGTAAATTTTTTTAATAAAAATAAACAAATAAAAACAGTAATTATTTTGAATGATTATATTTTTCTTATATAATAATTTTTTATAAAATATATATTTAAATTTTGTTTAAATTAATTATTGAGAACAAATGCTTCAAAGGAAATAAACAACTGTCTGTCATTATTTATTATTGGTTAAGGATTTAATTTGGTCAACCTCTGCCTGCTATTGGTAACTATGCAGGGCAGTGACTATCTCCTTTCAAATCAAATCATGGTTACCAGGCTGTGAGCTGTAACAAATTAGCATACCTCTATTTCAATAACTTCTATTATTATAGATCATTTTATTAAAAAAATATATATTTAACACCTCTTAAATTTTTTAAGATGGTTTTACTTATTCATCACCATCATATTCAATAACCTGTATTATTATAAATCTTCTTATAATAAAACTCTTTACCACCTCTTAAAGATTTAAAAATGGTTTAACCTATTGTTCCACAATGCCTAGAATATTGGTTTGGGCTTACTGTACCACAATGTCTAGAATATATTTTATTTTATTTTTAATACATTAATTGCATTCTATTTTGTTTGATTGAAATAATTTGAAGGCATTGAGACATGCCATCTTCAGTGAAAATATTAAGATTAGAAAACAGACAGCACGTGTACGTAGCAGGTGTTTGAATATTTAATAATTTCTTAAAACTTTATTTTATATATTATTTGAAAAAATTATAGTACAAATAACTTATTGAAAGGACACTCTAATGACTGCTTTTATGGAATATTAACTTTCTGGTATAAAAAATATCATAGTCATATATAAAATGATACAAGAAGGTTTAGGGAAGAAAAATGTGGTATCCACTAGATAAACATAGTAGTATTGTAAAGTCTATAAAAACTTATACAACCATTAAAGATATAATACTTGTAAATTAAATTAAAATGATATAAATAAATTATGAATTAATTTAAAATTATATAGAAATATTGAAATATATATATTTTTAAGAGTTATATATTAATAATAAAGATTGCAAAGTATAAATAGTTTATTCAACAAGAGATTTGAAGTTCATAACATTGTTATCTAAAAGAAAGAATAGACAATCATAAATAAATAAAAAAATCTTAAAAGTGTGTCAAAGTACAAAGGCCATTGAAAATCTAAATAAAAGAAGTAGTGAAAACTCAAATACAAAAGGCACCAAAGATACAAAGGGTACCAAAATCACCTAGAAGATCAAAAATCCAAAAGCTTTATCACCCAATGTTCAAGGGTTGTCTAAAGGTTTCGGGATCTCCAAAGATGTCATAATATTTAAAGGCTTCAAATCTGCATCAATTCTATTTCTTTCCCTATCTTATCTATGATCACATCTTTGCTGAAATATTTCCTTGTAATTCTCATATTGGAATGCTCTCTTCTTATAGAATTATTGGTAAGTGTATATGTTGTCTTGTTAAATTCCTAATGAATGTGGGAATATTGCACATGTGAATTTTTGAATTAGTTATTTCATTCTATCCAATATGATATGGATTGTATTGACCTAACATTTCTATTATTGGAGAGAGCATTTATAATGTGGGTAGAATCCCCATATATGTAGGTGTCTTATCCATTGTTCTATTGCCAAATTTAACCCAATCTCGCTTGCTAGTGCCTCCACCATATTGTTGGAAGCAATTCCTAGGTTGATACAATACTTGAGTGCAAGTGTCTCATCTTCTTTCATGATCACTCCCCCTATAGCTACTATGCCTAGATTTGACTTAGACGCCCCATCAAAGAACAAAGTAAGATAATGTATCTTTGGTGGAATTATTACTAATACATTCATGATGGTTGAGGTGAAATCTTGAAGTTCTAAATTGCTAATTAGATTTAATTATCACACATTCAATCTTTGTTGTTTTTACTTATGTTTGAAGGTGGCTTTGAAATTAGTCATTAGGTCTTTAATTATTCTTTCAATGAGAATACTTTTTTTTCCTTTACCTGCAAAGATAAACCTATTTCTATCCTTCCAAATATTTCAAACAATAAATAAAGGGATGGATTTCCAAAGATATTTTATTAATGGCTTCCCCTTTGGTCCCCATTTATATTTTTATTTCCAATTGATTACATAATCTTCCATGTTCAAAGTTTGTGACAAAGGAGATAAAAAATAATGGGTTGCCTTTAACTATATGGGACTAGTTGAGTTACACTCAAAGAATAAGTGGAACATAGTGTCATTGGGCTTCATACATCTAGAACACACACGGGGATCAATAAAATTCCTTTTTTGTAAGTTGTCACCTATGAGAATATTGTTCTACAAAACTAACCAAGAAATACTGGAATCCTAGGTGACAAATTTAGATTCCAAATTATTGTCGATATTTTATAAATAACTTCATCTAGTTGCATCTATGTACCCATATGAATTGTATGTTCACCTAATTTATTGATGTCTCCCTACATAAGTTTATCCAAAATTTGTTGTCTAAACAATTTCATATTGTTGTATTTTTTCTTGAAATGATCCCATTCTATTGTTAGGAGTGATGGTAGTGGGGTACCTCTCCATTCCACTATGCTATTGTGCCAATATAATTTTTACTAAGCTTTGAGAATTGCAAATGTTGTAGCTCTTCTTTGAGAGTTGAAATACAACTACTTAGCAAAGGAGGTTTACCAAGTATTTGATCATTATATAAGTCAATTTGAGACCCATATCCTAAAATCCAGGAGATCTTGTTTAAGATCAATTGCTTGGCTTCCATAATATTTTCCCATAGTAGATAGGATTTAGACCTTATGTTCAAATTTCTCATTAGTTACAATCCTGCTATTGAGTTTTCATATTTAACTTTCAAAATCCCTTTTCATGGAAATTTCGAAGGCTAAGATAGGTGCCACAATATTTTTACCCATAGCTGCTCATAATTTTTACTCATATTATTCCTAGTCCCCCTTGATCCATTCCTGTAGAAATTGAATCCCAACTAACTAAATGGAACATCATTTTTCATTTTGTTTACATATTTTCCAAAGGAAATTTTTGACCAGACCATCAAGTGCATCTTTTATTGATCCTAAATATCTAGTTAATATATAAGCTCATCAAAACAAGAAAAAAATAATTATTAAATTCTAAGAGAAGTGAAACTATGTTGAAAAGCATTTCATTTTATTTTTGGTTAGTATCCATGTAAAAATGTAATACACTATTTAATTTTTTTAATTATATTTTTTATTTATATTAAATCAATATTTACTAGAGCAACACCAAAACTATTCTTTCTAAGGCCTATAGATGTGAACCCAATACTATATTGATTGCATATAACAAATTTATAAGCCCATTGAGGCTCTTCATTACAATCTATTAGAGACATTATAATGACCTATTATATAATTTTACTCAAGCACAAAGTTTTTATACTACTCTAGATAAAAATAAAACTATTACTACAGTAAATGGAAATAATTGAATTCACATATGTCAATATAGATATCAACTCAATCGATGTCCTAGATATGTATTTATCCCAATATTTTATGGATGGAAGATAATAACCCATTTTCCTTTTGCAAGGACCTCACAATCACCCAAGTATCCATCATTGCCACTAGAACATCCATGAGTCTATGTAATCCCATTTAAAACTTTATATGTTCATTTTTTACCTCATTCATAGTGTTTTTAGTGTAAGTGAGACCTTCCTATAGTTGTTTCCATTGACACACTCTACACTTCATCACTCATTCAAAGACAATATTCATGTTTCACTAAAATTTAGTGCTTCTTCTTAATTGATACTAGTTGATAATACTTTAACTACTAATTTAATATCTAAACTCTCCCCCTTTTCCCTATGCACATCATATTCTTATTTACTATCACCAATCTCATCTCATTTCTTTCACTTGTAAATTTTACATAAACAAGCCTCTAACCATGTTTCTACTATCATCATCATTTGGATCTACAACCTTCTTCCTCAAACGCTCCTCTAATGGCTCATTTATAGATATATATTCTTTCCCTAGTATAATATTATCCTCCATGACTTCATGCACTCAACAATTAAAAATATAATTCTATCATGATCTCCTCCATGTTCTTCTCTCCTTTCCCCTCTATAATGTTCTGAGGATGTACACTCCAACAAAATATATTTCCACTTGCCCCAACTTAAAATTATACCTTTGGGATTAATTACCTTGAAGATCTATAAGTTAGATTTAATACCACTCATAATTTTCTTAGATTCAAATGGAGCATTATGAAAAATGTAATAAAATGAGGAACACTACAATCCTAAAACATGAAGGACGGACCACTTCCAATATTATCAAATAATATATCTTTATATATATTAAAAAATATGAAATCATTAAAGGAAGACACCAAACCCTAAGTTATTTGTTCTAGTGATTCTTATTGTTTAATCTACCATATTGTTTCTAAATACATTGAGCTTAATACTTTATTACCACTTATAAAAATTATAATATTATATATAAAATAGCTAAAACATAACAAATTATAGATGAAATGCAAACTAGCCACATATAGAAAATTATGGGTTTATATTACATAAATATTAGATTGTTGCATTTTAGTATGTAAAAACCATCTCTTCTATCAATTATTCAATGTGTAATTATCTTCTAAGTCACTTTACAAAGCCTTTAATCTCTTTATTTAAGTGCTTCTTCAACAATCATATTTATGGTGATTAGTTGTCCTTCATGAAATCCCTTCAATAATGAATTACAAGCACCTAAATGACCATGGTTGATTAAGAGCCCATACCAATATATTCATCATTTCATGTGAAGAATTAAGTTTTAAAATAGAAACAACATAACAAGTAATGCCAAACTCTTATTTACCATATTTCTCAAAAAAAAAGAAAATCATATGCAAATCCTTGCTAATGATATCCAGGAATTTACATAACTACATTTGTGTTGAAATGTTTTAGAATTCCTTTATAACTATATGAACCACTTTGAAAATAACCTCTATAACTTTCTTGGCCTTGTTTTCCATAGTAAAGAACAAATTATTTTATCCTAAATGTTATTTCAAGTAGTCTTACCCATGACCCAGTAAATGTATACACAATTATTAAGCATTTGTTGGTATGCATTCCCATGCCATATTTTTGGTCCATGTCACCCAAATGATGCCTCTATAGATACTTCCATGACTCATGATGTGTTATCAAAAGTATTTCCATCTTGTGCCCTCTAGAATATTATTAATATCTTTGGGGATAGTAAACATCATACCATAGGATTTCCCATTAAAAAAATTAATATGAATTCCATTATAATTTTTTCTCATCAAATCCCACATGAATGATAGTGAATTTTTATGGAAAATACCTAATATCATTTAAAAATAGATAATGACTACCTTGAACGTATAAACTTAGCCAATTTTTGGAAGAGATCTAAACATAGATGGACTTTTTATGAGTTTAACATTCTTAATGAGTACAATCAATAGTTAGAATTAAAAGGTCTTATAATTTATTTGTAAAATGCTTTTACTCATATGATTCCATTAATTTATTATAGTTAAATTAATGATAAGTTAATAAAATTTATAAAATATTATCCATTTTTATTAAATAATTTCTAATTTTTAAAATCTCATACAAAACTACATTAATTTTACTCAGAAAATTCCATTTACAATTACATTTATTAAAAATATATTTTTAAGATATAAATATAAGTTTCAACCACAAGCTACCACCAAGAGTATCCTTCACTCCAGATCATGTTTATCGAGGTGAGATATGGGTTATAGTGGTAGCACCATAATTTGACACTAGGGAGACAATGTTTTTTTTTTTGTGGAAAACATCCCAGAAGGGATGCCACTTTTGGGTAAGACCCAAGGAGGTAGGGGTATCTCTTCCACAAAAATCGCCCAGGGCTCACACCTGGCCTACCACCTTTGACATACTCAAGGAGCAAACCTGAAACAACAAAAAACAAGAACACACAAACACAAACACAAACACACAATAAGATTAAAAAAACATGCTCCTTGAGTGTGTCGAAAAGATAAAGCACAACCAAACACACACACAATAAGATAAAAAAAACACAACACGAACCACACAAAAAAAACACAAGAACAACATAACAAAACACAAACATGACAAAAACAATAGAACGCTACAAAGACACAACCAACAAAAACATGAAAAACAAAAACAACCAAAACCTAAAAAATAAAAATAAAAAACAAAAAAAAACAACCAACAATAGACAACAAACAAAAATAAAAACATAGAAAACACTCACACACCAAAACACAAAAACACCAATTAACACAAACATACAGAAACACAAGAACAAGAACAACAAAAACACAAGAACAATAACAAAAAACACAAAACAACAAAAAACAACAAAAACAACAAAAAAACACAAAAACAAAACAAAACAAAAACACACACACACACCTCAAAAAACTAAACAAAAAAAGAAAAAAGAAAAAAAAAAGAAAAAATTGAACACAACAATGACCTTTCTAGACCAAAAGACTTTTAAGGCAAGAATCAACAGAGGAAACAAAAGAAATATTAGTTTGAGCTAGGGAACTAAAATACCCTGACCAAACCAAAGAGAAGCAAAAATAAAGCAAGAAGAAACTAGGTACCTCCAGAACTGGAGCCATCCAAAGAAATGATAGAAAGAAGAGCTTCCCTTATTTGTGAAGCCCACCATCTAGGAGGGTGGCCGTAGCAAGTAAGATCACCTTTGTCCAAAGCCCAATTAGCTAAAGCATCAACACTCTTGTTCTGATCTCTGACCACATGATTGTAATCAACTTTCAAAAATCCCATCTGGATTAACTGAATCTTCTCAATAATTCTTTTTATTCTCCAATCAACCTTATGATTCTTAGAAGGAGTCTTCAAAATATTAATCATGAGTTGAGAGTCAGACTCAACTAGCACCTTTTCCCATCCAACCTTAGTAGCCTCTTGAAGGCCTCTGAGGATACCATACCCCTCAACAAGGTTATTGGATAGAATACCCAAATTCTCAGCAAAAGTAAAAACCAGGGAGCCATCTGAAAGTCTACCAATTCCTCCCGCACTAGCTTTTCCAGGGTTCCCTCTAGAGGCTCCATCAGTATTGACTTTTCCAAAATCCTTAGGAGGAGGTTGCCAATTCCTTGTTCTATCCATCTTGCAATTACTCACATTCCCTTTAAGTTGGTTGCCCTTAGAAGAGTTAATCTTCAATCTTTGCATCACTTGATCCCATATTTGGTGGGAGTTTTGGGGGTGATTAAGGAGTTGTTGGACTGATTCAACTAAGTTGGCAATGGTCTTTTGCCAGATATAGTGAATATCCTTCCTATCTTGATTAAAAATTTGGTTGTTCCTTTCATTCCAGATATTCCAAAGAAGAATGGTAGAACCCATCCAAACTAACTGCCTAATAAAATGATCAACACCCTCTTGTTTAGGCCAATCCCTCCAAAGTTGTTCAAAAGTAAAAAAATTGGACCATTGTAAGCCAAGTAAAGTGGCCATTCTCCTCCATAGCTCAGAGGCTAAAGTACACTCAATAAAAATATGGCTGAGAGTTTCCACATTCTCTCCACACATTTCACATCTAAAAGGGCCATGAAAACCATGCTTCATAAGTTGCTCACCAGTAAGCACCCTGCGATGCAATAAAAGCCAAGTAAAGAACCTCACCTTAGGCCAGAGATTTTGAGCCCACAACTGAGAAAATATGTCAGATGATTGGTTGGGATTATTATGGCATAAGGCCAAATAACCTTGAGCAACTGAATACTCACCCTTAGTAGTGTTGTTCCATCCAAAACAATCTTTTTCATGGGACCAAGAGAGAGATATCATATGAAGGATGCATTGGATATCTTGTCTTTGCCTTTCTAGGATTTGAATAGGCCAGTCCTCAATAGGGATCCAATATCTACCAACCTTTGAATTACTAGTATGGTACCGATAATAATTAGCCACCTTTATCCAGTTAGCTCGGTGAAGCTCCTCCATCCAAGGCCTCCAATCGGGAAACCGAGTTATCAAAGGCTTGTGACCATCCCAAGAATCTATCCAAAAATTTACCTGTTGACCATTATGAATGATCCAAAATAATTTTTTCTTTATCAAATCCTCACCAGTCTTAAGAACTGCTAAAATGGGAGAACCTTTGGTAGGCAATTGATAGCGAACAAGGTCTTCAGGACTTTTGTTCTCAACATATTTAGCACGGAGATTATTGGCCCAAAGAGCATTGGGGTTATGCAAAATCCTCCAATATAATTTAGCAGCTAAAGCTTTGTTGTTATTAATAGCAGACCAGAATCCTAACCCCCTTCATTCTTAGGAAGACATAAAGTGTCCCATTTCACCAAGGCCCATTTTCTTTTCTCCTTAGTACCACTCCAGAGGAACCGATGACTAATTTGATCCAGTTCTCGAAGAACAACCTTTGGGATATTCAACATGGTAGAAACATAAATAGGAATAGCTTGAAGGACTGATTTTACCAAGGTGATTCTACCCCCATAAGAAAGCCACCTATTGGTCCACTTTCCAATTTTCTTCTTGACTTTGTCCAACAACCAATTCCAATATTTTTTCTATCTTTGAATATTGATGGGAATACCTAAATAAGTGATCGGAAGGGAGGTCTTCTTATATCTTAATTTATCCAAGACCATGGATTCCTGTCTGGGAGAGCAGTGAAAGAAAATGACTTTAGATTTGTCTTCATTGATCAATTGCCCGATAGCCTTAGAAAAATAGCTAATGATTTGCTTAATATTAGAAGCTTCCTTAACTGTAGCTTTACCTAAAAGAGTAGAGTCATCAAAAAATTGAAGATGAGAGATAGGTCTAGCTCCATGAGCAATGGTAACTCCCTCAAGGGTTTTGTTTTCTCTCTTTTTGGTTATAGTCCTACCCAAGCATTCAACAAGAATGATGAATAAATAAGGGGATAGGGGGTCACCTTGCCTAATACCTCTGGAAGCTGGGAACAACTGAGAAGGCCTACCATTGATAAGAACTAAGTAGGAAACTGAAGAGATACATCCCATAATCCAATCCATCCAATCCTGAGAGAAACCAAATTGCCTCAAAACTTTGATAAGGAAGTGCCAATCCACTCTGTCATAAGCTTTGGATAAGTCTAACCGAATGAACATGGAAGGAGATTTTTGCATATCCATGGAATGGATGGCTTCCTGAGCAAGAACTATCTCATCCACTATTTGATGCCCTTCCACATAACCCCCTTGTTCAGGAGAAATAATCTTATGCAAAAGAGGCTTCAACCTTTCTGCCATGATCTTAGTAATGATTTTGAGAAGAACATTACATAAAGCAATAGGTCTAAAAGCTGAGATATGATCAACCTCTTGAGCTTTTGGAACAAGAGTAATATAAGTTTTATTGATAACCTTCAAAATTTCTTTGGCTTTCTTGGCTTCTTCCACCACCTCTAATAAATCAGCATGAAGGATATCCCAAAACTCTTGGTAGAACTCAATGGGAAAACCATCAGGACCTGGGGTTTTCCCTTTTTGCATTTTAAAAACTACCTATTGAAGCTCATTGATAGTAATAGGAGCAGTCAAAATAGAGTTATCCTCAGAAGTGATAAGAGAAGGGATTGCTTGAAGAACATTTTGTTGAGAAGCCGAGTCAAGAGGAGTAGCAACAAAAATATTGGAAAAGTAATTGACAACAATAGAGTTCATGCCATCCCAAGTGTAGACAACATCTCCAGAATCTGATTTTAGGGAAGAAATAAAGTTGTGAGATCTTCGAGCTAGAAGATATTTGTGGAAGAAATTTGTGTTTCGATCTCCTTCTTTGAGCCATTGAATTCTAGATTTTTGCTTCCATAAGAGTTCTTCTCTTTTTTCCATTCCTCTAACTGAGCTGTGAGATTAATTTCATCTGCACTTCTACTCTCTGTGAGGCCATCTAAACGGATTTTCTTATTCAAATTTTCAAGTTGAGCAATAACTTCATATTTTTTTATGAACATCCCCAAACTCCTTCCAGTTCCAAGTCTTGATTTTGGATTTAATATATTGCAATATTTTGGAAAAATAGAACATCTTAGTCCCATACCTAGGTTTACCTTCCTTCCACCATTGTTGCACTCGAGGTCTAAAGGAACTGTCTCTAAGCCACATTAACTAAAATTGAAAAGGAGAGAAACTCACATTGGTTTTCCACATTTCCACCATGACTAGCGAGTGATCCGAACCAACATTGTTAAGAGTCTTCACTTTAGGAATGTGACCATGGATTAAGAAATTTTCAGAGAGCAAGAACCTATCCAATCTCTCCATTATACAAGCTAAGCCTTACCTTCTGTTAGACCAAGTCATAAGGCCATTATCTAGTTGGATGTCCACAAGATGGAGGTTTGCAATATATTCACTCATGAGGTCAGTGCTCCTATCCAAATTTCTATTTCCCCCTATTTTCTCATCCAGAGAGAGGATGGTATTGAAATCTCCTCCGATCAAGATCCAAGCTTCAAGAAAATGAGAGATAATATAAGTTATATCCTTCCACTATCTTCTTTTTTCCTCCAAAGTAGTCGAAGCATAAATAGTAATGCAGAGCATAATTTGGTTGGAATGTCTACTTTGAATAGCTATAGCCAAAAGACCCCAAATGCCAACCATATGGTGAATAACTACCTCTTTTGGGTCCCAAAGGCAAGCAATGCCACCAGAAGTCCCTTGAGAACTGAGGGAAACCACTTTTCTAGCTGGCCAAATTTTACTAGCAATTGATTCCATTTCCTCTATTGACATCTTCATTTCTTGAAGGAAAACAAGATGTGGATGATTTATCTGAATCATTCTTCTAATTTCATTTTGTTTTGAAAGACTCCCTTTGAGTCCTCTAATATTCCAAGTGATGATATTCATTAATACTAGGGCTAAAAAATGTTGGGAAGGGTATTAATATTACCTTCCTCTACAAGCTTTTCACCTTCTTTTGCCCTATGATGTTGATTGGTCTTGCGACCTGCATTTTTATTAGAATCCATCTTCAGTTTTTTTCCCTATTTCTTGACTTACTCCAATTGAATCTGAGATGGCTTCTAACCTTGAAGAATGCATGTACACAACCAAAGTGTTACCAAAAGGTTCAACATAGTCTATATTGGAACTTGTATTATTTGAATTTTTAACATTTAAAAGAATATTTTTCTTATGTATATTTTCTCCCTTTTTTGTTGAAAACCTTTGATTTGTTGGTTTATCTCTGAGTTCTTCCCTTCATCTTGTAGACACCAAAACAACACCAATCCGATTATGTGACTGCAAACACTGATCGCTTTGACAAACACAGCCCCCAGGGCAGCCCTCAGAGGTTAAACAGTGATCTTAACCACTTTCATAGCAATTTTGTAAGGTCAAGAAGCAATTTGGCACACTTGGACACTACCCAGTATTCATCTCACCCAGGGACGAATTCAAAATAGAATCCATCCCACCCTAGGACGAATTTTGAATCCGTCCCTAGGTGGGACGAATTCTAAGCTTAATGGGCAAAAAGGCAAATGGTGCCAAGTGGCAGCCCAGAATAGTCATTTGATGACTCTTGCCTTGCACGCGTGTGTAGGTGGATAGAGGGGCCGTTAGAAGACTGTCACAAAAGGCATTTATCAAAACCCAAGTCAACGGAGGACTCCCCTCCCTCATGGGAAGAAAATACTGCCACATGGCGCTTATGACCAACACATGGCATCTGTGCTTCCCTCCCAAAAGAGACCCCATGGGTCTATAAAAGGTGGGAATTTTCTCACCCAACATAGACAGGTGGAAGGAGTTTTCAAGCAACGAAGTGCTGCCAAGTTGAAGACCCACTTGCATCCCTTTTGGTTCACCTTCCCACATCCACCAATCTCTTTTGCAAGGGAGGTTGTTGGGTGGCTTTTGGAAGCTTGAATCGGACCTAAATCCAACACATGGACACCTGAACCAACCAATTCGCCAACCCCCCAATCCTAAGAGGTTTTGGGCCCATCCCTAGTGGATTGGCACCGGAATCAAGTGCCAACGGTGGGAGGCCCACTTGGGCACCCCCGCACTTTCTAGGTTTTAGAGCATTCTAGATTACTTTTTCAGATTGCATTTTGTGTTATTATGTTTGGTTAACTCACAGCTGCAATTTCGTAACTTTTGGTCAAATTCTAGTATGTTTTGTGTTGCTTTGTTGTTTCACTGACTTGCAGGTGGCGAGATCAAATTCCCGAGGGTAGAGGCCAAATTGGGAGAATCCGACCATCTGGGTCGTCCCAAAATGGCCCCAATTACATAACCCCATTGTTTGCAGGCGTTTTGTAGGTCTTGGGAATCGACATTGGAGCAGCAGCAGGTCGGCTTCTTTAACACAGAAGAATTCGTCCCACCCAAGGACGAATTGCAGTAAAAAATCATCCCACCCAGGGACGAATTCCAGTTGAAGGTAGATTGGCCAGCTGTATCAGTGGCAATGGCCT